>JAGJTG010000009.1:0-600000 GCA_018804115.1 Lipomyces starkeyi | reverse complement strand
CCACGACGGGTTTGAGGATGTCAGTGTCATCGGTGATGATGTTGCGTATTGCATGTATGTTGCTGTAGTTGCATACATGTATACGAAATTGCGCTGATTCGTTGTTAGGTTCACAAGTGGCTCTACCGGCTGGCCGAAAGGTGTTCTCGTCACTCACACCAACGCGACACAAGCAATTCTTGCTCATACCTTTGTTCCATCATTTCAGAGATTTCTTAACTTCGCATCCTTAACGTTTGATGTCTCGGTTCTCGAAATTTTCCTGCCTTGGCATCGTGGAGCTACTCTTGTATCTGCACATCGTCCTCTACTCCTCTCTGATCTCACTAATGTTATCAATCGAATGCAGGTCGACTCAGTAGAACTTACACCTACTGTCGCATCTCTTCTAAAGCACGACGAAGTTCCAACATTGCGTGTCGTTATGACAATCGGAGAGAGTCTCACCGCAGGCGTTATTCAGCAGTTCGGCTGTCCTGGACTACTGTATAACACATATGGTCCCACTGAAGCCACAATTCAGTGTACAGCCGCTGTTGATGGCACATCCAATGACTCTGTTGAAGGGGATATCGGGGCTCCATTGACGACAGTAGGAGCCATGATTGCCGACACGGAAATCCGAGATCATATAAAACCCTTACCCGTTGGGTGGGCGGGTGAACTAGTGGTTGCTGGTTCTCAAGTCGCGAAGGGATATCTCAATCGGGCGGAACTGACAGAATCTGTGTTTCTTAACGACAATCGCTATGGACGTTGCTATCGTACAGGAGACCTTGCACGTATCCTTCCGAACGGCCGGATTATCTTCATCGGCCGCATATTTGACGGCCAGGTTAAAGTACGAGGTCGTCGTATTGAATTGGGTGAAATTGAGTACGTTTGCGGAAGAGGTGCTGTTGCGTGTGTTTTGCAGTCTAGAATTGTCGTCGTTACTGATGGCGATGTGGATGATGCTCGTCGTTCTGTTGAGAGGACGCTACCTAGCTATATGCTTCCACACCACATTTGGCATATCAATAAAATTCCTTTATTGGCGTCGGGTAAGACTGATCGCAAAAGAATTTATGCTTACGTGGAGGAATTGCTGGAGGAGCGCAGTGCATCCGAAGACTTGTCAGAGGAGTACGCTTCAGTTGTGGAAAGAACACTTGCTCAAACTGTCAAAGAGGTTGTGGGTACGCTTCCCGGCCCAGAAGTTTCTCTCCGATCTATTGGAATTGATTCTGTCGGTGCCATGATGGTAATTAGTCAAGTCAGGCGTATCCTGTGGCCGGGAAGGGCGGGAATATCTCTCGGCGTTGCTGATGTTTTGGTACATGACACGATTCGTCAGATATCGGTTTCTTGTTTAGCAGACGTGACTGAAAGCCGGGGAGTCAGGCAAATCCACAACTTACTCAGCCAGTATACCTCAGAATTCTCTTTGTCAGATGACGTTATTGGCATTTATCCTACAACATCTCTACAGAGGTCCATGCTCTTCGAGTCTATGCGAGATTCACGACTCTACAGCAACTTCATTCGTTTCATCGTCAGGAATGAGACGTCCTCGGACAGAATCATTGATGGCATCCGGACTGTGATTGATAACAATGAAATACTGCGTACTGGATTTTTGGCCACAAATGCCAAATCCACAAATGACAATTTGGCATTTGTTCAAGTTGTCTATGCAGATTCACGACATCTTTATATTTCCGATGACTGTATAGAGAAGTTCACGTTCCATGATATGCAATTTCCGCCGCTCAGAATTAGAATAACTAGGAGAGAGGAGGACGCCGCTTGGGTTGTTGATCTTGTGATTCATCATGCAATATATGACGGCTGGGCATTCGATATGTTTTTGAAACAATTGGAGGACGCTACTTTCGCAGAAGCGAAAGTTACAAGTTATGTTCAGTTTCGGGAAGTTATGCCATATATTTTGGATGTTGACGGCAACAATAATGATTTCTGGAAGGGCTACCTAAGGAATGCTGTGACTAACTGCATTCCCAAGCTTATGCCACCTCGATCGCAACCATTTGACAATTTCGTGGACAAGTTATCAGTAGATATTGATCTCTCGAGCGTACTTCTTAGCAAAGTATGTAGGAAGTTCAAATTTACAGCGCAGAGCGTTTTTCAACTCGCGTGGGCACATGTTTTGTCTGGATTATTTGTACCAGGCGATAAAGGGAGCATGGACGTGGTGTTTGGAACTCTCGTATCCCGTCGGGTCGCATTGGCTGGAAGTCGTCTAGACTTAGGTTTGGGTCCTATGTTTGCTACGTTACCATTTCGTGTATCACATCCATCGAGCGGCATTACCATTGCGGCAGTTCTTGAACAACTCAGCAGCGCCGCCCTATTAGTAATGAGGAATTCAGATACCATGTTTACTGAAGTTGTGAAACTTTTATCGCAAAATAGTGTAGGGACTTTATGTTCTGCAAAGCTGGGAAGTTTGTTTGCTTGGCAGCAATCGGTGTCTCAGAAATGCGAGAACATAACCATCGCAGGAGGTTTCGATCGTCTCGAGGTAAGTAGGCTGCTAGCCCAAACTCCGATATATCGTACTCCTGACGTTGCATAGTTTGAAATATTGCTTGAAGTCGAGCCTCGGGATGCAAATTTTAGAGTTTCTCTTACATACCATACTTCGAAATTATCGAAATCACATGCGGAGAGCTTATTGCAGCAAATTGAGAGTTTAGCAACGTTCATTATCGCTTTCACAGAAGCGGATATCTCGACGATCACCTCGGTTGTCCTCAATGACCACGCCTTGGCCGTTTCAAATTCACAGCCAAGAGACTTCAATGAATTGAAAATCTCTGCCATGGATCTGTTTGACTTACAGTGTGAGGATATTGCGATTCAGATTTTGCAGGAAAATGGCAGTCTTCGCCAGGTTAGTTATCGAGAGCTACATCAGATCTCCCAGGGATATGCCTCAATTTTACGTGAGCACGGTGTTGACCACGGAGATTTTGTTGGTGTGGTTATATCGAAATCGATAGAGCTCTACGCTATTATCACTGCTATATGGAGTCTTGGTGCGGTATACATTCCTGTTGACATAGCCACTCCCGTTGCTCGCCTTAATAGTATAATGCAACGAGCACGGGTGTCATTGTGTTGTGTTACCGAGCCCGTGCCAGGATTGGAGGTCCAGCTGGAGATACCAGACTATTCCACAGTACAAATCCGCGACGAAGTTCGTAGAGTTGAGAGCTTGCCCCTCGACATTGCGTACGTGATTTTTACATCTGGATCTACTGGAGAGCCGAAGGGTATTAAGGTTTCTCATGACAATCTTGTCAATAATATCTTGCAGCTATCGGAATTGTATCCTGCGCCAAAGCAAGGGTCAAAGATGCTCCAATTCTGCTCAATCGGATTCGATGTGTCGATCTTCGAAGTCGTATACTCGCTCCATCACCACATGGTTCTTTTCTCTGCAACGAAGGATGTTATTCTTCCACATCTCTCAGAGATAATTAACGACTATTCAATTACTCACCTGAGCATGACCACAAACGTCGCATCTCTCCTAGATGCTGCACTTGTGAAGAAAGTCGAGTGCATTGTATTAGCTGGAGAAGCTATGACATCAGCAGTCTTAAGATTTTGGGAGCCCTTGCCTGCTATAGTTATCGATGCATACGGCCCATCGGAAATGACGAATGTCTGTACTGCGTTTATTGATAAGAAGTTCGGCGATGACCTATCAAATATTGGTCTACCATTTCCAAATACCTCGTGTTTCATTCTTGAGCCTGAGAGTACCAACATATTACCGATTGGCGCTGTTGGAGAACTGGCCTTTGGTGGGCACCAAGTCGCTGCCGGTTATCTAAATTCACAGGAACTCACTGCTGAGAAATTTGTCGATCTCGGAGACTATGGTACAGTTTATCGCACTGGAGACTGCGCTCGCATGATTGCAGATGGGAGTATAGTACTTCTAGGGCGGATGGATCAGCAAGTTAAGATTCGAGGACAGAGAGTCGAGTTAGACGAAATTAATAACGCTACAACTGCAGTTTCGGATGTTAAACATTGTGTCACGATCTTGGAAGACGAAAGGCTGGTTTCATTTATTCTTGCGGGAGGTAATGACTTGCGCGTGGCAGTAAATGTGCGTGATGCGCTAGAGGCTACCTTACCTGCGTACATGGTTCCATCTGATATCATTGTTGTCGACAAAATGCCAATGAATATGAACGGTAAAGTCGATTCCGGACCTTTGACTGCACTTCTGGGATCTCATACGGAAGCGAGTGGTGGGGCCTTGGAGGATTTAGTTATCGAAGTTGGTACATATCGGGAACGTGTTTTTGCAGATGCTTTAGTAGAGTCGGTACGAAATGTCTCTAGCAAAGATATCAGATTAGGCACTCCGCTCTTGCGGTATGGGTTGGACTCAATTTCCGCGATTCGATTTATTGGCCATCTTCGCAAAAGTGGTTATAATCTCTTGATTTCCGATATCGTGCGTAATGCGTCTATCCGCACTATCGTGCAGAAGTGTAATGCGAAGAGTGATATTGTGGATACAAGTGCTGGAGACAAAAAGATCAGGGTCTTTGCCTCGGAAGTCAAATCATATGTTAGTTCTGGCGGCGTCGACTTATCGAATGTCGAGTCCATCTTGCCATGTACAGCAATGCAGGAAACATTACTCGGGTCTCATGAGTCTTACACAAACTCTTTTCTTCTCAAGCTCGCTGATGACGTGGATTTGCTTCGCGTGAAATGTGCTTGGGAGTCCGTCGCTTCATCTCGAGAAATACTACGGACGGCATTTGTGGATGCTGGTCCGAATTCGATGAGTCGTTCTTTTGCCCAAGTTGTTTTCGAGCGCAACCGGTTGCAATGGCAGGATGTGGAATACAGAGAGTATCGCGAAATGGTGGATTTCTTGCATTCAATGAAGTTTACAATTCAACCAACGTGCCCTTATCTTCTAACTCTGTTCTCCGGTGCTTGTGGACACTATCTGTGTATTTCGATGCATCATGCGTTGTGAGTATTCTACAACTGGCTCGCTCAGAGATGTTAGTGATATATATGTATATTTATATATCTAACCTCTAATCAGGTTTGATGGCTATGCGCTGAATTTGCTGCTTTTAGACGTCGTGCAAAACTTCAGCGGCCACCCTATTCCACGAAGGACATCGTTTTACGGTACTATTGAAAATATCGAGAGTGTTGATACGTCACATGGAGTGTCTTTTTTCACGGATCTGCTCAGAGGACATGAAGGTCTATCATTTCCAAAATTGTCGACTTCAGCAGCAAATGAATTTCCGACACTGACCTGTGACGCAAAATTGTACTCAAGAATTTCACTTTCAGCATTCGAGTCTGCTGTCAAGGAATCTGGTAGTACAGTCTGCCCTATAGTTCAAACGGCGTGGGCAAAACTCCTATCCTTGATAACTGGTGCCAATGACGTCGTGTTCGGATCCATTGCGAGTGGACGCGGAACGTTTCCAGGTAGTGATGACGTCGTTGGTCCAATATTCTCTAGCTATCCTGTACGGGCAAAATTATCATCGACATCCACGAACGCTGAAATGATTATGCAGCTGGAACATCTCGAGGAGGAGTCCGCGAAGTATCCATTCACTCCGATTCGAGAAGTATTGAAGAAAGTGGCATCGGAACAACCAGGTATACAGAGATTATTTGATACAATGCTTATTTTGCAGTATATTCGTACGGTTAGAAATGGATTTGATAATGAGATTTGGAAATGTGCCGAAGAGGGCAATGACAGTGGTGGTGTAAGCTATTGTCTCCAACCGTTTGATCTTTTAACTGATAATATCTGCAGCTATCTCTCGTTTTAGAGATTAGACGAAAGCAAAAGCAAAACGTGTTAGAATACTTTTTGCAGTATAAAAGGTAGGGGATATTGCTGTATTGTTCTCTGTATTACCGTCTAATGGCTATACGTCAGGTCTCTGCTGGACGAATCACAAGCCAGCTCATTACTAGACATATTTGATCTGATCCTCTACGACATTACTCGTCGTTTACAGGCCAGAGTGTTCGATTTCACCAGTTTCTCTACATTAGAACTTTCTATATCACCGGCTCCCACGAGACTACAGGCTCATGGATTCAAGTATCTGCACAGTGCTTTTGAAACTAATTCAATAGATCTTGCAAATCATACTGCTTTGGAATTTCTATGTGACGATGGCCAAATTCAAAAATGGTCGTACTCCGAGTTAAACACCGTGGCTGATCAACTGGCTGCATATCTCTGTCAGGTGTACAATATACAAGTTGAGGATTCTTTGCCAACGTGCGTTTCCAAGTCTCCTGAATTGTACCAATCGATTCTTGCAGCTCTGAAGGTCGGCGCCGCGTTCTGTCCTATTGACACGTCGATGCCAGCAAGCCGAATTTCCTATATGCTACAAGAGCTTCAGGCCAAAATTATACTCGTCAATAATGCTTCAGAAGCGTGCATTACGCAACTTGTTGTCAGCGAAGCCCTTGACATTCTCGTTGTCAACATTTCGACATTAGTATTTCCTGATACAGATTCTGTTGAATTAGATCGGAACATCCTGGATGACAGTATTACAGCTTACAGGATATTTACATCCGGTAAGAAGTTCGCGATCATGACACTACATATGTGAAGCTGATTGTGATAGGAACAACGGGAAAGCCGAAAGCCGTAGAAGTCGAGGTCCGAAATGCTGTACAAACGATTTTGGCCTCTAAGTATTTGATTCCCCACAATCCGAAGACTCGGATTCTCCAATATTCGTCTCCAAGCTTCGATATGTCTATCTACGATTGTTTCATCGCTTGGTCTTTTGGTCTTACCTTATGTGCAGCCGATCAACAAACTATGAGCATAGATCTAGAAGAAGTCATCAACAAACTGGGGGTAACTTTATTAGACTTGACGCCGAGTGTTGCGTCCACTATACGACGTTCCAAAATTCCCTCAGTAGAATGCTTGTATTGTATTGGAGAAATCTTGCCACAGAGTATCGTGGATGAATGGGATGGAGCATGTGTGAATGCCTATGGTCCAACCGGTAAATCTACTCTGTAGCCGTCATTTGGATATTGCTGACAGTTATTGTTAGAGGCTTCCATGTGTTGTACGATGACTCCCGCGTCCAAGGTAATCCGTAGTGCAATTATTGGGCATCCTTTTTCTACCGTTTCGTTCTATATTCTTAGTCCGGCGACCGACGATATATTACCGGTCTTGTCTTACGGTGAACTGTGCATCGGCGGTTACCAAATTGCGAGGGGCTACTATCGAAAGAAAAAACTTACCACTGAGAAATTTATACGACTCTCAGGTACTCCTGTGTTTCGGACAGGAGATTTAGGAAGAATGCTAACAGATGGGTCTATTGAATTTATTGGACGGATGGACGATCAAGTGAAACTTCGAGGCGTGCGCATTGAATTGCAAGAAGTCAACGCTGTTATTCGCCTGGAAGCCGAGACGAATTGTTTGTTCAAAGATGTGTGCACTTTGATTATGCGGCAGCCAACTGAAGCGAGGCGGTTTCAACTTGTATCTTTTATGGCGATTAAAACTGCAGACGAGTCCCCAGATTGTTATATATTGGAAGGCACGGAATCGATTGAAGGTCTTGTCAGGATTGCTCGTGATGCCTGTAAATCGTTCCTACCTGACTACATGGTCCCAACTGCTATTGTCCCAATATCTAGAGTACCTCTTTCTGCTGCGGGGAAGGTATCTAAGGCACAGCTTCAAAGTGTCTACAATCAGTTCTCTGTTGTTCCCAAGAGCACAGATGGCGAGGCGACTGAATATAATTTCACAGAAGCAAAAGCGATTATTCGAAATGTTTTTGCGGCGGTTAGTGGCGTTCCAATTTCTGATATTCGGCCAAATACGACGTTGTATCAGCTAGGCATGGATAGTATATCTGCCACGCAGATTGCTTCTCAGCTGAAAAGGGCTGGATTGCAGTTTACAGCCATAGATGTCTTAAAGGTAAGTTCGACAACAAAATGGAACTGACTCAACCTTTACTAATACGTAAAAATGTATTAGTGCCTAACCATCGAACAGCTTGCCAAAGTTGTCAAAGATAAAACTCTGACAAACGATGAGGATCTGGCAGGACTATTTGAGCAACAATATCGGTCTTGTGTTCTAAAAGAAATAGGTTTCTCGGAGACGGACATTGCACATGTTTATCCCTGTACTCATACACAGGAAGGAATTTTGTCACAATTTCAGGCAAGCGCTGGTCTGCTATATGTCAATCATATAGTTTTTGAGGTTCCAGATTCAGTTGCGTACGACCGATTGTTTGAAGCTTGGATGTCGCTTTTTAAGAAATATGACATCTTACGAACCGGATTTTTGGAGCTGGATCACCAAACTACATTTTCTTATGCTCAGGTAGTTTATACGAATCCCGACTTCCAATGGACCAAGTCTAAAATATCCACTTCTAACAACTTGGAGGAATTTGTTGACCAACGAGTTGGAGAATACTGTCAGTATTTCCTTAGTCATCTTCATTTGCCCCAAATGTTCTTGGAGTATATTGATACGCAAGTTGGATCCTCTCGGTATCTACTAATGACTGCTAATCACGCGATTTTTGACGCGATGCTGCTCAATATAATTTTAAGTGATGTATCTGGTCTTCTCAGTGGTGCCCAGCTCACGTTAAGAAACTCGTCGTATCGGGAGGTCTTGAATGGTATACTTCGCCTTCAAATATTAGCGACCGGTGACAGTGGCAGTCATTTTTGGAAGAATAGTCTCGGTACAGCAAGTGTTACTCGAATTCCAAACTTGAATCCTTTTCGGACAGACGTCGTTGATAGAAAAACAGTTGAGAGACAGCTTTCATTGACATATGAGCAGCTTCAGGAGTGCTGCGCGAAATTGAACGTGTCGGTCCAGTCTGCAGGAGCTGCGACGTGGGCCAAGGTATCCAGCAAGTGATTGTGTTAATTGATAATCGGAACTGATGTCCAAGTAGATATTATCGAGCTACGTTGGGGAGCAAGAAATTGTTTTCGGAATGGTTCTGTCAGGCCAAATGGATATTGAATCGGCGTCATTGTCTTTGTTTCCGTGCTTGACTACAGTTCCATTTCAACTTCATGTCTCGGGATTGAATTCGGAGCTCCTACAGGCTGTGGAACAACATTCAAGGGCCATTCTTGAGTTTCAGCATACTCCTCATAAGTTTATTCGGGATATTGTTGGACTGCCAGAGTCTTTGTATGACAGCGTCTTTCTTTACCAGAAGGTTCCGGTTCCCGCGCAGTCAATTAAGTCTGATCCATGGAGGAGACTTATCGACCACGGGGCTACGGAGGTATGGGAATTCTTTGATACTTTGCTCCATCGGTATAACAGTATATAGTATACATGCTCCGTGGAAATTGAACCTCTCGGCAATGGATCTGTCACATGTCGTCTTCACTACAATACGTCGGTAGTTCCGACTGAGCAAGCCAACATCATCCTCCAACAATTTGATTACATTTTGCGTGAGCTCTTGATCTTACCGCATAGAGACTGCTGGCGACTAGACCTGCCAATTGACGTGGTTTCCGTTATTCCACCCAAATTAGATGAAATACCCTCAGATGTTAAACTTCTACATGAATTTGTTGAGCGACAGTCGCAACTCACACCCGAAGCGATTGCTTTGGAGTTTGCTACCGTAATTGAGCAAGATCGAGTGGATATAGAAAGATGGTCTTATGCTGAGCTCAACAGACAAGCGAACAAAGTAGCTAACTATATCTTATCGAGATTTGCCGTGCGACCGAATGACAAAATCGTCACATGCTTTGAGAAGAGTCCAGAAGCATCATTTGCTTTTGTGGGAATTTTGAAGGCTGGGTGCTCGTTCTTAGCTATTGATGTCACAGCCCCAATTAGTAGGAAGAGATATATCGCTGATGACTCTGGTGCCAGATGTGTCTTGACACATGACAGGCTGCTAAACGAACTCACGGCTAAGGAGATAAAACTCCCTGTTGTTTCTGTTACTTCGCTGGCTGTTTCCAATGCGCCTGACACACCTCCCTCTGTCCATCTTCAACCGGAGAATTTGTGTTACTGTCTATACACGTCCGGCTCTACAGGTAACCCCAAGGGATGCATGCTCACTCATGAGAATGCTGTCCAGGGAATGCTTGCATTTCAGAGACAATTTAAGGGAACTTGGACGAAGGAGTCCAGATTTTTGCAAGTGGGTCCGACTCTTGTTTTAAGCATTAGTGTTTGAACTAATTCTATTTTCTAGTTTGCATCTTTCCATTTTGATGGTAAACTTTAATATTATAAGATTCTATTTCAATCCAGGTCTAATCATATGGCAGTGAGTGTTCTGGAGCAATTTTGGAGTTGGTCGATCGGCATTACTGTTGCATCTGCGCCTCGCGACATAATTCTGAGAGGTAATTGTGATTGTGCTGCCTGCTATTTTATATCTAATAAATCTTCTTCAATAGACCTAAATCTGACAATAAATGCGCTTGGAATTACTCACATAGACCTGACTCCGTCTTTGGCAGTTTTAATTAAACCAGAAGGTGTACCGTCGCTTTGTCGTGGACTTTTCATTACCGGCGGTGATCTGCTAAATCAAGAGGTGTTGAACACATGGGGTGATAAGAAAGTTATATACAATGCGTACGTAACTTCCCACAGGTTTCCTAATTTGCGTTTCGATGGAATATTAACCCTGCAAAGGTACGGACCAACAGAGGTCACAATTGGCTGTACAATGCGTAAACAAGCTCCAAATAACATCCGCCCTTCAAATATTGGGCAACAGTTCGACAATGTCGGTACCGTCATTGTTTTTCCTGATACGGACATTCCTGTTCCGAAAGGGGCGATTGGTGAGCTTTGTGCTTCCGGAAAGCTTGTCGGCAACGGATACATTCAGCACCCTGACCTTACAGCTCAAAATTTTGTCCACAGTGAAAGGCTTGGAACAAAGTACATCAAGTTCACTATTGTATTCATTAATTGTTATTATTAATATGACTTTAGGATGTATCGGACAGGCGACCTGGTGAGATTGCTGCCAGATTTATCCTTCGACTTTATTGGCCGTAAGGACACTCAAGTCAAACTTAGGGGCCAGCGTCTTGAAATTGGCGAGATTAATTCTGTTATAAAACAATCGAGTGAGCATGTTCGGGACGTTGTTACGCTGATTCTTAAGTATTCCTTACATCATAGAGATCAACTTGTGAGTTTCGTTGCGATGGCCGCCGATTCCTCTTACGGAGAACTGATTCCTGCTTCTCCTTCTACGAATTCGTTTATACGGTCGGTTTTCAATTTTTGTGCCTCCAAGTTACCGATGTATATGGTCCCCACTTATATATTGCCTCTACAGAATATCCCTTTGTCGATCAATAATAAAATAGATAATGAGGCTTTAGCGAAACTATATACTGAGGCAACACCAGAGACTCTTGGGTCATATTCGGAACAGAATTTAGGTGCTGAGTCATGGAATAAGGTAGAGGTGGAAATACGGGACCAGGTTAGCTCATTAATTGACTCTCGAAATTCCTCTATCGGACTCTGCACTACATTCTTTGAGCTTGGGTTTGACTCCATATCCCTGGTCAGACTTCTAAAACTTTTGCGGAAGTTCTATAACCACCTGACATTGTCTACACTCATGCGATGTACGTCATCTCTATGAAATTAGTATTTACGTATTTTTCCGGTAATTCTAATTTATTTTAGTCCCATCGATTCAGTGCCTCGCTAAACATATTTTGGAAAATGAGAGGGTGGTGAAACTCGCCGCTGACTCGCAAAATTATGGGATCTTGAATTATCACGACCAAGCGTGTTGTGAACTGGACCTGAATTCTGAAGATATTGAGTACATAATTCCCTGCACGCCTTTGCAAGAAGGCATGATTGCTCGTGCTCTCAGTTCAGAGAACGATATTTTGTATTTTAACAAGTTTTTCTTTGAGCTTTATGAAGAGGTCGATACTTCAAGACTGCAACAATGCTGGAATGCTGTCGTGCAACAAAATCAAGCTCTCCGAGTGTCATTCTTGCAGACAGAAATAGGCGTTGTTCAAGTGATTTTGAAGGATTGGACGCCAGCCTGGCTCGATTATACGAATGCTATTGGAGATTATCGTCAGTTGGCTACCAACTTGTTGACTGAGCACTGGACAAACGTCAAGTTGTCGCGTCCGCCTTTGATCTTCAGTGTAATGTCGACAGGTCAATCCAGGCTCCTGTTTATGGGATTGTTTCACGCACTGTATGATGGTACATCGATGAAGACTATTCTTGACGACGGTACGGTGGTTGATAATTTGGGCTTTTCTGATAGTCACGTTTGTTAACGGGATCTATAGTGGTCAAGTTGTACTTTTATATGGGAGTTCCGAATCGCCCATCATTTGTGGAGGCTATTTATCGGATCCAATCGTCGGTTGACATCATTGCTGCGAAGGAGTTCTGGACTGAAAACTTCTCTTGTATAGAGCTTAAACAATCGCGGAAGCTACAGAAGTCGGCTGGCGCGAGCGCGCTGATTCATAGTCTCTGCTCTTTGCCATACTCTAAAATCCAAGAAGGTGCTAGAAACTTACGCTGTACTCCTCAGGTACTCTTGCAGACAGCATTTGCTATTTCTCTCTCGAGATTACAGGGCACTGCGTTGTCGTTCGGATTAGTTGTAAGTGAATATATTTTTGTGTCTCTCGAAACTTAGCGGCATTAATGCTCTACAGGTGTCGGGTAGATCGTTTCAGGATGACCTGGACAATATTGCTGGGCCATTGTTTAACACGCTTCCATTGGCCGTAGATCTTTCCGCATTTCGAACGTATCGAGATATTGTGTGCTGCCTGCAACAGTGCTCAGCGCAAATGATGGAGTATATGCACACTCCTTTGAAAATGATACGCAAATGGCTCAATGTTTCAGCGGAGACTGACCTGTTCAATGCTCTCTTTGTCTTTCAGAATACTTCTGCGTCTGAAACCGAGGACAGTCTTTGGAAATCCGTTCCTTCAAATGAATATATCGCGGATGTAGGCATCTTGTCTCTGAATTGCGGTGTTAGTGGCTTACAATTTTTAGGATGCAATATGCTTTGAAGTGGAATGCTCTCACGAGCTAGTAAATCTGACATTGGGATATCTCCGAACGTATATTGACGATGAGTTGGCTCAATCATTCTTACAGTACGTTGACGTTACTGTCAACAACATTATACGTGAGCCAGACGGGGCGGTAGATATTAACTGCATGCTAAAGCAAGTATATTCCGATACTCATTGCCAGAGCTCAAATAGGAGCTTACCACCCACTGACGATGACGCTATTGATTCGGCTGTGTTAGAAAAGCTTCGACGGTCAGTTGCTAATATTGCAAGAATTGAGAAGGCGGACGTCCAAGATGAAATATCGATCTTCCGTTATGGCCTGGATAGTATTGATGCTATAAGACTTTCCGCATCATTGGTTAGAGAGGCGATTGATCTACCACTTATTACTATTTTAAAGCATCCATCCATCAGGTCCATGGCGCAAGCACTAGCAAATACTCCTGATCTAAGGTGTGATGCTATAGACTTTCCTAAAAACATTTCTGCGAAATGTGCACTGGAAGAGGCCGCGCCACATATTTCTGAAGATTGCGAAGACGTGTACTACTGTACGCCATTACAGGACGGTATATTGACGGAATCACTATCTTCAGAAAATACATTTTATGTCAATCATGTGGGTATGCTCCGTCTAAAATCCTGAAGATAACTAACAATGTAAGGATATCTTACTCGTAGAGGAACACGTGGATTTTGACAGGCTGAAGCATGCCTTGTTGACAACTTTGAAGAACAATGCTATTTACCGGTCGAAGTTTGTTGCATTACATGAACGGCTGACCAGTTCGCCATCTCATTTTGGAATGGCAGTGCTCAAAGAGGCAGCCGTGGACTTCGCTTACCAACTGGTGCGTGACTCCACGTGGACTTCGGAGTTACAGTCGATATCCAACAACATCTCAAGAAGCATTGATCCCTTTCGGAGCCCGCCTGTGCATCTCCAGATCATTGAGTCCGAAACTAAGCGAGCGATTATGCTGACAATGTCACATGCACTTTATGATGGACATTCGGTGGGATTATTTTTCAGCGACGTTTACGAGGCATACGAACGGTCTAATCCAATACTACGTCCTCATTTTGGACGGTTGCTATCCAGGATAATTGCGGAGTCGCAGTGTGAGAGTCACATTAGTTACTGGCGGGCGAAACTAGGAGGAAGCTATATAGAGGATTTCCCAGATCTCGATTCTAGAACGGACGGTACAGATCGGTCAATATTATTGTGCCGAGCAGAGATGTCGAGCAAGGTTTCACCGCAGGTGCTGTCGGTGTTCGCGAAGCGGAATGGCGTCACTTTCCAGACAATCGGGCAGACGTGTTGGGCGATTTTGCTCTCCCTCTACCTCGGATTATCAGATGTTGTCTTCGGAACCGTGCTCTCCGGACGAACTACCGAGGAAGACGAACAAGTGCAATTTCCCAGTATGGTTACGATACCTACGCGCGCCAGTATTCGCGGCAGCTTTTCAAGTATACTTCGTCGAATGCAACACTACGTGAATACTTCTCGTGATCATCAGTATACACCTTTGTCTTCCATTTTTCAAGCTGTTTCGGCAGGACGAAGGTTGTTCCATACGCTGTTTATATATCAGAGAATCAATATGCCTATACACAATCTATGGCAGTCGATTGATGGATGGTCCGCAGTCGAGGTATGCTTTTCGATTCTTGAATGTCTATTGTGATCTCCACTAAAAAATCATAGTATTCCGTAGCTACAGAATTTGAGCAACTTCCCAATTCTATGACATGGAGAGTGGCGACAAAATCTTCGAAAGTTGGACAAAAGAGCGCAGAGGCGCTAGTGCAACAGTTGGACGCTATACTATTGCAGATGCTACAGTCGCCAGAGTCGTGCAATTATTGTGGAGCTTTGGATAGTGACGATGGGCTATCACTGAGTAGTCTTGTTCAACTCCCATACGGTGCATTACGGCATATGATCAACGGTAAGACGTTTGGTGGAAGTACAACGCTTGAAGGCTATGCGGCGCAAGAGAATTTGCAGGTCAGTTCTCATGGATTATTAAGTATAGGGTTTAGGTTAACATGTTACGTATAGGTATGCGTGGCAGAAGATCACCATAGGATAGTCATGAGAGGCTGTATTGGCGAGCTTTGTATTGTTGAGAATGCAAATGATGTATGACTTGCAGACGCCCTTATTTCTGTTCGGCAAGATTCTAATCTAACTAGGAGATTAAGTTGATACCTACTGGGGTTCGAGCCCGCGTCTTAGCTTCTGGTGCATTGAAATATGCAGGACTAGTGGAAGACATTGTGAGTTTTGAAGGCAATACTCTTGATCTCGAGAAGATCTCGCGTGCAGTTTGTGGATCGTCGGCCGATATCGTCAAAAGTCGGTCACTTATCGCGAAGATTGCTAGCAAAGATATAATCGTGACGTTTATTATTAGCAATAGCGATCAGGCCGGCACTGCTTCGGCAGCTTTCAGACGTGCACGAAAATTACTTGACGAAAGAGTTCTTCCGTCATATATTATTCCTCTGCGATCTATCTCACTCAGAGACGAGGATATATCTAACCGCAATATGCTACTACACAGGTTCCTGAACATGGGACTCAAAGATCTGGAATCATTCACTGAGGACGGATTATGCTCTGGGGAGTGGAGTGGCTTTGAGATTTCCCTTCGAAAAGTGCTGGCGCTGGTATCAGGAATAGATGAGGCGCATATTCGGAGGACTGACAGCATTTTTCATTTAGGTTTGGACTCTATCTCTTGCATTAAGCTGTCCAATTTGCTTCGCGCCGACAATATCTTTCTAAGTGTGGGTGAGATTGTCGCTTGTGAGTCTATAGAGTCGATGGCCCAACTTGCGGAACTCAATAAGCAGAACTCGATTAGTACGACACATACTATAGTTCCTGTAATGGGAATTCAACAATATCTGGATACTGAACGATTGTCCTCAGAGTTTGGGATCACGAATGATATGATTCAAACAGTCCTACCGGCTACCCCAGGGCAGGTCTATATGCTGTCAGGGTGGCAGACTTCTCAGGATGTTCTCTTCATATCGACGTTTTGCTATTGCTCAGAACTTCAACTCGATAAGTCTGCTATCGAGTGCGTGTGGCTTCGATTGCTGGAGAATTTTCCAGTCTTGCGTACAACATTTATAGCGACAGATTGTGCCGATTTTCCAATATTGCAATTAATCTTGAAGCCAGAATTCGTAACACATACTTTATCGTGCAGCCCTGGTTTCGATTCCAAATCAGATGTATTCTTTGAAACAGTGCCTGTACATTTACATATTTCTGGCCACAAGATCTATTTGACGATTCACCACGCGCTGTATGATGCTTGGAGCTTAAGGATGATTGTCTCTAGCTTGTCAGATTTGTATCAGGACGCCACAAAGTCAGCTGTAATCTGGCTTGACACTGCTAGGAATGAATTTATCTCTCTGGTTAATTGTCATGCTGAGAGTAAGCGCGAATTCTGGACCTCTCAACTTCGGGACGCTTCCACTGTTGATCATGCTCCATACACATCTGTTAGACATGGTGAATTCCAGCAAGACGTTCTTATTTCAGCACCAAAGCTTTCATCGTACTGTCGAAAACAGGGATTTAGCATTAGTTCCCTGCTGTTTGCCGCTTATGCGGTTGTATATCACAGAGAAGTACTTCGATCTTCATCCGACGAAGTTGTCTTTGGCGTATACAATTCGGGCCGTACAGAGAACATCACAAATCTATCAGACCTTGTGTACCCCACCCTCAACATTCACCCACTTGTGGTTTGTATCAAGCCGTCATTACGTGCCATGGCTCATGATATCCAGAAAACCATGCTAGAGATAAACAAAGAGTCGAGATCGCAGGTCAGTTTGTTTGATATTAAGCGGTGGACAGGGGTATCAGTTAACAGTACTGTGAATTTTCTTGAGGGAGTGGGCGATGTGTCGCAGCAAAAAATCGGCATATTTGATCATAGTGATGAAACTTTCGATGCGAAGGGAGTAACTCAAAATGGCAAGCAATTGCGTTGTATGATTGACAAAAATTTGACTAAAGACGCGGTGAAGGTGAGTTCCCACCTGACAGTAATCTTGAATTACAAAGCTGGATACTAATACTGTTAGGTTAATTTTGACGTCGAACTCTCATTGTCGGATAATAAGCTGAATATCGGTGTGTTCTATAGAGAGCAGGCCTTGACGGGATCTGACGGCAAGGACATCATTGCAAGGATTGCCGAAGTATTGGAGAATGAGTTAACAAATCATTAGATAGTAGTATTGTACGATTATGGCGCGATGACTAACATTTCCATGCTTATATTG
Organism: Lipomyces starkeyi; assembly: GCA_018804115.1. Lineage (NCBI taxonomy): Eukaryota > Fungi > Ascomycota > Lipomycetes > Lipomycetales > Lipomycetaceae > Lipomyces > Lipomyces starkeyi. Next base: position 582,528 of record JAGJTG010000009.1, on the reverse strand, counting down.
GCGAACGTCAAGTTTTGTTGCTCGTAGGCATCATAACCGATATAGCATTGCAAGCTGCTTAGCAAATAGAACACAAAGGACGACTGTAACATGAAAATCAACGCAAAAGCTAAACGAGATCATACAAAGACAAATAACCGAAACCTACTAAAACAACGATTAACTTTTAAGTAGCCCAAACAATTATATAACACAAGCAAGCAGAGCACCATTGCGGACCAGACATCAAAACGCTACCTCAAAATGATAAAAGCAAATGCTAAACTCGATAAACACGCACGGAATACGCGGGTAACCATGATATATAAATATGTTAAAATGACATAACCATGAAGTCCAGTGTCTATAGTACAAGTTGAATGAAAAGCCGATGAAATCTAAGGTCGTCACGCCAATGTAAATCGTTTAGCACCTAGAGTATTATGAATTAGACCAATTTTGCATACAGCGTTAGAAAACGTTACAATTGAGGGATGACGTACATCTTGTATTGGCAGCGAGCCGATGAGTGTCGGGACTCGTCATCTTCAGGTTGGAATTCGTAATCAATTATAATATCGAGATCTCTAGGGTTCATAGCATTGGGCTTGTTCGTCAGACGTCCAGTAATAACCTCTCCGTGCTATAATGAAGTTCAGCAAGCAATTCAATGTGCTCTTTTGAGACATTTTAAATCTTACGTTAATTGTCAAAGTATCTCTGGTGTAAAATACCGTTTGTTTCCAATGCGTGTACTTCGCATGAGGACCTGTTGAGAATCGAATCGGTTTATGACACTTTGAGAACTCAATGTCAAACCACGCGATAAACGCATGGATGAAATCATTGCGACGTGACTTAATGCAAAAATCTTTCGAGAATTCGAGATCTGTCTTCTGCACAGTGTAGAGGTCGAGGTCAAGAATCTGGGAGGCGTCCGTTACGACTGCTTTCATGTCGACAGTGTCGACGAGTGGCTCTGTGAGGGCGACTTCTTGAAATGGCGAGTAATCAAAGCCGTAGACGTCTGACCAAACTGCAAAGCTAATTAATACCCCTTGAACAACAGTAATGTGAATGAAACTTTCACATACAGCCGATTTTCTCTTCCTTGTAATCGCCATCCTCGATCCCCGCGAGATGCAAAGTAGCTCTATCAGGGAAGATGAGGCCATCAGGAACTAGATATCTGTCCCTGGCATAAAGGACTGTATCGAGCATGCTCTCGTACAACAAGAAATAGCCCATCCACTCGGAGATGATAATATCGACTTTGTCAAAAGGTAACACGACCTCTTCCATCTTGCCCTTCAACAGCGTAATTTTATCCGACAGACCGTTCAATTCTACAATCTTCTTGGCCATATCGATAATAGTCGACATATCAACCTGGAATGTACTTAGTATGCTTAAATTTATCACAATAAGCAGATGACAAGTCACGTACGCCAATAACGTGCTTCGCGCCAGCTCTCGCAGCAAACATCGACAATATACCAGTACCACATCCAACATCCAAGACGACCTTTCCTCTAAACATATGACTGTTCTGATATATCGCATTTCGATATGACAGCGTTCTGGTTTCATCTTTTAACATCTCCTCGTGGATGCCAAAATGGTCGTACGATGAGAAATAATGGCGCTCACTGAAACTGAGATTACTTTCGCTACTGGAGGAATTGGGTTCCGAGGTCGACATCTTGAATCAATTAGTTTTAAATAAAGGAATGGAAAGGGATATGCCGATCCAAAAAATTGAAATGGTAAATGAGGTCTATAAAGACATATTGTGGGCTGGAACACCTCAAAAAAAATTGATATAGAAAGGCAAAACTCTAATTGCTTACCCGGCTCCGTCTTGGGATATTAAAGTGCTAAATGCCATTGCGTTAACAACGAAAATCTCTGATATTGAGCTAATATCCAGGATTCTTGGATTTCTGACCTGCAATTCTTTGGGTATTGAGTTTAACGGTACTAGTTTATTTATTATGTACTTTACGTGGTACTACTGTAGCCGTTTAATTATATTTACCTCTGGGAAGCTTAAACCCATTGTCATACTGTAACGCTATCATAGCTTAAATATATTTGTAAAGCGACAATGCTCGAGATCGGTAATTGTCTAAAAAAGATGCCTTTTAAAGCGGCGGACTTGGTTATCTCATCAGCAATAGGATTAGAAGGATGGCCACAGGAAGAATTGGCCAAGAAATGTTAGCGATGGGCATACGAATATAACGTTCCAAGATCGTCTAACCTAACGCTAAATGGTCTAGTTTACCTTACCCAGCGCCGTTGGCTCCTATGTTGCTTCATTAAGTTGCAGACACAACACCCTGACTCTGCCTGTTATCGCCAATTGGATAATTATCCATCCAAAAAATGGCATGATTCAGTGTACATAAAGGAAATTTTATAACGAGAATAACCGTGATTTTGATAATTAATACGTTGCTAAACACTATCCTACAATACCATTAAACGCAAAACGAACGACAGACGTTCATTCAACATAGAAAGTAACATTAGTATACACTGATCAAATCAGAAATTCCAGAATAAGCGTGAAATAAGACGCCAATATTTTGCATACATACTATCTCGTACTTACAAGTTATAACGAGTGACACTTCCCCTAAACATTCATATTACCAACAACTACACGAGACTTTTTTCTTTTTGTACCTGCAGGCGACGCCATATCACTAACAAATTCCGCATATTTGCGTTTATTCGTCGGCCTCGGCTCAGATTCCTCAGACACTTGCTGAACCGTGACCGATTCTTCGATTCTATCTTTCCTCATCGCTGCTAGCACTGCCGTCGCCTCAACCTCTGCCTGTTTCTTCGCTTTTATCGATTCATATTCACTCTTCTTCAAACGAACGCGTGGAAAGATATGGACGAACACTTCACTCTCAGGATGCACATATTTCATGTGTTCCTCGTCATATCTTAACGTCTTCAGATGTCGATTTATATTGCCCTTAGTGGCAAACCGGTGCCCACAGCGGCAGGTAAAGTTGTATTCGTAGCCATGACCTTCAGGAATATTTGCACCATTAACTATTATCGCTGGTGGTGGATCGGAAAGTATCGACTGGCCATTTACATTCAATGATGAGTGGCCAGCAACGACCGGAACGGGATTTCTGGTGACAAAATACGGCTGATCTTCAGGTGTTGGTGGGACTTTCGGAACTGGATTTTCAAACAGCGCACGTCGACGCTTATTTGGTGACACGGAAATCTGGTCTGTAGTCGGCAATGTCGAAATCAGCGGAGAAATGTGAGCGGTGGCAGCAGGAAACGGAGGGCCTGCTGTTGGATGTGGCAATGGTGGAAGCTGAGGTTCCGAAGGCACGACGTGTTGTGCCACAAATTGCGGTGGAGCAAGTGCAGGGGGCAGCACGACCGTTGAGGTCTTCTTTGGGGTCCGCCTGACTGGCCTTATAGTGGGATTGTAAGGATCTGAAATTGGTGTTATCGGCGGAGCATGATTTATTGCAATTCCAGCATCAACCTGTTGGACTCTGACAGTGCCTATAGGTTGTGATGGTGTGGCGCTGACCAACGGTGATACCGCAGCTGGAACTGGAGAAGCTGGTGCTTTAGCATCCGCTTCTTTACTGAACTTCTTAGCCAAGGACCTCGTTGATCTCTTCCGTAGCAATGGAGTGGCAGGCTGAATATGTCCATCTGACGCCCTTACTGGTGGAGATTCTGGCAGACTCTTCTCCTTCCTGTGTGGCTTGACATATTTAGTTCGCGGACGCTTGGTCGATAGTGGACTCGTTTTTGGCTCGGCCACCGACACTGCTCGATCTGCTTTCATTGGCTGCTGCTCTTCCCTCTTCACTGTAACAGGGGCGGAGACAACAACTGCCTTTTTCTTAGAAGGCGTGCGAGTCCACTTCTTCGGCGTCTTAGCCTCCGTCGCGCCATCCGTCATCTCGACGTCCGGCTGGATGGCAAGCTCAGGTAATTCATTCTCCTGTTTCCTTTTCTTCACTGCTTTTGCCGTCTTCGATTTCGGAGACGGCTTGATTTTCGTTTTTGGCGGTAGCGATGAGCGTCTTTGCTTGCCTTTAGGTGGTGGTTGTGATTGTGCTGGAGTAGCCTCTTTGGGCGACGTGATGTTTGCAGAGTCCTCAGTTTGTTGTGGTGACGTCGGTTCCGGCTCAGGCTCAGGCTCAGTCGGTGGAGGCGCCTGTCTGCTAACCGAACTTCCCATCGCAAGCTAGTTAAAATGCGATCGATATAATTCTGGTTTAACGGTCTACCGATCGTGGGTGGCAAGTGCGGAGATCGTAAAGAACGTGCTGTGCTTAATAGCCGCTAGAGAGGATTTGCATGATACAAGGACGAAGGTTCATTATGAAGTCTGCAGAAGCACAACATTGCCAGACGCATAGTAGAAGTTGATTCACATGGACCCGATCGCACCTGCAACAGCCCTAAACAACGGTAGTATGAGCCCAAACATTTAGCCATTACTGGGTTAGGGTGTTAGTAAAATGCACCGGAATAACTTCGCATTTCGTGCTCCGTCGTGCTGTAAGCGGCTCATATATTGACCCGGAACTCGGACCCGGTCATGTGCACTTATACCATTGAAGGCACAGCGGCCTTGCAAAGCAAAATCAGGCGTACCCGAGCACTGTACAGCACACTAACCCTGCGGCGGTGGAGTTTTTATGCTTCCAAACCCGAAGAGCGTATCTTTGGATAACTCGGCTCCAGAGATAACGTGCACAGCGATAGATTAAGTTGAGGTATTAGTCATTTGCACGCGATGGACGGATAGCCAACTGAGTCTGTAATAGTTTTCCACAGAATTACGCGTCTTCGGATCGAAGGTGACGCATAACCTGTATAGGATGCAACGCTAATGCGATGGCTTGCGTCACAAAAGTCTAAGAGTCATCGTTCTGTCAACCGTTTGGCCACGTTTGCTGTTGAGATTAGTGCAATGAGTAGCTCTGCCGTTGAAAAATTTGTTAAGTCGACAGCTTGTACAATAGCGTTACCAGGCATATTACATTGTAAAGTTTGCTTTCTGCAGAATTCTTGTAATCGACATAGGAATGGCCAGGATGCGTAATCACGCGATCGTCAGCAGTTTCACAAGATGACACATTTGCACGCCTGGTAGTGCTATCCAAATTCGTATTGCACAAGGAGATGCGGCAGAGACACGCTAGCTCCACAGCTTCAGAATTATTATTTGGATCTGGATCTGGGGCTTATCATCGTAGCAATTCACGTTTGACCAACTTATAGCATATTTCGTGACAATATCGGACACCAGCTACGGCATTGCATGCATCTCGGTATTTGCGTTAAAAATCATCGCGGTGGTCGTCTTCTCGTCTTTGCCTTGCAAGTACTCGGCAGCCCGAGAACGATGTCCGTGTCAGCATGGAAGACACTCCTGACCCGTGTACCGATGATACCAATCATGGGATAACCGAATACGTTCCTGATAAGTAGATTCATTGACGGAATGACTAGAATCTGAATTTAATTGTTAGACTTATGTCTCTGTCTTGTTAGTCGCGTTGCGCTCTATCCGAGCCTGTACCAGTATAGGACGAAACTTGGAGCGACGTTATGCCGCCACTAGCCTCCTATGGAAGCATGTCTCCGGCCAGGGTATCGCCTAACTTTCCTCCATTACCAACGTCAGGTATGCCGGAAGGAGGACTTATTTATTGAGTTATCTAATGCCGAGGATTCCAACTGCCAAGTTGGCACATGAGCGATCGACCGTTGAAGTAGGTGATAATTGGCCTCCAACTCCTAGCTGCTCTCGCCTAAGAAGCCCTGCATGAACCCCAGTGTCGCTGTAATCGATATTATCAGAAAACTTCCAACCTGCCTTTGAGGATGTCAGCCATTGATAAAGGCCCCCCCTCGCGGCATTTCCGAACACCAAAGCGAAATGCGCGGACGTGCGCTAGTGAGGTAAAGCGCGTAGGAGCTAAGCTTATTTGAACCTAATGTGATATCGTGTCACGGGATCTCGCGTCATCCGCGAATCAGACGCCGATTCTTGTCACTCTCTTACGCGTCACGCCGCGCCTCAATTGGCCAGATAACGCGGAGGATGCAGCGCGATAGCAACCTAATGGATTGATAAATGAGTAAACTTGGTGGCGTATCAGTTTTATCATTAGATCGACACTGCGCAGTTATGATATCGTGGCTGTCGATTAGTGAGTGGTCACCGCCTAGCCTTGACGATTCATCGTAATGAGTAAATCTGTACTTGCTAATGAACAAGCCTAGGCCTATTGTCTGGCTGGCCGTAATGGCGATCTTCACCTGGCGGACAGTTTATTGCCCGGATTAGGGGTATAGCAAGAAATGCCCCCAATGCAAAATTGCCCAATAAAGTTTCGCGCGTACTGTTGCGCAAACTTGGTTGAGGAAAAAAGGAAGTTCAAGAACACGGCCAAATATATGTTCACCGAGTCTAGCTCGATCTCTTCGCACTCAGGTACTATAAGCCACAAAAAAGAAAATCTAGATGACTTGCTAGATAGAAACATCAAGTAAATAAAGCAAGTTATCTGTCAAGACCCTGGTCGATCGACCGGCGAGCATGAGAAATTTGCTGTTAGCTCAGATTTCTTCTTGACATGCCTTAAGTGGGTAAACTTACGTTGTCCCCTGCTTCACGGGTCAAGGTGACCTGCATTTCCTGCGCAAAATTTTATAATTTTGCAGCAAATTTCAGTCTAACTTTGCAGCAAAACGGCTTCACTAACTCCTGACATGAGCTTAGATTACATATCAGTCTTGTTTTAAGGCCATTCGGCAATTGGGAATTGGGAATTTTTGTCGTTAAGAAATAGAATTTAAATCAATACCAAGCCGTAATTGCACCATTGTGGGTAGTCTGATAACATATGGTCATCGCAGTTAATGGCGGCTGGATTCGACGATGAAAGGACCGCTGGACGATGATGTTTGGCAACGGTAGGTTGATACCTCGAGCCGATACTCTTTGATTTCTTACTTTTCTAATGCTGCTGATAACCGCTGCATTGGCCGGCTGAGCATCGCGCGCATTCAGCAGAGAGTGCATAGAACTAAGTTCCCGACGCGATCTTGGCACATCTCAATTGGCTCTTAGCTCATACAACAATTAATTATGCTACTTCCCTATTACTCAATTGGGCAAGGACTGTCCACATGTGACCACCATAAATCAGCGTGAATCCAGAACTTCTGACAAATAGCAACCGGGGCATTTCCGCTTACTAATCCAAGCTCGACGAGGAAGCCACCGTCGCTATTTTCGACAAGCCTCTCGAGCTCTGCGCACGTTCTGGGTCACTGCGCGGATTTACAACAAATCCAAGTGAAGTTACTGTCGGCGCAATGGCAGACCTTGTCAAGGAGCTGTCAGGGTGTGCTCCTTCCATGGCGGCTGTACAGATTGAGTATTCACATTTCGAGATCGAGGCCCAGCGGAACGGACTTCTCGAAGCCTGCGAGGAATTTTCGTCGCCGTATTCTCTTGTTCCCAGCTTAGCAGAGGCTTTCTTACCGCCGCGAAACCAGAGGACTTTCCGAGAATGACCGTCATCGTACATTGCCGCGATTCCAAAAGGAGAACTTTGACGGCAACATGAAATTGCCCGACAAACTCAAGAAATTGGCTGTCAAGAAGAAAGCCACGGCTGGCCAGATTGCGTTTGCTTGGTTGATTGCCAAAGGCGCGATCCGGACTCTTGGTATCATAATACCAATCATTGTGTAAAGTAGTATGATATTACCATATATGAGTTGATTTTATCAACTAATACGTATATGATATGACTTCAACAAACTCATATCATATGAAGTTGATATGATATGATACCATATATGGCAATATATTTTACAATATGAACCACATGGTCATATATACACTTTGTATTAGATAAAAAAATTGTAACTATCATATCATATACGCCAGACTTAAATGAAAGCTCCACTCTTACAATATTTCTTCCCTCATATCCGACAAGCATATATCAACAGCACTATCAACAAAGTATCATACTACCCTCACCAAACCGCGATTAAGGCATTAAGGCATTCAATTGCCTCAATACTCTCAATTCCAAGGCGGTTCCTACGCTCTGTAATAGTAATTTTTGAAAATAATCGTTCTGGCTCTGCTGGTATTGCAGGAATTGACAAAACATCTAAAGCCATAATAGAGAGAGCTGGGTAAGACTTCCTCTGGGTAGGTTCTAACCACCAGGATCGTCGATCGGTAACCTCTGGCAACACTGGAGCCAGCAGATACGTCATATATTCGTCCTGATCAAGGCTGGACACACTCCTACTGAGCCCTCTTCAGAAAGGAGTTCTTAATCTGATTAGCTGATTCTGACACCTGAGTGGGAAATGTGATATTAGTAGGCTTAAATTCTGTAATCCAGAAGTCTAGCTTTTGTTTCCGGCAAGTTGCCTACCACTGTTCTGGCCAATTGTTGGTCAATATAATTCCACTTCCATTGTGGAGATAATACTAAGGCTGCAATATAGATTGGTGATCTCTCCGTCAAACTATAGTAATTATCCCAACTTAGCCCAGCCAGAGTTGCAAGGACTCATAAAAGGATCATTGACATATGTACACTTTGCAGTCTCAAACTGCTCAAGTAAGAAGTCCATTGTTGGTAACACCTTATCAATAGTGGCACTACGACCTTCTGTAACTACTGTAGCATCATAAAAGAATAACAAGGAGTCTTGAAGCTTCCGTAAATATTGCCAGTCATTTTCCGAAAACAAGTCGTCGTTATTCTCTCGACATTGATGATAAAAGAGGTTGATAGCTGTCTTAAGTTCTGTTGCAGTACCAATCATCATGTACCAAGTGCAGCGAGTAGAATTATCTCGTACAACGTTGCGGCCACCACTAAGCTCTCTGAAATTGACTAACTGTTGTGTACTCCGCTGAACATATACTACAAATTTATGTAGCTTGCCTAGAGAGCCATTTGAATTCGAGTTCACTAGGTGTTGTAAATAAACTGGTATTATTCTCTATAGCAAGAACTTCAGTGTCGGTACGGAACAAGAAGGATTGAGCTGCTAGGTTGATAATATGACCATTACAACGAAGTCTGTAATGTTCAGGCTTGTATATAATTTTATATTGATTAAAACTATATTAATTTAGTTAGCTATAATGCAATTTATAAGTTATACGAGAATTGTGAAAGGGCTTGTATCATTAAGCCCTAAAACCCTGAAACCGTTGATATTGATATATTAAGCTGTATGTATAAAATGTTGAATTTTGTATATCTGACTTGTTTCATCTTATATAGGTGGCCTCGATATGGTCATATCACAACCCCGAACTCATATGATATGATATATGGTAATATGTATTACCATATCGCTAATACTACTTTACACACTGCTACCAAATTGCCCGACTGGAGGAGAATGTCAAGGCGGGATATACAAAGTTGACGAAGGTGGTTATTGATGCGATCATTGGGTTTGTCAAAAGGCTGATATTGCCGGTGATCGATATGCGCTAACATGTGAGTACCTTAATGTGAACGCTATGGGAAATTGACACCCGCGAGATGAAGGAAACGACCGATGTTTATGAATTGTGAAGCAAGATAGTAGACTTCTGTATTACCGTATTACGGAGTATCAATGTGCCAATTGAGGAACAAAGCCAGCTGTGAAATTTCTGATTTAACCTGATTTGATTGCTCGTAATATCGGCACTAGCACGCCGGCATGCCAAGGTAGTTGGCTTCTGCTTGAGGTATAACGCTAGATTGGTGAGAAAACGCATCCAAGAAAGGTTTGTGGCGCAAATGAACAAAACTTTGAACAAATTACGCCTGAATCGTGTTGCAGCTTATACAGGTTATTAGAGGGTCCAAAAGTCACTTCTAGAGGCATGCATTACCGAACTCCGCTTACAAGTCAGTGAACCCTTACCCGTCTGCAAGTTTTCATCATGTCCTAAATGGAAGTTTAACGCCACAAAAGATCTTTGTAACACTTCATTAACATCCGCCACGAAGGTTGATCTGACACACACCCCGGTGTATTTTCCACTGCAACATGCGCGTCCCCACCGACTAAGTAGACTACATAGACAACAGCTCAACGAATATTGGCGGGTATAACAACACGGTCATGGCCAGCTAGTAGAGAATTGTACGGTGATCAACGTCTGAGTCCAATTACGAACTACTTGGGAAGCTGGCCGCATTAAGCGATATAGGCACGGCGGAGCCGCACCTTTCGCTTATTCATATATCTTTGTTGCCTGACTTTAATGTTTTCTTTCGTAAAGACTCTTGGACTGCAAGAATCAATATATCAAATAGCTTATTTGTACTCACACTCGCCTTCGTTAATCTTCTAGGTGGGAAATGCAAATGAACATCCGAGCTCCGAGTATAACGCTGACTGGCGAGGATTGGTCACTCTAGGGTACATCCATAATCCACATTCGGCATCCAATACTACTTGTCACTGAATCACGGGTTTACTGTCAACAAAACCAATTTGCGCCGGCCCTGGGGAAGACCACAATAGGGCTGAGGGGCTGACGTGCTGCGGCTCGCGGCGCAGGCGATAGCCCTCCTGGGGCCAAGCCTACCAGGAGGTTGAAATCAGTAATGTGTGTTGTGGCTGTGTGGGGGTTGCGGCGCAGTGTGCAGGACACCACGCGTTATGTGCCTGTGCAGACGCATGGTGACGCGTAGCTGCCGGCAAGCTAATCATATACGGTAATATTATCACCCAAACAGGAAAAGTACCAAATCGCAAGCAGGTTAACTGATCCGATTTGACCGGGGCTCATCTCGACGGCTGGACTTCCCAGCGCTCGAAGTACTTGACTGCGGACTCTACTGCATATATATAAATATTCTACTGATACTCCTGATCCCTTCCTTTCCTGTTTTCCGCTATTACCACTACTACACTCTATATTGCGAAAGGTCACAATGTCGAACAAAGATTACTATGGAGGCCCAAACAACCAGCCTTGCGACAGCGGCAACAACGGCGCGTATCAGCCTCAGCAGATGCCCTATGACCAGCATCGGCAAGTCGAGGGCAGCGACCGCGGTCTCGGCGCTAACCTGCTCGGTGCCGTAGCGGGCGGTTTCATCGGTCACAAGGTGGGCAAGCATGCCGGCCATGGCGTGCTCGGTGGACTGGGAGGGGCAGCAGCGGGCGCGACAATCACACACTTGCTCGAGGAGAAGTTCTCGCACAAAGATAATCATCACGGTCGTCGAGCACGACATGGATCTCACGGCGAACACGGTGGACGCGATCTCCAGAATGACGCATTCGGTGGTCCTCAATTCAATGGACCACATCCAGAACACTATCCCCAATACGGCGGTCCTCAGTTCAATGGGCCACATCCAGAACATTATCCCCAATACGGCGGTCCTCAGTTTGATGGGCCACCTCCAGAATACTATTCCCATTACGGTGGCCCTGGCGGGCCTGGCGGTTTCCATGGTGCAAGCGGTCCAGGGGATTTTGGCGGTCCAGGAGGTTTCGCTGGTAGAGACCAGGGTGGATTCGGAGGTCCGGGAGGTCCGGGCGATGCTGGTGGACGATGGTAATCGGCTATTATTATGAATTTATTATGATTTGCGTAATTACTTATGCGATGACCATGTTATTGGGGAGTTCAGTGCGATATGGCAGCTGAAGGCACCAAATCGGGCAGCAGGGGCTGACTGTCGCGTTAATAGCTGCTCTCATTTCCCCATAGTCAGTACATATTGTATAATAAGATCATCGGAATAGTTAGTGCAACTTGCATTATTGCAAACGAAGACCTTTATCAGGTGCACCAACATGGTTGTATATCAAATTATTCACACAATCGTCGCCATTCACATCCTGATCAAAATCAGCCTAGTAAAAAAATTGCCTTGAAACGGATTTGAACCGATGATCTCAGCATTACTAGTGCTGCGCCTTACCAACTTGGCCATCAAGGCTTAATTCAAAGTAACTCGATCAAAACACAGCCCAGTCTGCCACACGACCGGGTAACACCGGGTAACACCGGGTAACATTTTGTTAGTAGTACTAAGTCGTGAATTGCATGCAATTTTCAAGCATTCGTTTATTGTCATCTTCCAGCAAAATCGGGGTTTTTAGGTAATATTGATGGTGCGTTGAACTTCCAGCTAGAGCAGGCTTAAATTATTGTTGTAATTCAAATCCTGCCATCCGCTTTCAGATCTCTTCAACGTTGTGCTGCAACGATTCTTACACAGCGATTTTTGACGGTACGCGAGATGCTAATGCATGTTTCAGCGCTTTATTTTAACACTTTCCTATATGTCCCCAATTCATGCCAACACAATGTGTCAATTAAACATCCCAAAACCACATTCTATTTAGTCTAATTTTCTTCCCACTTACGAACAAACGTAGTAGATAATCACAAAAACCATCTATAACTAGGATGCGCAGGTCCCTCGCTCAAAATCGCCGTCGAGACATCCTGCACGCGCAATTTAACGCCCTGTCGTTGATCCCTGCGCTTATTGTCAACAATCATCCAGAATCCGAGACAGACGGTCAACACCAGTCCCACGCCGCCGAACGCAGCGGTCGTGCCAAGGGCTGGGAGGTATGCCGGCGCGTCTTTGCTGAGGAAGATGTTTGACGAGACGAGACCCATTACGTTGGCCATAGGGACTCCGACGGCTGTTAGTGCTGCGCGGCGGGATTCGGCTGGTGTGTTGTTGTTGTACCATGTTGAGAGAAGAACCGACGGTGCCGCGGTGCCGGCCGTCATGAGAAAGCACGCGAAGTACGCAACACCTGTGGAACGGAGGACGTCGATAGAGGCGTATATGATGAAGCCAATGACAGGGAATGCAAAACCGGTTGCGATGAAAGGGAAGCGGAGACGGGACAAGTCGGATGAGAACGCCAGGATGAGAAGCACGATTGCGCCGCAGACATTGGGCGCGACAGTGTACAGGTTTGTTTTTACTGTGGAATAGCCTAGTCTGGCGACGATCTGGGGAAGGAAGAGCGAGACAGACTGAAGCGGGACGCCGAGGCACATCTCAATCAGGACCCAGATGACTGCGACTGGATGCGAAAAAACTTTGAGAGCTTTCTTGACGTCGAGCTTTTCGTTGACAACGGAGGAAGAGTCGCGCTGAATGCGGAGAAATCCCACTTCACGTTCCTCTGGAGTCAAGAACTTGCACCGGGTGATATCGCGTGGGAGGAAAAAAAATGCGAGAGTCGACATAACGACAGTCGCGGCGCCTTCGATGAGGAAGAGGTAGCGCCAGCCTTCGAGTGCGCTGTGCCGGATCTGGAACACACCAAAGGCGAGCAGACCGGAGAAAGCAGAAGCAATGTTGGATGCGGCGTAGAAAATTGCAAGACGACGAGCAAGCTCACCACGGCGGTAGAATGTGGTCAGGTAATAAATGACAAGAGGAAAGAACGCGCCCTCAAAGGTGCCAAGGAACCAACGCACAGCCATAAGCCCGCCCTACTCCCGATTAGCATCCCAATTTCAATTAATTAATCAACATGGCACGATACCCAGCTGTTACATGCGGCAGCCATGAGTGACATGACCCCGAATCCAAACATGAGCACCGGCAAAACATTCGCGGCACCCAAGCGTTTGCCAATCATAGCAACAGGGAAAGCAAACAAGACGTATGGAATGTAGAATACGGAGAGGAGGATGTTATACTGGTTGCCAGCAAAGTGCAAGTCTTTGTTCATGCCGTCGGTCTCTGCGTTACCAAGGTTGCTCTTGTCGAGCGAACTACATAGGTTAGCATTCGCGGGCAGGACGGAGGACCGGAAGGACTCACTTAAAGAGATACATCATAGCCAGTAAGGGCAGTAAACGCATGTCGAGACGACGACAAATTGCCTTCTCGATCGCCGGTTCGATGATGGCAACAGTGTTGGTCGTGACAGACTCGAGCGGGATGCCGACTGAGCCGACAGCAGCATCGATAATGACCGGCTCGACCTCCTTCTTCTCCATGGAATCCGAGGAGGAGACGTTCTTTTCGGGGTCCATTGGGCAGACAAATGTTTGTGACTAGGTATGTAGGCAGTGTCGCGTAGGGTAGTGGCTCGAGTGCGCGCGTTGAGCTCTTTGTTGTCGAGGCAGAGGAGGACAGTGCACTCTTATTTAAATCTTCGAAGCAGGAGCCATGGACTATCAGGCGGGAACCGCGCAACAAACCCGATAGCGGGAAAGTTTGACGGAGCGCTGAGAGCAGACAATGGCATGTGGCGAGTTGCCGCATCGAACGTCCAGTGGCTGCATAGAAGAACGACGCAAGACATTCTCTGATGGGAGCGCGGCGGCGAAGGCGTCGGCGACGTTAAGCCTAGCACAAGATAAGCCTAGCGCCGTGCCATATCCCCTCCCTTATGTACCATACCGGGCAACTTCTTTTAGCATGATGACCCACTCCCCTTTTAGTGCTGCGCAAAGAACAATTAAAATATTCAAAGACGGGATGGTAAGTCGTATGATAATTACTTCAAAGTAGAGTGAAAGAGCACAACGAGACGTGATTAAGGAAGTTGGGTCGAAGGTGAGCTACAACACCAATGATAGATGTATTAAGGCCCGCGCGCAAAGGGACTCAGCCCTGATTCTCTTCCGTGGGTTCGACGCCAAGCCCAATGACGATGTCAACGACGACTCGCCAACTCTCTCGAAGCGGACAAATTTTCACTCCTTCTCACGGCCGCCGTCGCCCTCCCCCATTTCTGCGATCTCGTGGTCAACTGCCACATTTGCACCGTAGTCTATTGATCCCTTAGAATAACAAATCCCGTGATGTGTTTACGATAAGAATCAAAATTAACGTCGGTTATTCGGACCATAGCTTAAATAATTAATTTGTCGAATCTTAACTGCACCTCCAATCATAGCAACAATTACATGATTTACACCCCTGACTGTACACCAGTCCCGCAATATTATTCGCTTGTCTCATCGTGCGCATCATTATCGTGGGGAGCTAGGCGAGCGAGTTCACCTCAAATATCGGCACTAATCCATGATGGGACAAACCAAGCGGCACGGCCGGGGGGGCCCGGGGCCGGGGCCCGCGGCCACGCCTGAACCTAAGTCGCGACTCAAGTCATCAAGCCACAGACGCCACTTTTTCTTCCTAATGGTTTTTGGCTAACTATCTGCAAAAGCTTTTGCGAATCTGCATTCATGAAAAATTTTCGGTCGATGGTATTACTACATGAGAAATTTATGCGACTAAATGCAATTCGTGGACGTTGGTCTGGAAGCCTTATCAGTGGTGGTTCTGTATAGATACTCAGATAACGCTAATTTTCGCCGATTTCGGACGTTCCTCTAATGCACAAGCCCGGAAACAAAAACATATAGGATTAGGTCTCCTCGGCCACTCGGGATTCGTCCTCTGCAAAACCACGGGCTATCAAACTATTACAATAAAAGCAGCACAGCATAGGATGTCACGGCGAATGTAGCCGATCGGCCACTTTCGTCTCCTTTTCTCGATTTATTAGTAGCGATTTTAGAGTAGCGTTTGTTTTATTACCATACCAACTTATTGGAGATGAGATTATGCAATGACATGCTCCGAATCTCTTGGAGGCATCAAAATTTAGCCCGACAGACGTAAAATAGGATACGGTAAGTGCCAGTTCTCCGAAGCTTTTCAGTCAGCTAGATAGCCCGGAGCTAGAGTCTAAAGCTCAAGCCGAAATCGAGCGTCCATATATCCGAGGGCTGGTTAGCTCAAGCCATTTGGTTTTGGCTTTCTCGGAATACCTTGATCATCCACACAGAGAGATGAGGTGGTCTTCGATCTGTGGCGAGTTATTGCGAGGTGCCTTAACTGGAACTGGAGCTGACAGAGAGGTGTAGAATTCTGAGGCAAAGTCGTGGATATGTGCACGATCAACCCGGCACAGGCGCTGTGCTTAGCCATTGCCTATGGCCTGACCATATCTAGCGAGGATAATAAGTTCCCAGTTTTGCAATCATGATACAAGAATTCTCTTTACATCTAGATATTGCACTTTTCCGGTATGTTGCATGCACACGTCCAACTCACCCGGAATCGAGGCAGCGAGGTCATCACCGTTCCGCTAAACGTGCCCGCCGCCAAATGAATAATGTGACAATCGCCCACGTATAGCGTTTTCAGCCCTTAACTGGGAGCTCTGATTTGGCATTTGACTCGACATGCCCACGCTCCTTAATCCATTGCCCTAAACCACATTCAATCACGTGACCGAGTGCTTGTTATCGAATTAATCTGCGTATCAACAAATTTTCAATCTCTTTAGCCGCCAGTTGGACGTGTGCGGTATATGTTGCAGATATTACATAGTAATGGCAATTTAGTCGAACTGTTTAAATTTTAACATTGTGTGCAGATTTCCAGTGCCTTGTATGTAACTTAGTGGGACTGTGGGAGTGCCAGCGCGTGAGCGCGTTTCAGGGTTCTGATTTCTCACATGTTTGCCCAAACCCGTGGGGTCAGACACTAGGCTCCTACGGGATGGCCCCCCCCCCCTGAGACCGAATGCGGCAATCGTAACCGGTCGTGCAGTGGCAACGTCTCATCGTTTTACAATACCTTTTGCAAACAGCTTACCATAGCTACAACATTATTATTCAGAGGTAGCCAGAATGAGTACGACTACGGTGGTTGAGACGGACCAGCAGACCGTTCGGATCTCGATTCGGGAGTTGGCTGAGAGGCCTGATGTTGAGTTAGAAGATTGGTTCCGGGATCTTATTCGTGATGGATACTGTGTTGTCAAGGGCGCCGTTTCTAGAGAACATGCAGCGGAATATGTAGAGGCTGTGTACCAATGGTTAGAGTCATTGTGAGTGCTTTCCCCCCAAACTTAATTGCCCGTCTGGGAGTGTTAAGAAATCAACGGTTTGGTGTAGTAACCTAGGCTTCGACCGCAATGACCCAAGCACATTCCACAAGGATCACCTGCCTGTTATCGGCAGCAAAGGTATCTGCAATGATTACGGCGTCTCGCATGAAGACTTTGTTTGGAAAGTTCGCTCTGAACCCGGTGTCGTCGGCGTGTTTGAGCGCATTTGGGGGACTGAGGACTTGATTGTGTCGTTCGACGCTATCAACATCGGCCTCCCGCATCGTACGGATGTGCCTCCTAATACGCCGTGGCCGCATCAAGATCAGGATCCGAGGCGACCTGGATTTAGGTGTCTGCAGGGGTGGGTTCACTACTATGCCTGGCGCTGGAGTCGTACTGAGCTAAGTTATAACATAGTCTCGTCAATCTTCTCCCGAATGGTCCGCAAGACGGCGGTCTTGTAGTCTGCAAAGGGGCGCATAAACTCTCGGACGAATTCCACAGACATTTCAAGAGCGAGACCAAGGTTGTCGAGGTCTTTAGCACGGAGTACTACATGTTTACAGACGAGGGCCTCGAGTGGCTCGAAGAACACGGGTGTGAGTGGATCAAGGTCGATGCCGACCCCGGTGACTTACTCTTGTGGGACTCGCGTACTCCGCATTATAACATGTCGCCTGAGGGTGATAACCACAGATTGGTGGTGTATACTTGCTACATGCCGGTTGCCGATGCCACGCAGGAGGATTTGAAGCGGAAGAAGGCAGCGTTTGAGAGTGAGCTTGTGCATTTTGTTTTTGCGAATCTGCTTGCAAAGTGAAGACTAATGTGCGCCATCTAGGCCGCCTATCTACCAGTCACTGGCCTGACGTCCAGTTCATCAGCGACAATCATCCCATGCGAAACGGCCAGCTCGATCCGCATCGCCGTGAACGGCCAATGAAGGAACCGGTCTTGAGCGACCGTGCGCTCAAGCTGACTGGCATCCCTTATATCAACAAGTAACTACGGATTATTAAAGATGCCCATTATGGAGAGGCTGGAAGAGCAAATGCACTGCAAATAGAATGCGGAAAGCATCTACATTAATAAAGTCCATGACACAACGAAAAAGTTCCTACGTGAATGTGAGGCGTGGATACAAGCATCACTAGACGCTAGTGATGGTATGACCACATACGATTCGCCTGCAACACGAGTGTGCTTGAGTGGACCTTGGCTAAGCAAACTTTCGTAGATCTAGGCTGCATATCACCGATGATAACGAAAAGTAATAGAATATATGCAACCCATTGTCGCAAGCATATACCCACATCAAACACTTTTAATTATAAATATCCGACATCTGCGGTGACAAAGTTACCCCAAACCTATATCCGAAGATTAAACTCTGCAAGAGCGCATTCACTGAGTCAAACTTTTTCATTACAAAAACCTAAAAATTTAATTGAAGTCAAATAATTGAACATATTTCTCAATCAACATGTCAGCCACGGTCTAAATACAACTCCTAGCTTCAAGACCCCCCCATTAGTTTACATCAACGCAACAGCAGCGACGATAAGGCCAAGGAGACCAGAAGCCGGTCCGAGCTTCTCGGCAGCGGACGACGAAGTATGGGCAGCGGCGGCGGAAGTAGAAGAAGCAGCATTAGACATAGTGGCACTGGCGGTCATAGTGGCGGAGGAAGAAGCAGACGTAGCGGTAGCAGTAAAGGCCGAATAAGCGTTAGCCCAGACAGATGAAATCGCGGGGAGCACTCCCTTGCCATTGCTGTTGACAGCATTCACATTAGGGGGAGGAATGGGGATCTCGTAGTCGTTGAAGAAGCCAGGAGCGGACTTGTTGTTATAAATATTTGAGAAGTCGACAGACTGGATCGACACACCGGTGTCATTGGCAACAAAGGAGAAGACATTAGCCGAAGCATCACCACGACCAAGATTGTCAAGGTCCCAGTTAGCCTCCACGGTGGAAATCTCGGAGTAGTGAGTGTAGAAGGTGGAATCAGTCGTGTTTTTCAAACTCTTAGGCAGAGCGCCGCCAAGAAGTAAAGCCCAGACACGGTTCTGGATGGTATAGGTCTCATTCTCGTCGAAGGTAAGAAGAACCAAGGTGTTATCCCAGAAGTAGGTGTTGTTCATCAGAGGCTGAATGAACTTTCGGGCCCAGCTACCAGCAACATCGACAGTGGTGTCGTGGCCATCGTTTGTCATGTTGGGGGTGATGAACATCCACTGAGGAAGCTGCTTATTCTTCAGGTCATCATAAAAAGTAGTAAAGTTCTTGATGTTGTCAACGCGAGAAGCATTGCTGGCAATAGAGTCATAGATAATAAGAGGGTTGTGCTTGCGGACATAATCGTTAGCGTAGGTTGCCTGGTTAGAGAAGTTGAAGCCTGAGAAACCAGCGTATGGCATGTCCTCCTGATACTCTGCCCAGGAGATTCCCTTCGAGTCCAAAAGGTCAACAACAGTGGAAACATTTGAAGGGATTTGGAAGAAAGCGTCGCTGTCAATACCGAAGTAGTCACCACCGACAGAAGCGACGTACTTTACGACTTTCATTAGACATATTCGCACATATGAAATAAATAGAACATACGTTAGGCTCGGAAGGATGAGTAACGGCGAAGTAGTTGGTAAGGAGAAGACCAGATTCAGCAAGGTAAGCGAGATCGGCCTGGCCAAAAGCGGCATCGTAGTCCTAAACGAAATCAGCATTTTTAACGGACCTGCAATCATTTGCAGAGACATACAGTGTTTTCGAGCCAAATGACGACGAATCGGTCGAAAGCTTTGCCAGAGACCGTGGAGGTATATTCCTCGGGGACAACGGTAGCAGCAGCAGCTTCAATCGCGGTAAGAGATGGTTTGATGGTAGAGAAGACAGGAGTCAAGTCTGCGGAGGACGAAGACTGAGCGCTGACGAGCGCGGGCGTCAAGGCCGTCAAGGCCAAGCCATACTTCTTTAAGAACTGCATCGTCAGATATGGGCTCCCTAAAGGCGAGACTGAGGGTTGATAATCTGGACAAGTACGTTAAAAGTTGTCAGGAAGGAACGGGCAACGGATCTGGATATATATTGTTCACGTCAATAGTAGCGGAATTTCCTGTCAGGTCAGACGATGGCCCCTGCTCCGTCTGCTGAATCTGTCTGCGAAGAGAGGAAGAGGGGGCGTGGGGCCTATGTTGATGTCTTACTCGGAGAACTCTCCTGTCTATTTCGGTTCAGGATTGCATCAACTGAGTTAGTTACTCTATCAATCCACTCCCGCTGGTTCGAAAAAGCCAATGTCGCAGTCAAATAAGTCACAATATTACGGTTACTGAACTCAGCACCCACCAGCTGGCACTGATCCAGTTCTGGCGTACTGCCCAACAGGAAAGAAGATATCACATGCGGGTCACACGCGAAATGAACCTGAAATGGCAGCCACGAGCGCCGACAAAAATTTTTCTCTCAAACTAATTGCAACTAGTCCCGGGTTGTACTGTCGACTGCAGATATCATTGAGATAGCAGTGGGAGGGTATGAGTGACCGCGGGATTAACAGTCGTCACTACCTATCGACGGCGAATCGCGAAGGAGACTTTCGCGGCGTGAAAGCGGACACAGGGGCCACTGGCCAATCAGCATATATCGAAATCGGACGGTGCAATTGCAATTAGTATGCGCGGCCAATGCTTTGTTGATTTCGGTTTAAGGTATATGATGTACTGGGCTGCTTCTTGGCTGCTAGGCAACTAGGCACTAGGCAGGGGTAGAAATTGCCGACTGGGCGGAGAATGGCGGCAATGACGCAATTGAACGCGACCAACTGCCCTCGAGCGTCGCCGCACGTGCACCAAGCACATCTCCACGTGCTGCCGCCCCGAGTCTCCAATTCACTGTGTTCCTAGATAACATATTATTAGTGTTGGTCGGATGGGATGCACCAGGCTCGCCTTGAGCTCCTACTGTTAGGTAATCGCACCTCCAGTCACGGCCATCATTGCGAGCCCGTGTGCTTCCGATTTAGATACCTATGGTAAATACCATATCATGTCTATCAAGCTCTGTCAAATTATCTCCGGCCCCGGAGCTATCATAATTCTCATATCGAGATATAGGCATCACCTTCATCTCCGAAAATTATGCACTTTACGTTTAATAGTTGGGTGTGGCTAATCAAATTGTTTTGACCAATCCTCTCCCTGCCACCCAAAGAGCCGGATAGCGCTCCCCAGATCCAGTTCCGTCGCGGTCATCCAGGACACTGTCAGCTGCCAGTCGAGACCCACACCGAAGTCTTCTCGTCATTTAGCTCTAATTCTGTGTGTCGGTCTGTTTTATTCTCTCACTGCCGCCCTGTCCGTTTTGCTCATCCATAATTCGGCGGGCCAGTCCCGATTCAGTCTGTTGCAGTCATGTCGTCCGCAAGCGACGAACAAGCCTACGAGAAGTTGGCTGAACCACCGCAGGGCCAGAAGAATGCCCGTCGTCGTGTTCTGGACTGGATTATGTTGGGTGTCGGTATTTTGGTTGTTGCTGCGATCGCATTGGGCATGGGTATTGGTCTTCGCAGATACCAGAACTCAGCAACTCCATCTTCATCATCATCGCCTTCGTCGTCTGGTCCGAGCCTTGGCGCGAATTCGACTTCCACCTTCACTTTGCCAGACTGGAAGCTGGACACGTCGACCGCTTACCGTATCAGTAAAGGTTGGAATTCGTCAGAGCCTGCGACAACTCGTGTCTACAATCTCACGATCAGTGAGGTCACCGGCTGGCCCGATGGGTACAACAGAACCCTGACAGTCATCAACGGCCAATTCCCCGGTCCCTTGATCGAGGCTAACATGGGCGACCGATTGATTGTCAACGTGCAGAACAACGGTGTCAACATGACCACAATGCATTTCCACGGTCTTTATCAAAATGGCACCAACTTTATGGACGGTACGTACCAGATCAGTCAGTGTGGCATTCCTCCGGGCGGCTCGTTCACCTACAATTTCACGGTCCCTGGACAGTATGGCACGTACTGGTACCACTCACATTACGGTACGCAATACATGGATGGCGTTGTTGGCCCATTTGTTATCCATTCGCAGGAAGAAGACGACTTGATCAGTGCCATGTACGACTACGATCAGGTTGTTCTTATCTCAGATTGGTATCATGGCCTTTCCCAAGGCTATCTTGCAGACTATTTGGCTTCTGGAAATGAAGACACCGAGCCTGTTCCCGACAATGGTTTGATTAACGGTGCAGCTTACTTCAACTGCGCGCTGACCCCTGGCGACTCGTGCTATCAGCAAGACGCCAATCGCACGATCTTTAACTTTGAGCGAGACAAAACATATCGGTTGCGAGTTATAAATACCGGAGCGTTTGCGGAAATCAACTTTTCTGTAGATGAGCATCCGCTCACACTGGTTGAAGGCGATGGTGTTTTAATCCAGCCAACCACTCTGCACAAACTTGCGGTTGCCGTTGCTCAGCGCTACTCGGTCTTGATCACAACCAATATTACCAGCACAGACAACTTTTGGGTCAGAGCCGAGTTGAACGAATTCTGCTTCGCTGCCACTAATCCTGTGCTCGTCGATCCCGGAATCACAGGCGTGCTTACTTATACCGACAAAGCCGATAGTGGCGCGCCGCCGTACTCTAACAGCATGACGGCTGAAACCGACTCTTGGGGCGATGTCGCTGCGGACGTACTCTGTCTTGATCTCAACAACACCTCTATTGAACCTATGATCCCCATCCAGGCTCCGGACGCAACAGTTTTCTACCGCATTGACTCTAGCTTCCAGATTGGGAGTTACGCAATTGACCTCGCTTATATCAATGGAACGTCTTGGAAACCCGCATCTGGTACTTCCGTACTTAACCAGGCCTACGAAATGCTCGCGCCTGGTCTATCCTCAACCGTTGTGGATAGTAACAGTACAGAATTGCTTAACAAAACAGGTCCTCTCCCTTTGGGTGTCTTTGGCGGTAATCAAGACCAATACATTATCAATGTTCCTGACTATGAGGTCGTCGATATCTTGATTAATAATCTGGACGACGGAGACCATCCTTTCCATCTTCACGGATATAAGTTTTGGGTTATGGGTACTGGAACTGGATCGTTCCCTTACAAAGAGTATGGCAATTTTAACACGACCAATCCTATGCGACGGGATACTGTCGGGATCCAGGCCTATGGCTGGGCATTGCTTCGATTTGTCGCTGACAATCCAGGTCTCTGGCCACTGCATTGTACGTTATACAGATTGCTTGATATTGCTGACCTCTTGATGCTAATGTTGATATTAGGCCACATTACATGGCATCTGGAAGCCGGTTTGCTAATGCAGTTTGAAGTCCAACCGAAGATGATCGCGCAATTTGAACCACCAGCTGCTTGGGCACAATTGTGTGCGGCGTAATGAGAACAAAAGTGAGATTTGGTTAAGGTTTCTTTGGTGTAATCTAGAAATAATGCACTTGTTATTATTTGTGACATATAACGCGTATTGATGAGCCACACAAGCGAGTGAGCCACACCTGTAGAGAACGCAACCAACTCAATTTCAATCATCAACGCATCCACCATTTGAGATTCAATTCTGAACGCGGGATATCCTTGGCTATTCAAGCTATCGATAGAGGCCAAATTCAGAGCAACCGATTAGCTGTAAAGACGTACAAGGGCGATCGTACGACACTCAGGCGACGACGCGAAGGCATCCCTTCACGACACGATTCTACACCAAATAATTTAAAAACTCGCCCCTAACGAGGAACTAGTTATCGTTCAGCACATCCTCGACTTGGATTCGCGAGGATTTGCGCCTCGTCTAGTTATTGTTGAAGATATGGCCAGTCAACTGCTTGCCGCGCACAACGGAGGCAAGGTGGGAACGCCGTCCGGAGCTTAAAACCAGACTTAATCGTAAATACTGAATACAAGCGGGCCCTCTGTGAGGGTACGGTTTGAGCTTGTAGGAAATACTATACCTAAGTACGGCATTACTCACGCGGATATCTACAACTTGATGAAACCGGTTTTATGATGGGGATTATCTCAACTGCGATGGTCGTTACAAGCATTCTCGTCCAAAGACGACACAGCCAGGCAATCGAGAAAGGGTCACTGTGATTCAGGGCGTTAACTCTCAAGACTGGGCGATCCCACCCTTCCTGATTGAGTTCGTCGCGGAGAATCCTCTGAAGGTCTTGATCTAGTAGAGAACTTAGACGAAACGAGGTGCAGTGCACCGATGGGTTTGTTGAACCGCAGACGTGGCAATTGCGGCGAAACTAGCCATACTGCTCGAACATGTAAAAATAATTAGGAAACTATAATGGATTTTTTAATTAACTTATTAAAAAATAATTTTTATCTATGTAGTGTGATAATATCCATGATTTTAGGTGGCATGTCTGTGGAGGGTGGCTCGCGCTTGTGTGGCTCACTCACCCATGGCCAGGGAATACGTTAGAGATTTTCATGGGCATGGTTTTATATATTTGTATGCTCTTTCGCATCATGACGATCATGTATATCACAACATATGGAGATTAATATGAAGCCAATAACATACACCACCATTGATTGCTCAAGTCGTGGTTGACACTTTAGTACGACATGGGGATCCAAAGTTCGTAACTGATATTATTATAGGTAAATGGGGTTAGGGCTGATTGCGGCGCTTGTAACTAAGCCGCCGACTCGCGAACATTTCTAGACAACCAGAGATGCGTTCTCGTCCCAGTAATCATCAATGAATAATAATTTACATAAGCAATGAACGCCGAAATCAAAGGCGCGGACCCGTCTGATCCAAATAAAAGTCGAAATTAATGACTCGCAGAATGATGAAAATAGGGTTTCCCGTGGCAATTAGCGTTTATCGGATCTTGTGGCCACCAGCTCGGCCCGGGAGGTCCCAGGTCCAGCGACCCGCGCCTCACGGAAGCTGTGGGTCCACGAGAAGACTTTTGCGCTACAGCCATCTTGATTGCTTCTCATTTAGTGAGAAAAACTTGCTAGTGTCAGACTTGACCTTGGAGGCAGTAGTCAAGTATTTTCCTCCTGTGGCGCCGTGCTGATATATATTTAATTGATTCTTTGCGAAGGATCTCTTGGTTACGGTTCGACTTTTTTTAGCGAATCACTATAAAGCTGAGATGGCGACGGCACGAGAACGGAGGGACTCACTTATCGACCAGGAATCAGCTCGATTACTCGGTGACTTTGACGAGCGGGACGAGGAAGCGATAATCGATGACGACGACACTGACGTCGGCAACGGACACAATGTATCCGACCAAGTTGCTGAACAGGAAGTCAACGAATTAAGTACTCGAGCGCTGGTTACGCTGTTTTGTTCGCTTTATATTGGTGTTTTTCTGTGTGCGTTGGACGGTACCGTTATCGTTACGCTGGTTTCACACATCGCGTCGGAATTTCACGAGTTTCGATCGGTTTCATGGATTGCGACGTCATATTTGATTGCGCTCGCTGCTTTCCAGCCGTTGTATGGAAAAGTGTCGGTATGTCCTGGTTTGTTACAGATATTGTCGTAATGTCGATTGTCGCTGCTAACCCCGGATTATAGGATATCTATGGAAGAAAGGCGCTTCTTTTGTTCAGCAACGTACGCATAAATGATATTTCCAATCAGTCCATTCGATATTCTAACAGCAATTATAGAGTGCGTTCGCGATTGGGTGTGTCCTTTGCGGAATCGCGCCATCGTTATGGTTCCTCGTGTTTGCACGTATTGTCGCTGGTATTGGAGGCGGTGGTCTGAACTCACTCTCAGTCATCACCCTTAGTGACCTTGTGCCTCTCCGTCAACGAAGTCTGCTCCACGGAATCGGCAGTGTGTTGTACAACTCTGGGGCGGCGATGGGTGGAGTGTTTGGTGGGTTGATCACCGATGCTATTGGCTGGCGATGGGCGTTTTTTATTCAGGTGCCATTTGTTGTTATTTCGGCAATTGCTATTCAGATCAATTTAAAGTCCAAGCCAGCTGATGAGATTCAATCGAGCCGACTGAAACGAATTGATTTCGCCGGATCGTTCACGCTAGTTACGGCTCTCGCGTTGTTCCTCCTCGCGCTGTCGATGGGTGGAAATTATCTCCCATGGTCGCATCCGATTATTTTCTTTTTATTTCCGCTGTCGTTTGCGTTCCTCGCGGCATTTGTTCATATCGAGACTAAGGTCGCGGAAGAGCCAGTTCTTCCAATCACCTTCCTTAAGGACCGTACGATCTTTGGATCAGCCCTTTCGAACTCGTTTATTTTTATGATCAGTTACTCGCACCTTTTCTATGTTCCCATTTATCTTATTGCGGTCCGTGGTATTTCGGCAACTGCGGCGGGTACAAACATTATCTCTAACTTCATCGGGACCGGCATTGGCGCAATATCCACTGGTTCATACATGCGAGCCACTGGCAAGTACTATCGTATCATGATCTTCAACGCATCAGTCCTCTTCGTCGGCTGTCTGCTGGTTTGCACATACGGTCCCACCACTGCTACGCCAGTCCAAGTCTTCTACCTGCTCGTGCCAGGTATCGGCTTCGGCTCGCTTCTCACGTCGACCTTAATCGCTCTGATCGCATCCGTGCCGCACGAATTCCAGGCGGTCACGACGTCAATTCAATATGGCTTCCGCGCAACCGGCTCCACTATCGGTGTCTCCATGGCCTCCGCTATTTTCCAAAATGTCCTCTCTTCAAAACTATTCACGCGAATCACGGGAACCGGGTCGGAGGAGATTATTGCACGCGTATTAGATTCCGTCGAGGAAATTGAGTTTTTGCCGGAGGAATACAAGCCGTTGGTTATTTCGTCTTATTTGGATGCATGCAGGGGTGTGTTTATTTTTGCGGCTGTGCTTGGGTTTTTGAATATCATCTCGTGCGCGTTTATGAAGGAGCACACTCTGCATACGACTATCAACAGAAGATGAGTCGCTGTGGGTAAGTAATGCTTGACGTGCTAAATGGGTTTCATTTTGCGAAAATTTTTGGATATGGGGTTGCGAGGTGCAGAAGGCAGATGAAACAGCTAAGGTAGAAATCATACAATGACAAATGGGTCTAAGGTTCTATAGATGATGCATCAAAATGCGAGGGTTTTGTTTCAGTTTTAATATACATTTTGGTTTATATCATGGTATTTTGGCTTGTTGTCATATAGAATAGTTGGCAATGGTATAATTTTCAATGATACATCCAAGCTACGCGCAGGACAGATAGATAGATTGCATATCTAAAATGTGATGATTTAGATCTTGAGGTGCAGTGGCCATCCCACGCCTGGCGCCGGCCTAGCTAAATCTTCCGCTTTTCCTGTCCGCCTGGAATGGATATTGACCATTAGCATGTGACATTCACAGCGGCTATTGCGGACGTTACTTTGCAAGCCGCTTCATTCATTAACTCTTTTCCCCAGTCCATTTGTACATGATCGTTATGTCGATAAAGAAGGTACTGCAGACGGCTGCCAAGAGACTTCATAAAGTATGATTTGAAAAGTCTATAGACAGGGGACAGCTTTCAAGAGGAGCTCTTCAGGGCAGGCAATAATATCAGTTCGACATGTCCAGTCAAGTTGTTTGCCAGCTGGCTTAGTCGACTCTCAAGTATCGCTGACTCCTCGAGTGGAGAGCAAGCCTCATCTATGGAACTCCTCTCGTGCGGGGGAAGGCGCGGTCATCCTGTCCTTCTACCAGAATGGTTGTACCAAGAGAAATTAGAAAGTGAAGACTGGTAGTGAAAAGAGATAAAATATTGAATCTAATCAGTTCTCGTTGTTCAAATCCTCAAGTCCAGCCTGTGAAAAACGGTGAGGTGAACCGCCCGATCGTTTGGCGGGGATATGCACCATAAGGTAGCGCTTGTGCATGTCAAGGTAAGCTGTGGAGCACTCCGAGCCCAGTATATATGATAGCACCGTGATCCGGAAATTAGATCGGACTTTTCCCGTAACTCCGGCCCGTGAAACGGAAAATACGAAGGGACTTTGCCCGTAATTCCGCGATCGTGAAGGAGTATGTACTGCAGGGATAAGTTGTTTGGCGTGGAAGCCTTCTCTCATTTGCATCTTCAGGTAAACTTGAAATTCTTTCCTTCATGCTCAAATCATTGCGCCGATTGCCGTTGTTGAAGAACATCAACCTCTCGCAGTCCACCCATAGTTCTGCTTCTAACTTCATCGTCAAGTTTCAACGATGTCTACCAACCGCTCCTTTTGGCAGGACAAGGCCGGCGTGCCAGGCGCCATCCGCGATAGCCCAGTTCCCTCCAAGGTTGCAGATGGTGAACTTGTGGTGAAGGTTCACGCTTGGGCTGTGAATCCTGCCGACGTCGTGGTTCAGGACATGCCTCTTCTTTTCATCACTTACCCATTGATTCTGGGCGAGGACGTTGCCGGCACCATCGAGGTCGTTGGATCTGCTGCTGCCTCCGAGTTCAAAGTATTCTCGCCATGGCTCTTGGCGCTGTCGTCATGAAGCCTGAGCAGGGCGGCTTTCAGGATACGTTATTCTTGACCACAACATGGCTTGCAAGCTCCCAGACTCCTTGTCCTTCAATGACGCTTCAGTCGTTCCCCTCTGCATTGCTACCGCCGCTCATGGTCTTTTCTCGAATGAGTACCTCGGCATACCTTTCCCCAAGGTCAACTCCACCAGCACTAGCAAGTCTGTCTTCATTTGGGGAGGCAGCTCAGGTGCTGGTAGCAACGCCATTCAACTGTCCAAAGCCGCCGGTTTTGAAGTCATCACCACATGCTCCGCCCGTAACTTCGATTACGTCAAGAGCCTCGGCGCCGACAAGTTCTTCGACCTCAACAGTCCTTCCGCCATCAACGATATCGCCGCTGAGCTTGACAAGGGCGCGTGCATTGGCATTTTCCAAGCTGCCGGTCAAGTGGCCCCATCTTGTCAAGTCGCTCACAAGTCCAAGCAAAAGCTGTTCGTTGCAGCTGCCAATCCGGTCCGGGAAGGGGCTGCCCCAGAGGGTGTCGAGGCTAAGATGGTCTTTGCCAGTGGTGGCGCCGTGATCTATCACGAGACCAGCCTTGCTACCTTCGGAGGATTCCTGCCAGAGGCGCTGGCCAAGAATCTGTATAAAGTCGCGCCACCACCAGTGGCTGTGCCGACAAAGGTCTCGAGGGTATTCAGGAAGCTTTGGATATTCTCAGGAAAGGCGTTTCGGCGAATAAGATCGTTATCGAGGCAAAATAGAGAGAGCATTCTTCGAACAGGTGCACTTTCTTAAGCTATGTGTATGGATGGTCAATGATTGCATGCTATTATCTAGACCCGGCGAATCCTGAGGTCACGAACAGGGCACTGCTCGTCAAGAGATTCCCTGAAGTATATAAGATACTGTCGCCGGAACAAGAGCGTATACACAAGTTCTGAATGGAAGACGCTTTGTCTCTGCTTTCCTCTCTCCAGGCTATGAGCCGGCTTGATGCCATGTGGCCAAGCTTCCTTCATCCCAACTACGCCTAGTAATACACACGGCATTGCACAATTTCTCGGCCTCTGTCCATCGTCTTTGATTCCGGCATGTTGATGCCAGATTGCCCATGCTGCTCAGTGTGGAGGGATGCTCGTCTCCAAGTGTTTGCTCGGTAGATTCTGCTACCTCAGTAAGGAGCAATTCTGCCTCAAAATACATCCCATCACTTAGACAAAGGCCATATCTAGTGAGAAACATGATCAATTCCAAGCCGCTCATGATTGAGCGAGAGTGCGAATCTGACATGCGGTAAGTCAAGTCCTCCAGATATCTCGATTTGTATATTCTGCAGTCGGAAATATTTCTGTGAATCTGGAAATTACTGCCCTGTAGTATCTCTCGTAGTCTAGTGTTTCTTAACCAATTTCGCGTTGCTATGTGAACCAATCGGTGAATATCCAAGCTATTATCTACTCGCCGGGAAAGAAAGGAGTAGGAAATCAGACAGCCGATAGCCTCAAGCTGCTGTTTGGTCGACGGACCAGGAGAAAAAAAAGTTTGAGGAATAGCCTTTGGTTCAATGCACGACATAAGTGAGAGATAATCTGCGGCTAAAGGGTTCTGCCTTTGGATCTGCTCAAATGGATCTGCGCAAATGATAGTATCCAAGTTGTCACAGGGTTCTTCTGATCGTGGTGTCTCCAATTGTCGTAGAAATCTTCTGATAGTATCTCCACAAGGCTTTCATCGGTATAGTTCAGAAGTGATAGATAGTCAAGTATGGTAATGTGTGTCATGTTCATGTATGCGCCAGCTTGTACGATGGCAAGAGGGATGAAGCACAATTGCTCTAGAAGCTGCTCTGTTTTGTTATCGTTACCAAGAATCTCTTTCTAACCAAGGGTCTTCTGTAATAGATGCATCGATGCGTTCATGTCCAGCTTGAGCACCCCAGAAACAAAATGGCGAGCAAAATTCTTTGCAATTTGTTGATTCCTTGGTGTCAAAAGCACACATCCCCGGCTGCTCCTTGGTATGTGGTTCGTCAAGCGACGCGAACCGGCAGTTTTTGATTCTTAAACTAGGCGTCCATGTCGTCATTGTTTTCAAAGTAGAATGTCATCAACTCCAGTGATTCATGGGCGCCAAAACCGTCATTGATTAGAATCCGGGGCTTGCCATTGGCTCGATGCCGTGCCAGGGGATCAAAGACATTCTGGATCCAGTATGGGCTGATTTTGGTATCGGTGTACCCAGTTTTAGAACAAGCAAAGTGCCATCCGGGGGTAGGATAGGTTTCGATGGGTGGTGGCAGGCCAGATGATTAGTGGAGGAAGAGACGTACCATCGGCAGAGATACACTCAATCGCTGTTACGAGAGTACGTTTCACCCCAGCCTTCCTATAAGGCCGAGGCTCATCGCTGCTTAACAGCTTTAGCGTATTGAGCACACTTAAAGGACACCCATTTCATCCATATTATACACATTCTCAGGAAGAGTGCCCGGGTTCCTTAGCTGCTCTCCCTATCAGCTTAAACCAATCCTCTACCTTGTGATAAATATGGTGCTCATGTCAATTCGCGTCAAGTGCCTTGATTCTCGTCGCCTTGAGCTTGCGGCGGCGCTTCACGAAGACCTGTGGCCAATTCTTTCTTGGAGGTCGAACATCGTCACCGTCTGCCAGATCTCGACTAACTGCAAGGCGCGGGCGTCGCTGACGTGCAATCAGATGTGCCAGAGCCCGGACAAATGATTGGTAATGGATATCCGTTTCTACACACCTGAAGGAGATAGTCCACCAGCACTTTTTCCTCCTGTGGCGCGAGATACTGCTGACTCGCACCCTTGACTTTCCGAGATCGCCGACCGTGGGCACGGTGCCAGAGAGTGGATTGCGGGATGCCGCTAGATGCGTAGCTGGGTCAGTGATTTGAAGCAGAGACATTACCTTTGTCACTCGGCATATATTTAGTATAGAAGAACAGATTACTTTGCTGAAGATGAGAGTACTTCGACTTCTAGAAGTCACGTGATGGAAATTCTATGATTCTACTGCATTCTACTACTAGACCAAGGATCGTTAAGACTGTTTCATAAAACCGGACGTCACGACGAGTAACTTTTGCCTTGTATGAGGCAGCAATACGGGAATTACTTTTCGGATGATCAGAATCTATAGTTTCATTCTCAGAAAAGCCAAACTACATGTAATGGTTTAAACTTTCCTAGGGATAGTAAAGAAGTGATTTAGTTTAATTTCCACTGATCTTTGATCATAGAAGTGGAAGTTGGAAGAGACAAAATTGACCACAAGATTAAGGTCGTATTCCAGTTCATCCATTTAACCCAGGTAAAAATCCTTAAATGAACGTAATTTCATGTTATTCTTTAAAAATATCAATAAACAGCAATTAAGATTATTCACTTAAGATGTTCTGAGAATGTCGAGGAAACGCGAAGTACCTGGGTATGTTTTCGCTATATGTGGATTTTCGTTTCACCGGGATGCGGGTTAATTGGATGAGCAGGGTAGGGTAACATTTACATGCTTCAGTTAGCAGTGCAACGACAACAACAACCGAGAGCAGCGGCGGGTAATTAAAGTCTAAACTAGTCGCCCGAGGAGTCCGAAACCTGAGTATGAAAAACATCGACGACGTAG
This sequence comes from Lipomyces starkeyi, assembly GCA_018804115.1. Lineage (NCBI taxonomy): Eukaryota > Fungi > Ascomycota > Lipomycetes > Lipomycetales > Lipomycetaceae > Lipomyces > Lipomyces starkeyi. The sequence continues at coordinate 550,502 of JAGJTG010000009.1, read as the reverse complement.
AATCCACGACAAGTCCGCCATTCTTTAGACAGGTTATATCGGTTTAATGTCATCAGCAAGCGGGAGTATAGGCGATAGCGACAGTAGTTATGATGATAAAACCACGTTAGTTTTAGAGGAGGAGCTTGGTGATGGTGTCGGGGAGACCTCGTCGCTGCTGACTGATAAGAATGCGAATGGTGGCACAGCTGACAAAAAGGAGTATGGCGCGTTTAATGAGAAAGATACGGTAATTCCGGAGGAATTTGAGGGGAATGAGTATCAGTATCACGCTGCGGAAATAGAAGCTGCGCTAGCAAATGGCCAGTAAGTCCCCAGTCCCCCCCCCCCCCCCCGGATATTTGATTGGGCCGACGAAAAAATATACTTACGAGCATCTAGGATTCCATGGAGCGAAGAAGAAGAACGAACTGTTCTGCGAAAGACAGATTTGCGAGTTATGATTTTGGCCTGTGTGATGTTCTTTTCTCTCGATTTGGATAGATCAAATATTCAGCAAGTTGTTTCCTCCGACTTTTTGCTTGATACGAGTATGACTACGAATGACTATAATGTTGGACAGTCACTGTTCTTGATCTTCTTTCTATCTCTCGAAGTTCCGTCTCAGTTAATGAATAAGCGCTTTGGTCCGGAACGATGGCTACCCACTATTATGTTCGGCTGGAGCATTGTTTCTACAATTCAGGTTCTCATCACAGCTCGTCCATTTTTCCTTTTTACCCGTGCAGCATTAGGATTTTGCCAAGGTGGATTCGTTTCTGGTCTTGCATTCTACGTATCTTCATTCTATAAGTCGGACGAGCTGTCCATTCGGTTATCGTGGATTTGGGCCACGCAATCCGGAACTAACGTCATTTCTGCGTTATTGGCATCGGCAATCCTTCTTATGCGGGATGTTGGCACTTTGAAAAACTGGCAATGGCTTCTATTATTGGAGGGACTTCTGACTATGGCTATCGGCATCGCGACGTTCTTCTTAATCCCTTCACTGAAAACTCCTGGTATTGCTAGCATTTTCACGCCTCGCGAGGCAGCTATCTTGCGTGCTCGGGTGGAGCATGATGATCCCTCAAAGAAGAATCAATCTAATAAGGATGTCGGCAAACGACAGACTCCCAAACAAATTGCCGGCTCAGTTTTCGGAGCATTGACCGACAAATATTTAGTTCCGATCTTTATTCTTGGATATATTGGCTTCATTCCATCTGTAACTATGCGCTACTATTTCCCTATCAACATGAGATTTTTGATGTTCGACACCACAACTATCAATCTTCTTATTATTCCATACGCAGCATTGAATATCTTCTGGACTACGACATTCTCTAAGTTATCAGATCATTACCGTACTAAGTGGCTTTTTGCGGTTTTGTCCGCAATTTGGGTCTTCCCAAATCTCATCTTCCTTCAGTTTCTCCCGTATTCCGCGAACAGATGGTGGCGATTTGCGTCTTATACTTGGGTGCTCGGTTATCCCTACTATCAACCCATCTTGGTGTCCTGGGTGTCTGCCAACTCCAACGACCCCGACAGGCGTGCACTTGCACAGAGTATCTATAACATTGCCGTTCAGCTTGGAAATCTCACTGCGGCAAATGTCTACATGGAAAATGACTCCCCTTATTACCACCGTGGGAACTACGTACTTTTGGCCCTGAACCTTACATCCATTGTCTTGGCAATCAGTATCCGTACTTACTACATCCGGGAGAACAATAGGCGAGATAATATTTGGAGTACCATGACAGAGCTAGAGCAAATGGAATATAGAAATGGTGGTGGTAACGAGAAGGGAAATAATCGGTTGGATTTTCGTTTCAAAATTTAGAAGTGCTTCTGTTTTAATTAATTTGGGGCGATTAGTTTAGGATCAATCCTGGAAGGTTTTCTTGCATGGTATTGTTATATTCTTCATTTCATTTTGTATTTTGAAGGGGTTCTTTAGACGTAGGAAAATGATGCTTGGTAGTGGTTGGTTGTAACGACGAGTATAGAGGTATGAGTAGATATGGGTAGGAATGCATACAGTGTAGTTTATTGTGTACATTGTACATTAATATGATAGACCATTTAATATGATTGTGATGATTTTTGCTGTAGCATAGTAGAAATTGTGCAGAGACAGGTCACCGTTCAAATTTATAGTTGACTAGCAATTCTCGTGAATAAGAACTGCGTACAAGCTCGTACTTAAAATAGCAAAAGTGCGGACTACAATGGTATTCAAATATGATAACTGCGGCAGTGCAGCAGCTAGATAGTGTGAGTCATGATTCTGGATTTGGATTACTAGTTTACCTGCAGCCAATTTGATACTCTGTTTTTGCCGGAGTGCCAGACTGCATATTAGTTATCGTAGAATTTTTCGTCAGTCGAGTGGTGTCAAGTATGATAATCACCTTAAGTGCGTGCTCAGTCCGTGATCAATATCTAATACTGCCCACCAAAAAGCTCGAGAAGGAAAGCCGAGAAATACATGACGTGTATCGGAAGTCCATTATTGAAATATCTGGTCGAATAGTGAACTTTTTTGTCTCGGCAGTTGTCAGATCTCAAACAATTATCCTAGGTTTGGTTTTCATCGTCAAGATAAAAACAGGAAGCGAGCCGATTTTGCATAGTAAATAAAGTATGGTCACTGCTCGCCGCACAGACCGTTATTCGATAACCGATGAAAAATACGAATCTTCCTGCCAAAGCAGCCGATAGCATCTTCAATTTGGAATTCTTCCGGTAATCAAATAAATGGACTAATAATAACATCTTTACTACTTTCTGTTTCGGATTTTGCGAACTACCGTGTCCCATTGATTCAATTTGACCTGCCATACTGCACCCCAGCCCATTTTATAGCGAATCGTACAATAAGCAGGAGAATCGAAGAATTACTGCAATCATAGGAGGACCCAGGACCCAGGACCCAAGGAAGGCTACGAGTTGCTGTACCAAACTCTATAGTTTGGTACTTAGGTACTGCTGATGATTTGCAGGTATCAAAGACGTTTTCCAATTGACTGGAATTAATTTGGCTTATCGGACCCGAAAGACCCGGTCTATCCAAATATGATATTCCGATAACCTTGAATCCAACTCTTTGCGTCATAGCTAAGGAATTCTACGTCCGTGAAATACAACATAAATCTCCATAATTCTTTCCATTTTTCTTACTTGACGATGATAGTTGAGTTGTTACAATCAAATTCAGGTGTCCATCAACAATTCAAGAATGTAGGGTGGGAGGGCAGATGATCTCCACCTTGTTACCTTAAGCAGAGGTGCATTGAATTGGTTGCCAAGGCGGATATGCAGTGGCGACCGGCAGCAGCCGTAATGCGCCAAGGCTCTGAAGTCGAAAGTGTAGAAGGCTCGTTAGCAGTATATGTACATGAAATTGTCACATTTGTTTGTCATATCCGACAATGGCAGACGTGTCAGTCAAAGGGAGTCTAGATATGGAGGAATACTCCCGTTTCATATGCGTGCGGCCAAATTGTCGCACAAGGGTCTGTGCTCTCACGATACCACTGACCACGGCTGGCCCTTTCAAAAGCCGTCCACTAATAATGGTTAGCGGGCTCTCTTCGAGTCCAGATTTGACTTCATGATGCCTTGGCAGGTCGTTTCCACCTGCCTTATCAATCCTTATCGCTGGCCTTGAGTTGAATAAGAATCGTTGCGTCGGCGGTACGTCGGCGGTCCGGTGAATGCCGTGCTGCCGTTGCAGAATAATCTTGGGGATAGCGCTACATGGCTGCATAGGATCCCCTAACCGTTTACCAGACACACGTCATTTGGAATTTGCAGGCTAGATGAGGAAAGCACGCACATTATCTGCGACTGCAGTCTAGGCCACAGCTCGTCTTCAGCGTATGTCGTCGTGTGCCCATTACGAGAATTGCAGGATGACAGCTGTCGCATAGTTTTGCACTTGCACTGAATTGTATTGGGCCTGTTTACAATTGCCCAATGTCTGTGATATCCAACCTGCCAAGAACGACGGAACAAATTGATATTCAATAAACAGGGTTTCAGGGCAATGACGCTGGTTTAATTTTGCTGCGTCATTGTCAATGCCAAGATGATAGTGCATTTGGTATGTGGTACCATGGTATGTTTCGGTGTTTGATAATTACGACTATCTTGCGCTTATCAGCTGTTTATCGTTCGCTCTGCAAGTATGATAAAGTCGCCAGACACGGAGAGCTCAGACTCTGGAATATATAATTCTGCTTCATGTCTCGAATTTGATGATTGTTCGTCCATCTCGTAGCATTCGCTGGATATCGATACGAAATGGCATTTGAGGATGGGAAACAAATCGCCACGGTTGATGTCAAGGCAGTGGAAGAGAACGACAGTCCTGATATTTCTCTCGACTCGATAAACATCTTTGGAGACGATCCGAACTACCAACCGGGTCCTGTCTTGTCGTTCCTGGGCCAGATTTGGGACAGCTTCAGGAAGCCGCCAAATGAAAGAAAGTACATTCAGAAGCTCGACGCTTTCATTTTGATCTACTCTTTGCTGTCTTATGGTCTGAAGTCACTAGATGTGAGCAATGTCAGCAACGCTTACGTTTCTGGAATGAAAGAAGATGTACTATCTCTTTATTTTTGAGATTAATCGAGACTAACATCGTGTACAGTTGGCTCTCTATGGACAAGAGCGTAACTTGTTCAACACTTTCTTCTATATCGGCTACCTAGTCGGTTCTACTCCCTCACAGATCATCATCAACCGGATTCGTCCTTCCATTTGGATTCCTACTTGTGAACTCATTTGGTCTTGTCTTGTTATGGTGCTCGCGGCTGCGAGGAGCGCTAAGCATGTGCGTGATAATGCTATTCCTTCATCGTTTCAGTGCTGATTAGACTAGATTTATGCAATTCGATTTTTACTCGGTCTGTTTGAGTCAAGTTCCTATCCCGGCTTTGCCTATATCCTCGGATGCTGGTATGGTCCGGATGAGCTAGCTAAGCGAATGGGTGTATACGATTGTGCGGGATATGTTGCCAACATGTTTGCCGGTTACCTTCAGGCCGGTATCTATGCAGGTCTGAACGGTGTCCACGGCATTGCCGGATGGAGGTGGATGTTTATCATTGATGGTATCATCGGTTTCCCAATTGCTTTCTGGGGCTACTACAGTATCCCTGACTTTCCTAACAACACCCGTGCTCGATGGTTGAGCAAGAAGGACCGAGAGATTAGTCTCGTCAGAATGAAGGCACTGGGTAAGAAAGAACCAAGACGCCTCACCGCCAAACGATTCTTTGATATGTTTTTCCGCTCCTGGAGACCTTGGCCATTTCTTGTATCTTACACCATGCTTTGGATTTCTGGTACCTCAGGCTACTTTAATCTCTGGCTGAAGTCTCTCAAAATTTTCACCGTCGAGCAAATTAATATTATTCCAACTGGTGGCTATGCTCTTGGTTTGGTGTCGGGGTTCTTCTTCGCCAATATGTCAGACCGTACAAAGGCTCGATGGCCATGGCTCTTTGCCGCAACGTTCTTCAGATTTCTTGGTAGCTTGCTATTGTCTATCTGGAATTTACCAATGGGTGTTATCTTTTTCGCGAACTTATGCTCTTATATAGGTGAGAACCCACCCTGCTATCGAAATTCCGCTAACCTAGTTAGGTGAGCCTGTGTGGTCACTTCTCATTACCTGGGCAGCGGAGGAATTCCAAGACGACGCTGAGCTTCGTGGTCTGCTGTGTGCCGTCGGCAACTCGATTGGCTCCGCATTCAATATGTGGGTACCGATTGTTCTTTTCCCGACTTATCAAGCACCACACTACGACTTTGGTTACATTGTCACGACCGTGTTCGATGTTATCGACTTTGCCGCCTTGCTCATGTTCTTGTACTGTGCTAGACGTGACAGAAAGCGCAAGAATGTTATTATTAACGAGTTTGGTTATGCTGTTGATCGTGACGAATATCTCCAGGACTTGAGAGAGTTGCGTGTTATGCACGGTGTCGAGTCCGCTTCCAGTGCTGACGGCGCGAGCGTGCGGTCTGGTCCGGCTGGCACTGTGGACGAGAAGATGGCAGGAGGTAAGATTACTGTTCAGGAATTGTAAAATCTTGTAGCTTGTGGCTTAAGTTTAATGTTGTTGGGACGGTATATAGATCGGAAATATAAATGGTGTTTTCATTATTTAGCAAACTGAGTCTCTCACAGCCATATGCATATGCACTACTCACTATGGTTTTTCTTCGACGTGTCCTTTCTTCTCCTGTCTACATCGATTCTCTAGTACGCCGTCGCCTTGCTGTACAGTTGGCAAGTAGATTGACCATGTTACTAGCATCCGCTGCCAATTCAACTCACCGCTACTCTAAACGTCTGTGGGCCACTATCAAGTCACGCTTGGACGCGTCTGACACGCGCTTCGACGCGATCTCGCACCAAACACGATTCACAGTGTAACACAATCGCGCTCGGACGGTCTTGGCGAGACTCAGTGAGCGAGAACCAAACAAATCGAAATCGCTCGCGCTTGGACGCATCTGACGCGCGCTGGCTTCTGTGTCTCTCCCTGGTTATAAATATCTCCATCTGTCCCCGCTGCTGCTGTTGCTTCTGCTGCCGTTTCCTGTCACGTCAGATGCAAGAACACTTAGAATCGAACCGGGAGCGCAAGACGGCGAGAGCCAAGCCGCTTCCAGCGTTCTACATGACAGTAAGAGGGGAGTCGTGACTGACTGAGATCCTCTTTAAGCACATGCAAGTACTTGTTCAATTTGTCTGGTCATATTGCTAACATTCCAAAGGCAGCATACGGTGAACGAGCACGGGGCGTCGCAGGAAGGGGTCCAAGACGGCGAGAACCAAGCCACTTGGTCCATTACCGCGACGCCTTGTCGACAGGCGACAAGAGGGGAGTCTGCGACAGACTGAGATCCTCTTCAAGCAAATGCGAGCGCTACAGAGGGTCAGAGGGCAGTCTGGAACCGGTGTAAGTCCAAGCTGGCGAGAACCAAGCCACTTGGTCCACTACCGGTCCCAGCGACGCCTTGTCGACAGGCGTCGTGAGGGGAGCCTTTACAGGCTCATAAGGAACAGTGTTAGGTTTTACCTCCGGGATTCTTTGTTTTCCCACTGGGTTTTTGTTTGTTCCCGGACGATTTCCCTATGCGTTGTCCAAATGGATGTTCCTTTGTGCATCACGCTCAAGTACTTCACTGAGTGCATGATGTCAAGCAGTGGCAGTGTCTCTTGGGATGCTGCCACCTTGGGTCCTAGCCCCGCTGTACGTAGCAGCGATGCTGCTTACAGTGCAAGTCCCACGTGGATTTTAAGCTCCTTCTTCGGGGCCAAAAGACTCCCAAATGCTCCGCTTAATTTTCGCAGTATTGCGGGCTTTTGCGAGTTTTGTGAGTCTTTTGCTAGGCGTCGTTACAAAAACCATCTTTACAAAAACCATCTAAATCCAGGATGCACGGGCCCTTCACCCAACGCCATAGTAGCGACTTGTCCCCGAACCCAAGTGTTCTGCTTGTTCTCTCGTCGACTATTGTCAAACCGCATCCACATCCCAATTAGCGCGCTGACAATGGCTCCCACTGTGCCAAAGCCTGTAGTCACGATTAAGGCAAGGACATATTGCGGCTTGTCTTGATCGCGGAAAATATTGGAGGAAACAAGACCCATGAGATTCGCAAGCGGGACGCCAACACCAACAAGCGCTGCTCGTTGGCCCTCCGAAGGGATATTGTTTGAGAACCACGTGGAAAGAAGAACAGATGGTGCGGCAGTACCCGCAGTCATGAGAAAGCAAGCAAAGTATGCTTCATTGACATGAGCAGCAACGTCTGTGATAGACAGGTAAGTAATGAACCCTATAACCGGCAATGCAAACCCAATCGCAATAAAAGGAAATCTAAGTCTATATCTATCGGATGCGAATGCAAGAATGAGAAGTGCGAGGGCACCAGTCGCATTAGGCGCCACAGTATAGAGATTTGTCTTAATGGTTGAGTAGCCCAACCGTTCGACAATCTGGGGTAGAAAGAGCGTCACTGATTGAAGGGGAACACCAAGACAAACCTCTAGGATCAGCCAGCCCAGGAGATTGGATGTCTAAAGACTTTCAACGCCTCACGAATTTTGAGAGGCTCGTTAACAACTGCAGAAGAGTCCCTCTGAATGCGAATGAACGCCAGTGAACGCTCCTCGGATGTTAAAAAGCGGGCAGACGACACATCTCGCGGGAGGAAGAATGCAGCACCAATAGCTGCAAGCACGGTACATATTCCTTCAATGATAAACAACCATCGCCATCCCTCAAGCCGAGAATTCTGGATCTGGAACACGCCAAAAGCTAATAGTCCGGAGAACGCAGAAGCGACATTTGACGCAGCGTAGAACACAGCCAGACGTCGTGCTAGCTCACCGCGCCGATAAAACGTGGTCAAGTAGTAGATCACGAGTGGAAAGAATCCAGACTCGAACATTCCCAGGAACCATCGAACAGCCATTAAGCTCGCCCAATTCTGGCACGCAGAAGAAATGACCGACATTAACCCAAACCCAAACATTAAGGCCGGTAGAACGCGTGTGACTCCATATTGCTTTCCTACGAGCGTAAGTGGCAACGCAAAGAGCACGTATGGGATATAGAATACAGACAACAGGAGGTTATACTGATTGCCCGTAAAGCCGAGATCAATATCGATACCGTCTGTTTTGGCATTTCCAAGATTACTCTTGTCCAATGAACTACCTTCTTTAGTCTTGATAGCTAATACAAGCCGATCATGATACTTACTTGAAGAGATACATCATACTCAATGCCGGCAGTAGCCGCCAGTCCAGCTTCCGACATATAGAACTCTCTAACTCAGAATCTATATCAACAACTTCTGCGACCAGGTCTTCGTCGGCCAGCATGCTCTGCTCAAGCAGAGTGGTGGCATCTGTCTCGTTCCCGAAGGTGGACAATTGCTGTTTCGACATCACGTCATAACTGCTTGCAGATGATACAGTATTTGAAGTACAAGACGAGTCTATATTGTCCAGTAACTGAGACGTCTCCATGCCCTTGCTGTTGTCGATGAGATCCTTGGTCCGTAAGGGTCCCGAAGACTATGATCCTCCTCAATTGCACCGCTGATACAGACCATTAAAGTGAAAGAGGAGCAGCAAGATTGATTGGCCTTAGAGATTCAAGGTCTGCTGGGCGCCGCCCGGCCGCGGCCAAACTGCTATCGAAATTCCGCTAACCTATTTAGGAATTAGTGAAAACTTTAAAAGTAATTAATCTGAGTCATGCGTGAGGGTAGGGGTTCTCTAGTTTCTAGAAGTGACGGGCATGACTCGATCACAATGACTATTTCTCAGACCAAGACCAAAAGTATATTCCAGCTCTACAAGTCAGAAGGTCTACCAGTTTAGAATTGCACAGGCCATTTCACACAAACTTTGATATTTTTGTTGAGACTGATTTTAATCAACCATAATGCAGAGTAGCAGCACGAATATAATCTCGTCGACTTTCAAACACTCTCTTTTTTCTTTGCCAACAGAGGTTGTTACAATTATAATAAGCTATATTTATGGCTATGACGATCTTGTTGCGCTGTGTCTAACATGCAAGCATGCAAGTTCGTATTATGACGAAGAGACCCTGTACATGATGAAGGTTCATCGCTATTTACGATCTCATCAAATGGAGTTCTATACGGAATACAAGGATCGATTGAATGTGAAGACATGGAAAGAAGGATATCAGAATTTGTTGCGAAACATGCAACTATATGAGATTATCTCATTTTGCGTGCCATTAGAAACAGGCGGACATTCACTTGTTGCATCGGCAACTTAGCTTGGACTTCTACTTTCCATTGAACAGTATGTGTTTGGCGTTATTGGTTGCATTAGGTTTGGCTTTCAGTAGCGATTATGGCGTGATGTTATTTACGTGGCAAGTAACTATTGATCCAGCACAGGATGGCAAGTTTGTCAATTGTCCATTCATGCACTTATGAAGGGAGCATTAGAAAATTTTCAAATGTGAGAACTGAGGTCGTACCCGCTCTTAACGAATTTTTGCTCGCCATTCGCTTAGTAAATGCCTAGGAATTGGCATCTAGCAAACCGGAATCAGCATACGCAATAGTCAATATATTTGAAAACACTTCCCTAAATGATGTGCATATCCCCAATGCCATTCCTTCTTCGTATGCTAGTCTGGATATACTTGATCTAAAGTTACTCCGCTGGCGAGGACCTGATATAATTTGGAACTTTTGGCCTCACTTACTCATTGGCACCAGTAAATGCAAAGATGAGGGCCCTTCTGATCATGGCGGCTTAGACTGGGTCCCCCAGAAATCTTTTAATTTTTTTTTGGCAATATTAAAACTGGTCATTCTGCGTACAAATTTAGACTTAGGAAGAATAGCCGACAATCTATATTATTGTTCCATCCCAACAAAACGATCTGTTACTACGACTTCATACATGACAGACTGAATCTCGGATCCGGTGATGACATATCGCAACATAACTGTTATTTTTACAGCAATTACCATCGAATTACAAGTTTCATATAAAACAGTAACAACGCTCTTGGGCACAAGCTCTTTATAGTGCGTGGAGTGTTGATTAATCCAGTTCCATCGCGGTCGCATAGGAAGTCATCGCCTACTATCACGAAATTGTCACGATTGTAACTTCTCATGCCCTCGAGATCCCGAAGTTAAAAATGGACAATTGGAATATATATTGTGTAGAACACGAGATCTGGTCCATCTGGGCATGATGTGTGCTTGTTCGTAAACGTCGGGCCATAAGTTATAAGCGTCGCGTCATCCAGAACAGTCACTCTGAAACCTTCGTTTCATTGGCAGGTATCGAGCACAGCTTTCTAATATGCTATCCGCTAATGGTACATACGGCATGATGTGCGCCTAAATAAGTGCTTGTAGGTATCCACATATCTGGATGTGCGGCCAAGAGGCCTGACCTTAAATTGGAAGTCTAAGTCTGACCTGACCTGGTTGACGAAACCATCGGGCCAGATGAAGGGGTCTTATCTTCAAACCTCTATGGATACGACAGACCCGGCCAAAATACCTATCGTTCTGCCGCGTTCGTCGTCCGAGATCCTCTTCCCCGCTTGCGCATATGCACGTCTGCTTATAATCCGAGTCTCGCAGTCCCTCAATTACTTCAATTGATCTCGATTACAACGATAAATATGGCTAAAGGTAATTAGCACATTACTTTAGTTGCGGCGGGTCACGGGGAGTTGGCACAGTGGCGATACGTTAATGCACGGCATTGAGTGCGTGTGAACGAATTAATTGTTTGTCTACAAGTTCAAATGGGCAATTGCTAATGACGTCTCTTTATGTCACATAGATCCTATCCCTACTATCATTAAGGTCGACCTTAAGAAGCCTTATCACGAGCAGCCCGGTCTCCACACCCGTTGGCACCCGGAGATTCCTTTTTACGTATGTTGTTCTGTTGCTTACTCTCAGTTGTCAATAACCTCCAATTGACATCGTAATGTCGAGGAAATGTATCCTAATATGTCCGACTACAGTGCAAAGTCAAGCCTGGTGAGATCTTCAAGGTTGAGTGCTTCGACTCTTCCGGTGGCCAGGTCTTCAACACCGATGACGCCGACGACATCAAAAATGTCAACCCCATGGGTATTCACTGCCTGAGTGGTCCAATTGAAGTTGAAGGTGCCGAGGTGCGTTTAATAAATATCCTACATTCAATGAATATGTCTCCTAACAGAATTAGCCCGGTGACCTTCTTGTCATGGAGATCCAAGATGTTCAGCCTTTCCCCGACGAGCCATGGGGTTACACTGCCATCATGGATCCCGCCAAGTCTAGCGCATTTTTGGGCGATATTTACCCTAACATGCAGAAAGCGATTTGGGATTTTAACGGTATCTTTGCCTCGTCCCGTCACATTCCCCACGTCAAGTTTCCTGGCTTCATTCACCCAGGTATCGTTGGTACTCTTCCTTCATATGAGATGATGAATATTTGGAAGGAGCGCGAGTCCAAGCTTGTTGAGTTCCATGCCTCCATCAACACCCCACATACTGTTGCTGCTCTCCCCAATCCTGAAGGTGCGTACGCTGGCCAGGCTGTTTCTCCTGAGCTTGCTAAGAAGATTGCCGAGGAGGGTGTCCGGACGGTGCCTCCTCGTGAGCATGGTGGTAACATTGACATTAAGAACTTGTCTCGCGGTGCGAAGGCATATCTTCCCGTTTATGTTAAAGGTGCTGGTTTCTCTGTCGGTGATATTCACTTCTCTGAGGGAGATGGCGAGATTTCGTTCTGCGGTGCTATTGAAATGCACGGTATCATTACCCTTAAGCTTGGACTCATTAAGAATGGTATGAAGGACCTTTCAATATACAACCCCGTCTTCCTTCCTGGCCCTGTCGAGGCACACTACGGTCCTTCTCGGTATCTCACTTTCCAGGGTATCTCCGTGGACGAGAGCGGCAAGCAGCACTTCCTTGACGTCAAGGTCGCCTTCCGACAGGCTGTCCTTAACGCCATTGAGTATCTCAAGAAGTTCGGATACAGCGGGGAGCAGGCTTACCTCCTCCTGTCTGCTGCTCCGGTTGAGACCCATATCTCCTCCATCGTTGATATTCCAAACAGTTGCGTCAGCTATTCTATCCCAGCAGACATTTTCGATTTCGACATCATGCCAAAGGAGGGTGGTCCTACTCCGCAGGTAGACATGGGTTCAACCGTATTCCCCACCTCGAAATAAGCTACTGCATGTTAAATAATGATATGAAAGTGTATAATGATTTCAAGCGTATTTAGTGTGTAACGTGGTCTGGCCCAAACTTAATTGATTTAATGGATTGTGATGATGAAGACGACGACTGTGTTCCGGGTTGCTCCACTTCGTATGTAGCTAGTTAACTCAGTTGCTGTGTTAATGATCAACTGGGCCCTTAGGACTATTTCGTCCGTTATGTATACCGTTGATACGACTTCGATGCATGAATCAACATTGTACTATGACAGCATTTAATGTGCCAGGATATTGGCTTTGGAGTCGAAGGAAGTAAAATGTGATCAGATTGTGATTCGTGTGATTCGGCTGCTGACTGAGAGACTTCGAGGGACCCTTGCCCACGCCGTCGTTGCTCAACGCCTTCCGCTGCACTTGCATCGCCAATCTCACACGATATCGAATTCGGCACCATTCCATCCGCGGGATCCGCTATTGAGTTGCTGCTTACGTTGATTCTTGCGTGCGTCTAGCACAAACATATCTTTCTTTATTTTTTTCCAGCTGCACGGTCATCTACGTGCTTGCTTTGTACATAGTTCAATTTCCTCATTCCGCCACTTCTAGACTATAATAGTCCTTACTGTCCCCGTGCATCAGCATACATACAGCTATGATTCGAGCACTACCGCGAGCTGCCGCACTTGCGCGTGCGAGACCAGCATTGATTTTGTCTCCGGCATCACACTACATATTATCTACTCTTCGCACACGACCGGCTGTCCTTCCGGTGTCGTATCGACGCGCTTTCTCCGAAACGGCTGGTCAACGGAACAGCAGCAAATCCGATGACAGCGACGACAGTAACAATAACGTACCACCAAATGATAAAGACGGCGTGAAAGAAGACGTGTCTGAATCTACTGAAGCCGAGGCACAGGCGAAAGACGAGGAGGCAGTCGAAACCAAATCTGATGACAAATCGGCTGACGACGGCACCTCTGCTAAGGAGCCCAAGGCCGTCAGAAAGCGAGGTCCGCGGAAGTCACAGCAAACCGAATCAAGTGATGCCGCTGAAGGCGAACCCACCGCAAAGGAAACCGAGAGCGGAAAGGTGGCAAGGGAAGAGTCCAAATCTAGGGAATCCAAGGTCTCTTCATCATCATCACCTTCGGCTAGCTCGCGGAAGACAGTGCCGGATTTTTCTAGTCCGGCTCCCAACGGCATGACGAAGATTGGAAATGGCGTTCCGGATGAAATCCCGGAATTAATGGCGCTACCTATCGTGTCGCGGCCGTTGTTTCCCGGTTTCTACAAGGCGGTTGTGTTACATGATGTACGTCATATTGAGGCCATTAAGGAGCTAGTAAAGCGCGGACATCCGTATGTCGGTGTATTTTTAAATAGAGAAGCGAGCCCCACTACGGAAGCCATCATGCATGACGATGAGATCTATCATAACGGCGTTCTTGCGCAGATTACGAGCATATTTCCACAGAGCGATATCAAAGATACGAATCACAAGGAGGGATTGACTATTGTCCTGTATCCGCACCGGAGGATTCAAGTCGAGAAAGTTGTTGTTGCGAAAGATGAAGTTAATGAGCCGGTTACTGGTGCTGATTCTAGTGAAGTTACTAGTTTCGATGTGATCCAAGAAGGTGAGTGTTAGCTACGCTATCAAGGGTTTTAGCCATGTACCTAACAAACTTAGATGCGACGGAAGAAGCGCCAATGGCGTTCTTGCGCAACAAAGTCACTATGGTGCACGTTGTCAATCGGCCAGATGATCCTGTAGACAAGAGCGAACCCACCATTCGTGCTGTCGTCTCTGAGATTGTTAGCCTACTCAAGGAGATCTCAGCAATGAACCCCCTCTTTCGAGATCAGATCACTGCATTCACGTTGTCCCTGGCGTCTGGGAATGTGTTTGATGAACCTGTCCGACTTTCGGATTTCGCTGCTGCGGTTTCTGCTGGTGACAGCGTAGAACTTCAAGAACTCATCGACACGCAAGATATTGGTGAACGACTGAAGAAGGGTCTTGTTCTTTTGAAGAAGGAGCTTATGAACGCGAAGCTGCAAGCTAAGATCAACAAAGACGTCGAAAGCAAGCTTCAGAAGCGACAGCGGGAGTACTACCTCATGGAGCAGATGCGTGGTATTCGGCGCGAGCTTGGTCTCGAATCTGACGGCAAGGACAAGCTGGTTGAGAAGTTCAAGGAGCGTGCAGAAAAGCTCAGTATGCCGACTGCGGCTCAGCGGGTGTTCGACGAGGAGCTTAACAAGCTGATGAACCTTGAGCCGTCTGCGTCGGAGTTCAACGTAACGCGGAATTATCTTGACTGGATCACACAGATTCCATGGGGTCTCAAGTCGACGGAAAACTATTCGATCAAGCATGCAACTGAGGTTCTCGAGAACGATCACTATGGTCTGAAAGACGTGAAAGATCGTATCTTGGAATTTATTGCGGTGGGCAAGCTGCGGGGTAATGTGGACGGCAAGATTCTCTGCTTCGTCGGACCGCCTGGTGTGGGTAAAACATCTATTGGCAAGTCTATCGCTCGCGCGCTCAACAGACAGTTCCAGCGATTTAGTGTCGGTGGATTGACAGACGTGGCTGAGATCAAGGGTCACCGTCGGACGTACGTTGGTGCTCTTCCTGGACGAATTATCCAGTCGCTGAAGAAGTGCCAGACGGAGAATCCGTTGATCCTTATTGATGAGGTTGACAAGATTGGTCGAGGCCATCAGGGAGATCCGGCTTCGGCTCTGTTGGAATTGTTGGATCCGGAGCAGAACCACAGTTTCTTGGATCATTATATGGATATTCCAGTCGACTTGTCGAAGGTGTTATTTGTTTGCACTGCGAATATGACGGATACCATCCCGCGGCCGTTGCTTGATCGTATGGAGGTCATCCAGGTTTCGGGATATATTGCCGAGGAGAAGAAGGCTATTGCGGGCAAGTATCTTGCACCACAGGCGCGGGAACAATCTGGGTTGAAGGATGTAGATATCGACCTTACCCCTGAGGCCATTGATATTTTGATCAAGAGTTACTGTGCGGAGAGTGGCGTGCGCAATTTGAAGCAGCAGATCGAGAAGGTTTACCGGAAGGCGGCATTCGAGATTGTCAAGGACTTGAAGGAAGACCCTAGTGCTGCTGAGTTAAACTTGTTGACCGAAGAGGGTAAAGCGAACGCGGACTCGCCTGAGAAATCGTCTAGTGAAGTTCTACGGGTGCCGTACAAAGTTCCAAGCACGGTTCATGTGAATGTCAACCCTGAGAATCTTCACAATTATGTTGGTCCGCCAATCTATGTGTTTGACAAGCTTTATGACACCGAGCCGCCAGTTGGAGTTGTGACCGGCCTAGCTTGGACTGCACTGGGTGGCGATGTTATGATGATTGAGTCAGTTCTCGAAGCGCCACTATCGCCATCTGCGACGGCGAGTTTCAAGCGAACGGGTATGCTTGGAGATGTGTTGAAAGAGTCAACTGTGATTGCGTACACGTTCGCCAAGATGTACATTGCGTCGCGTTTCCCAGAAAACAGATTTTTCGACCACGCACGAATTCACTTACATTGTCCTGAGGGGGCTGTACCAAAGGACGGACCATCTGCCGGGGTTACAATCTCGACTTCTCTCCTGTCGCTTGCCCTCAATCGTGCGATCGACCCGACTATTGCCATGACAGGAGAAATCACGGTCACGGGCCGAATCCGACGTATCGGTGGTCTGCGAGAAAAATGCGTTGCCGCGAAACGCGACGGAGCGAAGACAATATTCTTTCCCAAGGCGAACATGGCTGACTGGGAAGCGTTGCCAGAGAATGTGCGTGAAGGTCTTGAGGGCGTTCCGTGTGTTTACTATGAGGATGTTTTCAGCCGATGTTTCAAGGAAATCGCGCGTGAGGAAGGAAACAAGGTGTGGTTGCCGACGTTGGGACAGGTTAAGGAAGAGGATAAGAATGCCCCTAGGGCACCTGGATCTGGACTCGGCGATCTATTTCCACCACTAGGCGGTGGGGTGAACGAGATTCACGCGTGATGTTGTTAGACAGCCGTTGTTGTAAGTCTATTTAGCATGGAATCATTTTTGTGGTCAAAATTTATTGTCTGATGTTAATAAGATAAGATACAATGTATATCTATCTAGGTGGAACTTGATATGTCGTTTTGTTCAGCAATTTGGGGTTATATGTATATGTATAAGTGGCATGTGTATGTTTTGTTAATTATTCTTGTATATGATCCGCCATTCTTTCTTTTTGCGTCTTTGTTTTATGTACCAGTGCATTATATATATATTTGTCACGGCTAGTAACTATGTCATATATCTAAATTTTTTTTGTCAAATAATGCCCACGAGGGTTCTAGAATAGAGCAATATACGGTTAATCATTATTTGCCGAATGGGGCATGGCACCTTAAGAAGTTGCATTGTACCGGTGCTATGGATTAGACAAGGAAAGAACTCGTAAGCTTTAATTATAGAGCGTGGGCATGCCCTGATGAATAAACATATTTTATCGGGAAAGTGCCAACTGGCGTCGTTGGTGGATGGCGATCGCGGCTGGATTTCATGTGCGGTCAACCGATGACGTAAAACATGCGAGAGTGAAAGCGTTATCGTTGGGTTAGGGTACAATCGAGTAGAGTAGCCCTGGCCCGCCACGCCAGGGCCACGGTGCGTTTTTACGGGATTATTGTTATATGAGTCGGCTGTTGGGGGATTTAAATTTTTTTGTTGCAACGTTTGCCTCTGGCGCAGAGATTAGATGTTTTCATTCATTGTTGATTTTAGAGCGAACTGGAATGGCGCATTACGTTCTTGCATTGTCTCTGAAGGTGAGTTGCCCTAATTTCGGCTGTAACGAAGCTCCGGAGCCGAAGGGGGCTCGTCGGCTCCGTAAGAAGCGAAAAATCCGAGGGGTGACACTCGCTCGCCGTGTTACAGTCAGACTTACGTAAGACTCAGCGACGGCTGTGCGAAACTCGTCTGACTCATCCACGGATGGAGCCCATACAAATAGAGTTCCCGCCTTGCGACGCTAGTCGGCGTTTACGGGTCTTGCAACTCCGTCGGTCGAACTTTGTCGTATTCCCCGAGCGAGTTTTGGTCAGCGGTTTAAGCCGGACAGTACAATAGCTAGCATTTAGGTTCAGCTACATAATGCATTGTTGCTGGCTAGCTACGACTGTAAATGTACTTGTCAAATTCTGGCTGGCCAAACGCATGCTATATTTTAAGAGACAGCCAATAGCCCATTTAGTTACTGTCGGCTGCTGTCAGTTTGCCTTCTAAACCACAAATGGATCACTAATAGAGCAGAAAAAGCGAGTGCCCTTACTGCAAAATTAACTAATCTGGGGCAGGCGCCAACTCTATTTTGCACGGTACGGTTGCTTTCGGACAAAATCGCTGAGATGTTAAGCTTTTTTGGTGTGGGTTAGGTGATGGAATACGACGGCGTACCTTTCGTCCGCGTCGCCGCACGGCTGAAATTATGCTTTGCCTTTGCTGGGCAGCGATCCCGAGCTGCAGGCTACGTAACCCGCCGCTCAGCGCGCCCATGGTCGTTGGCACGCACATGGACCTCCGTAGAACGTTTTCGCCGTTCTCGAAGCGAGATGGCCCCCTCCTAGAGATATTTATATCTCCCCGACCGGCGCGTTCCCCCGTGCTGCTGACATTGTTCCCGGCTTCCTTTGGCAGTATTCTGTTGACACAATGACCTCCATGTCCCCGTCTGACATCGACGAGATGACGCTCGAGGAGCGCAAGGAGTGGATGGGCATCAAAGATCCCTTGCTCCGCCGGCGGATACAAAACAGAGTCGCCCAGCGCGCGCGACGTATGTCTTTATATAATCATGATTTTTGATTGCTGACAATTGCTGACCGCTATTACAGGACGACGTCTCGCTAAAGATAAAGAGCATCATGCGGCACCAGCGCCGTCGGTGAAGAAATCTACCTCTTCGTATTCACCCGCATCGTTGCCACGATCTAGTAGCCAGTCAAGTGCAAGGTCTAGTTCGACCGCGAGCTCGGCAACCAGTGACTGTGGTTCCGTTACTAGCGAAAGTAATAGCCCGCCTGCCTTAGCCGATATTGAATCCTCCTTGTCATCGTTTAATATCAATCCCGAACTGTTCCCTCGCTCGCAAGTAGTTGCCACACCGCAGCAAATCCAGCGTGAGCATTACCAGCAAGAGTTACGCCGTCAACAGGACGACAAAAGTCAGGAACCGCAAGAGGAGCAACTGCGGCAGCTCTCACTTCCGACGAGACTCCTCTTGCCATGCCAGCAAGTCGGGCCGGCCATGTGCCATAATATCACAAAGCTTCCCCTGACTCATGACCTCCCGCGGTTTCAAGTCTTCGTCCTTCCACAGTCGTCGGATCCAATGAACATCCCGCCGTCATTGTACCCGACCCAGCTGCAAGGCATTATTCCTCACATCCAGTACGTTGACGCTATCCCGTTCGCCTCTCTCCGCGACAGTCTGCTCTTGCAACTGCATTCCGGGGGCTTTGACGAAATCGAGTTTTGCTCAGACTTACTAGACGATGGGTTTCGCGTCTGGGGAAATGATCCAACGCAGCCGATGGCGTGGGAAATAACTGAAGAATTTGCCAAGAAGTGGCGATGGCTCATGGATGACACTATTCTCGATATTGCAAAGTTCTGGTCGGGACAGCGCCAGCTTACGACGATTGGGGCGGCTGCTTGAAAGCAGGTCTTATGGCGACGAATATTCTCTGTACATTTTCAACTTATTTAAATGGATGGGTTATCGGTGGCAGGTTATTGGGATTTGGAGTTATGTTTTTTATGTCATTGTGGGTGTGCTGGTTTCTCACTTCTTGTATCATAGTTTAAATCTCCAGATTCATTGACAATTGTAAATTTTGCTCTTGAAAAGAGAATTATCTTATGTGACTCTACGCGAATAAGAATCGTTCATTGTTATACAAGTACGATTCTGTATTGCTTAACCTTTAGTTGTATTAACGTGTAATAATAAGGTTCCGATCGACCCGAACCTAACCGGCGTCCGGCAATTAGCGGATCCGGGCTGGTGCGATGACGCGAAGCGTGGCCAATATTTCAACAATGAACGTCCTTGGCAAGATCGAGGCTTGGTTTGTGGCTACAATGGTCTGTCTGTTCTGCCCAGTACAAAACGGACAAAGGACTCGTCGATCCTCGCATGATTATTCGATTGCCAACAATATATGTTATAACCTACAACTGCCGGGAATTGACCGGCTGCCACAGCCCGAAACACACCCGCCACGACCGCCAACCACTCTCCATGAGACGCAATCGCTACTTGTCTAATTTGTCTTGTCTGACGGCTTGCTCTGTAATGCAAGATAGTGAGCGACGACACTCTTGACCTGCGCTTCGTAATTCTTCAAAGGGCCAAATGTTTTGATTGTGTCGCTCACATCCAAGCGTAGGTGTGCCGCGGGTATCGAACCCCCCAGCGGAAGCGTCCCATCTTTAACCGCCTCGGGGAAATATTTTTTGACAATGTCGATCGCATCGTCAAACGACACCTTGTCCGAATCGAGCAGAAAACTTTTGCTTCCTTCAACCCTTTGCTCATCCAGCGCTGCCAGATGGGTCCGGGCAACATCTTGGACATCTACAACAGAGCAAGGGCGAGCAACCGAAGCCTTCTGGCCCATGACAATACCCATCACCACTCCATTGCTACCCGAGCCGACCTTGCTGGCATCACTAACCAGTTCGTTTGCGCCAATAACATATCCTGGCATGACGTTCACGATCGAGAAGTGCGGTCTTCTATCCGCAAGGAAGCGATCCGTGGCATCAAGCGCAAGGACTTTGGACGCACGATAGGCCGAGGAATAGTCCCCCCACGGAGCTGAAGGAAGCGGTCGCACACGAGAGTTAGCTGTGTACACATTCTCGGAATCGCCGTTCGACAGCGCTGAGCTCGGTATGACTGCTACCACGGAAGATGTGATCACTACTCGACGAATTGATTCGACCTTTAAGGCTGAGTTGAGGATGCTAGTTGTCCCTCGTACGGCGGGGATAATGATATCATTCTCAGGATCCTCTGTCTAATCTGTCAGCTCATCTCGACAATGCATCATCCCGCTGCCCGAAAATTCCATTGCTCACCGGTCTTGGTAGAGGACTTGCAACATGTTCAACATAAGTCACGCCGTGCAGACAAGCATCGAACGCCCCGGACACTGTGATATCAGGCACGATAACGAAGTCCAGGTTCCCAACAAAAGACTCGATAGAAGGGTGAGCCTTTATCTCGTCGATTTGGTCTTGACGGCGCACGGAAGCGCGGACGCGATAGCCAGCTTTGAGGGTTGCCACAAGGACCGCGAAGCCGACATGTCCAGTTGCACCGGTAAGCTTCAAGGCTGTGTTAGCTGAGCATAGCAAATTAATTTACACAATCAGCCTGCGCCAGGGATATACTTACAAAAACAAGTTCGCCCGCCATTTTTTGTTATCTAGGCGTTGATATTTGAGGTCGTAATGCAAACGACTGTGTCCGTTGAACAAGACGGGGTCGGTTCTCTTTCAGCCATGCTGCCCTCTTTATGGCTTTCTCTTCACCAAGGCGACGACTCGTACAATTGATTAGTGATCAATCATGATTTGTGATCACTGGAAGACGATTACAATACGAATATATATGACTGCATCAGACAATTCGAATTATACTGTAAGATAAATAAAAATAAATTGGTTGCCTGATCGGTCTACCGATAGTTTCAGCAGCAGACCAATTCTTGTAGTCTGAGAAATCTGGCAAAAGCCTTGTGTATGATTCCCGTTTGTAACGGGCGGACTCATATGCAGCTCACGTATATATATTTAGTTATTACAATTGCACCAGAAGGATATGACATTGCATGTCATAAATATAGTAAATACTGGAAGGATCCAATATTCATTAAATGATGCTAAAACTGTCTGGGGGATTCACTGCGCAAGTCGTCAGATGTACCGAGTATCAGCCGCAATCCATGCGGCTGGGCACGTGACATCCCCTTTCGGCAATCGCATCATGTCTTAGGCTAGTCAATTGATTAATGCTTATGTTAAGAAACTGACCTATTGAATAGGCATTGACGGAAGAGCGGAAGTATGTGATCATTGTGCCTCAGCAAAATGAGCGGTCAAGACATGATCCCGGGTATTCGGTGATAAACGCGTATCGGACTAACGCATCTCACTTGTATTATAACGCATCTCGGTGACACTTATAATGCCGAGTTCCCTTATATTTTGCACTCAGCAGTGACCGCGTAACACCACTGGAACATTTTGCACCCATTAGGTCGACTGTATCCCGGTGTCGAATTCTGCTTTATTTATTGAGAAAGTACTAAGTTATGACAGTCTGCGGTACTCTCAGACAGTTTCGGAATGTGCCCTAACCCCAAACAAGTTGGGGCCACGTAAGACTCGGTGCCTAAATCTAAAATTAAACTTGGCGTTATGCTCAATTTGTGCTTCACTTGCGAGTCGTTTAACGCATAAAGTTAGATTTGCGTTCAAACTTGTCGATAAAGACATGAATGTGCAGCGATAACACGTACCGAAGCCGGTGTTAGCGACAATACTGAGGATAGACAGGTCGTAGGAACAATGTATACTACGACACATCCTCGCACGACACTTGTTAACTGCACTTCAGTGCGAACGGAGTAAGAATACCGCTGACAGTAACAGGAAAATGACGGCTACGGGGCCCAACGATAATGACCACGAGGAATATCGGCCAAGGTGAGCTCCTTGTTAATGCTACTCCACAGGACTCGAATGATAATGTTCTCAGGGAGCAATCGAGCAATCCGTTTGTATCGACTCCTTATCGCGATAACCCCGATGCAGCGACAGTGTCAGACGACTCGATAACCCAGATTAGCAACTCGAAATGGTGGAGACGGCCGTCGATTTACTTGTTACTACCGGCATACCTGGTCCATACCATTGCGCAAGGCGCGTTAATTACGCCGATGCTGAATTCGATTTTCACTCTGGTCTGTAGAGCGTATTACATGCAGCCAGATGATGAGTTGGAGGCAATGGAAGATATTAACAGAGATTGTCAAACTGCCGATATGAATGCAACCGTCTCGCACTTCACGATGGTATTTATATTAATACAGGGAATTATGGGTATATATCCTGTCGTACTTACCGCAAGTGTATTCTTGCTAATGGGAACTATATATAGCGGCTCTCGTGAGCCCAAAGCTTGGAGCATTGTCAGACAGGATTGGTCGCCGTCCGATTCTTGCAATTTCAGCTATTACGCCCCTGGTATGGCTATAGATGTACCGTGCAGTTTGGCCAGCTTGGTAGCATATTAACCAACCTCAGGTTTCTTCCACAATATTGGCTGCCGCGATGAAGTCTGCCAGCCCATATGCATATCGCTGGCTCCTAGTGATGCCGATCCTTGAAGGTCTCAGCGGTTCGACGACTACGATGATACTGACTGCACATGCCTATGCCACCGACTGCACGCCTCCCGTGAAGCGTGCGAATGCGTTCGGCCTCCTTCGCGCGTGCCTGTTCTGCGGCATGGCTCTGGGTCCTGCATTTGGTGGCATGCTCATCAAACTAACCGATAACATTCTGTCGGTTATATATGTTGCTATCGTGATGCAGGCTCTTTTCGCCCTATTCATCCTCCTTGTCCTTCCAGAGTCTCTTTCCCAGGAAAGAATTATTGATGCCCAAGAATTGCACCGCATTAGCATGGAATTCAACGCTGCCCGGCCTCGAGACATTCGTTACTACCTTCGACGTCTTAATTTCCTTCAGCCATTGAGAGTTCTATGGCCAAACGACGGTACACGTCTGGTCATTAAGAAAAATATCGTCATCTTAACTGGCATTGATACAGTATTCAACGGCTGCACGACGGGAGCGATCGTTTCTATATTGCTTTACGCCGAATATACATTTCAATGGACTAGCGTGGAAACAGGGTTCTTCATCTCACTGACTTCCGTCTTCCGCGCGATTGAACTGCTTGTTGTGCTGCCATCAATCACATACATCTACAAGCGCCGACATCCACACGCACAGCACGAAGTCGGCGCATCGAAATCGGATATCTTTATGATTCGTATGTCGGTGATCTTCGAGACGTGCTCGTACTTGCTCATGGCATCAGCCACTAACGGTATTGAATTTGCCATCGCTGGCACAGTGAGCGCGTTCGGCAGTCTAGAATCGCCCACTGTCCGTGCTGCTCTCACGAAGCATGTGCCGACCGAGAACACCGGCGCGGTTTTAGGCGCTTTGTCATTGATGCAGAGTCTGAGCGAGATCGTCGGGCCCATTATATTTTCGAATATTTATGCCTCTACAGTAGTGTCCTATCCTAAGGCGATCTTCGTCGCGTCGATCATCATCTTCATTATTGCTTTTGTTATGTCCCTGTTACTAACCGAGCATTTGGGAGGAGGCCTGTATGATAGCGGTGATGGGTTGGATATCGCGGGTGATCGAGACCGAAACATGGAGCTGCAATCGGAGAATGGATCAGATACAGAGGAGAGATAGTTATCCAAAACTCGGTCTGGCTGTGTTCTTCATCGATAGGTTTGGTTATTTTTTGGGAGTCTGCATATCTATTAGCGCGTTAGGACATTTTTTCGGATGGACGGCGGTGAATCTAGGATAGATGTAATGTCGCATAAGACCACTATATATATATACCCAGTGTAATAATCGAGAGCATAGATTGTAACGGGATTATCGAAAAGGATCTCCACAAAGCGCCTGCTGCATACAATCTATCAATCTCAGTAGTGCAGGTAGCACATAGTAATACTGGCATTATCAAAAATTCAATCCCGCGCCAAAATATACAAATACAAGTTATAAATTCTAAACCAACATCCGAACCTATCAATCCCAATCCATTAAAACTAATTAGCGAAACCCATTCTATCCATTGTATGACTCGATCAACCCTGAATCGCTTTCAACAAGACCGGGCTTTGAATAGCACCAGGATTAGACTGGTTAATGTATCGGAGCAATTCACGGACTTCTTGTCGTGTCTCAACAAACTCAAATTGCTTATGGTCGTCGCTGTCATTAGCAAAGATATGCTCTAGAACCGTCAAGATCTGTGCGGTCAGACCATGTATTGTAGAGTTATTGCTCTTGTACAGTTGAACCACCAATCGGAAAATCGGGTCATTTTCCTCGTAGCCATCCTTAAGTGGCATACTGTAGACCAACGCCGGAAGAACGTCACCAAGCGGAACACTTTCACTATGGCTGTAGGCCATTCGAGCAACGCAACCACAAATATTCGCCACGCATCTATCGTTCTCGGAATCAGACACCAAACATTGTTGAAGACGCTGCAGAGACTTCGGATAAGTAGCGACAATCTCTTGTGGCGACTGGCTATACTCAGCCAATAAACCATATCCATACACTGCATTGCTCCTGACCTCAATGGACTCATCTGAAAGTCGATGCACAAAAGCCTTCAGCAGTTGCGAGGTGTATGGGGTGACTGAGCTCTTCATGCCGTTGACAATTTCTGCCAACGCACCAACACCTGCTTTCCGCTCACCAATAGTAGAATTCGAGCAATACTTTAGAATAACGGGACAGAAAATACGGAAATAATTATCAAAGTCGCCAGCAAACGCAGCGGCCAGTGAAACAACGACATCCATCGCAGATTCGACCAATAAAATGTCGTACTCAGCTGCGTCCTCAATATCTTCTTCTTCAGGGTCGTCGTCTTGCGTCTGACAAAGATGCTGTTTCTTGAGGATAGAAAGAATCATCGTAGCAATTGGTTCCAAATCGTTGCCGACGATACCAGGACCGCAAAGTCTGATAGTCTCGCAAAGATTGTCACAGATAACTGTGGCAGTGGACCTGTAACATTTATATTAGTCATAACTTTTGTGAAGAGCAAATGAGATGCGAAGTTAAATGTATCAGAAAAACTTTCTCAGCAACGACAACTTGTGTCTCTGAGTGAGCTGAGTTTAATAAAAGTTTGTTTTTCATCATCTTGTAAAATAATCTTGGAATGAAAATATAATACCTGTCGTCCTCTTCACCGAAAGCCTCAAGTGTCGCTTTGCGAACCATGGCAGAATACGTCGTAACCGTCTCAGCCAAAGGAACCTTTAATGGGAGACCCGGTTGCCACTTACTGGGATTGGAAACTTCGTACACAGTTCCAACTGCCCGCCAAAGGGATCCAATAGCAGCCTTTCGGATACCCTCATAAAAGTGGGTTGTCAAATCAACGAGAACATTCGAAGTTTCCTCCAGGTATGGCAAGAAAGCTTCCTTCGTGCCAGCTACAAGATCACCTATCGTATCGGCAGCAATTTCCTATATATTCATTAGTGGCCATGATTCATACGATCTGTGAATTAACAATACCTTCTCCATTGCCAGCCCACTATTCACGGTAATATTCTGCCAAATGTCTTCCTCATCAGCGTCACCGATATCAAGATCTTCTTTCTCGCTGTGACCAGTTTCATCTTGCTCCAGGCACTTGAAGATCTCAGGCATGATTTTAGGTAAGAATGGAGCAAACTCCGCACCATAGACTTTCGCCAGAACGCCAAAAAATAAGAACACGCATTCCCTAAGACGATTGTGATTTGTCTGCAAGCATTCATAGGCAGCTTGCACTGCAGGGGCAGCATAGGGACTAAACGCATCCTTGCCAACGGCATTAGCTATAGCCCCCAGTGAATCGAAGCAATTTCCTTTAACATCAAGCTCCTTTTCACCTTCCGTTAGCGATAAATATGGCTCGAAAGATCGAACAGTAGCGTCGAAGTATGGCAAAAACTCATTCTTTGCTGCGTGAGCAGCAGATCCAATGGCGGCGATAATGGGTGCCTTTATTGTCACATCATTCGACGGCTGAGCCAACAACTCGAGAAGCCTTGTCATCAAAGTCTGTAAATATCGAGCAATAACTTCTTTTTCCATAGTCTCTATCATCGCGTCTAAGGCAGTGCAAGCAGCCTTGGCAACTTTCAAATCAGTGGTCTCCATCATGTTAAAGACCAATGGAAGAAGAACCTCATGCTCCTTGCTAATTGTGTCTTGTAACTCATCTGCAAGCTGAGCGAGAGCCTGGAGCGCCGCCACTCTAACATCCAAAACGCTGTCGCTAAGCCCCTGGAGGATGATCGGTAGCACAATCTTAAGCTGCGTGGACAAAAAATCCGGGGCACCCTCGACCGCGACACAAAGTGCAAGAAGACCAGCGCGGCGATAATTAGCATTTGGAGAAGAAGCATATTTTGGAATCTCAGTTACTAAAACATTCATAACTTGAGATGGCGGCAAGCTTGTCGAAAGAATATCAATTAGCCTTAAAGACAAGCGCGCAATGTTATTTTCGTCGTCATCGTCGTCCATATCTTCCATTTCCTCTCCAGCAATGGCGAGCGCTGCTGAAGTAAGCACCGGACCAACCTTAAGCGACTGAACCTTCATCTTCTTGAAACGAACACAATTGCTCAGAAACTGTAATGCCAATGAGCGGAACTCCGTATCCACATTCTTCTCCTTCACCATTTCTAACATAAACTGAATGAGTTCGCCAAGGCTCTTCGATATAATTGCCGAATCAACCCATAACAGTGTCTGAAATACGTCAAAAGCCTGGCTCACAGACTTCTCATCACTCTGGTCGATCAACTGCTTTAATACCCCTACCATTCCAGGAATGAATTGTCTGAACGTTTGAATATGTTCTTGGCTGTCTATGATCTCGGAAATCTTACCCAAGGCAAGAAGAGTATTAGTTCGCACTATCTGACTTTCTGGATCATTGATCGTATGCGAGAACAGTGAAAATAGTTCACCGATCTTGTCAGCGAAGGTCTCCTCCATTGTATCTAACAATGTATATAGAATATAGACGCCGAGTTCACGTTCGCTTGCGGAAGCTGAAGTCGCAGCCTTCTGGAGATACGCTGGTAAGTCAGACCAGGCATTATTAGGTAAATCAATCTTTGCTATCTCAGAAATAACACGAGCAGAAGCGTGTCGGACAAGAGATGAGGGCTCCTGCAAAGTGAATTGTAACAGTGCAACTCGTATTTGCGTGCGAAGTGATTCATCGAGGTCATCCCAGTGGTTGGATATAAGCTTCCGCACCTCAACAGCAGCGAGTTGTCGGATCTGCTGTGACTGGTTCTGCTGCATGATTTGAACTAGGGCCGGCACTGACTGACGTAGTGGATAAAATTCTTTCTGTAGCTTGTTCGACGCAGACTTAATGGCCGCACTGTTAGGAGCTGTGGTCTGGTTTAACAGCTCGGTGAGCTGTGACAAAAATTGTGCATCGGCCATGATGTAAGATGAAATATATGTATGTAACGAATATATAAGATGGTTGCCTGTCGCCGATTAGTGCATCCGGTTAGCTCTCGAATCGTTTGCAAACATACCTAACTCTCTATATATCACGTAAAATCACAAATGCACAATTACAAAGATTTTTTAATCCTTCTCAGTATCTAAAACTCGATGCAACGAACTTCGGGTCACAAAAGTAGTCAATGATATATCGGGAAAAAAATATTTTTGGTGCCTGTACATCACGAGAAAAAAATTCGAGGGGGTATAAGATGAACCCTAATACACATTCACTTTAAGCCATCAGGAGGGCGTCATTTGCGTGAGTGAGCACTTAACCGTATCAAGCAAAGCACAGAACCTAATCTTAGGTAAATATTCAAGGCTCCGACTGAGCCGCATCTTGTGCCAAGTCGCCATGTGATTTCGCACTTGTGCGATGCGCATCGTTCACCTATCGCAATATGTAGGTGAATTTATAGTAAATCCTCTCACTTTTTAAACGATACGATAATTCAAATCAAGGGCCTGCTATTCAAATCCTCTATCTATACTATACAATATCCGCCGATCGACTAATATATACAATGATAGATTAACGGGATCTACCGATGAAACTATAGACTATACGAACGTCGGCTGCCAGCGTTTCAATATATCTTTTTCGGCCTGTGAGCAATAATTCCGGCAGATCTCCTCAAATCTCTCACGTTCATTTGCACAAAGTGTACGGAAAAAATTAATGAGAGTTTCCTATTCGAAGTCAGTGTCAATGTCACATACAGAAAGTTCTTGGCCATACATTAGTCTCCTCGTCGCCCCCCTTTTCCTGGAAATATCCTATTGGCTCATCACCGTTATCCTCATCGCTATCATATCCGTTGCTCTCTGATCGCGCCAGTTTTTGTAGCTCTAAAATGTGTTAGTGGCATCTTCAAAGCGGTTCTTCGGCTTCTTCCATACCACTCATAGTCATTCCAAATTCAGCAGGATTGAAATCATCTTCCCACTCAATGTCCTCCCCATCACCATTTGTTACTGTGTTATCGGAGGTGGCAGCACCAGGTAATATCCCGGCACGGCTTGCAATGTTAGAGTCACTTGGAATCGCTCCTAGTTCTGTTATCAACAGTTGCAAGATTTTAACATGTGCAGGAATAGTTGTAAATTTATATGGTCCTGAAAATGATTAGCGCTGATCTTCGAATTGAACAGGGCGTGTGACATACTATTCTTGGCACGGGATCTGGTTATGATAACGTTCGTATCCTCGACTATTAAGTCGCCTTCCACTGGTATCGACTCGATGAATTGATCGTGCAGCATATAGAGCTTCGCCAGTGCCAAAACGCTATCACGCATTAGCAGTCATTATAAGCAGATACCAATGTGGACGTCTCACTTCAGTCTTATTTCTTGAAATCCCTTGAACACATCAAAGTTTGCGAGCCATGCCCTGACGACCGACTCCAGACCAGTTAAACCTTCCAAATCTACATCGGCAAGGAAGTTCACAACACCTTGCGGATCTATGGTGACCATATGCGCATACACCAGGATAAGGTTCTAGAAATCACATTAGATGTTGAAGATCACTTCTTCGGAGTCACTTACCTGAACAAACATAGGATTCGAAGCTGACGCAAGACGTTGAGCGGTTGCAGATAGTAATTGGCCAAGAAGTTCACCTAGATCACGACCATACTATAGATGCTATAAGCCAATGTACAGCATTCTGAGACTGTACAAATACTAACCTTGTCTACAATCTCGGAAACAACTTCACCGACACACATAGCTGACGATTCTTCCACAGCCGGGTTCAAAAGCCGAGCAACAATATTGAGCACAACTTCAACTCCAGACTTGCCCTGAATATCCCGCCTAAAACTAAATTAGTCCGTGACATCGATTCAATACCGCCATGCCATTTGTTACCAATTCCGCAGTTGTTCGGCATCTTGTTGGATAATATGTGCGACGAATTCTGAACCATACTATAAATTGGCTATTAGAATAAAGAGCAGCGAAGACCGTAATCCTACGTACTTGAAGAAGTTGATTATCATCAGATACCAATAAGATGTTCGCAACTTTAGGGAATACAAAGTCCACTAAACCTGATGGTAATGGAGTCGGAGCGTGGTTCACTAAAATTGAAAGCAAGTTCACAATCAGCTATAGCATAGTGGTTAGCCTTAATTCACCAATGACAAACTCTAGCGCAAATGCGTAATACCGTTGCATTCGGCAATTCATCGTCGTTAGGTGCAGTGCTCAGACCTCCAACAAGAGGTGGAATTGCAGTCTCGCAAAATTTCTGAAAATTAGCCGCGTTGGTGTTCTCGGCAAGGTACTCGAAGGCCTCGAATGTGTCACTGGTTAACTGAATATTCGAAGCATCTTTCGCTGCTGACGCGAACAATAGAGAGATAATTTGGGAATCTGGGAGAATGGCTAGATCTGGGCTGATCTTAATCGCGGCTTCCAAAGAATCTACAAGTAAAGAAGGTGTCTCGTCTGCAGAGTCTGCAATAAGAGAATTGACACTCTCAACAATGGCCATCTGAGTTGCTTTCGAATGACGTCGAGGATAAGCTGACAAAAATCTGAATAGTTGAAGCATTAGAGTTTGGCTTAAGATCATGATAAGATTAATAGTTGTACCTTTGGATTGCCAACAGACAGCATGCTCGAACGATAAAGCTAGAATCTGTCGATGCAGCCTGCAATGCTGAATTAAAGAGCTTCTCTGGGATATCGGATGCTGCCAATATGTCCTTTAAATTTCGGCATAGTGTGCCACTAAAGACATATGAACGGCCGCGTAAAAATACATTTGCTACTGAATGTCAGCTACGCGGAGCGTTCCTAATATCACGCGGATAACACACCACTGGATACTCCATTTGAAATGATCTGCAATAACTGGTCAACAGTTGGACTGCGGCCAAGTTGTTTCCCATAGGATCGATCTTGAACGAGAACCGTTTCCAGTAAGAATAGGCTTGCCTCAAGTGGCCGCCATCTGCAGAAGAAGTAAGCTTCTAAACTATTATGTTATGAACCTTCCTACATACGCCTCTGCTGATGATGTGCTAGCTAATGATATCATTCTCGTCTTCAAGGCATCAATTAGAGGTTCCAGGGCATGATCGCTCATTTCCTGCATTTTATTAGTGCTGACTTGGCTATTAACCTCAGTCGCTAATACTAACCAAAAATAAGTCAGAAGATGCAGTGCGACAGGTATATTTCGGCGATAACGACAGTTCTTCTGTCACAAAGGCATTCGCATCCTCCTTCCAATCATCCTCCTACACAGTGTTAAAATAGTTTGACACTGGATGACGAACCTTACGCACATCTTCCACAGACACTTGACCCATGGTAACAGATAAATCAATGAATGAGTGCATATTTTCCGCAGAGGTCTTAAAGAATGCCTGGATCTGGTGATTCGGGATACATTGCCTAATGAATTCCATCTCTTCCAGAGGCAGCGTTTTAATATATCTGGCCTCGCCTTCAGGATCAGACAAATCCTCATCTGAGTTGCCATTTGTGTAGACAGACGCATACAATGCAGCACTATTGCGCAGATCGGCCCAAACAGATGAGAACAGTCTGCTAATCAAGTAGGGCTTCGTCTCCGATGGGAATGTAGAATCCATCTGCTGTATAGCCTTGGCTGTATTATGCTTCAGAAGAACTAATCCGGCCTTTCTGGCTTCGTCCGTGTATGCCAGTGCAAGGTTGTTTGAGAACACCGTGGACCAGACATCTACAGCTTGACTAACAAATGCATTCATGCTCTCCCCTTCTGTTTGAACTTGATTGAAGAAATTGAGTGCTGCACGAACTGTGTCGATAGTATTGGCTTTGGTACCGAGATCAATCTAGACTGTCAGTAGGCCAAACAGCACTTTACAATAAACACGTACCGACGGCAATGTAGCCAGATTGTAAAGCGCCTCGAAGACCTGGCTAGCAACTGAAGCGAATTGCTCAAATGTAAACCCATCGTCAAGAAGCTCTAGCAACACTCATTAGTACGTTCAGATAGCCAACTAACTGATTGCACAATCAAGAGATCATACCTTTCAAAATGGACAAGGCACCGTGAATGCTCTGCGTTTCCGGACTCTTTAACATACTCATAAGGTCGTCAAATAGTTCGGGCCATTCATCAGGAAAATCTGCGCTCGAAATCTTCGAAACCAAATTCGCAGCCAAAGACCGCAACTTCCGCTCCGGCGACCGCAAGATCTGGAATAACTCTCGCCGGATCAGCGCTTTCACCTTTGGCTCCAGAGCCGTCCCGACAAACTCTTCAAACTGCAGACTCCATGTTCGCGCAATTGTCAGCTTCAATATTAGCAACGCGGACTGGCGTAATGTGATTGGATAACTAGTTGTAGCACCAATGTTGATCAGCGACGTCGCTAGATAGTCGCCTCCGACCTCTTGGAGAGTTCTTAGTTGTTGTTCTGCAGACGTACGAACCTCGCGATCAGCTGCCTGTGTCGCATTTAGGAGATCAACTACCTGTTGATCCATCTCAACAATGGAATGATCGTATCAAAAGTAGAAATTCAGTGGCAGCGTTTGACACTTGCGGTGGAAGTCTCTTTCGAATATGACCTAAAGACCTAAAAGACGCGAAAGCGCGTTAAAGCACTGATGGCAACCGCGCGCTTTTAGAGTTCCTAGTAAACTGTTTTTGGAAGCATCATTTAAGTCACGTGACCAACTCTCCCGGGTAACACCTGCAATAACGCGTTGGCAGGCCGGCAACACTACCAAAAGAGCCTCTAAGTTATCTATAGACTGAAGATAACCCTTCATCTTCTTCATCTACTGATAAATCATGATCGGCATTTCCAATTTGAACACTGACTATTTTAGGGTGCGGTAATGTCGACATCAAAGGCACAACTTCCGTCATGGACATTTGCAGAAGTTCTTTCAGCATTTGCAGATTTTCTGATCGTTAGTATTCATACGATCCTGTACGAACGCGAAATATATCCACATGAAACTTTTATGCTTGCCCGGAAATATAATTTTCCGGTTAGGCAGTCGCGTCATCCGCAGGTCTGTGACTGGGTGCGCAATGCTATCGGCGCGTGCATGGATCAGATGAGACGAGTAAGTAGGCATCTTATTAAGGTTGATGTCAATAATGCGCGTAATAACGATTATATAGGGAGATGTGTCTAAGATATCTGTGGTCATTTTATCCAGTATTGATATCCCGCTTGAGAGGTTTGTGTTTGATATGACGTCCTTTCCCAAGGTCTCAGAACGAGATCAGCACGTTGAGTATGATAATTTCTCCCGCTCATTTGAATCAAAAGAATAACAAACGTTAGAATGAAAAACCTCAATTTTAACATGACCGAAATGGAAGAACAATATAGAACTTGTATTATGAAATTAAGCCATACGTCGTCAATACTTGGCAAACTGCCAGCCGACTGTACGTTTACCATAACGCTTGAATTGAACGATGACGCGAAGCCTCCGGTTGGGCACGATTCGCCTTGGGTTCCGGCGGATGGTATAACTCCAAAGCCGGGCGTACCGTTGAAATCGGTCCCTCCGAAAGTGAGGCCGTTGAGAAACGTGCTAATGGGGCCGCTGAGCTTCGACATATGGGTAGAAGAATCGAAGACAAAGGAAAAGGTTGTGGTTCGTTGAGGAGGAGTACTACTTTGTTGTATACTATTGTATATTAATTCCTAAATTTTTTCCATGACATGTACAATTTCCCGATACCTTTGAGTCGATTAAACTCCGTACTTCTATTTTACTAAAACCATCTTAGACCTATCTGTATGCTACAAAATACTTTAATGAGCCAGGCATTGAATGCACTTCACACCCGTATATCCAAACCATGCAAAATGTTTCTACAGTAATCCTAGCTCTTACTATAATCCCATTAAAGTTTTGCAATTTTCATATACGAGATAACTAAACCTAGTTAGGATCTCATTCACTGATGCATGATTACTTACGTACCTAATACTAACTGACGGGGCCACCTTTGCTAGATTGGGAATCAAGCCACGGAAAAGACCCCGATATCCTTCAAGTTTAATCGTCTTTTGTAAAACGTCAGTCATACCAGTATATGTCTGAGGGTGGGCGGCAGTTCCCTGTGCCTGAAGGCGTGTCCGCAAAACATTGACGGGATACACTACAGAGGCACCCACACTACCACTGATGGCACCCATCGTCAGAACGAGCATATTCCCTAGCTTGACACCACCTTCATCAATTCCTTGCTGTTTTGACCGAGCCTTGATGTAGGCCCGCTTCATTGCTTCGAATGTGCCGAGGTCGAGTGCAGCGAATGGAAAGATTCCCGCCAGTCCGAGAGCCAGACCTCTATAGTAGGATAAGAAGCCACCGCTCCGCCACATATTCTTCGCGGTGTTCACGAGAAGAGCATTTCCCCGTAAATCGCTAAATTCAGCTTCACATTGGACACGACTAAAGTCTTGTCAGCGACCTGCCGATATTCTTTGTATCAAGTAATTCGACATACAATTTTAATGTATCGACTGGATAGACAGCAAACTGTGACATTGTACCACCAATTCCACCGGCCAAAAACGATGAAAGGCCAGACATCTCATTGACCGATTTGCCTTCTAACTGAGCCAAAACACGTTTGGAAGCCTCAAAAGATCCGAATTTTATCGCAGATTCTGGGAAAATCTTGAGCACGTTCAAGCCATTGCCGACAAAAAAGTTTGTCACTCCACCATGTTTCCAAATCGTTTTTATAGCATCCAGTAATGGACTACCACCGCGGATAACACGACCAGTCTTACCGTCCGCCATGATTGCCGCTGTCGCTGCATTTTTAGCCAAGTCATTTACAGTATGGCCAGTCTGTGCAATAAGATAAACTTTTAGCCTACACATACCATTAGTACTGACCTTAACTCAATTAGAAACATCAAATACCTGTCAAACGGGGCAGTTGAAGTTCGAGACACGGCACCTGCTATACCACCAGATATAAAGTAACCGATACCGCCAAGAGTGTCGTCGCTCAGTACTACGTCTCCTTCAGATGTTAAAGGTATACTGTCGAAGAAATATCTGTAGGCGGCGCGGATACTCATGTTGTCGACTGGCATGAACAGTAAAAAATTTCTCCAATCTTCAAAAGAAATCTCTCCGTCATTGTCCCGATCCATGTAGTCAAAAAATTGCTCTAGCTTTGCTGATGGGACAGAAAGTCCTGAGGCTTCAAGAGCAGCGGCGACCTCTGTTTTGTCTAGTCGTCCGTTCTTGTCTTTGTCTATCGCACTGAATAAGGCCCAGAGATGCTGCTCAGTCTTCTCAACAAATATTTTAAATTCTTCAAACTGTACACCATAAATATGAGTTTTACCCACGGGAGAGTTCTTGATTTTACGTACCTGAATAATTCCGTCTCCATTTTGGTCAACCAATTCTATAACTTCCTTTGTGATTCCAACGGCATGCTCTAGTGCTATGTAACTATTAGACAAGTGTTGTCGGCACTTCAATTCAATGATACTACCTACGATGATTGAGTCTGTGAAAGCCTTCCTGAAGTGCATCCTTGTCAAGATAGCCCTTGTGCTGACTATCTAGAGATTTGAACAGTTGCAATATTCGCTCCTCACGTGCCCTTGGCGTCTCCTTCTTTTGGAATCTTGCTTGAGCTGGCATGGTAATGTCAGGTTTCAATGAATTCGTTGATGCGTTACTCCGCAAATGCAGATATGATAGTCGCGCGAAACTACCACAACTGGAGAATAGCAATTTCTTTCAGAGACTCATTATCCAATCATTGGCCTTCGTTTATCCAAAACACCAATAAGATCTTCC
Source organism: Lipomyces starkeyi (assembly GCA_018804115.1). Taxonomy (NCBI): domain Eukaryota; kingdom Fungi; phylum Ascomycota; class Lipomycetes; order Lipomycetales; family Lipomycetaceae; genus Lipomyces; species Lipomyces starkeyi. The sequence goes on along the minus strand of JAGJTG010000009.1, from coordinate 514,480 downwards.
TCAACACACGGCCGTGGCAAAAGAACGCAGAAATTGTTGGTGTCTAGAATTGCTATTCTCCCGCAATGTGCGGCCACTGGCATCGGAGCGATGGAAGCAACGCGGAATGCATCGGAACTTCCAATGGGCAATATTGCTACGCAGTCACAGGTCTGCCTCATGGCAAAACGGTTGCAAAATTATATATTAGACGGGGTTAATTACTTCATACACGTATCCTTGTTTGCATACTTTCAATATGCGGGTTCTGGCTGTGCACATAAAATATTCATCACATTCCACGTCATTGTGCAACTTTGCTAAGCGTGTTGGTAGATGAGATAGCAGACAAAAAATGTCTGAACTGCTGTAGGGTTGCGCAACTGTAGAAATAATCTTGAGTTATGGCACAAGTCCACAGTACTTCGACTTTACAGTATCGACTATTCACCGACTTATGCTCGACCATATCTGGCAACTTGGCGGGCAAAGCGCGATCTGGGGCAACGTTGAACTGCAAGATTGATAGGTGCCCCCTGAGTGTTACTACTTACGGCAGCTCCAAAACAAACAACGCGTACCCTGCGCTAAGCCGCAACTTGAGTCTGCTCTGCTCTAGGGACCCAGCATTCTGGCTTGCCACAAGCACGACGCTATCTAACGTCACCATCGCACCTGCACTTCGCCTCTCCAGACAACACCAAAGCCCCATCCTACATTCCTTCTCTCCGTTATATCAAGCTTCCATCACTCCCACTCCTTCGGTTCATATTGCTAGTTTCGACTTCCTTTCCTGGCTTTGTTGATCATCATGCCCGTGACACGGTCGGCATCGGCCAATGTCGTCAGCGTCCACGCCGCAGTCCCAACGCCAATTGAGCAGGTAACTCCAAAATCAAAAGGTATAATTCGTTCGTTTCCCTCGCGTCATTACTTTCGAAATCTAAAGCAGTAATTCTACAGGACGGTCCAGGAGAGCAGTGGCAGTCAAAAGGACCTCCCTAATAGAGAACCCATCGATTGGCAATATCTCTCAGCCACGAATGATTGTCCCCGAACACAATTCAGCATGTGGGGATTCCGAGACTCCTCTGAATCAGAAAGTCCTTGGGGCACCGATCATAGATATTATGATTTGCAACGCACCACAAGATATTGAACGGAGAAGTTACGATAAGGACTGTGGGAGTGACGACTCATTCGAAAAGTCCATCCTTTGGTCGGCGAAGAATGCAAAGCAGCGGCGGAAAGGCGCGCCTATCCACACACAGGCAAGGCCTCCAAAGGCTGGCGACACAAAGATCACCTATTCGCCAGTTTTAGCCAACATCCTTGCAAAAGGGTTAGATTCAGCTGAATTGCAGCCAATCGGGTCCGAGAAGGTGAAGGTGAACTTAGATGTGTGCCTTGAGTGAGACCACGCTAATATGTGATAGTCTGTGCATCCAGCATTAAATTATAAGTTTCCCACCACAGCCACCACTACTGCCCAGTGTTCTCAATCTGAAGCATCTGCTACTGACGCTTCATTGTTACAATCAACCAAATCGGCAATTCGTCAACATGACAGTATACCATCTGAAGGTATAGCCAGCGTTAATGTCAAGGACGTCAAGAAAGTTAAGCCATCGACAACGAATACCAACAATCCGTCAAACATCACGAAGCAGTTGCGACAGCGACACAAAGCAGATATTGGGATGAGGCAGCAGGAAAATGCGCCCGAGAACAAAGTACTGGCGGCGGTTGCGAGTGTGACTCGAAAGCCGAGCTTTAGGTCGCCAAGAAAGCCAACCGAGACAGTTCCTTTCTCGTTTGCCACAGATGCTCGAGCGAAAAGCGAGCGCAAGGCATCCGCAACTCAGTCGCAATCTTCGCTTCGGGTCGATTCGGCCTCGATTGTGTCCACTTCTGCGCCAACTCGTCCAACTCTGCAGAAGAAGCGCAGTGCCCTACTTGAGCGTGAAAAGGTGGTCAAAAAGTCTTTGAGTAATCTCAGTTTACGGAGTCAGTATTCGGGAAAACTTGATATGAATGATTACTCCAACAAGCCTCAGCAGTCGTCGCGAAATATATCCGCGCCTACGGCGACGCATCCCACGGAGAACACTGCAGATCTGCCTGGCCCAACGCCTATGTCAAGTACAGCCAGTTTGAGGACTGCAGGCAAAAGTGTACGGAAATCGTTATTTACATCTTTGTCGTTCTACCGTTCAAAGTCAGACTTGAAGAAGATAGCTAGAGAGAGCATCGCGGCAGACACTAAACGGGAAACTGTCAGCGTCATCCCGTCTTACGCAAACTCTACAGTAATCGACGAATCAAGTGCTGCAGAGCAGCTTACTTCCGACCAGAATCCTTTAGCAGGCGGGATAGAAGCACTAAATTTGGCAGAACCGACCCAGGAAACAATTAATCGCCAGCATCAAATAACCAAGCTTGAGAAACTTCGACAGGCTTCATCAGAAGAAGGTAGACGAACAGTGGAGCTGTGGGCGGCGCGTCAGCAGCAGCGGGCATCACTGGCTCGTTAATATTTGGAGCATTTTATTTGTATTGTTGGAACGCAAAAGTTAGTCTGTATAATTTATGTTTGGGGTTGTGATGTGTCGGGATTAATTAACACTGCTCCGCGAGTGGATCTGTGCAAATGTATTCTAATTTTTTGATATGCCATTTTGCGTCACGCTACGGTGGTAGTGTCACAGTAAAGTCCGGTTAATTTTAATTTGTATTATTTAGAATAATTCTATCTCTGCAATTTTTATATGTGACCAGTGCCTGTTGTTGTGTTATAGATATGTATTCTAGAGGACTTACTATTTATTTGGGTATACTCTTTGTTTTCCATATGTTATTTATTCCTCGCTTAATTCAATCAGTCCCTGTCGGCCGCGTCATATGTAAGCTACACACTTGAACAAACTCCCAGTAACCAAAACGGGGAGCGAAAAGAGAACGAGCTGTATAATAAGCTGTCCAAATCAGGTTAATTACGATCTCGGTCAATAATACTATACTTTATTTCGTCTAACTCTGTCTAAATAAGGCTAGTGCAGAACTTTAAATTCTCTGCCATTCGGTCGTTGGGAGAATTAGCTTCCCCTGAAGTTGTCAGGGCTCTAAAATTTCTTCACGATCATGCATTGGCAACAAGTACTTGGTACATTGTCTTCAACAACAAGGTAGCCAAAATGCCAACTGCTCCTGGTACACCATCTACTGCCACGAGACAATCGGGCACCTCGAAAGCTGAATTAAATCCAGGAAAACGACAACCCTCGTCCCTGCTGCAGTCGTCACGTCCTGAAAAACGACTGCGCAAGGCCTCGAAGTTAACTACTTTCTCCAACAACGGCGACAATGACGAGTCCGAAATTTTGGATGCTAGTAAACTTGCGTGGAAGCCTGTCACATTGCCAGAGCGGGTTGGAGACTTGGAGGGATTGATGGGCTTTGAGGAGATTGATGGCGTCGATGTTGAGTATGAGAATGTTGACGGTGGTAAGGAGCGGATTGTGAAGTTTAAAAAGGCGAAGGTTTCCACGAAGGAAGAGATAAATAATATTATGAAATCGATGACAAAGAAGGAGACGCACAAGGAAAGCGGGAAACTTGAAAATGTGGATGCAGTTAACGAGCCAGAGACTGAGCCCCAGGACAAGCCAAAGCACAAGAAGAAAAAAGACAAGAAGAAGACGGTGCGAGTTCACAAGAAGACCGATGATGCTGATATCGGTAAAGCGAGCAATATTTTTGGCGCATTGAATCCCGAAGAAACGGAAATCGAGTTACCAGAGTGGGCGGAAGTCTACCCACTCTCAGAATCCCTCCTCCACGGCCTCAGCGATCTTGGATTCACTACACCGACAGACATCCAGCGACAAGCGATCCCACTTGTAATGGCAGGACACGATCTTGTCGGCAAAGCCGCCACCGGCTCCGGGAAGACTTTAGCATTCGGTCTCGCTATTCTCGAGAAATATTTAGCTTCGTCGGCGTCCTCGGCGGCTGTCTCGTCGTCTAAGAAGGACATGTCGTTTTCCTCTGCACCTTCGCCGACCGCACTGATATTCGCACCTACTCGTGAATTGGCACATCAAATCACCGACCATATCACAAAAGTCTCAAAATTCAATCCAGCTAGTGTCGTCTCAATAACCGGTGGTCTGGCCATTCAGAAACAACGCAGACTATTAAGCTACTTTCCCGAAATTGTTGTCGCAACGCCCGGTCGTCTGCACGAATTGATGACGATGGACACGGAGGGTCTTATCCGCTGGCTTGCTGGTGTGGAAATGCTTGTGCTCGATGAAGCAGATAGGCTACTGCAGGATGGGCATTTCAAGGAACTTGACGAGATTCTAGACATGATCGGCCAAAACAGGGATTCTGACTCGGAATCCTCTGACGATGAGAATTACGACAACTCCTTCTCCAGACAGCAGAATAAGCGCCAGACTCTAGTCTTTTCCGCAACATTTGAAAAAGATCTCACCAGGAAGCTTACTACGAATGTCAATAATGCAAATGGCAAAAAGAGAAAGCGCACGTTTGTGAATAACAACATTGAGGGCAAGAAGGACACCATGGCTTATTTGCTAGATAAGCTTAAGTTCAGGGAAGGTACGCCACAGTATGTGGACGTTAATCCCGACGAGGCAGTTAAGAGGGAAGTAGTTGAGGGTATTATTATGTGCGATGCTCTAGAAAAGGTACGACGCTCGTTCTATTTTCATTGCGATTGGTAAGAGATATGGCTAATTCGTTGTAGGATGTCTATCTTTATTATTTCCTCTTGAAATATCCCGGCCGAACAATTGTTTTCGTTAATAGTGTGGACGCCGTCAAACGTATCGCACGATTTCTCCAAGGACTCACCATTCCGACACTCCCATTCCATTCACACATGATCCAGAAGCAACGACTCCGCACAGTTGAACGCTTCAGAGACAACGACCGTGCTGTGCTCATCAGCACGGACGTCGCTGCCCGCGGGTTAGATATCTCGCGTGTTCAGCATGTGTTGCATTATCACTTGCCGCGATCAGCGGATATGTACATCCATCGGTCTGGACGAACAGCCCGTGGTACTGAGCATGGTGTCGCGATGATTTTGTGCGCGAGAACGGAGACGCAGCAATTAAAAAAAATGGCACAGAAATTGGGTAAGAACGTTAAGGAGCTACGGGTGTTTGATGTTGAGAAAAAGGTAGTGAAGCAGCTTGAATATAGGGTCTCACTCGCGCGAGAGATTAACGCGCTAGAATCCAAGTCGACTGGTGCGAACACTGCGGGTACGAAGAAAAAAGTCTCAAGTGGCGACATGGATTCCGCGTTGTTGCGACAGGCTGCGGAGGATCTTGGATTGGAAATGTCTGAAGCGGAGGAGATTCTTGCTGGATCCGAGTCCGACGACGACGATGCAGATGAATTTCGACAACGAAGTACTAAACAGAAAGAACACGATCGCATAGAACTCCAGCGGTTGCGGAAAGATCTCAAGGCCATGATTTCGCAGCCAATTTTGACCGGTTCGATGGTTTCTCGGAATTACATCACGAGCGGTCTCGTTAATCTCGCGCAACAGATTGTGGATGGGACCGGTCACGAAACATTTTTGGGAGAGACGAAGACGACAGCGTTAAATGACGTGTCCAGAAGTCGACGTCAACGAAATAAGAAGCCGGAGAAGAAGACGTGATCCAATGCGTCGCGTGGACAAGAATAACGAGGACGACCTCCGAGCCAAGACATATGTACACTTGTTTTTGATTGTAAGTTAGCTCGTGTGCATGTTCGTGCAGGTTTAATATAGATGCGAGATTAAGCCGTTCGTATGTTTTGATGTTATCGCCTGGCTGTATGTACATCACTAGACATAAGTATCCAAACGTGTTCGCATTTTGACTGTAATGAGCAAGTGGGGCGGATCCGATCTCAATCAGAGCTTTCGAGTACGATACCAACTAATTCCCCACCAGTCTCAGAATACGTTACATGCATTGGAACATTTGATGGTTTAATTGTAGTGACAGTAATATTGGCTTCGGCCTTGATCTGTACTCATCCGCAAAAACTCCGTATTTTACAATACCCGGCTTTACCGGAAGACAGTATTGACTTAGAGTGTCATTCTCTTCCAATCTTCAGATAATATTTACTCGATGGTTACGTCGTAATAAGCACAACTAGCAACTCTACATGCCCGTCAAGATCTGTAATATATACAAGCCAATCCAAATCCAAATCCAAAATGCAACTGGAAAGCTGGGATCAAATAGACTGAACAATTTTCAGTTCCGTCATCTCCTCCTGCAGCCCGTACCGTGATCCAGTACGTAACCGTGCACCATACCGACCTAGCGCCCACGGGACGGGCAACATCGCCAATGCGACGAATGCGTAGAAACTCGTAGCCCAGTCGATGCCCATTTTCTCGTACATCTGGATAGTAAAGAGCGGGAATCCAGCCGCCATGAGATACCGGAGCATGTTATTCGCTGCCAACGCGGATGCTGTCGCCATGGCGGGGTAGCAGAGCGTGAAGTACGTTGCTACTGTGAAAAACAACAGAATCAATGCCATGCCGAAGGGCACGCCAGAGAGTACAGGCACGATCCAGTGCACGCTCTTACGAGACGTCCATGCGAGCCAGAAGAGACCTATGGGGAGGGCTACTGCGCCGATTTTGGCAGGTAGCAATCGGGATTCAGGCGGCGGTGGCACAGGAAGGCGCATAGCAGGGACGTACTTGGTGCGGTCGAGAAATAAGTAGATCGCGGCACCAATTGAAAGACCAACGCCAATTCCAAGGAACGTGAGACCAGTATCGCCTGAGTTGAAGTCGTACACCGTTGTGAAGACGAATGGGAACGCTTCAAAGAATCCGAATAAAACCGCAAATACAAACGACATATAGAGAGATAGTGCGAGCACGATCGGCTCGAACACCAGCATGGCAAATGGGCGCTGAAGGGTTACCATAAAAACCAACTTCAGAGCCTCGCCAGTAGGGAGCTTAGGTGGAAGTGCTAGTCCACGCTTCTTCGCACGACGCTTCAAGATGATTGGTTTGTACGTCTCTCTAAGAGTCGCGATGAAGGGCAAAATAGCGCCGGAAAACATCAGAAGGACCCACATGGTCCAATTCCAAGACCTTTTTTCAATCAAAAAGCCGCCTATAATCGGCCCTAGAACAGGTCCAGCAAATGGCGCTAAGCAAAAACCGCACATGGCTGCACCGACCATATCTGGATTCCACAAATCCTGGATAGTTCCGCCGGCAACAGCAAGTACTGGGGATGCGAAAAAGCCCGCGAAGAATCTGCAGACAAGAACTGTGCCGATGTTATGCGCATTGCCGACGCCGGCTGTGAATAGCATGGAGATCGGAATGGAGGTGAAGTACACTGGACGTCGGCCCACGGTCTCAGAGATGGGGGCAGCGATAGTGGGACCACATGCCAATCCGATAAGGTATAATGACAGACCAATTAATGCGACTGTCCTCGAGGTACCAAATTCAAATGCTATATAATCTGTCCCTGACACAAAGATTGATGAACCAAATGTACTATGAGACGTCAGTCCAACATCACGAATAGCACAATACTAGGAGATATATACACTACTAGGCACATCCACGCGACAACAAATGTGATGTACCATCGTCGCCATAAGGGCCAGTTTTTGGGATTCTCAGGATCATCTGGACCGTCCCAGTCTAGCTCGGCGAAGTCAGTGGGTTCTGGGAGCTCGGCCTTCTCTCTGTATATTCTGCCGTTTTCAAGGTCAATGAGTTCTGTGTCAGAGCTGGCTCCGGAAGACATGTTGAAGAGGTATGTGAAGAATAGAAAACCATCATAGAAGAATGAGCAGTCGGGTAGGTATATAAATTTCGCAGACAGGCAACAGAAGAAAGACAGACACAGAGGCTACCTCGGCTGAAGAATCCCTCATCGAAAGTAACTATCCAGAATATCCACCACGGACATGCCACGGCAGTACTTGTCGTCCTCGAGTCCGCCCCGGATCGTACAGAAAATAGAGATGCAGACACGGCCCCGAAATCATACGTGCAGAGAACCGCAGCACAACCACAGATACAGACGTTTGAGCCACGTTGTACCCAATCGGCAAACGGATGCAAATATTGTCCCTCCAGTCATAACAGCATACAGATAACATCACGTACGTACAAGAAAATCGCAATATGGTTTGGAGCTAAGGATCACTCAGGAGAACAAGCAAGCGGACATAACTGTTGAACCTCGGCTGATGTTCGCCGCTAGCAGAATTGGCTATCAAGGCCCGAAGGTTACTTAAGAATGCTCATTTAAACGTTAACTCATTTTGACTTGAAATGAAACTTTTTTCGGGTTTTCGCATAGCCATTGGACCAACCATCGAGTGAATTAATTTGGCATTATTTTCATGCCATTTAATGTGCTCATAGCTATGAATAAGGTCCCACTAAATATTAATCGGTCTGTTTGCCGTGCGGATTAAATTTGATGCCGGCGATAGAGTCTATGTGTTATGTCCGAAGTAGGCCAATGCGTACGGTAATTTGAGACATCTAAGATGGGATAGTCAATATCTTTTACTCTAATTACCGTCTCAGCTATATAGTAAAGCAATTAGGCTCTACACATGTTCATAAAGACAGCGGCATAATAGTGGGCCATCTCTGAAGGAAAACACATTGCGAAAATGGGCTACAAGTAGACTAATGCCATTCTGCGTTTCTAGAACGAAGTCTCATTAGAGTTCAAGAAGCACCTTGATTAGCTTCAAAGCCACGCAATCGACCTTTGTCCAAGATCGATGAGCCTCGGCAGTGTCTCCATATCATACAAGCATTTAGTCGGCATATTGGCCTAGTCTCGGAATTAAGAACGTTGTTTCAGACATCGTAACTTTGAATCTCGCTGTGGTATGATCCAGTGACAAGGCACCAGTTAACAAGTATTCCTCGTTCCAAACCTTGCAAGAAAGTGCCGGCGATGTGTCTTCACTGCCAGTGTGGCGAAGTAAAAGCGAAAACTTTCCATTTTGGTCAGTGATGATTACATAGCCGTGAGAGTACCTAGGAATTCAGGGGTTTCTCGTAAGTCTCATGGTCCCAGCCTATTAAGATCTGAAGTGCAGCTACTTCTCAATGTAAGTATAGATCTTCTCATCTTCTCTTATTACTTTGTACTGAGCCCTTTCGCTCTGGTGTGAGCGACGACATTCGGCAGTTCCGTTACTGACAGACTATATCTATATGTAAGGCTACATTAGTCCATTGGAGCTCGGACCATCTAATGGTCCATGCAAAATTCAGCAAACCCTTCAAAGCCCACGAGTCCGTAGTCATTCTTCACGTCTTCCTCTACATGCCATATTTCATTAGACTGAGGCTGTCAAATTCGGAGTTGTCTATTTGACTCCTTTGTTAGGCATATATGTATAGCACGCTGACCTGACGATGACGTGGGGTAGCCGTCGGCCTTCCTCGGGACTGGTCTGCGGGGCGTTGGAACCGGGAACCAGGTGCCGCATGAGCCCTACATTTAAAGGGTTTAGTAAGGTCATTGAACGTCATATGCGCTGGTATTTGGTACACTGGGTCCTCGATCGAATGAATATATGTTACCCTTGGAGATGTGGCCGCGAATTGCTGAATAATGAACAGTCCAGCTCTAACACCCTCGTCTTATCCACTTATGGCTTGCGTTCTGCCCATCTGTCTACGTCGCTTGTACAGATCTCGTGGCCTTGTCGCTTCGGCCATCATAAACTATAGTAAGTTTATGGACGCGACGCGACGCGTCTTAAGTAGTGGTTTAGGGTCGAAGATGTATACAATAATAATTGTGGACACCTCACCGCATTCGCGTGTCTTACCCTCGTACTACAGGCACCAAAATCGATGTCCAAACGCAATTTCCAGACACGCAGTACTTAGTATTCATCCAAAATTCAGAGGAGCATGGCCAGCTCTAAGTTTACTTGCTTACCATTGGTAGATTAAGTACATTGAGTGATTCCACTTGTCGATCTAGTTATATAATACAAAATCATGTGGTTTATGCCACTCACATATTTCCTGAAGGCGATGTCGCTGAGAGACCGTACGAAAAAAATGATTCGAGTCAAGAAAGAATCAATGCCGCATAGCATGCAAGAGTTCTATGTTCGCCTGAAAGAACGGATGAGAGTATATCTGCGGCGATTTATATATTTCTTGTATTCTGGGACTAGTTACCGACTCATGCTGGTCTTCATTGTGCCATACTCAGCTTTATCGACATGTGCCGTGCGGTATCCATTTGTGGTGCTTACCAGCTCACTTACTATGATCATTAGTCTTTTGTTAACAAAATAGGGCATTGTATACTTTCTGTATCATCCAGTACTATGGCCATCGTTTGCGAGAGTTGTCGCGCCGTTGTTTGTCATCTTGTTAGCGGTTATGGGAATATGGTTTGCGATCGCCTATCCTCCTCATGCTGTTATTTTTGTCTTGATGAACGGGCCCGTAGGTCTACTCTCGTCTGCTTTCATGGTATGCCGTCAAGCGTACATGATATATGGCATATTGGCACGCACATTCTTTCTCAAGAAAGAGCTCCGCAATCTCTTCGACATGGTCAGGCTTTCGATCACCTACGACTTGCATTTTTACTGACAGAACTGCAATATAGATACTCAAACTCAAGGGCCTGGAAGATCTCCTCGCAAACGCCAGCCTCGACTTCGCCGAAGAAATCGACGCGGAATTCTACACACGCATACAGCAATCCGTCATCTACAAACTTCGCGCCCGTTACCGCAAGTTCGTTTTCCGTATGACGTCCCCGTACTTACTCTTCAAAGCTTTAATTCTATTTCCGATACAATTTATCCCTGTCGTCGGCCCCTTGATTATGGCGTTAATGAATAGCGTGGACATCGCGCGTGCGGCTCAGGCACGATACTTCCAACTAAAGCAGTGGACACCGCGAGATATTCGTGTCTTTACGAGACGGAGATATGGCAGTTATTGGACGTTAGTAGATCGAGCTTCATGCCTGACCGTGTATTCTCGAAAGTTTGGGATATACTAAATTACTGTATTATCTAGGTTCGGCGCGGTCGCTGGCGTGTTAGAGACGATCCCGGTTCTCGGCATGTTCTTCAGTTTCACAAACACGACAGGGGCAGCTCTGTGGGCCGCCAGATTGGAGAAGAAGGCAAGACGGAAGTCCCCACAGTCGTAATATGGCGTTTGGAAATCATTTACAAAGCTAACGAAATATATGGATATATAATATTGCTGTGGTGATTTACTAGCTATGTTCGAAATGAATTGCTGTTATAACAAAAATAGACACACTTTATTTGTGCATACTATGCGTGATGGTCTCGAATAAAAAGACTCTCCCTGTCTATATTTTCAAATTTATGCTCCTCATGCAATACGAGCGACAGGTTCGCCAAACTCGCGCTCCGGCTGTCGAACCACCTAGCGATCCAGGAATTCGGCTGCTCGGCCAGACGCACCAGCAAACCGTTACGGGAAGCGATGAGGATGATACACGTAGATGTGGAGGAAGTGGAGGAAGTGGAAGGATAGGTTGCCAGGTAGAAGGCTGTTGGGTGGCCTATTAGGCCACTGCCGACGATTATAGTTTGTCGTAACTGGCTGTTGCTAAAATGACATAAATATTGTAATACGCAAAACAAGCCTCACAGATCTAAGGATACCAAATCTTGGAGAAACATTAGAGCTCAAACTTGTCATAACGCGCGGAGGAGAGCTGCACTGTCCCAATTCCCGGCTGTAATCGCAACTTCTTTTCCCATAGAGCACCCCGTCGCCGTAATTAGTTTTTCTCGTAGCATCAGTCATAAGGCTTATCGTACCGGACGTGAATTACAGGGAACGTAATAAATCGAGGCCAACGCTATCATATATAGTATATATAATTTACCATCAACGGAAATCATTAGTAAATCAAAGCTTTTTCCTCGTACTCTACCTAAAATACACCTTAATAATCATACAACCAATTATACTACAAGTACATAATATCCACAAAATACCTACAAAAACTATTATCCCATACCCAACAACACAATATAAGAATACAAGGCCCATCCCAGATTCAATCCGATTCACAGCGCGTAAAACTGAGATACTGCTCACAATCTATCCAAATAACGCCGAACATAAAACTTTTGCTGTACATGACTCTATTATACTTCCTACCCATGAACATACGCCGATTACGTCGGCTTCGGCTTCGCCGCAGCCACTGATGCTGCCTGTACGGGATTGTTGTTGTTAGCTCCTGGCTTGGCCATCGACTGTGCAAGCGACATAACGAGGGCCTTCGCAAGGGCAGCTGCCTTCGCATTAGGCTGAGCAGCATTACCAGGCTTCTTAGCTGGCGGTACTATTGGCCCTGTGCCTGTTACCGTGCTGGGACCTGGACTGGGTGACGGAGTAGATATTAGGGCTGGCGTATTCGACTTAGGGGTCGCAGGCTTAGCACTGCTGCCGGATCCACCGTTTTGTAACTGAGCCGAAATTGTTTGCTGCAGTAGCTGCAAAGCTTTGAGTGTCTCTTTGTTGATTGGAGGCTTGGCTGTTTGTGGCTTCGTGATCGAGGGTGGGACTTGCAATGGTTTCGGACCCAAAGCTGACTTACCTTTAGGACCGCCTGCCGTAGCTTTACCTAGCTTTGGTACTGGCGCAGACGAAGCTGACGATGGCGCAGCTGCCGCTGCTACTGCAGATTTTGCGGCGGCCGCCTGCGCAAAAGCGGCAAGTGCTTTCTTCTTCTCCGCCAGTTCTTTCTCCTTACGTTCTTTCTCCAGTCGCTCCTTCTCCTTCCGTTCACGTTCCAGCCGTTCTTTCTCTTCCTTCGCCTTCCGTTCCCGCTCTTCCTTCTCTTTCTTTTCGCGCTCACGTTTCTCCCGCCGTTCTTGTTCTCTTCGTTCACGTGCTAACGGCCTGTTCTTCTTCGCTTCCTTCTCGCGATAAAGCTCTTCATCTAAACCCCACAGCCATCCTTTACCTTCTTTAGCAATCTTCACGAACAATTTATTCAGCGATAAATTATGACGAACGGAATTCTGCCAGCCATAAGGAGCATATCGATAATACGGAAACAGCTCCTGAATCGCCTGATAAATATCAGACAAAGACATGCCACGTTCCGTAGCAAACGTACGCAAAGATACTTCAATAAGGCTAGAGTATGAATTTGCCGGTTTCTCGCGATATTCTGGCGGTATTTGTGACGGTGAAGGTGGTGTGGAGTGACGTTTCTCCGTGCGTCTGGCGGCCTTTGAACGCACTTGAGGCTGCGGTGTGTGCTCGTGAAATGCGGTCGGATCAGGCGAGACGCTGGGCGGCATGTTGGCGATTTCCTTCGCAATTATGTCTGGAATCTGTTCAAGCGTGTTGCCGCCCGTCAACGCGTGAATCATATTTAATTCGTCCTGCTGAAGTTCATGGAACTGTTGATATTGAGGCTGTGGTTGTTGCTGTTGTTGGTTAGGATTGTGGAAGAGTTGTGGTGGTGATTGAGCGTTCGCATCGTGTGGCATGAGCTGGTCTGCAGACTGCATACTTTCCACATTGTGATCGGTAAAGAATTTGTTAAATTCACGTGTCTCGGCCGTCGCCAATTCTGTACTCATTTGTTCCTCAACTTTCACGCTAGCGTCGGGCACTGGTGTCGTTGTCATGGAAAGAGGAGGTAATGGCTTAGCATCTCGTAGTGAGATGGCATCTGCTGGTTTTATGGTCTGTGTCGGAGTCGTGTCGCCGGATTCCAAATTTGATGAGCTAGGTAGGAGAAAAGTAAATCCAATCTGGCCAATTTGCACACGCGATCTGTCATACAGTAAGCCTTTATATTCCAGACGTCGCTGATCCCGGCGATCTCACCCATGATTTAACTGCACAGTAGCTCCTTTCTCAACGAACACGTCATCGACGAACGCGCCGTTTCTGCCCAGCACCGAAAATTCGAACCGCTGGTTGGCGAAATTGTAAAATATCTTGGCGTGCCGCCGTGATATTGCCTTCGCGGTACCCAGATGGACATCGATCGCTCCGTTGCCGCCACCTCCTGCACTCGGTTTACTCGCATTGTCAGCATTGCCCGGTTTCGAAGGAGTTCTGGACCGAGATCGTTCGCCCGGGGTTCCAGTTGCATCAGTGCCGTTCGGTCCATCTTGGTGATTATTGTGAGCACTTTCTACTCGTCTGCCCATCACGACCTGCAGTGTCTGTACATAGAATGTAAATGAAGCAAAATCAAGACGTGCGTATGCCGAAATTCGTGATTCAGTCGCTGGCGCGTTCGCTTGGTTCTGCACTTCTTGTGAGGTCTGTTGCGCCATACCTGTCGGTGTCATTGTATTGTCGAGGGACCCGTGCGAGAACATGCTCTGGTCGCCTTCGTATGGTATATCCTGCATGACGACGTCGTTTATGCTGCTTTGGTGATAGAACGCTTCGGTCGGTGGAAGCGCGTCTGGCGTGCTGAGCACCTGTGTCGCAATAGAACTCCGCCGATGGAGATCATGTTCAGATAATACTCTGCCGGCAGGTGTTTGTGGAACTGCCGCGGCAGCAAATGCAAAGGACGCGGACGGGTCCATGCTATTGTCCCTGGAGTTGTTGTCTCCGTTGTGGTTGTCGGTATCGCCGGCAATGTCGCCAAACTCGGCGGCCAGCGGAAGAGAAGACATTGTTGACGGATATTCGCCAGGTGGCGATGTCATGTTGTCGAGATTGCCGTGTTCGCGTCTACTGTTGTGCTGTGCTTAACATTCTCGTCTGTTGGTTTGCTGAGGCTGCCGGCGTCGGGACGATTCGCGGCGGATCGTAAAAATTTCTGGGATGCATGAAGGGCAGAGAACGCACGTACATATCAGCACTTGCGACTCCTGAAATCTAGCATTTAAAGTTTTGGGATCTTCTCTAAAATGTATGCACATAAATGCTAAATGTTTTTGATCATGCTATTCAATTCAAAAATCGTAAGGTCGTGAATATTTACAATACGAGACAATAACTAGAATATAGTGTACATGAGCGAGCATCTAAAATGTGAAGCTTTTCACAAATATAAACAATCATAAACTTTTTTAACAATCCGCAACCTATGCAAAGAAATCTCACTACATCCGTAAAACCTCCCGTATAACTGACCTTCCTTCTATGAATCAATGAAAATACACACTACTGCACCGAACCGACAGCAGGTTCGTCTCTCTCGCCATACTTCAGGCGCCTATTTAAAGTTAGCCACCCAGATCGATGATTATATATAATAAATATCCTTACAGTCTTTGAATCTCTTTTGCCTTCTTAATATTATCTATTTCCAACTGTGCAATATTTCGCAGAACTTCCCCCTGATCAGGTAACGACCGAATGATAGCTTTTAGCTCCTCAACTTTCGCATTCGAGCTTTTCAATTTGCCAGACAATTGCGAGTTCTTATGTTCCAGTTCCGATATCCGGCGTCGCGCCAGTGCCAGCTGTCGGGACAAGGATTTGCTTAACGCACACACTTGGATATATGCGGACTTCATGGCGGTGTATGTAGTTATAACTGAATGAGCGGACAATATCCGCGACTTTACTTCCGCAATGTTCTTGGACATCTTAAGAACGTCAATCGAAGCCACTAGAGAATTGTCACGTTGCTGTGCCAGCATATCAGCTGAAGGTGGTGGAGACGGCGTAGGCAGCATAGGGTGCTGTCTATTTGGATGGCATTCTGCCGACTGCGACCGACAAAGTTCGACACCTTCATATGGTGGAGTCAGAGAGTCAGTAGTGCATATAGGTTCATAGATAATGTCAGTTTCATGTGACAGCGAAATTTCTTCTTGACTTTTT
This sequence comes from Lipomyces starkeyi, assembly GCA_018804115.1. NCBI lineage: Eukaryota > Fungi > Ascomycota > Lipomycetes > Lipomycetales > Lipomycetaceae > Lipomyces > Lipomyces starkeyi. The sequence goes on along the minus strand of JAGJTG010000009.1, from coordinate 498,603 downwards.
CCAGCATTACAGTGTTCTGAATCTTCTAAACTGGTGTGCGATGAATCAGTCGGTGAATTGAATAATTCCTCAATTTCCGGATCATACTCGTCAGACAGATCAGTCTGTTCCGCAATTTCCCCTGAGTCCTCTCTTATTTCAGATCTCGTCCGTTTTCTATGCGGTTCCCCACTATCCTGTCCAGCATCATCTCGATTCCGTTTCCCAAGCTGAGTCCGATTATCAGTATGCTCCAGGGTTGACTGACCAGCAGTCAACAACCCAATAAGCCTAACCGCATCAAAATTACCAATTGGATTCGTCGTCATGGTCCGAGCCGGCTTCGATTTCGGTGCCGGTGTCTTCAAAGCCGTTAATGACGGAATAGGAGCGTTGAATCGGCATTTGCTACCAGAAGTTGAGAGTGGACCAACCATTCCCGGCTATTTGATCTCAACAACCCTTCACAAATATAAGAACAGTACTATTAAGAGATTGTATACCTCGTGGCGAGATTAATCGCACTGCGCCCACGTACGCCCAAGATCTAAGTCCGGGATGGCTTTAGAATCAACGAACACGCGTGGTAACAGATGATGGCTTTACCATGAAGAAACCCAAATATTAATCAATAAATTACGAGCCGCTATACGTTTTCGAACGACCACAGTATTGAATTTTGAGAACCGATAATCGTTATGTACAGATCCAAGCAATGTTGCAATCGCGGCAAATAAATTTCTTTGGAGGCGATGCGTGAATGCTCAGCGCTTATTGTGGAACGCTTTGTGCCGGTTTCGAAGGCAGATCCACGTCGGTGCGGCTTGTCTTGATCCGATCCATAATAATAACTATCAAAATTGCAACTGGCCGCTTTCTTTTGGTCACAACAAGAAAAAATATAAATTCACTAACAATCAGCAACTTTTTCTGCTGATCTACCCCCTTCACTATATATCCATCAATATGGGAGATAGAGGACCACCACGAGTAAAAAACAAGGCTGCGGCGCCTCTTCAAATAACAGCGGAGCAGATCCTACGGGAAGCCTACGAACAACGAGAACCGTCTCTCCAGATCCCCAAACAGCGCATCGCGGATCTTGAGGAGGCAAGTATTCGTCTATGCATTTTCTATTTACACATACTTTGAGATGAGCCGTCTAACCCTGTTTAGCTTCATGAGTTTCAAGGTAGAAAACGGAAAGAATACGAAGATGCTTTGCGACGAAATCGCCTCAATATCAACCAGTGGATCCGATATGCTCAATGGGAACTCGAACAGAAAGAATTCGCGCGAGCACGTTCGATTTTTGAACGTGCTCTTGAAATCGAACCAACTAACGTCCCATTATGGCTCAGATACATTGAAGCGGAGTTAAAGCACAGAAATATCAATCATGCGCGCAACTTGTTTGACAGAGCGGTGACGCTCTTACCTCGCGTCGACAAACTGTGGTACAAATATGTTTCGATGGAAGAAACATTGACCAATGTTCCCGGTACGAGGCAGGTGTTTGAGCGCTGGATGGAATGGGAACCAGAACCACAGGCGTGGCTCAGTTATATCAATCTCGAGAAACGATACGGCGAATATGAACGTGCAAGAGCAATTTTTGAAAAATTCACGATTGTCCATCCACAGTCTGAGAATTGGATCAAATGGGCACGTTTTGAGGATGAATATGGATCGCCAGATAATGTGCGAGAGGTCTATTCGGCGGCTGTTGAGACTCTACGAGCAGCTGGCGATGAGTTCGTAGACGAGAAATTACTGGGAAGCTGGGCGAAGTGGGAAACTCGACAGAAGAATTTCGACAAGGCTAGAGAGCTGTATAAACTTGGTCTAAACACTTTAAGTCGGGCGAAGACTATGTGGCTATATAACGAATACAGCGCGTTCGAGAAACGGTACGGTGAAAGGGAAGGTATTGAAGACGTTGTGTTCAAAAAGCGGAGGGTACAGTACGAAGAACAGGTGCAGGAGAATCCACGAAATTATGATGCCTGGTTTGCCTATTTAACGATGGCGGAAGAATCAACAAAAAGTATCGATGACATTCGAGACCTTTATGAGCGAGCGATTGCGAACGTGCCACCAACACAAGAGAAACAGCATTGGCGTCGATACATCTTTTTATGGATAAAATATGCAATTTATGAAGAACTCGTCACGAAAGACTTTGAACAAGCACGAGATGTCTACAAAGCCTGTCTCAAGTTGATTCCCCATAAACAGTTTACATTCGCGAAGATATGGTACATGTACGCGTGCTTCGAGATTCGACGAAATAGCCTCAATGTGGCAAGGAAGCAGCTTGGAATGGCGATCGGAATGTGTCCTAAGCCGAAACTGTTCAAGTACTATATAGAGCTAGAAATGAAGCTTCGCGAGTTCGACAGATGCAGAACGCTCTTTGAGAAGTACTTGGAGAAGTTCCCGCGGACACCTCAGGCATGGCTTGATTACGCGGAGTTAGAACAGATGTTGGGCGATGAGGATAGGGCGCGTGCAATATTGGGATTAGCTATGTCCATTCCGGGTTTGGATTTGGGATTGACGGAGGACGAGTAGCAATTGGTGACAATGGCATGGTGTATGTAAGGAACGGATGGAGTATATGTACAATACTTCTTTATATAATCTCTATAATGACGATCCGAAGGTAACTCTTTCCAAATAGTGTACAACGGCTAGTAGTTCAGAGCTTACCGCCGCAGACTTGTTCAAGAACAATAACTACCCGTTAACGGACAAATATGTCGTGTATAACCCAACGGCTAAACTATAACATTTTGACCGATCGTGTATACATCAAATTTTTTTTTTGCTTTGCTGAACTCATTCCTATTCGTTTGACTGAGCCTCGGCTTGCCGCAGAGCAGCTTCGGCAGCCAGGAATGTCTCATCTGATAGGATGTCGTCCAACTTGCTGTCAATGTTATCCAGCATAGCCTCCAGTGCCTATACAATTATTAGCACAATTAATGTGCAACAGTATATCCGCATTATGCGTAATTTGGGGCGCATACGCTGGCGGCCTTCTCAGCTTTCACGAGTTCCTGATATGCGCTCACAAGATCAGTCCGGTTGTCCTCTGGCGCCGACGAGCCGATCGACGAAATTTTCTCCTCTGTTGTCATCTGTCCTATCATGTGGTCAAGACCAGCAAAGTACGGATAACTGGGACTCTATTCTTGTTATCATGCTATGGCGATGAGCTCGAATACCAGGCGTATGCCGTGCCGTATGCGGAGATAAATCCTTATCTATTCAAAGTCGGCCTACTTAATTAATCCGCCACGAGGGGCGAAAGAGCTAACTTTATTTTCTAAAACCCTCGTAGAAAAAAACCTAATAAGAACTGGCCGGGATGGCTAGAGCGAATTGTTTTACCTACTACTAGTTTTAGCGAGTTCTGAATCAAGAGTAGTATTACGGTCGTAATTCTGCAGGTTACCCCAATAACAAAATAAAGGCGAATTACAAATTTAGGTGAAGTTGAATATGACGAAGACGTGTAGTAAATGTATTTTGGGCACAAAGCCCTATCACACTGAGATAATGTGATGGGCAGTCAAGTGTCAGATTGAGCGGCGCAAGCCGGATCTAGTTGCCCCCACAAGAAGTTACGTAGCTGCCTCACTGCCAACGACCTGGATTCTTACGGTACACAACATGAACTAAGCGATCCCGCCTCCCACCAACACTTCCTTCTATTTATTTGCCTTTTAGATACAATTTACATCTACTTTTTCTTTTCGTGATAATGGCAAGTAAATCAGTATCAGCCGCAGCTGGATCGCGGCAGTCATCTGTTTCATCGACCGGATCCATTGATCCATTCTCTGTCGCCCAGGTCTACTATGGCCCTGAGACTGATTTCACTACCCACAAGATGAGCAATCTTATTCGCACGAGGACTCTGTCGACGGTATGTTGTATATTGCTTACTTTAATAATGCATGGATCGGGAAGAAATCCACTGGCGTTCCACAGATCCTATTCAAAGCGTGGCGACCTATAGTGAAACGATTTTCAGACGCTAATTGTGTGTCGATTAGGTACAAACGCGAAGCAGTAACAATACGCCTGACTATCTGAAATCAGTTCCTCGCAGAAGAGCATCTCAAGGTTTGTCATGCGGTGGAAATTGTCGCAAGGTTGCCGCAACTGATTTGTGGTTATAGACGCTGAGTCCCTGACGCCGCGCAAGTTCCTCGTCGACGTGAACTTGACTCTTCAGGCGCTGCTTGAAAGCGAAGACACTGACGGAAACATGCAAATAACGATTGAGGATCTGGGTCCGAAAGTATTGCAGCTCGGTACCGCGAACTCGAACGGGTTCAACAAGTTCGACATTCGCGGCACTTACATGTTGTCGAACCTTTTGCAAGAGCTCACTCTTGCCAAGGAGTACGGCCGAAAGTCGATTATCCTGGACGAACAGCGTCTGAACGAGAATCCAGTCAGCAGGTTGTCCCGATTGATCCGTACACAGTTCTGGGACTCGCTAACCCGTCGGATCGACGCTTCTCTGTTGGAAATTATCGCTGTCGATCCCAAGAACCGTTCAAAGGATCAGAGCCCTCGAATCTACGTTCCGCCAACGGAGAAGGAGCAATATGAATACTATGTCAAGGAAGCTTCTAAACGCCCTCATCTGAATCTCCAGGTGGAGTATCTTCCTGCCACTATCACGGCGGAATGGGTCAAGTCAGTCAATGAGAAAGCGGGATTACTTGCACTGGCGATGGACCATGTGGTCGATGAATTCACTGGACAATCGACATTGCGAGGGAAACCTTTTGTTGTGCCTGGTGGACGATTCAACGAGCTCTATGGGTGGGACTCGTATATGATTGCCTTAGGTCTATTGGTGGATGGAAGAGTCGATCTTGCTAAGGGTATCCTCGAAAACTTCATCTTCGAAATCAACAATTACGGGAAGATCTTGAATGCCAATCGTTCTTACTATCTTTGCAGGTCGCAGCCACCATTTTTGACAGACTTGGCTTTGAAGGTGTATGAAAAAACGATATTCGAACCAGGAGCATTGGAGTTACTGAAAGAATCGTTCAAGGCTGCAATCGTGGAGTATAAGCAAGTTTGGACGTCCCCTCCACGATTGGATCAAGAGTCGGGATTGTCGTGCTACCATCCGGATGGCATTGGTATACCGCCTGAGACTGAGGCTAGTCATTTTGAGCACCTCTTGATGCCTTATGCGGAAAAGCATAAGCTCTCCTTGGAGGATTTCCAGAGACAATACAATGATGGAATAGTCAAGGAGCCTGCTCTCGACGAGTATTTCGTTCACGATCGAGCTGTCCGAGAATCTGGTCATGACACTACTTACCGACTCGAGAAACGTTGTGCCAATCTGGCAACAATCGATTTGAACAGCTTGTTGTACAAGTACGAAGTCGATATCGCTCATACTATCCGAACAATGTTTGGTGATAAGCTGGTGCTCCATGACGGAAGTGTAGAAACCAGTGCGTCTTGGGATCGTCGTGCACGACGACGAAAGAATTTGATTGATCAATATTTGTGGGATGAGGAAAAGGGCATGTATTTTGATTACGACATTGTGCAGAAAAAGAAGTCTGATTATGAGTCTGCTACGACATTCTGGGCGATGTGGGCTGGTTGCGCGTCTCCCAAGCAAGCCGCCAGACTAGTTTCGGACGCGCTACCAAAGTTCGAAGAGTTTGGCGGTCTGGTTTCTGGGACTGAGAGGTCTCGCGGGGTCATAGGACTTGATCGACCGAACAGACAGTGGGACTACCCTTACGGATGGGCGCCGCAACAGATTCTTGCCTGGGTTGGCTTGATCAGATATGGATATGAAGAAGATGCTGAGCGACTAGTCTATCGATGGCTGTACATGATTACCAAAGCCTTTGTGGATTATAACGGTATTGTTGTCGAGAAATATGATGTCACGCGACCAGTGGATCCACACCGCGTCGACGCCGAGTATGGTAACCAGGGGTCAGATTTCAAGGGAGTTGCCAAGGAAGGATTTGGCTGGGTAAATGCGTCCTATACTTTTGGGCTGACGTTGATTACCAGTCACGCGCGACGTGCTCTCGGGGCATGCACTCCACCAGGTCTTTTCTATGCGAGCCAGTACTCTTACGTTTAAAGGTTTCTCTTTTGATGCGCATATATCATTGTATAAAAGGTGTATAAACGGGGTGAATTCATTTGTGATGTTATCAGTATTGTGGGGCTGGGGGTTATTACGTGGTCCACATTTCTATAATTTGTTGCTGTGATAAGGGAAATAATTAAAGGGGACCTATATATTGATATCATTTAAGCTTATAATGAAAAATTCTTAAGAGTCGAATGAGGGAGCAATCGCACGTTTGACAGTTACGTGATGCAAGCGGCCGCGCTCTGGCTTGAAGCTATAATGACAACCCGCCGGTTACGCCGATCCCAAGGGTCAGTCGAGCTGGACCTTGCCATTTCCATCAACGCCCTAGCCAGATAAATCGATTCTGAATAATTTCTGATCCTTTCGCTGATTCAGTTTCGTCTCATGTTAAATATGACGCAAACTCCGTTAATACGAACTTCGCATGGGCCTTTATAATTGCGCCACAGAACGCCGCAATCGCATATATAAGTAACGCCACAAGGTCGTGTGCACAGTTTCAGCAACCATTACGTTTAGCTATTCACTAGTAATACCGAGAAAATTGGACTGGCTGATATTCGTGTGTTCACTGTGCAGCCAAATGAATATGACGAGCAATCAAACTCCGGCGTCAGGAACTACGCAAGTGGCAATCACGAGCCGCACGGTACAGACACCGAGACTCCGAGGCTCACAGATCGTGGCGGTGCGATGGCGGGGAGCTGGGGCTGTTCTCAGTGGATTGGTAGACAGACACACCAGCCACAGTTACGCTAAGCTCAAAGAGGTATCAGGTAGCGTGCTCTTCACCATAAGTGCAGTGGTTCTGGACGGTCCTGGCTTATACGTGACGAAACGGTGGCAAAAATGATCGAAGTCAGTGGCGAGAATAAACCGGAAGGCGAATTAGGACTCTCACGTGCTAAGCCGAATCGGGCTAGTGGCAACTCTACTTGCATGCGGCGCCACTTCGCCTTAGTGTGCGCCCAACGAAAAATCTTCGTTACTTGCACGAACGGCAATTCACGCGTGCGTCCTTTCCCGGCGGCGTTAAGTTATTCTCGCGAACTTGCCGGCCATTGTCATCGTCGTCAGGCACGTCATCATATTTATATCTGAGTGGCTCCAGTCTTCGTCGCGTTTCATTATATATCTGCATGGTGTCCTGTTGGATCTAGATATAGATGCAATGAAGTTCTTTTCGTCTCAGTGTTCCTTTGACTACCCGTGGGCGCACGTATGTTCCTTATTTATAAGTACCATTGCATTGGCCACGATGGCCAGTATGATGGGTAATTATGTCGACTTGTATGCTAATGATACCCAGGTTTCTGCATCAGCATGGAAGAAATATCCTAATGAAATGTCTACGCACGTTGTCGCTGTTGATGTTCTCCGCCGTGAGGTCGATCCCGTCTCTGGAATCCTCACTACCGAGCGTCTCATCACTTGCAAGCAGAACATCCCAAGGTGGCTGCTGGCAATTGTCGGCGGTCGCGATACGTCTTATGTCCGCGAAGTTTCTGAAGTCGATCCTGTTACTAAGACTCTCACTCTGCGATCCCAAAACCTGACCATGAATAACCTTCTCAGCGTCCAGGAAACTGTTGTCTATTCTCCGGATATGGCCGATCCCAGCAAGACCATATTCGACCAGACTGCTCGAATTGAGGCCTATGCTACCTTCCAGCGTCTTTGCAATAAGATTGAGGAGTGGTCCGTTGAGCGTTTCCGACAGAATGCGGCCCTTGGCCGCCTCGGATTCGAGTCCGTCCTCAAGAAACTGGCAGACTCCGTTCCGGATAATATGCTTCAGGCCGCCAGTCTCCAGACGGCTGCCGCTAAAATCTAAATATTAGCGCCAATGTTCTTTTTCCACCTTGCGCCAATTGTTTCTTCATGAATTGTCACGTGAAACATATCTGGCTCCATCCTCCAACGTCACTCCCTGTTGTTGACATAGTTTTTCATTTCCAATGTCGTTTGGGTCTTGCATTAAGTATAGAGTTTTGTTTTCTCCGTGTTTTTACTCGTTATGGCGCATTTGGGCTTCGACTAAAATTGATTTCGAGATGTTCATGATTGTATGTTTTTCATTTATTTCGAGATCTTATTGATTGTATTATTTCTCTCCCTATTTTTCTCCCTTAGAATTACTGATATCTACATTTGTATTATATTTGCATAGTTTGAGGAGATAAAATTCCTCCCCACTTGTGGAGATATGTTTGTCAATCTAGTGCAGCAAGGAGTTTCAATAGATATGTATTTACGGAAAATTAGTTGCATAGTACTTAGAAGGGCATAATTTCTGTAATCTATGTCTTCCCGTTTGTGATAATGTGGTCTCCTTGACTGGACCGATTGCAATCGTTGCTATCCTGTACTGAAGCTAGACATCCGTCCATAACTGAACACACATATCTACACTCTAACCCGATTCTACGTAGCATCGAGTTATATATGCAGCAGTCCAACTGGAAATAAGTGCACATCTCGCCGAGAAAATATAATATAGCACACAGGCAATCGCCGTCATGTTTAAATCTAAATGTGAAGTTGTGACTGAGCAGCGATTGGGTGATCAAGCCGGGTAACAAATTTTTATGGAGAAACGTAAACTAGCTATGTAATATTTACGGATCAGATCCACAATCTATTCCATCGATAGTTGCAGATTAACTGGATCTAGATAAGTCAGGAGACGGATTAAATTATTCCGTTTGGGTGTGCACTGGTCGCTTCATCAATTCCAAATCGTGTAACAATACTGAGTGTGAGTAAACACGACGCGTCACAGTGACAAAATGCCAGATACCGCGAAGGAAAAATCGGCTGCTAGTGGAAGTCAGTGGGATGGCAAAGGTACGGTTATTTCTTGGTACTTGAAGCGGAGGCACTGGAAGCTAACAGTTCCTGCTCATATAGCTGTGATTAAGTCGGCCGATATGGTACGTGTCTGGAAACTTCTGTCTCTCTGAACTGCGGTCAGAGGAGTGAATAAGAACCAATCTGACGACTGATCTTGTAGTCGGAGGAAATGCAAGCTGTTGTTATTGACCTTGGTATGTTGAGCTGCTGATTCTCAAGTTGTGAACGGGATTGACAAACTTGGTAGCCGTGCAAGCGATGGAAAGGTACAACATAGAAAAGGTAAGCTCTGTATAGGAAACAGCCTAAGTTCTATGCTAAGATTATAATGCAGGACATTGCGGCACATATAAAGAAGGAGGTATGTCTGAAGCTGAGTTGTAATGTTTAATGCGGAAACTCATATGATCGTAGCTTGATCAGCGCTTCGGACAGACATGGCACTGCATTGTCGGGCGGAATTTTGGAAGCTACGTCACACATGGTATGTTTCTATATTATATTTACTACGAATTGCTGCTTAGATCGTAAATTTAGAAACTCGACATTTTATTTACTTTTATCTCGGCCAAATAGCGATATTATTATTCAAGACCGCCTGATTCGCACTATCAGAAATCAAATTTCATAGTGAATTGTGAAGAAATGTATTTGTCAGTGAAGATACCTAACTTTGCGCGTATCTCAGGAAACTTGACGGGGCAATAGATCTATGCTTTTACCGCCGGAAGTATCTTAAGAATTTGATAGAGAGACAAGTGCGTTTCTATACATCAGGCACAGATGAACACTTGCCGTAATGAATAATAATTTCGAGTAAGCCTATGTAATTCCTGATAATTTATTAAACAGAAGTAAACGGTGAAAATTTTTAAGACAAGAATTATAAGGCGCAATCTATCGTTCCAGACGTTTTGCGGGTAAGGTTTTCTTATCCCACGAAACGCTTCCGTATATTTCAGCACCAACGTTGTGATGCCACAGAAATCCTCTTGAATTTGTAAGTCGACCCGCTCGCGAACCTACTGATTCGCACATCCACCCATTTTCCTCCGCTCACCGGACGCGATCCATTCGATTGGATTGCTAGGTTTTAATTGAAGTGGATAACGTCTTTTAATAAATTTTAATCAGAATATCAGTGTTTAGTGCATGATGGCTGAAGGTGGCAATCCAAATGAATAACACGGGTTCGGATTGTTACTAACCAGTTTGAATATAGAGAACTACGACGATCCGTACGGATACGATGAGGCGTCCGAGATCACGGCTGAGGACTGCTGGGCTGTGATCTCGTCATTTTTTAACGAGAAAGGCTTGGTGTCGCAGCAACTGGAATCATTCGATGAGTTCATTCAAACCACTATTCAGCAACTTGTCAGTGAAGAGCCGACACTCACCCTCGATCAACCCGCCCAGCATAACGGTCCAGATGGCGATATCAACAGACGATATGAGATTCAGTTTGGCAAGATCTATCTTTCGAGACCAACGATGACAGAAGCAGACGGAAGTACGCATCCAATGTTCCCCCAGGAAGCGCGTCTGCGAAATCTGACCTACTCGTCGCCACTGTATGTCGAAATGACCAAGCGCTCACTTTATTCAAGAGATATTGATTTGGCGCCGGGACAGGACGTTGTTTGGGAGGCTGAGAGTGAAGAGGCAGAAGAACCTGAATCTAAAGTGTTTATTGGAAAAGTACCAATCATGTTGCGATCTCAGTTCTGTATGCTCAGATGGTTGAAGGAACACGAATTCTACGACGTCAATGAATGCCCTTACGATCAGGGTGGGTACTTCATTATTAATGGTTCGGAAAAGGTTCTTATTGCACAAGAGCGAAGTGCGGCGAACATCGTTCAGGTATTCAAGAAGGCCGCGCCTTCACCTGTCAGCTATCTTGCCGAGATTCGATCAGCGTTGGAGAAAGGTTCACGATTGATCAGCAGTATGCAAATCAAGTTGTACTCCAAAGGTGATAAAAATGTCGGTTCAACAATCAAGGCCACCCTGCCATACATCCGAAATGATATTCCGATTGTTATTGTGTTCCGTGCACTTGGTGTTGTTCCCGACGGTGACATTCTTGAACATATCTGCTACGATCAAACTGATTGGCAAATGCTTGAGATGCTGAAACCATGTATTGAAGAAGCATTCGTTATTCAGGATCGTGAGGTTGCATTGGATTTCATTGGTCGTCGTGGTACTGCCATGGGTATCAATAAAGAAAAGCGATTACGATATGCTCGAGATATTATGCAGAGAGAATTGTTGCCACATATCACTCAGAGTGAGGGCTATGAGACAAGAAAGGCCTTCTTTTTGGGTTACATGGTTCACAAGATGCTTCAGTGTGCTTTGGAACGACGAGAAGTTGATGATCGAGACCATTTTGGCAAGAAACGTCTCGACTTGGCTGGTCCGCTATTGGCCAACTTGTTCAGAATTTTGTTCAAGAAACTGACACGAGATATGTACAAGTACATGCAAAAGTGTGTCGAAACTAATCGTGATTTCAACTTGACATTGGCTGTTAAGCCAAATACGATTACCAATGGTCTGCGCTACTCTTTAGCTACTGGTAACTGGGGTGAGCAGAAGAAGGCTATGTCTTCCCGTGCCGGTGTCTCTCAAGTGCTTAACCGCTATACATTCTCATCCACGCTTTCGCACTTGCGACGAACAAACACTCCTATTGGTCGTGATGGCAAGATCGCGAAGCCTCGACAGTTACACAACACTCATTGGGGTTTGGTCTGCCCAGCCGAGACTCCAGAAGGTCAGGCTTGTGGTCTTGTGAAGAATTTGTCACTGATGTCTTGCATTTCCGTTGGTACGTCTTCACAACCTATCATTTATTTCTTGGAGGAATGGGGTATGGAGCCTCTAGAGGATTACGTTCCGCACGCGACGCCAAATGCCACTAGAGTCTTTGTCAACGGTGTATGGATTGGAACTCATAGAGACCCTGCGGCGCTGGCTGAAACTATCCGATCTTTGCGGCGAACAGATCACATATCGGCTGAAGTCAGTATTGTCCGTGATATCCGGGAGAAGGAATTCAAGATTTTCACGGATGCCGGCAGAGTGTATCGACCCCTTTTCGTTGTTGACACGGACAAGTCGAGTCCTCATTGTGGTGAGCTTATGTTGCGCAAGGGGCACGTCAACCGATTGCTCGAGGACTTTGAGTCTACTGAAGAGGATCGTTACGGTTGGACTTCGCTTGTTTCGGAGGGTATCGTTGAGTATGTTGATGCCGAAGAAGAAGAGACAGTTATGATTGCCATGACCCCGGAAGATCTTGAAATGTCACGGCAATTGCAGGTCGGGGTGGAACATAGTGAGAGTCTAGATCCATCACACCGGGTGAAAGCGATGCCGAGCATCAATGCACATACGTGGACCCATTGTGAAATTCATCCGAGCATGATTCTCGGTATCTGCGCCAGCATCATTCCTTTCCCGGATCACAACCAATCCCCTAGAAATACGTATCAATCTGCTATGGGTAAACAAGCTATGGGAGTTTATCTGACAAACTATGGTGTGCGGATGGATACTATGGCGAACATTCTTTATTACCCACAGAAACCACTGGCAACGACACGGTCCATGGAGTTCATGAAATTCAGAGAATTGCCGGCGGGACAGAATGCTATCGTTGCTATTCTTTGTTACAGTGGTTATAACCAGGAAGATTCCGTTATTATGAACCAGAGTAGTATTGACCGTGGTTTGTTCCGAAGCCTGTTTTTCAGATCGTACATGGATCAGGAGAAACGTGTTGGTATGGCAGTGGTGGAGGAATTTGAGAAGCCAATCCGAGGAAATACTCTGCGCATGAAACATGGCACGTATGACAAGTTGGATGATGACGGATTGATTGCTCCTGGTGTGCGTGTTTCTGGTGAAGACATTATTATCGGTAAAACAGCTCCTATACCTCCAGAAACAGAAGAGCTGGGTCAACGCACGCAATTTCACACCAAACGAGATGTATCTACACCTCTCCGCAGCACAGAAAGTGGTATTGTTGATCAGGTTCTTCTCACTACCAACGGCGAAGGTTTGCGATTTGTCAAGATCCGAATGCGCACGACGAAGGTTCCGCAGATTGGTGACAAGTTCGCGTCTCGACACGGTCAGAAGGGTACTATCGGCGTAACCTACAAGCACGAAGATATGCCATTCACAGCGGAAGGCATTGTGCCGGATCTCATTATCAATCCGCATGCTATTCCATCCCGTATGACAGTGGCGCATCTGATCGAGTGCTTGCTTAGTAAAGTCTCTTCGCTTTCAGGTCTTGAGGGTGATGCTACTCCATTTACTGATGTCACCGTGGACGCTGTTTCGAAACTTCTTAGAGAGCATGGATACCAATCGCGTGGTTTCGAAGTCATGTACAACGGTCACACCGGTAAGAAGCTGATGGCACAAGTTTTCTTGGGTCCCACATACTACCAACGCTTGCGACATATGGTGGACGACAAAATTCACGCCCGCGCACGAGGTCCAGTACAAATCTTGACGAGACAGCCTGTCGAGGGCCGGTCGCGAGACGGTGGGCTGCGATTCGGTGAGATGGAACGTGATTGTATGATTGCTCATGGTGCAGCGGCTTTCTTGAAGGAGCGTCTCTTTGAGGCATCGGATGCGTTCCGTGTTCATGTCTGTGGAATTGTAAGTGCTAGTGTGGTGGTTTTCGGAGTTGTTGTTAATGCCTTTCATATAGTGCGGCTTGATGACTGTTATCACGAACTTGAAAGCGAATCAATTTGAATGCCGCGCTTGCAAAAATAAGACAAATATCTACCAGGTATGTCACTTATCACGGCGGGAAGTAGAACGCGTGGTGCTGACTGGTTATATAGATTCACATTCCATATGCAGCGAAACTCTTGTTCCAGGAGCTTATGGCGATGAATATCGCGCCAAGAATGTATCCTGATCGTTCAGGATATTCCGTCAGGCAGTAGATGTGTTTTCTGAAAGTGTAAATGTGTGCGTTTGAAAATGTAATATAGATGTCGTGTATATACTGGTTTTGTTTTGTAAGTTTTGTTGTGACAACATTAGGGGAGCAACAGTATGGGTGGCATGAATTGTGGACTTAAAAATTACATACAACTGTTTTGTTTAAGATAATATAATAGCAGTGAAATTCTACTTAAACGGTGCCAGGAAGAAATCTGGTTTTAAAAAAAAATTAATAAAAAGTGGTGCCCGCCTTCACATGCGCCTCTCTAAATTGCGGGGCCCCATTCCGATTCGGTCCTCCGACCGCAACTACTGGCATATCGCACGAGCACCTTGGGGCTCTGAATATACAACCCTTTGCATCAAGATCGTTCCTATTCGATCTGTTTCTCCAGAAAGCTTATTATAATATAGGCGGGTTAACATGAGCTCTCGGATCTTCATCCCTGGTCTCCAATCAGTACTCCGCATTCAGCGGGTATACCGCTCTTTCAGTATATCAGTACCTACACAGACGACAGGAGGTGTCAAGAAGCTAGGAGTCATAGGAGCTGGGCAAATGGTATTGAGATATAGCTGCGTTTCATAGCTTAAATTCGATACTGATGTCGGGATCATAGGGTCTTGGAATTTCGTTCGTTGCCGCGTTGGTCTCAAAGGTACCGGTTGTGCTGGTCGACTCTTCTGAAGATTCTATAAATAAGAGTCTAGGATTCTTAGGTATCTATAATATAGTTTTTTTTGGGTAATTGCAGGGATGGCTTGTAATAACTCGATAGTTAGACAAATTGCTGCAGAAAGATGTTGCGAAGGGCAAATACAGCCAAGACGATGCCAACCAAGTAATCAAGCGGATAGAGCCGACAACGAAGTTCGATGCCATCTTCGCGGCTGATTTTATAATCGAAGCCGTACCGGAAATAACGCCGCTTAAGTGTGAAATATTCGGAAAGCTCGCTGCCGGTGCGAGAAGTGATACGATATTGAGCACGAATACCTCCTCGATCTCGATAACTAAGATAGCGGCTGCGGCGAAGGGCGCAGAAGATCGTGTTGTGAGTACGCATTTCATGAATCCAGTACCGGTTCAGAAGGGTGTGGAAATTATTTCAGGATTGCAGACGGCGAGTGAAACTGTGGATCGCGCTGTTGCGTTTGTTAAGGCTATGGGTAAAATACCCAGTGTATCCACCGACAGTCCCGGATTCATTGCGAATCGAATATTGATCCCGTATATAAATGAAGCGATCACCTGTTTGGAGACCGGTGTGGGTAAAAAGGAGGATATTGACAGTATTATGAAGAACGGATGCGCAATGCCAATGGGTCCATTGGCGTTGGCAGACTTTATTGGGTTGGATACTTGTCTTGCCATTATGAATGTGCTGTACACGGAGACGGCAGATTCAAAGTACCGACCGGCTGTTTTGTTGCAGAAAATGGTTGACGCGGGGTGGCTTGGTATGAAGTCGAAGAAAGGTTTTTACGATTATTAGGCATGGTTTACGGTATTGGCTTCGTTAAATGATAGGAACTGGGTGGTATAGTATTTAAATCATGATCAAGTCTCCTTGGCACATATATTTCAACGATTGTCCCTAGCCGGATTGCTAGATTCCCCTATTATCCACATACATAGTGTCTAACTCTCTGTATACAATAGCAGATGGAAGCTAGCAGTGTAAAACATGGCTGCAAAATCTCACAGTGAGCCCCGCCGGTAGTAGTGAAGCCCGTGTTCGATAATTGGATGACGTTCGAGGCTCTTAAAAATTGCGATGTCCATTCCTGAACAAATATCTGTAATCCGAATGCCGTCAGATGCGGCCAAGCTCAGGTCAATCAGTGAGGTTTCGAGCTAGTTATTCGAATAATTCTTACGTAGGCGGTAGGACGTAAAACTTTCACAAACTCCCACCGAAATAACATTGCACCCATTTTGGACTGTACTTTTATCTTTCCAACAGCAAGCCAGCGCACAAGATGATGACAAAGTATTTCACATCCGCTATAGTGCGGTTTGATCCTTTATCGCAGCGTAAGTAATCTATGACTGTTGGTATTTTGCTATGTAGTGCAGTATACGCGAGTGCTAACAAAGATTCTCTGCAGGCAAGACCGCACGTATTTTCCTTGCCCGGATTCCGCCGACAACGCGAAATTTGATAAAAATACGAACAGAATTCTTGGGCAAAAGTTCAACTGACAAGCCGCTTATATCAGTCACGTTCAGTATGCCAACGAATGTTGTTTAGTGGACCTCAATGGCTAATGGCTTACAGGGGATGGGAAGACTATCGACATAGACCCCAGCAAGGAATCAATAGGAGACGTTATCGAGCGATTAGATCGGCATTCACGAGCGTTACATCTACAGGAGCAGATGAATTCTTAAGGGAGTGGAAGGTTGTATCATACGGATTCAGTCCCATATTGCATTGTATCATATTCACTAACATAATGTTGCCAAATTTATGCCAATATTTAAAAAAGTGTCCGGCACGGTAATTCACTGTTTAATAAAGGGATATTTCTGGCTTTTGATTTCTCGGAAGTCCACCTATGCGTGATGGAGGCACTCGAGACAAAGACAATCGCTTGCTTAGTCTGCACACTTGATGTGCGCTCTCGCTCATTGTTATGTACCTAGGCAGCTAGTGACACAAGTGTTCTGCTTATATTAAGTCTGATCGACTCTCACCAATATTCAATTCTGACTACTTTATGCGGTGCGATATATCAATGCTTTGATTTTCTCTTTCTGTGTCTACCTGATATGACCCAGCAATTATCTTTGCTTCTTGGTGCATAGCACTTGGCATTGGCAACATGGACCATCATTTTATCCGATTCTTCACCTTACACCAAATCTTGACGTCAGGAGACAACATTAATTTGTCGTTTAGTAAGAGCGAAGATCCGTGGTATAGACTCACTGCTTTTACACGCGGTGTGCTTTTGAGGCATTTGTCGTTCTACTGTCTGGTTTCATGCTACAAATCGTATATCCTTTGCTACTGCGTTAATGCCAGCGTGAGCCGTAGTCATCACTGGTGATGAGTATTTGATGTCACCCGATTTCCGGCATTAAGTAAAATGTGAGTCAAATCAATACCACTCATCGATAGATACGAATTATACGAATTGGGGACCTAGAACTAAACCAAAAGCCTCGCTTATGTAAATTTGTGTCTTTACAATGCTCTATCCGTAGCCTCTTACAAATTGTGGTGCAATGGTGGACTCTGTATGGCATGGGTACGCCAAGTCAACGTGCTGAAATTTTGGTGTAATGCGACGCTCCTTAGTGACTGGCACCGACAACCGCGACAGTATCGTACAATAGCTTCAGTCAATACTTCAAACAGCTGTCTCATGTGCAATATATGGTACTTACAGGTGTGTTACTAGCTCGACGAATTATTTTTACGCGTTTTCTCCAAGGGTGGCTTCTGAATGTCGGCTAAACGGCCAAACAAGTCTGCGTGGACCGAGCCGCCGCCTTCAGTTCCTCTCCCCGGATACGGCGGGTTTGCTCTTGGAGTGGCCCCACCTGCCAAACTCAAGCAGAAGGAAAAAAAGGCAGGATCCGGAACTGCTTCACGAGTAACGACAGGTACAGTTACGCCGGATCAGCGAGGGAGTCCAGACACCGGGGCAGACGATGGCGCCTTTTCACATCCTGTTGCGAAGAGCAAGGCTAAGAAACAGAGCGGATCTCAATCAGCAACTCCAGTAAACGGATCAACACCTGCTAGCAATGGGAGCACGCGTCGCACTCGAAGTTTGAGCAAGCCACAATATGCTGTTGACCCATTGCCGTCGCGCGATGAATCGGGAGAGGAAACGGAAGTTGTTGACCTTGATGAGGATGAAAACATGTCCGATTCTCCACCCCCACCAAAGATATTAATATCCAAAGTTAAGGGATCTGCAGGAGTATATCATGCTGTGAAGTCAGCGGAATTGGATCCATCCAAAGAAACAAAAATAAAGTTGAAATTTCAGAAGACATTCGATGATTACTTCGTGAAGAGCAGTGTCATACGTCCGACGGCAAAGGAAGGCTCACCGAAGCCCGCAGCTTCAGTCAGACCACCAACCAAGAAGATTGTCCTTAAGGCTTTTTCTCGGGACCAGAATACCGAGAATGAGCTCAATCCAAGAGGATCGACGTTGAGTACGCCGCCTCCAGAGTCAGATACTTCTAGAATTAGGCGCGCAAAACGAGTGAAGATCTCGTAAGTATAATTGTCTCTTCATGGCTTCAGACCAAAATTCTCGCATGGGATGGACGCCTAATTATTATACATGTTTTAGGCCTATTAAAAGTCGCGCTGCGCGTGAAAACGTTTTCGGATTTGGACCACCACCCGATCTGTCAGGTCTGGCGAGATCCACAGCGGCATCCTCTTCTGACCAGGATGATCCTACTCGAGTAAGTTGCGGTATATTTGGCCGCCTGGATCTAGACTAATATATGCGATCGCTGCAGTATAATGATGATTTTTGCTCAGCATGTGGTGGAGTTGGCCGGTTTTTATGTTGCGAAGGCTGTCCAAGGTCATTTCATTTCACTTGCACAGATCCCCCGTACGATGAGGACAATTTACCCGAAGGCTCCTGGTTTTGCAAGAGCTGCTATGCTAAGAGAGTATATACACCATTATGACTTGCTGGACCATGTTTCGTATGCTAACCATTGCAGCACCCTCCACCAATACCGCCCAGAGGACTATTTTCAGAGTTAATGGAGCAGATGGATAAACGGAATCCTTCTTGTTTCTCTTTGCCTAAGGAGCTTCGAGAACGGTACGAAGGGGTGACGACTACCGATTTTGGAGAATACCAGGATGTTCACGACTTAAAACCGCGGCGAATCAAGTAAGCAGGATCAATGCAGAACCTAAATTTGGTCAAGGGTACTAATCTCTCCTAGTCGGAGTGGCTTCTTAGAGGAAGCAGATCCATATAGATTGACGGACAAGAATGGCAACTCCATACTTTGTTACAAGTGCGGTCAATCCGCAATGAATGATCGCAAGATTATCAGTTGCGATTACTGTCCCCTTCATTGGCACCTGGATTGCCTTGACCCGCCTATGAGTACTATACCTTCGTCAGCACGAAAATGGATGTGTCCAAATCATGTGGGTCGGGATTTGGTGAGTTAAGAGAAGTGTTTGACAAGTTCTTCGTTGACATCTGTTCAGATTCACCGAAGACGCAAGAGAAATTCCAAGATCGTTAATGTTAGTCTGCGCAGGGGATTTATCAACAATGGGGATATTGAAGTGGGAAACGATTCCTCGGACGAGGAACAAATTGTCCCGGAAAATGAGAACTTCGTGAAGCCTCAGCTGTTGCATTTCCTGGATGGATGGGAAGAAAATCCTTTCGAGCGATCAGCCTACGATCGGAGGATACCGACGTGGGACTTTGATACGGAAGGCATCGTTTACAAGCTGCCAGAGCGAGGAATAGTACTGGACTTCATCGATAAGGTTAATTCACTCCAGCCATTTAATCGGAGACGAGAGTATCCTCTGCCATTGAACGAGTTGGATCGTCTCGTGGAACGTCCGTACATGGAGCGCGAATTTGTGCGTAACGCGGCGTATTTGAGCCAGTCACATATGCGAGAAACTATAACGCGACAGAATGTTTCAAATCTGATTGATGCAGCTATCAAAATCAGCGTGGACGCGAAACTGAACGACGACCAGATGGCAGATGTGGAGACGAAAGTGACATCGCCTTTGTCGCCTTTGTCAGAACTAACGAAGGCTAGCTCTGGTCAAGTGGACAGCTCGAATTCGTCAATATCTACAGTAGAACCACCGACATCACCGCTGGAAGAGAGAGACTCTCTATTGGCGGTTCAAAAATTGTTAAGGATCAAGGGCAAGGACGCGTTGATGAAGTTTCTTAGCGAGTGAATATTTGCATTTGTGGTCTATGTAATTTATTTTGCATTACTTTGTTTATGGTTATAGGCGGTTGAGCTTGTATTTTTATTTATCATGTCTCGTATCTTTTGTGTTAAATATAAGGAATATGGTGGACAGAATATATGTTATCTACTAGTTAGAGTGATTTCAGCAGCCGAAATCGTAATCGCGCTGAAAATCTCTCAAAATTATCTGTGTTATAGTGAGGCCCTGAGTCCCTGATGTCTGTAGGAACTAGGAAGGTATGTTACTATGGCGATTTTCGGGGAGACTGCAACAGCGGCTGAGATGTGGGCCAAACTCTAATTTGACGGGTCGGAACAATTTAAGGTTTCTAAGGCGAAATCACGAGTAATTTTATGTGCGATTCCAGAAAAATTGGTACAGGGATTTACTACTGATAAGGTAGTATCTACTTTGAGTCAGGCTGCCTCGACTGGCTGGATAAGCACCAGCCGGCGGCTGTTTCTTAAATAGCATATTGAATTTAGATAGCGTGATTTAAATCTTCCAATTCAATTCAATACAATTGACTATTCAAATAGAATACTCAGTCGCTATGTCGAAAGTCATCACTTTTGTTACTGGTTAGAGATGCAATAGTTGTTGCTCAGTGAATTTTAAGACTAATAATTTCAATAGGAAACACAAACAAGCTGAAGGAGGTTCAGGCTATCATTGCCGATAGCGTTGAGCTTACCAACAAGAGTCTGGATTTGGAAGAGGTCCAGGGAACTATCTTCGAGGTTGCCGAGGCCAAATGCAAGGAGGCTGCCAGCATTGTATGTTCTTGTAGTACCTGGATACTTAATGAGTATGTCCTAAAGTCATAAATGTTTAGATTCAAGGACCGGTTCTAGTGGAGGATACCGCTCTTGGATTTACCGCTTATGGCGGTCTTCCTGGGCCATATATGTGAGTGTGCTGTTGCTTTACATGAACGCTCATGTCTAATTGGAATTACAGCAAATGGTTCATGGCGAAGATAGGTCATGAAGGTAAGTATGCTGTATGTCGCTATACTGTGTCGTTTCAGTAGCTCACGCACTGTCAGGCTTGAATAATATGCTAGCTGCTTATGATGATAAGTCCGCCCAGGCTATCTGCACTTTTGCTTTTAGCGAGGGCCCCGGAAAGGAGGTCAAAATTTTCCAGGGAGTCCAAGATGGCATTATCGTTCCTGCACGCGGACCTGTCGGTTTCGGTTGGGATCCTTGCTTCCAGCCAGACGGATTTGACCAGACGTGAGTGATGCATGGCCGAAAGGTTCGAACAATTCTTGACTAACGAGTACTAGATATGCCGAGATGCCGAAGACTTTGAAGAACACTATCAGCCATCGATTCAAGGCATTGCAGCTGTTGAAAGAGTTCTTAGTTACCCGATAGATGATTACTTGCGAGTTATATAGAAGAAGTACAGTATAGTATAGATTGGTGCATTTGACTTTGGCTCTGTTATGTTATTTAATGAGATGTAGAAATATGTGTATATAGTTTGTACGACGCACGAACGAGACTAGTATTTAGATATATATTGTACACAACAAAAAAAATCCATTTTGGCGTAGCCGAATCTATGTTCCCTCTCCGTCTTCGTACGAAAACCGTTCTATCCCGTATCCTCGTCATTGTCAATAATCCACTGCTTTGCCCAATCTTCTATCCGTTGGCAATTACTCTCAAGGTCGTCATTGTCGTTGCTGTACAGCTCTATCACTATCGCTGGGTCATACGATTCTCTCGCATCGTTTAATATAATCTCCATGATCTCTGAATCCATATTATCGATAAATTTCTTCTGTGGGTAATTTCTAAACTCAATCAGCATCCAGCCGATACGCAGTCGTCCCACATACCGGTCCTTTAATCTATCAAATAGACGGGTTGTGCTTGTACGAAGCACAACAACCAAATCAATCAAGCTTTCCGGAAAAATATCGCAAACGTGCCAATCAATTATACGACCGCCTTGCTCCAGATCAGGCGTGATCAGATCAATGAGCTGAACCACTGATTAGCCGAACTTATCGCACTGTCTCCAAGATATTCATACATACTTTATCTTCGTCAACCATAGTACTTTGTCGCTCTTCGTCAAATCCGTCTTCTAACGAATAGTCTTTGATATATTTATTGATAGAGACATAAGTCATCTTGGGCATTAACTCCACAAGACGCTCGCTGTGTGCTGACTTTCCCGTTCCCTGCATCGCGATTAGATACTCAATAATTCAAGAATCTTTACTGAAAAGATACTTACGGGAGTTCCGGTGATTATAATATTAGGTAATTTTCTCATTATGTTGAAAAAAAGTGCACCACCATCTGAATTACTTTGTTCGACATCGTATTTCGGCTAACATCTGTCAAAAAAAAAAGCGGAGTGCGGGTTAGGGATATAACAGTTCGGTCATTGCCGACCAGATTTTGGAACTTCAGGGCGGATTTAAAAGAGTTAAGTCTGCTGCTCTCGATAAGCAGTTGATAATACGGTAGATGCAGCTAATAGACATATACCACAATTATAATGCCTCTTGCGACTTTCGAGCTTCCATCAAGTCTGGGGCCTGTTGAGGCGCCGCCGTTGACACCTGAAGCATTTAGACAATTCGGAGGAGTTATATCATCGGGTCACCAGCTACAAACAATGAAATCTATCCCAGCAAATTACGGCACTGCGACGAAGATCTCAAAGGTGTCACCTATTATCAATAATTTTCAAAATGCTCCAAGCCAGAAACCATGTACCGCTAACTTCAATTTGTTCCGAAGTACGTACCCGACCAAGTTGATTCAGCGGACGGGAGTGCGCGAGTTTGTTTATTTGTCAGGCGTTCTCGAGCGACATCCGTTTTCGACGCAGACATTTTTGCCAATGGGTGTTCTGGCGGATGAAGTTGCGTATCTGGTCATTGTAGCCGAAAACTCTGAGGTTCCGAGTACAGACGGTCTACCTGATTTGAAAACATTGAAGGCCTTTGTCGCGAAGGGGAACCAGGCTGTCACTTATAATCCAGGTACGTGGTATCGCGTTTAGATTATAGAGCTGATACTAATCTCCAACAGGTACATGGCATGCGCCTATGGTCTCGCTGAAGGAGGTAAGCGAATTCTATTATATTGAAGCATGGTTGCGAGCTGACGTTTTCTACTAAGGTGATCGACTTTGCCGTTCTAATCCATGAGAATGGTGTGGCAGATGAAGATTGTCAAGAAGTGTACATTAATCCTAGAGTTCCGATAACTTTCATATCTGCCACTTCATCGACCGTGACGGCAATGTTATGAGCTCGCGGAAATGCATGTACTTCGGCGTCAATAAACTGAAATACAGTTTTAATTGTTTCCTAATGCTGTATATACGAATCTCTCTGTGAAATCAACATCAAAAATTACCATGTAATGTTTATACCACGCGGGATATCAAAATTTATTCGCCCTTGCAAATATTATTGGTTATGTTGAGAAATCTCTTGAACAATTTATGTCGAGATTTGCTGTTGGGAACATGTACCTTGCGCTGCGCAACCCGTGCTTTGAAGTTCGCGCATGTCGGGACACCCAACCTTTTGACGCCAAACTCATCCCGCCTGTCATCACCACCCGAGGACAACTCGTAATTTGATCACCAACAACATATTCGCCATTATAAGTTTCAATTGCTGGACAATTGTTATTTGAATCCACAATAATGTCATTCGCGAGACGATTGGCCTCGTATTCCTGCCGGTTCATACCGGCGCGGACCAGCTACCGATGTAAATTGTGTCTGTTAAAATCGAAAGTTTGAGCTGACGTATTTTGAAGCTTTCCGAACCTGTGCTGTTTATAATGCCGCGTCGAATTTTGCGATGCCTGCGTTGTCGCCGACAATGACGGAGGGTGGAATCTCGGGGTGGAAAATTAAGGAAGGTAATGCAGATTGTGCTGTTACTGTATGAGGCGATAATTTGGCGGATCTTCAGCCACAATTTGGTTTCGATCAATTGATTCTTAGAGCCGCATAACTAGCATTGGTGGTCTGTCTGGGGTGATGGCGAGCAGTGGCTGATGAGGTAAATAGGCGAGTCATTCAACGCTGGAGATATTATCCTCGAAATTGAAACCGACAAAGCTCAGATGGATGTGGAGGCCCAAGATGATGGTATCCTAGTGAAGATCTACGTACGTCAATGATGTGAATTAACTAAGCTCTGCGGGTTATTAACTTCCAGTCTAGAAAGATGCTGGAGCCAAAGAGGTTCCCGTCGGGGCGACGATCGCCGTCATTGCTGAGCCAGGTGACGATATCGCATCATTGGGGATTCCTGAGCCAGTGACGAAAGGCTCCGCCGCGGCGACTGAGCCCGAGCCGGCTAAGCAAGCTCCAGCCCCATCATCGCAGACTACCAAGCCGGTACCTGCACCCGCGAGAGAGAAGAAGGTTACGAGCACTGGCGGCTCGAAGGCTGACCCTGCCCAAGTTTTCTTTCCGTCGGTGCTTGGTCTGTTACATGCGAACCATATCTCGGAAGCGGAGGCAATTCTAAAGATTTCTGCGTCTGGACCGAAGGGGAGAATAACGAAAGGCGATGTGTTGGCCTATTTGGGTGTCGTGTCGGGTTCGAATATTAAAGAGCTCACTGATTTGATTCATTCCCGCGAGCGTCTCGATCTATCGAATATCAAGATTGCAGCACCCAAGCCGAAGAAGGAGGAGAAGCCGAAGGAGGAGAAGCCAGTGGTCCAAAAGCCTAAGATAGTGATCAACTTTGATGAGCTCTTGACCTTCCATCCTCCCAGACGTAAGTGACTATTTTTAAATATGTCGGAATCTGTCATTGACTGGGTCTAGCGATCATGAAAACCGTTATCCGACCCGCCCAAACCATTGAGACCGTCACCGCTGCGCCTCTACCAACTCCAATCGCTGCATCACCAGTGTCACCAGAAGCTCCAGAAGTCGAGGCCAATTCAGTTGCGCCTAAGAAGAAGCTTAGCCCATTGGACGAGATATTTTATGACCTAGTTGCGGTTCCCAAGTCGAAGTCGCTATAGGCTAGTAAATAACTGAAAATATATTTAATTTGAGCATTTAAATATAATACAGGATTATGGTCTGGTGGTTTGTCATAGAGCTTTATTATCTATATAGACCAATGGAATTAATTTACATAAAGATATCTACAAGCAGGTTTTGTAAGTCTATGTACAAAAGAGGGCAAATGTTGATTAGTTCTTGGGAAGTTCTTTAAACCGTCGAGGCTGTCTCTTTGCCTTGACTGCTTTCCGCTCGTGTTTCCGTTTCCTCTGGTCAATCTTGATCAAGTCATCACCGGACAGTCCCTTTTCTGCCTCATCTATACTTTCCTTTCCAAATAAAACGTCCCACACTCGTCCGTCACCCCAGAACCAGCCTTGTCGGTCGACAATCCAGGGAATCCGCTTTCCGTTCTCGAATAAGAACACCATGAACTGTGAGCGACTCGCAGTGCCGTATAACCCGTCTCCCGTCCAGACTTTTGTCTTGCCGGGATTCTTTCCACGATCGAGTTGTGAGACGGGGAGGGTTATGACGGGCGATGCAGTCCGGGGGATGAGCGGATGTACCACGAACCTTATATGGGCGCCAGTTGAATTGTGGGCGGGGAGATAGCTCATTCGTCGGATGAGACGTGTCGGCATCATGATGAATGCATAGGCGGCCACGGCGGGGATAGTGAAGATCGCAAGGGAGATCAGTGAGCGGATGCCGAGCCAGAAGAAATTGTGCACGGGTGGGAGGTCGTCGTAGTTGCTATTACCACATCATTAGCTACAATTGGCAGAGAAAATGGAGGGGAGTTACGTACTTGATGTAAATGTCGTAGCTTTCGTGGAGCGCCCAGTCTACGAAAATCAATCCGTAAACAGCAAACACGAATGCAAGCGAATATAGCACGATGAAATACAGCCGGTGCGGTTCAGCCTGGTACAACAGCACCTCCGGCTCCTTCGACGTCTCAAGCAGTGTCATCAGTTCCCGAAACGATAAGTTCGGTCCAACGCGCGGGGTCCGGATGAGATGCAGTGGTAGAGAAGGGAAGGATTCTTTTGAGAGAGGCCATTTCGGGACGACACGGTCGGAAAGGGAGTCATGGCCTTCTTCGACGATTTCATCGCGGTCAGGGGTCATGCGCAGGCGTTGTTCGCGTGGGAGATTTTGCAGCTCGGCGAATTTCTGGTCGATGTCTTCATAGTGGACTCCGTCATCGTTTACTGTGCCCCTCGCAGGAGATTGTTCTGCTTTTTTAGTTCGGCTGGCCGGAACTTGCGAGTTATTACTCGCCCACCGCACGAGCAAAAGTCGGTATAAATTCGTATTCCTTCTACATGAATTCTGCCGTAATATCCACGCACAATCCGAATTCCAAGTCGAACAGGCCCTTCCCTGTACTGGTGTTACAAGCCGCATCATCACCGCCACACTCGACCTCGTCCACGTCGAAATGTAGACCGCTCGCAATCCAGCGTGACAGTAGCGTAGTGCTGGTTGTGTCACCATCATATATTGCGGATGTTGGCTAATTGAGTGGAGAGAAATAATACGATCCTATGGCCGGGACGCGGTCGAGATATGTCGCGGGAATTTTAGGTCGCGCGGCTCATGGGAGTTATGTTAGTGCTTAAGTTTCTGAAACTTTCTCTGGGCGGCGTTCATCGCATCCTACAATTTTTCGTCCAAAAAGTGCTTTCGAGAGACCACCATCGACGATTTCATTATCGACTTGCGTACACGACTATTCTTAATTCGTGAGATTACCTGGTACTTGTTGAATTTTATTGGCAAATAAATTAAGATACGCAAAGAAGATCACGTGGTTGAAGAAGAAAAATGAACCGCGAATCCTTCGTTCCACCTACCTCACAGTCGTCTTCAAGCGCAGCAGCAGCAGGACGCGCATTCCAACCAGTCCAAGCCATCACTTATCTCTGCGCAAGCTGCGCCGCGCCGAATACACTGAACAGAAGCGATCCGGTACGGTGTAAAGAGTGCGGGCATCGGGTGCTGTATAAGCAGCGTACCAGACGGATGGTCCAGTTTGAGGCACGGTGAATGGAAGTGAAAGAAGAAGAAAGGGGGAAAAAGTTGTGGATTGTTTTGTTGGTGTTTGTTTTGGGTATTCGTGATATTGGTTAGTTTGATAGCTTCGCATTGCTGTATAGGATATGTTAATCGTTAATCATATCTGGCATATTCAAGACAGTATAGAACCAACAGGCAACAGTTTATGTAAGTCAATTTATTTGACTACGTTCCTCCGTAACACAACAACATGAACATAAAATTGAAAGAACCAGATACACCGTCCATACAGTACCTCATATAACGCCATTGTCACCAGGGTACAGCAATAATTAAATCAAAAAAAATTTGGGACATGAACCGAGGAGGAAAGAAAATTAATACCTAGAGCCGAGCACACCGATGCCCATACTGATCCATAAGCCAAGAAACCAAAATATGTATATTGAAAAAAAAATATTCCCTAATATATTGCGAAACCTGATGAACCAACTCAAAATATCCCAGAATATACGACGATTAGTCGAAATGACTTCAGCACCGAACCAAACGCAAAAGAACACTAGACTCCATAAATCAATTTTCGGCTTTTTTTGTCCCTTTAATAGTAATATATAGGATAATGCTGCTGCGCTTGGGCTCTATTGTTCATGTCATCGGCAGTGTTCATGTTAGTCACCGTGCTGACTGTCGCGAATAGACTCCGAGTTTCGTGAGCGTATTCTTCGGCAGCCACAGTGGCCAAGGTGCTAGAGAACGGGCTTAAAGACCGTGAAGTGGAGGACATGGAGGTCATGCTGGAGTCGCTGGCAGAGGTTTGCCGCAGGCTGCTCGGTAAGGATGAGGATGTGCTTGCCTCCGAGACAGTGTCCTTTGGATTGTTGGACAACGAAATTGTAGAGTAATAAGAGCTGACCGGCTCGAACGATCCCGACAACGCTTGGGCAAGAAATACATCTGACGGTGTCCCATGGAGCTGTTCCGCATTTTGATGCATGTGATGGTCGCTGACGTGCCCATCATTGTCCATATCGCCTTCATCCGAGCCTTCGAAATTTAGCAAATACGTCTCTTGAGCAAAGGGCCTTTTCCCCTCGCTGTCTTCTGGACGTACATCAAGCTTCTTCGACTTCGACTTCGAGTTCTTCGTTCCCGGTTTCCGACCGCGTTTCTTGCCACCAGAGAGCGATTCAATGGGTCCGTCTTGAGCGTCTATATACCGCCGCAGCTCGGCGTCCAGAGATGCGATCATGTCCTCCAACTCCGATATCGAAGTCGCACTCCGTGCTGTGACGAGAGACTCCATTGTCACGCCGGATCCCGGGATATACGCAGCGGTGACGGCAAGCGCCAGGATCATGCTCCCTACGTCGCCCGACGCCAGTTGTTTGCCGAAGCTCGACAAAGAGTCAACACTTTCCGCATCCTGCGGGTTGTGGGCAGCAAACGTGAGTGCGGATTCGCGTAATAGCCGGAAATAGGAGTCGATGTGCTCGGGAAGCTTGTAGAAGATGGACTTGCCGTCGGCAAATGGGTTCCACAGTTTTGCGATCTCGGCCCAGTCGAGGTCCATGACTGGCCGGTCTTTGACGATTTCGGCAAAGAGCAAACGCTCCTCTTTGGAGTACATCGGGATGACCGCGAAGCGACACCTTTGGCGCTTGGCGAGGTAGCCGTGCTTGAACTTGAGGTCAGGATCAAAGGGCAGCAATCCGAGGTTGTCCCGCATGTCATCGGTAATGGCGACGTTCAGTGAGCCCGGGTCTTTGGAGGGTTGATCTGCATGGGAATTAGCTCACAAGACCCGCAATTGAGTCAAATTCATGTACCTCTCGAGAGTACAGCATCGACGGAGGAGGAGATGATGCCGGATTGATGCGTGTGGTCGGCGAAGTCTGAGGTAGCTGACGGACCGGCTATTGTGAACTGCTGGCGCATGAAAATGGTGGACAGCGACGGGCGACCGACTTTAGGACCGTTTGGATTAGGCTTGTTCTTTGTGCCGGGCGGTCTGCCCATGCGCACGCCGTTTTTGGACAGCGTCGGGGGCTTCGGCCTCCTCTTGCGGGCCGACGCGGGAGACGCGGATTCGACTTTGTCTGGCAAGTCATTAAGTGCCTGAGCCTGAGCCGGAGCCTGCGTCTGTGCAGACTCGAATTCTTTGTCATCCAACATTGCTCAGCGTGTCGGCCGCCGTCACAGCAACGGGAACGCTTAAAGGAAGCAGCAAGAGCGAGGGCAACGGCAAGTGAATGAGATCGAGTGATTGTTGGAGTATTTACAGGCGGGGAAACCTACGCGCTGGACGAACGCTGAGCTTCTCCCGCACTGTAAGACTTCAGGGTTGCGGTACATGCCTTGCGCTGGTGCAACTCAATCAACTGACGGTACACAAGACTCGAATAATGTAAGCAAAGATGGAAGTCACGAGTTACGGTCATTCGACCTAACGGCATCCAAGGTATCGTAACCGAAACATAGTCGGAGCTGCCGTATCGGGCTCTTACAAGGTAGTCAGTCATTCAGGTCCTTAACATTCAAGTTTCCGAGTCTCTATCCATCGCACCATACGCTTCTCTGTTCTTTCGAAGAGCTAGCCTTCGTGCTCTCTATGTGCTTCTTGTGCCATCCTCAGCTGGCCGTTTCTTCCCGGCGCATGGCCTAACTACTCCTGGCCTTGCCGTCGATATCGATACCGACTACCATTATTTCAAAATGCCCGACAAATTAGACGGTGACACTTACGTGCGGAATCTCGCCGCATTTATCCGTGCAAATGAGCGCCAGGTAGGCCATCTCGTGTCCTTATTGTCGAATTCTCTCCCACTTACTCCATGGCAGCTCGCCAATACGCGCAGACCGAATGGCAAAGATAACGCAATATCCATATTGCCCTCCTCTTTCCAGAGTCGAACAAAGCCGGCGCGTCTGTCCCTCACCCCGCACCATTTATTCTACCTCCTCCATCGATTCAAGGAGCTCGGTCTATCAGTTGGTCCGCTGTCGATGAGGCTAGAATCCATTCAAGCAGACGGCTATCCAACAAATTACGTCTCATTTCTGAACGGCGCTTATCAGAACCACATAGAAAATACCTCAGACACAAAGTCCATCCAAAGCGAAGCCTCTGTCCGCAGTACATTATCAGGCGTCTCCGCCATCTTCAGTATAATGTCCTTCTCCAGCATGGAAAAAGCCAAGGTTGGAGTTGAAAATGATTTGAAGTACATATACTCTGCATTTACCAAAGTCCCCGCATTGAGACTAGCGGTTGATCGCAAAGCCAAAGTAATTGACGGATTTGAGGAGTTCCCGTTCGATAGGGCAGTGCCGATGATCGCGTTCAAAAATATATCGTCTTTGGAGCTTTTGGATATTGATGTTCGTGTATTTTATGGATGGCATACTGTTTCGGAAAGACTGAGAAGCCTGAGCGTCAAACGCGGCCAGTTGGATGATCCTGTCGAACTTATCGTCGCGTTGGTGCTGGACGACATAGATCGGCGGCGAAACCGAACTTCAACGCCGGTACCGGTGTATGCTAACGCCACGAGCGATGGCGGTGATCTTCAGGGCTCGCCAAGGGAGTTACCAAATCTACTCTTGACACGAGTCACGTCTCGCAGCTCGCGCGCGTCTAGACGACGTGAATCGGTGTCCCGGTCACCGGCACGAGTCCAGTCTTTATCGGGGTCGTCCGCTCAAATGTCTCGCCGCAGATCTGATTCAATTTCATCAGTTGTTTCTACAAGCTCGTCATACGATAGCAGCGCAAGTCCGCCCACGAGTCTCGGCCCGATGAACTGGCAATTCTTACGACATCTGACCCTCTCCGACTGTGGTATCTCGTCGATATCGAACGAGTCGATGTTACCTCTCGGAAATTCACTAATTTCACTTGATCTCTCATTCAATCTCCTTATCTCAATCCCTGAGGCTCTCTCATACCTCTCCCGTCTGGCGTCACTCAATGTCAGTTTCAATCTCATATCATCGTTGCATTCTCTTACACACCACCCTCTTCCCGCAATCACAGTCCTAAATATGCGTGGCAATAAACTGGTCTCGCTAGCAGGGCTCGATCGGATTGCGTCCCTCGAGCGTCTCGACCTACGCGACAACAAACTTGCCGATCCCACCGAACTCGCTCGACTGACCGGGGCACCTAATATTTCCGAGGTGTGGGTCTTGGGAAATCCGTTTGTCAAGACGCATACCTCGTCGTATCGCATCACGATATTCAACTTGTTTCGTCAGACGCCTGGCTATACGAACGATATATTACTGGATGGTAGTTTGCCAGGGCTGCTTGAACAGATGGGTTTGGCGGAGCGTGTGGAGGAATCTGTGCCGTCGCCGATTACTACGAGATATCCATCCTCTCCCGGCACGAATACAGATAAAGCGGAAAAAGGAAGTAGGATAAAATTGGATGTTGATAACGACTTGTTGCCGGTATTCAAAGGATTCAATTTTTTCGGCAAGTCGTCGCCCGTACAAAGACAAGACGACAAACCTGAGCAAACGGCAAAGGTGAATGGGTCGGTTATTCGAGGATCAGATAATATTCGAGATGACACTCTTACGTCATTGACGGCTATCCGTACGCCAGCAATTAAAGTAATAAACCCGAGTCCGCGGCAGACGAAAAAGAAGCTCGGCCGGCGCAGAATCGTGGACCTCGATCTTCCCGATAGCGGTGACGACCAAATGAGCACCAAAACCTCAGGAAGCGCAGTCAGTTCGTCGAAGTACTCGCCGACATCGTTCTCGCCGCCGCTTTCGCCGTCCGAAAATGATTGGACAAGACAGGGAGAGGAATATAGAAAACGAGTTGAGGCTCTGCGGAATGATTTTGGGAGCGGCTGGTTGAGTGTCTTGAGCGAGGAACTGTAATGCTTTGGCGAGATAAAACATGTTCACAAGGTGCTGGTGTTCGGTAAATTGGAATTTTGGATTTGCGTGCGCTTTTACTCGGGTTTACTGTATTGGCATTTATTTTGGAATTCGTATGACTTGATTTGGCATAGTTCAGTGCAGATAGACGTTGATTATTATTGGCTGTGGGCATGCACAATATGGGATAAGGTATTGTCTAATTCTTCAAGAGGCGATGAGGATAGAATTTATTAAGTATTCTCGAATCTCGATGATGATATGAATATATTCAATAGGAAATATCACGACTCGCTGTTTTCATTGAATCATTATCATACCATAACATGTCTGAGGGGATCAAAGAAATAATACCAGCTGTTAAACTGCAGCCCTAACCCTTTCCAGGGGTAGGGTGCTGCTGGACCAATCACATTGTTCCTATGCTGACTGTTAAACCTAGACGAGTGGAGCTGTTTCCGATCGCATGGAGAACTAAGCTTGCACGCTGTTGGAGACAACAACTGGTCTGATATTCCAATTGCAGCCGCGTATACTGCAGACCGGATGGAATAGCTATCGCGTCAGATTCTTTCTGCGGATATGCATATGATTTTTTGGATTTCGATGTCGGTGGTCGTTTTCGCGATGGGGTTTTCGATGTCACAGGTAATACATGAATGACCATGACATTGAAATCAGCGTAAACAAATGTAGGAAGAGATGAGTTACGTTTTTGGACTGGCCCCTGAATTTTCGAAGATGGGCACGGTCTCGGGCGTGGTCGATCAGGGTCCTTCTCGCGACGCGTGGTAGTTACGTCAGCGGTTGGTATCGAGAGGTGTAGTGACATTTTGTTTGACGATTTTTCACTATTTATTTTGAGATTAATGTAAACGAGTTGAATTTTGTTAAATGGGTGAGTGCAATGTAGTCAGTTAGGGAAGTGGGTTTCGGGGCACCACGCGTGTAATGCGCCCATTGGAGTACGCGTACGATATCTTCACCACAGTTGAAGTAAAAGCAAGGACCGAATATTTTGCAAATTAAATTATAAGAGTTTTACATTCTATTCCGTCTTGTGCGATATTAGCAGAATCGCGCATCGTTCGTTGTCTATCTCACTCACTGCCTCCTCAAACTTCCCAACTTCTAGAGGAAATCCCTTACCTCGAACCTGCGCATCAGCAAACGAGACCAAAGCATCCGCAGATCTGATCCAATCCACATAAATATTCAATATAATCTACTCGTGCGGTTCCTCACATCTCTACTCGCTACGACACCGCATTTCACAGGACGCATTGTGTACAGACGACCTGAGACATGGCGAATAAGCGTAAACGATCGCGCCAAGCGACGAGTTACGAGGACGACGAGGATGATGAATTCGAGGCGTCAAATTTGCGGGCTAATCGTCGCCGTGTAAACTATGCGGAGAGCGACGATGACGTGGGTGATGAGGAAGAGGAACAGGAAGAGGAAGAGGAGGAAGAGGAAGAGGTAGAGGTAGAGTCTGATGAGGAGGAGCCTGAAGCTGTCGAGACGGCTGACGAAAATGGTGGGCACGACTCGCAGGAGGAGACGAGCGGACTGACAAATGGGCGGAGTTTACGTGTGAAACTGCGCTTGCGGTCCGGCACGCGGGCTGCGGCGAAGAAAGAGGAGGGAGAAGGAGTGAATTTCGAGGAGCATATCAAGCAAGACGAGGTGGACGATGAATTGTTCCAGGACGAGAGCGACAGGCCTACGAGATCGAGTCGACGGACGTCGTTCCAGCGACGGCAAACTACGACGACGACAACCCAGGGATCATCTACTCGACGTATGTCGACGACATCCATAAGGCAGCAGTTATTACAGCACAAGCAGCAACCTCAACGGCCGAGTATAAACTCGACGAGCAACCGCAATTCGCAAACCGGATACTCTGACGACGAAGAATTTCATTTGGAGTCGTCCACCGACGAAAACGATGACGACAACGAATCTTCTGAAGTCTCCGAGCCTAACGTCGACAAGCACTTCGTTGTGCAAGACGATTCAGACTTTTCCGATTCTCGTCGACGGAGCGCTCGTGTCACTCGATCGTCTGTAATGACCAGGAGCCAGCAAAGTCGGGCCAACGACGACGAGGACGGAGAGCTGACGTTGGAGCAGGAGCTTGCTGAACTGAACGGAACACCGCCACCAGAAACGCGGAGGAAAAATCTGCGTGCTAGGAGAGAAGTCAATTATCAGATTCTACCGCCTCCTCCGGTTGAGAATTATGACGATGCATATGCACACTCCTCGTCACGCAGGCGGACGACTAGCACTTCCAAACGGCTGTACTCTACATACGGACCATTTGGTGGCGCCGGAATTACGTCTATCTTTGGCGCCCAACCCCGCGGTTCCGAGTTGCAAGCAGCTGGCGGAGCCGCGGACTCGGATTCATCAGATGACGAAGCAGCGAAAAATCCAGCAAATAAATTGCCGACTCTGAATGATATCGAGCAAGTCACGAATCCGGCTGGGGCTCTAGGTCTTATCAAGAAAAGCAATCTGTCAGATACTGATCCACTTGGTGTTGATATGAACATTGACTTTAGCG
This sequence comes from Lipomyces starkeyi, assembly GCA_018804115.1. NCBI lineage: Eukaryota > Fungi > Ascomycota > Lipomycetes > Lipomycetales > Lipomycetaceae > Lipomyces > Lipomyces starkeyi. Next base: position 464,144 of record JAGJTG010000009.1, on the reverse strand, counting down.
CAGTCGGTGGGCTTGATGGTCATATCAATCAGTTGAAAGAGATGGTCGCCTTGCCATTGATGTATCCAGAAGTGTTTCAGAGATTTAAAGTCACTCCTCCGAGAGGCGTCTTGTTCCATGGTCCGCCTGGTACTGGAAAGACTTTGCTAGCTAGAGCGCTGGCAGCTAGTTGTTCTACTGAAGGCCAAAAAATCTCATTTTACATGCGAAAAGGCGCTGATGCTTTGTCTAAATGGGTCGGTGAAGCCGAGCGACAGCTCCGATTGCTTTTCGAAGAGGCACGGAACACACAGCCCAGCATCATCTTCTTTGATGAGATTGATGGTACGTATTGATTATATGGATTGGAAGAGAAACCTCTGACAAACGCTGCAGGTCTTGCACCCGTGCGATCGTCAAAGCAGGAACAAATCCACGCGTCGATAGTATCTACACTTTTGGCGCTAATGGACGGTATGGACAATCGTGGTCAAGTTATTGTCATCGGCGCAACTAACCGTCCGGATTCAATCGATCCTGCGTTGCGGCGACCGGGCCGGTTTGACCGTGAATTCTACTTCCCACTGCCGAATGCCGAGGCACGGAAGAAAATTATCGAGATTCATACAAAAGGATGGGAACCGCCGCTTGATAAATCCTTTATTGCGGAAGTTGCGAATTTGACCAAAGGGTACGGAGGCGCGGATCTTCGTGCCTTATGTACTGAGTCTGCGCTTAGTGCTATTCAGAGGAGGTATCCTCAGATTTACAGTAGTAACGAGAAACTTGTCATCGATCCGTCAACTATCAATGTTTGGCCGAGGGATTTTATTATATCTCTGAAGAGTATGTTGTCTTTATGATTGTCTAGAGTAGCGTTAACATACGTCTAGAGATTATACCATCGTCTCAAAGATCGACCGCTTCTAATGCGTATCCTCTTCCGAAGCGCATGGTGCCTCTTCTGTCTCCTGTCATTGAGGAAATCAAGCGTTCGTTAGATAACATAATTCCGCGACAAAAGAAGCTCACGATCGCCGAGGAAGCAATGTACGAAGAGGATACCACGGATAACGGCTTTGAGCGCGAGAACATGATGCAGGAATTTGAGTCGTCTAGAACTTTCAGGCCGAGAATGCTCATATCCGGGTCTCCCGGTATGGGACAAGAGTATATTGGTGCGGCGGTTATGCACTACTTGGAAGGGTACCACGTTCAGACATTTGATCTTGCCACGCTGCTAAGCGATTCCGCTAGGGTACTTATTCTGTGGTTGACTATACAATGCCATCTCTAATGATCTGTCTAGACAGTTGAGGCTGCGATAGTGCAGCTGTTTGTGGAAGTCAAACGGCATACTCCCGGAGTCATTTATATCCCGAATATTGATTCGTGGTACAAGACTTTATCTCCCAGCGCATGGACTACGTTTCAGGGTCTCTTGAGAGGCATTTCTCCTGTGGAACAGATTCTCCTGATGGGCGTTGTCGAACGCGATTTCGAGTACCTGGATTATGAAGTAAAGGCTCTCTTTGGTTTCTCTAGGGCTAACCGAATTGATATTCGTCGGCCTTCTTACGTATGTTCCGGATTTGCGAAAAAACATTTGTAGATTAGATTTATGTTACTAGTTACTAATACTGACGTAGGACGATCGATACAAGTTCTTCCAGGAACTGGCCAATCATATCGCCAACGCTCCAACCGAGTATCCAGAAAGAGATAGCCGACGGAAGCGGAAACTAGAAATTCTTCCCAAAGCGCCACCTCCACCACCTAAAGTTCTTTCGAAATCGGAGCTCAAGGCGCAAGAGGATAAAGATAAACGGCTCAAGAACTATCTCAAGATCAAGTTGAGTGGGTTAATGGATCTCCTGAAAGTTCGGTATAAACGATTCAGGAAACCTCCGATTGTATGTATTTAATGACTGTGGTGGAGTTATGAGACTAATATTTATTTAGGACGATGAATTTCTGTTGCATCTTTTTGATGGGGAGTCGGATCCAAACATTGAGTATGAATACGTCTTGACGGACGACGAAATGATTCTGCAGCGGAGCACTGGTAAGAAATATCATAACATGGACCTGGATATCGTTGAAGAGCGGCTATGGAACGGGTATTACTGCACACCGAAACTGTTTTTGAAAGATATTGCGTTTATTTTGGAGGATGCAAATACAAGTGGGGATAGGGAGAAGATTGTGCGGGTATGACCATTTTGAACTTTCGATGTGGTAGGAGCTAACTTTTCAGGCTTCGGAAATGTATGCGAATGTGCAAGTTTCGGTTGATGAGATTGGCGATACGCAGTTCCTGCTGGATTGCGAGCGGATGTCTGACCGCGAGAGGCAGCGATCGGAGCGGTATCGGGAGAAACTGAAGCGGAGACAAGAGAAGCTCGCCGCGATGCAACCTCCGCATCCTGCTCCTGCATTTGAACCTCGGCCAGCTCCTCAGCCCGCGGAAGAGTCTGTTAGGACAAGAATATTCTCAGCACCAAAATCTGTTGCGAATTTGTTTGATGACGATGAGGATGACCTGCAGCCGAATGGCGTGCCAGAGGTGAACGGCGACGCAGAATCTGAACTCCGGTCGAGGAAGAACGGAAATACCGATGAAGCGGAGCCAATGCAGGTTGACAACACGCACAATTCCGAGAGAACTCCGTCTGCCGATACCAGCTCAACTGTGGACACACAGCCATCTCAGGAAATTACAGGCACAACAATAGATTCGTCCACCGCGCGCATGGAATTACCTACGGAATTGTCAACCATTCCACAGAAGGAACCAGGGACAATCGCCGAACTTAAGCCTGACAGAGAACCTTCTCAAGATCCTGTGGAAGTCCCACATCCACCGTACGAGCTCGACAAAGACGCGCTCGAGCTATTCCACGTGCAACTTTCCAAGGCGACGGATAATTTTGTGGTGGAACAGTTGGAACAGGTTAATTCAGCGCTTATGGATGTCGCGTACAGGGGACGATTGAATTGGGATAGAAATGCGGTGTTGCAGGAGGCGCAGAGCTGTAAGGCTGCAATTATTCAGGATATTGCTATGGCTCACGATTAGTTGCCTATGTATTATACAGTAGATCATGTGAAAATGATGACATTGCTATTATGTATTATATAATGGATTAATTTCCCTCTGTTGCTTTGATATTGAGCAGGATAAGTTGGCGATTTGAAGTCACCGTGGCGAACCGGACGAAATGAAAGTGGAGCTCGCGTGCGGCGGTTCGGTGAGGCAAGGACTTAATGATACTTCAGTGGCACCACAGGGCAATCCCTCCTAGGCATCCTTCCACACAGAGTCGATCGCACTGAATATCCGTTCAATTCTTTTTGGGTAGTCAGGTAGATTACATGATGGAATACGAAAACGGGTCTCGAGATTCTTACGGTAGGATTTTGATTTAATGCGATGCGATCGAGAGGACATTTTTCAAGTGGTGTGTTGTGATTGCTGATGAGAATTTGAATTAGATCAGCCATATGACGACCGGCGATCGGCGTCTCCTGGTCGCATGGATGATCGTCCTCCAGCCGATGACTTCCGGTAATACTTCTAGATAATTTCGCTGAATATTTAAATGAGACACTAATACTGTTCACGGCTGCAGCGAACCGAAACCCGAGGTGGTAAACAAGGGCGACAATCTTTTCGTTACGGGCATCCATCCGCGCGTGACCGAAGACGAATTGACTCAGATTTTCGCAAAGTATGGTGTTGTTGAGAAGTGTGAGATCATGACGGATCCACACTCGAACGAGTCGAGAGGATTTGGCTTCGTCAAGTTCCAGGACTCGGCGCAGGCTGATGCCGCGCGAGAAAATTTGCAAGGACATGAGGTCGAGGGCAGAGCGTTCAAGTATGATGAGATGGGTGTTGGTATATGCCTGCCGATGGGATTGACTAACGAAATTTAGCATTGAGATCGCTCGTCGTTCCCGTGCCCGCACACCCACTCCTGGAAAGTATTATGGACCTCGCAAGAGATGTGAGTTTGATATGTTACACTATCCTATGAGAGAGCACCAGTTAATAATTACAGCAGCCGACAACTACCGTTCTCGACGTGGCCCGAGACCCCCGTACGACGACAGATACCGACGGGATGATGACAGAGATCGTCGTCGCTACGGCGACCATTACGACGAAAGGGACCGGGACCGCGATCGCTATTCATACGATCGTGACCGTGACCGTGATCGCGACCGCGACCGTTATCGTGATAGTCGCGATGACCGATACAGGGACACCTACCGCGACAGAGAGCGTGATCGTGATCGCGATCGTGAACGTTACTCTGATCGTGACAGAGGGTATCCTCCGTCGCGCTACAGCGACGACTATGGCAGATCAAGATATGACAGACGTTAAGCGTCGCGTCAAGCTTGTAAACACCCAGCGGTAAGTGTGCAAATGTTAATTATACTAGTATACAATGTCCTTCGCTCCGTAATGGCCGCCCAACACGAGGCTTTTATTTCTTTACGATTATTGCTTATGTCAAACTGATTTATTCGAAAATTTGGCGATATGTACGATTATATATTATTCGATTGTATAACATGGCTCGCACCGGTTGTGGGATGTCTATTTCATTCAGTGATGCAGTAATGTACAGTACAAAAGCTACCTTCGCAATCGCTTTTTCAGTCTTTTGTTTCCGCCTGTGCGATAGTTCCACACATATCGGTCCCCAGTAGTTACACAGTTCTAAGTTTCGCCCTTTTAAACAACGCCAAATTTTCCGCTTCGTACACAGAGTAACCGACATAAAGCAGCAAGCAGTTCGTTCTCGAAAGCTTCGCTTCGGTATTATTCGCATCAAACCAACACCGCCCCGCCACTAACATTCATTAAAGGCCGAACAGTCGATCTGAATCTGAAGACATATTGCTCTCGCCACATCGCTGGATATGTCTTTCCTGCATTCTTTGCATCTACACCACTTTACATATAGCATACAGATCTACGCTGATATAGCTCTGCAATCAGTCCGATAAAGTACTGGGGTACCAGGCTCCTTCCGCCGCGTGATTTTATTATCTACTAGAATTGACGACAGCAGTTGAGACAAGAGACGTGCTTAGTCTGAATCGGCACTATATCTGTGGCCTTCTAGTCCATTTGTATCACACTGTTTGCGCCAAAATTTTTTGTCGTCGCTGATAGCTTCGGGTTCCGTTATGCTTGCTGACGGCTGCATTCCAAATTCGCAAGAAACCTGGAATGCCATGTCGTGAAACGCTGCTGTGATCTCATGCTGCATCTTAAATAGGAGTTTGTATATGTGTTAATGAATAGAGTGTGCAGGGTCCGTGCTCCATTGCAAGTCATGATCATCTTGGCTTGACCAAAACCAAAATCCAAACGAGTTGACAACCATAACCAAAGATCTATATCAGCCCGCAGACATACGTTGATTGCTTGACTATATTTTACAACACTAACAGTAATTGAAACACTGAGTAACTGATCCCAAAATACGAGTCGCAGTTAAACATACGCTCCAACTCACCTTGTACTGATGCTGGTGTAGTACCTTGCTGAAAAAGCTGACGCGACATAGCAACAATAAAAGCAATGACTTTTGAACTTTTTGAAATAAACAGAATTGAGGCACATACAACCGCAAATTCAATCATCTTTTGGCTCAATAAACAAAATGGCACATAGTGAACAGTAAATGTTATAGCTGACTCTTCTCTTAACGCCTCTCATAACGGTATTCACTGCTGTAACTGCGAACTGGCGGCGGTGGTGCACGGGATCCCGGAACATAGTCACCATAACCGCGACTAGGTCCTGATGGGATAGCTGATCCAGCTGCAGGTGGTGGCCGCTCCTCATAACGCTCTCGATAAGCCCCACCATCTCTAGGTGGATAAGAACCACGATAATCGCCACGATCTGAACGTCCATAACTACCTCTGTCATTGAACCCACCACGACTGCCAACTGGTTGGCGGTCATACTCGCTGTAAGGGCGATCTGGGTAAGTCCCTCTCTCTGGATAAGGAGCCCTATCGGCCTGAACTCGGTCTGGGTATCCTCTATCTGGATAATCGTACGGCGGTCTGCGCTCCACATAATCCGGCCTACGGTCATAGCCTCCTCTGTCTGAAAATCCGGGGCGCTCAGGGTACTCGCGCCTTTCGGGATATGGAGCCCGTTCACGATAGTCAGTGTCAGGATACTGCTTTCTATCATACTCTCCGCGATCACCATAACCACCAGGACGTCCGTGGTAGCCACCGCGCTCAGCATATGGTCTGTGTGACAATCGCTCTCTGTATCCTTCGTCCGGGCGCGACGCACGATCACGATATTCTGCTCGACCGTATTGATTTGGTCTGCCACCGCGATCGTCGGATCGGGGTCTGCCTCCCGCCAATCTGCGCTCGTCGTAATAGCCGCCACGACCTCCACGGTAGGGGTAAAACCCGTCTGACGAATACAAGTTAGCACTCGACTGGCAAACTAGTTATTTCACACCCACCTCGTCTGCCATGTTGGCTCGGTCCAAAGTACTTCCCAGGAGTAGGGGTACGAGGTCTATTTCTCCTAGCGAATTCAATTCTACACGCTGTAAATCAGAATCCTCAGATATTTAATGACATCAATAGCTTACTGCAAAGCCTTATCCTCAATTACAGTTCCTTGGAGCGCATTCTTAGCCGCAGTAGCAACCTCCACGTCACTGAACGCAACGAATCCGAATCCACGAGACTCTTGCGAATGCGGATCTCTCATGATGCTGCAGCTCTCAATCGCTCCATAGGGCGAGAACAGACTGTGGAATTGCCCGTCTGTCACTTTCACGTCGAGGCCAGAGACAAACAAGCTTAAGGATCGCTCTCCGTCTTGCTCGCTTTGTCCTTCGCCGCTGGGATGAGTGGGTGGGTGGTCGTCACTTCGTTCGCTGCCAAAATTAATGTTAGATTGCTCATAGTTGAGGAAGCAAAAGACTTACTGGCTGTACGGACGACCGTTAGTATCTTCTACGCGGGCAGAATCGACGCGAACTGGAGACGCTGATCGTCGAGATTCATAGCTTTGATCTAGATATTATATTATATCAGTTTTAGGCCATTCAAGTCAAACGGAGCGCGACGCATAAATAGTCAACATCATCATCTTTACTCTAGCGCATGATAGAAAATTCTTACCACCACTAAACGACGAATCAATTCCTGTTCCACCGTTCCAGCCTTCACTCATAATTGCTTCGGTATAAACACAATTAGAATTGGATAACAATATCAGATGACAAACTTATCTGACGATGCGCGATCACTGATGGATGTTTCTGTATATCTGGCAGATGTCAATCTACAGGCCACGCCATGAAGTCAGGATCGCCGTTACCCGGCATTGTAGGTAGCGGGTGAGGTGTTTTGTGAGCATTGCAACGAGTTCAAATTTAACTCGCAGGACATTCTCTACAATATATTGACGTCGCAGAAATTCAATATTAATACAACCCTCCTTAGCGAAGTTGTCTATAAGATTTTAGCTAACACCGAAGGCGATAACACCTAGTAACTCCCGTAGTCTAGTGCATGAATCCAACATAGAGAACAATATATACAAAATCCCAAAGTTAAGGATGACACAAACGAGTTTCTGAACCGTGTCCAGATAATCACTGCAAACCTGCTTGCTGTTTATATGCTTTCTCCGCCATCTCCGCCAACGTCTGAAGTTCTCCACTACTCGCGCACATACCTCTAAAAATAGAGTCCTTCTTCTGCAACAACAAGTGAGGATTATCATATTCTTTCACAGTGCCCTCGTCCATCACTAAAATCACATTATAGTCAATTATTGATCTTAATCGATGCGCAATCGTCAAGATAGTCGTATCGTTGAATTCTTCGCGGATGGTCTTCTGAAGCAAGGTATCGGTGTTATAATCGATTGACGCGGTAGCTTCGTCCAGAATGATTACGCGAGGCGATTTTAGCAGCGAACGCGCGAGACACATTAGTTGACGTTGACCTTGTGATAAGTTTGTTCCTCCTTCCGTGATAGGACTCTCAAGGTTATAAAAGACGTTCACAGGATTGTCATTGTCGTCCGCCGACGACGATAATGTGTTTTCGCTCGTGCCATACCCGAACCCTTCATTATCGATAAGATGAACGCGACGTAGCGCCTCCAATATGGCCGAATCAGTATATCTATTGAATGGATCCAAATTTGAACGAATCGTTCCAGAAAAGAGAGTAGGATCTAATATTCAAGTCAACAACATGTCAACACTCGTCAATCATATCGGTGCACACCCACCCTGCGGAATAATAGTCAACGCCTCTCTCAAGTCACGCAATCCAATCTTCGAAATATCAATATCATCAATAATTATGCTTCCTGTCACCGGTTCCAAGAATCTGAAGAATGCGGACACGATCGTCGATTTGCCTGCTCCAGTTCTGCCAACAACACCAACTTTCCAACCCGGCTTGACATCGAACGATACATTGTGAATTACTGTCGGCAATTCCGGAGCGTAGCGAAGGGACAGATCGTGGACACTAATAGCACCTTTACTAGGCCAGCCCACAGGAGGTCGGCAACTTTCGATAATCTCTGGCGCTTCTTGGTCGAGTTGCAGGTACTCATTGATGCGCTCCACAGAATTCATGTCCATTTCTGTAACGGCGTAGAGCATGACGAGGTAAAGCATGTTCTCCGAGAATGTGATGGCGTAAGTGAGAACCAGACCCGCCAGTCCTGAATCAATCGACCCCCGACTCAACAACACGAAGATACCAGCGAATGTCGCAACAAGTCCTCCTGCTGACTGAACCAGGAGACACATCCAGCGATTGCAGGCCCAAAGTAGCGTGTACGGTCTAAGGTTAGTTTCAACATACAGCAGGTTCTGGTACATGAATCTCCTTTCACACGCGTAAGCCCGAATCGTACTGAGACCGGCGAGTGTTTCGCCGAAGTGCTGATAGATCGGACTTCGCGTGATAGACTGAATTCGTTTCAACTCACGTGAGCTTCGCAAATAGAAGATGTTGATGACATAGTAAATCAAGCAGATAAGCACCGCCGCGAATAAGAATCGAGGAAGAATAGAAGTGATCAAGATCAAGATAATCGCAAGTGCCACGATAGAGTGTATTAGTGACAGCAAATTACCAGCTACCTCTTGATCAACAATCTCAATATCTTTGGAAAATCTGTTCAAAATTCTTCCAACGGGAGTAGCATCGAAGAAACGCGGTGGGGCTCTAAGAACTCTCTGAAGTAATCGCTCAAATAACTGTGCCGATGCCCTAAGGCTACCGATAAAAACAACGCCCTCGCGGCAAAAAGAAATAATCATATAGATAACCGATATAAGCGCATAAATCCAAAGATAGTACACGACTCCATGGCCGCTAGAGTGCCTTTCTTCAAAGCCGTGTGCGCCAGCTGTGACTCCATTGGCTTTGTCGGATATGTCTGATTGGTTATTGGCCCACTCCCGAATCCACCACGATTGTACAACAAGACCACCTTGCTGACCCGCAAATGCGATGCTAACAATAAGCCAATACCATAATGGTCCCATGCTTTTGAAATACGTCAAGTACACGCCCAATTTGACTTGCCCGACTTCGGACTCTTCCGCTTGCACAAGAGGCGGTGGCTGATTCTTAGGTTGGCAAACTCTCTGCTCCTGACAATTTTCAAGGACATCTTCCGTCACTTCGACTTCATCTGTAACTGTTTTTCGCGACTCCTCAGTGGGTGCGCCGACTGCTGTGTGCTGCTTCACCATCAGATTGGCGGAGGACGCACTCCGTGATACTGCCATAGATGAATTGCGAGACGAAATTGACTGTTGTAAAATCTCGTCGTCACCCAGAACACCAACGTCAAAAGCCTCCTCAGGCGTACCCTGGAACTGTACTGTCCCATTGTTTAGAACGACAATATAATTCGCACCGACGACGGTCAAAGCAACATTATGAGATACCAAAATACATGTTCTGCCATACATCAGAGGTCCCAAAATGCAATTTTCGTAGATCCACAGTGCGCTGTGAGAATCGACGGCACTCAAACAGTCGTCGAGCAGCAGATGCTTGGCCGGAGAGTATAGTGCACGTGCAAGCGAGATTCTCTGCTTTTGACCGCCAGAGAGTGCGATACCTTTCTCACCCACTTCAGTCTTATCGCCTGCCTCGAGAATCTCCAAATCATGACGAAGAGCACAAGCTTCAATGCAAGCATGATACCGCACCTGATCATAAGGACTGCCGAAAAGAATGTTGTTCTTGATAGAATCATTCAATAACCAAGGCTGTTGAGAGCAATATGCGACTGAGTCTGACAGACCGGTAGCAGGATCAATATGGTGGCCATGTTCGCAAGAAACTCCTGGCAAAAAAACATGTCCTTCTAAAAGCGTCATCTCGCCCAAAAGTCCCATAAGCAGCGACGTCTTTCCAGCCCCGGTTGGCCCAATGACGAGTGTTATTTCGCCCACCTTGAAATCAATATTCAAATTCCGCAATCCAAATTTCTGAGAATTCTCATTGGCTCCCCAAGTGAGAGTGGCATTCTCAAAACCGATGTACGGCGAATTTGGCCCGCGTGAAACCGTCAATTGCTCATATTTGTCAGTGGTTTCTTCGTCCATAAATCGATGGATTCGGTCTAGTGAGACCTTAGTGTCAATCACATCTGATACCAACTGCGCAAGCCGATCCATGGGCGTTCGCACCAAATTGAATAAAGCGACGGAGCTGAAGGCCACTGAGGCCGTTAATTCTTTTTTTTCGACCAACGTGTAGAAGCCGAACGTGACAAGGGTAAGTATTGTCGGGAATCCAAACCAGACGATGACTATAGTTATTAGTAACTAATACAGATATGCAGCAGATAGAATGAACTCACCCGCAGCCGCCCAAAGAAGATATTGCTGTCTTAGCTTTCGCAGTTCCTCCTTGCGGATCTCCAGAAGATCAGCCTTAAACATAGCTTCCCAGGCTATACAGTACTGTCAGTTAAGCCCTCTTCACGAGTCAGAAGTAGCCATACCAAAAAACTTTATGATCTTAATACTTTGCAAAATCTCATTTGTTTTGTTTGTCCGCTGATCACCGACAGCCATGAGAGCAGCGCTGATTCTAGCAAATCCCTTTGAATAAGCGTAATTTATAGGCAAAACCAAAAGCATTGTGACCATTCCAACCAATGCACTGAGACCCAAATTCCCATACAAGAGAATAAAGGCCGCGACAATCATAGTGAGACCCTTTACCAACTGATTTAAGTTGGCCAAAGAGTCCGAGATCCTGATCGCATCGACTGACATCAAATTAATCACGGCACCCATGCTGATAGAAGACTGTGACGTAGTGATTTTGTTATTTACGTCATCTTTGTTAGTATTTGATGTCGATGAGGTATCATCTGCCGGCTCATACAATTTACCATTGGTTGCTTGCTTCAACTCTTCCGCGCTCGCCACTGCCTTTCGCTTCAAGGCTTTCGCATAAATCTCGCCGATGAGCAGAGACCTTATCTTTATTGCCATTTTCCTGAACCCCCATAATGACTGCGCAGTAAAGATCGCGCCGACAGTACTGACAACAAACAACAATACTACATAGAACCAAGCCATGTGAGTTGGTATTGCTTCTGGATTCTCAGTATATTCCAGAATCCACTTTACCAGTATCGCCGGCGCCAACTCCGTAAGAGCGTAGAGGAACGTCCATATGCAGCTGACGATAAAAGGAACATACAAATACTTTATGCATGCTCGGACAAAACTCATGTCACCCCTGCAAAGCACTGTCAACCACGTGTCGTTAAACAAAGAAAACTTATAGCTTACCTTATGCTTCGAAATTCCCGGATTACAGTTGCTGCTCGACGATCCGCGCTCAGGTCCCACAGGTCGTCCAGAGCCAGTGGATGGAAATATCCTTTCCATACTATCGGATGAACCCACGAGAATGTCAAAATCGAGTACAAATTAGCCATTGGCTCCCTGCTAGGTTCTAAGTCTTTCCTAGCTTCGACGTATGGTGGAACTATTCCCAGAGGTGACGCCAACGCCAGATAGGACAGTACACTGCAGATTATGAGGTCAACAATGGAGACAAACTTGACAAGTTCTGAATGATCTGCAAAAAATAACGATCGAAAATGGATTACTGCGATGGACCATCCTAAACAGTAGATGACGGCTAGGTGGCCTGAGATCGTGAAGGCGACGTCATTTGATACTCGAGTGTTTCTGAACAGCGATAGGACCAAGCAGTATACCTGTATAAAATTAGCAAACAAGGAAAACACACAGCGGTTCCTTTTCGTAAATACCCAGAAGATAGTGGAGACAAACGACTGCAATAACAAGGATGACCGAGATTCTTGTGGAGGATAATAGAACAGCAGGGCGACAATCGCCGTCAAATGCACAACCACAAGTGACATCAAACTACCGCGTTCTAACGTAGCACGAGCAGTAACCCCACGCGAGGTTATAAATATCACGTCCACATCCGAGACATTCTCGCATATTCCAGATACATGTAGAAAATGGTCTTGAGCATTTGAGATTGCAGCCCGACGAGTTCCAGCCGGCGAGGCAGACTCTGAATTGGGGCCAGGAAATAAGTAGTCCGAGTCTTCTGCTGTTCTTAAACGATATAGTTCATCGTTGCTCTCATCGTCGTCTGTGAAATAGGCACCGTGACCGGGTACGGCTTGAATTGTGTCCTCTCGACCAAGCGAGAGACTTTGGCTACTCATGGAATGCTGAAGTAGCATCCGGAACGACGGAATAAGTAAGCATGCTGATATCAGAAGGACAAACCCAGGAAAAAGTACGCCAATGTATCTAGTATGTCTTTTTAGTGGGATTGTATCTTAGAGAAGATATAGGAATCGAGGATGATGAACGTACTTGTTCTGGGCACACGTGCTTAAGTCATCGACATCCCACAAAGGCTCCTCACATATTAACGATAACCCCATGACGTCGAGATGCATCAGGAACTACTAATTAGAAACTACCACGATATATGTACTAAATGAGAGAATAAATGGTGCTGGAGGAACGCTGACTGACTAGCTGGGGAAGATCGTAGCGGCCACCATAATGGCTTGGTGGTGACGTCGACGGAGTTTGTGCTAAGGCCTCGTTGGGAACAATGAAAGTACACTGACCTACTATGAGAGAGCTCATGTGCCGAGGAATCGTCCTAATTAAGGTTTGCACCCTGCCGCAACGGTTAGTACTGACCCATTTAGTTAATGCAGGTCAGATGACATTTGGGTCCAACTTTGGCAAAATCAGGCACGACATCTGTACGGTTGTGCCTGCGGATGCAGGGACGCCGTGAGCTAACATGAAACCTAGTACATCCATCACAGCGTATTAGTACTTGTGGTTGCAAGTGCACATCATATATTATGTAAAGTGCATTATCTACATCATGCTGCAGAGGGAGGGCGATCGATGCAACCCATGTATCAGGCTATATCGCAACTTCGTTAGTCTTCGAAAAGTACATTAGCGTGCATCCAAACCCCTTGAACAACCAGACTCGTGCATATGCGCCTCACAAAGAACCCTAACGGCCTCGCGAGCATCTCTCAGCCATCCGATCTACACGAGAGATGGCGCCAACGGCAGATAGGCTACTTCAATAACTATCCACAGAACACATCTCGACTCTCATTTATCCGTCGGAATTACAGTCGCTCTCTCTCAATCTCCTCTTTTCTTGCTCTTTTCTTACTCTTCTCACTTCGCCACGTCTTCTCTCCTTCGCAACGGCGGAAAATGTCATCCGTCACGTCGAGCCTCGCCAGTTCGGTGACTTCCGCTGTCTCATCAACCCTGTCCGCTTCCATCACCACGTTCTCGTCTTACCAGTCCAGCACGCCCACATCATCCTCGGCAATGACAGCAACGTCTGGATCTGGCGGGCTTGGACTCGACCGCAACTCTGGCTCTGCACAGGATAGCTATGGACAGTCACTGTCGACATTCATCTCGTCTCTTCTTGCGTCGCTTATCATCTTCGGTTTGGAGTTGTGGCTCTTCCTAGTCATGCGAAAACAAATCCGTCGCGTCTACGAGCCGAAAACATATGCTGTCCCAAAGCGGTGAGTCGAATACAATTTCTGTATTCGTGCTAATGCTGATTGCTCGCAGACAACAAGTCCCGCCGTCAGGACGCGGACTATTCGACTGGCTCATCCCAACTCTCTTCATGCCCGAATCCGATTTTATCAGGAAATGCGGTCTGGATGCATACTTTTTTATGCGGTACCTCGTCATGCTCATCTTCATCTTCTTCACCGCCTCACTAATTGTCCTGCCCATATTACTGCCTATCAACAGCGCGAACACGTCGTCCGGCACTGCGTCCGGGCTGGACAAGCTAGCGTGGGTGAATATTGGCGCGACCGACACGAACCGGTATTGGGCGCACTTGATACTCGCTGTTGTGTATATCATCTTCCTTTGCGCTGTATTTCATCACGAGATGGCAGCTTATGTTACCATGCGCCAGAGGTACTTGATCTCCCCCCAGCATCGATTGCGGGCAAGTGCCACGACAGTGCTTATCCGTGCTATTCCAGAGGAATTGTGCGACGCCGAAAAAATTAGGACGATTTTCGACGTATTACCCGGTGGCGTGCGAAATGTCTGGATTAATCGCAACTTGGAGTCGCTGTCAGACAAGATTAGAGAACGAGATCAGGTGGCGTCAAAGCTGGAGAATGCGGAAACCGTGCTGATACAGAAAGCAGTAAAAGCATACAAGAAGCAGCTCCAGAAAGCTCAGAAAAGCAAAATGAAAGCTGAAGCAGAAGTCCGCGAGATCGAGGCGCCATTAGATGAAAGCGGGGCACCGATTCCCGCTTGGAAAAAGTACTTGAAGGAGAAAGATCGCCCAAAGCACAACGTCAGTAAGTTCAGGCGGTTCCCGGCATTACCTGGGTTTTCTAAAAAGGTCGATACTATTGAATGGTGCCGTACGCATCTCAACAAGCTCAACTCGGAAATTGAGGATATGCAGCAGGACGAAAGGCAGTATCCATTCATGAACTCATGCTTCATTCAATTCAACAATCAGATTGCCGCGCACATGGCTTGCCAGTCTCTTGCGAGCGACTCGCCTCAGTACATGGTTCCTCGAATGGTTGAGATCAATCCGAACGATATTATTTGGAGCAGTATGCGCATCAAGTGGTGGGAAGCGTTGCTACGGTCTATGCTCACTATGGGTGCTACTGGTGGTTTGATTATCGGATGGGCGTTCCCTGTGGCGTTTGTTGGTATTATTTCTCAGCTCAGTTACTTGACCAGTGCTCTGCCGTTCTTGGACTTTATCAATGGCATGCCAGCGGCGATTAAGGGTATCATTTCTGGTATTTTACCGCCCGCTGCCTTGGCTGGTCTCATGGCTTTGTTGCCAATCGTTCTGAGATGTAGGTTTGTTTATTATTTGACGTGGCCGGCAAGGTACTGACGAAACGTAGTATTTGCTACTCAGCGAGGTGCATCGACCGGTGTGCAGGTCGAGGAGATTGTTCAGAGTTCGTACTTTAGTTTCTTGTTTGTGCAGGTCTTCTTGGTTGTCACGATTGCGAGCTCGATCACGACGGTCATACAACAGCTCACCCAAAACCCGACGTCGATTCCTGGTTTGTTGGCGTCTAATTTACCAAAGGCGTCCAACTTCTTCTTTACATACCTCATTTTGCAGGGTCTGACGGTGAGTGCGGCTGCACTTCTCCGCGTTGGTCCGCTGTGCATGAAAATGATTGTCGGCCCATTGGTGGACGTCACTGCTCGGCAAAAGTTCAGGCGTCTGACGACTTTATCGTACCTGGAATGGGGTACATTCTATCCAATCTACACTAATCTCGGCGCGATTGGGATCGTTTACACAATTATTTCCCCACTGATCATGCCGATGAGTTTGATTGCTTTTTCTCTATTTTACATTGCGTATCGATATATGTTTATATACTGCAACTACAACCCGATTGATTCTGCTGGACTCTACTTTCATCGCGCGATTAACCAGTTGTTTACCGGTGTATATGTGATGGAACTGTGCCTTGTTGGTTTATTTTTCCTTGTGCGGGACGAAAACTTGAAGGCGTCATGCACGGCGCATGCGATTATCATGATTATTGTTTTTTTCTTCACGGCGATATATCAGATCGTGCTGAACAAGTCTTTTGGTCCGCTTTTTACTTATCTGCCTATTTCACTTGAAGGACGAGCGCAGTTAGCGATGAAGCACTGGGAGAAAGCGAATCAAAGGCCGTTGTTGGCGAGTTCGTCGTCCGCGAAGAGTTACTCTGCAATCGAAAGTACTACGTCGATGAGTGGGGAAGTCAGCAAGAGTGATTTAAAGAAAAAAATGACACATGATGACGGCATTTCGGATGTTGAGTTACAGAGTCAGAGTGGGTCTGAACTTGCTCCTTATTCAACGGATCTAAAAGACTCTGTGTATATGGACATTGACACAGACGTGCCGTTGTTGCAGTCGCCGCTTGGACAGTTGTTCGCTGCGTTTAAGAAGCCGATTTCGACGACACTTGAGAGCGCGCCTGGTCGATTTGTGGGAGACGTTGGCACGAGTGTTGGAGCGCAGCTTGAGAATACTGCGAATAAGCTGGGAATTCGCAAGCAATTGGGACATATCAAGAACGTTACAGATTTGATATACACTGGCAATGATGCTGCCGCGTTGGAAGCTGAGTTGGCGAGGAATTCAAAAGACGCGATGTTGCTTGAAGGTGTGGCTGAGGACCTTGAGGATCTGAGTGCCGAGGAGCGGGATTTCTTGGTGAACCGCGCGTTTCGACACGAGGCATTGCGGGCAAAAAAACCGGTTATCTGGATTCCACAGGACGACTTGGGTGTTGCTGAGGACGAAATCAGGATCACGCGAGAGTTGTACGGGAACGTGTTGATTTCGTCGGATAATGCGGCGTTGAATGTGAGAGGCAAAGTCGTGTTTGGAGGACGGCCACCGGATTATGATATCAAGTCCAAGATTGCGTTGTAGGGCTTTTTGAAATGTGTTTGGGATTGTGATGCTCTGGAGTCTGGGGATTGTACCATTCTTGCATTTGGTGTTAGATTACGAAATATTGATGAATAGTTGAGAAAATTACGTGGAATTAGTCATTAGTACTTAGAGTATATTACATTAACAGTCATTTATTTCTTTCTTAGCTCGGTGTCTTAAGGTTTAATTCGTTCGAGAAGCCGTGAGATTTGCGTTGTCACTATTCCGCTTTGGGTGACGTCATCTGCACACTGTCGATCCCAAATGCTCACTAGTTGCACATTCGTATGTCAACATTATTGTAAATCATAATTAAAAGATTACCATTTGCAAACGCCTGGAGTCCTATCTTGTGCACGATTGTCCAGTTCATTACAGGCAGAAATAATTAATGTTCAGAGTGGGTGACTGGTTCCTGAACTGAATGATAGCATACATTGTCACACATAGGAAGCTGACCCGTAATCTCGCGGCCCGGATGCAGGGCGCAGGCACTTCAAAAGGACCCATCATTTGGGTCAGATTAGACTAAGGTCTGCACTAATCTGTATTGAGAAGTGAGTGCCCCTGAGTTGCCATTTTTCGGGGGTCTCGTGCCTTGGTTTTTGGTTCTATGCATGTTTTGGTGACGCGCCGGCTCAGCTGAGCCAGTGAGCTCATGCACCGCTTGAAGGTGCAACAGCCGATCGATGCCTTCTTAAATACCGATCCCGCTCTGTTTTTCTTAGTCGTCTCATCCTCTTCCTCATCTTTACGACACTCCGGTATAAAGTCATATTTCATGGCAGAGTCACCCCCAGCTCCAACTACTTCAGCTACTACAACTAGCCTCGAAGAGGCGATCCCTCTCGAGATCACCGATCCGACTACTGTCCTAATCCAACGCCTCGACTCCTGGCGTCATGTTGTCGATCTCCTCCATGATTATGGCGAGGGGCACCGCGTCATGTACCACAACCTATCTCGCGACTATGAAAGGATCTCAAAGTCAGTACAGGACGCCCCGCGCTTCGACTCCGTAGAGACCGTGTCACAGAACGGCGACAAGCCCGCCCACGAAGGCATCTCCGGCGGCTTTTTTGCCATTCGCGAAAAGTCCGAGGTTCTTATTAATGCTGCCACCGAGGCCGAAAAGACAATCAAGTCCACAATCATTCCGCATGTCGACAGACTCAGCCACGACATCAAGGAACACATCAGGGGTCTCAAGTCCAACGGGTTCAAGGGGGTCAAAGATGTCGAGAGGGCCCGTGGATTAACACAGAAGCGGATCGAGCTGCTCGGCCAACACACCAGCTCCTTCGGCATCTTCAGCGGTAAGCCCGATCCGCTCAAGGACCCGTACATCATCTACCGCGGCGTCCTTTGCAAACTCGACAGCCAGATCATGAAGGAGAACATCCAGACCGACACATTGCTTTCGATCCAGCGCGATTTCAAGACATTCGAATCTCACATTGTCGGTGGTATCCAGCAGATGTTCAAACTCATGGATCAGACCCAGAACACATTCTGGGACTTCCAGCGCGAGTGCTATAGCGCCATCACTACCGCATTCACCAGCATTCCACAGGATTTTGAGTGGGATCAATTTGTTGCTAGCAACAAGCACATACTTGCCGACGAAACTGCTCCCAAGCGTTCAATCGACCGCGTCAAATTCCCCAATCAAGACCATGAATCCACAAGACCGCTCATCGAGGGAGTCATCCAGCGCAAGAGCACCATGACTTTCTCCAAGACCTATAACTCCGCGTATTACGTCGTCACGCCGTCCAAGTTTCTGCACCAGTTTGCATCAAAAGACTACGTCCAGAGCCCCGAACCTGAATTCTCCATCTACCTTCCTGACGCTAATATTGGCGCAATGTACCCTAAGGAGACCGGCAAGAATAAGCTAAAGATCACGGCCAAGGACGCGCTCAAGACGATCTCCACCAAGCACACGTTCGAGTTTAAGACTTCGACGTACGATGACTTGGTGAAATGGTGGAATGTCATCCATGATGTTGCCACCTCGGGATCTGGAACGCTGAGCCGAAAATCTACGTTGACCTCGCCGGCTGCTACTGCCGACGATACTGCCGGTGCAGGCGAGCCCGCCCAATTGGATCCGGAGTCTACATCGTCGCCAGTCGAGCCCACCGTCGATATTCCCGTTGCCGGCACAAGCTTGGCCGCTACTGAGGTAGCCGCCGCCGAGTCTACTCGAGCACCAGTTGAGGAACCAGTTGTGTCCGATACGGCGGAGACTCCAGTAGCAGCTGAGACCGAGACCGAGACCGAGACCGAGACGTCGAAGGTGGTTACTGACAACCACTGAATCGAGTAGAATGAATCGCGTGTGTGTAGCAGGTGAAGTGAAGAAGACGTAATTGTATATGTATTTGTGTAGCGCCCCTGTGTTGTGCGTTTATTTTTTTGTCTGAATAGTTTTTATTGTGTGGATTGCTTTGTGACGTAGAAATGTATAATATTAACATTCTTTGATGCCAAGTGAATCAATCTACAGGTTAAACCTAGTAATCTCGTTCGATTTATAATCCCACCATTACACTCGAATATAGACTGGGCAACACTTGCAGTTGAGAACCTATGATACCATCAGTAAGTTAAGACAATGATATACAGAATAGAATTTACTTTTCCTGTAAGTGGTTGCGAATCCCCCTCAGTATAATCCTGAATCATCAATACAGGTGGGCACAGGCAACAAAGGGATGAGATGTGAACTTCACAATGTGGACTTTTTCTGAAACAAATTGTTGCTGAGATCTGTTCTAGGTGTAGTTAACAGCTGGGAATCCGAAACACAGCTAAGGTTCTTGATAAGCGATCGTTCCCGCACCATATGAAAGCACGATCGGGCGGATACTTAGGTGATCTCGAGATATGTACATCGATATCAAGGCTGATCAAGAAAATCCTTGGCATAAGTTTTAATCTTATCCATCTCCTTGTACCATCCAAGCTGTTCTAATGTACTACTCATATGAATCCGCGCGAGAACGGGTCCCATCTGCTTGAGCATCTCTTTTCTGTATTTCTCCCGCACATGTATTTCAAAGGTCGAATTCTCGCCGTATATACGCGGGATCAAACGCTCTAGTTCAGTAACTAATCCCCACAGGCATTCGCGCAAGTCGATCGAATAATGTTCTAAGTCTTTGCTGCAGTTCCCAGTAGTGATAAGATAAAGCAAAATAACCACGAACCGCATCATATGCGCCAACCTGATAGACGCAAACTCAGGCTGCCAAGAACGCACTTCATCTTGCAGAAAATACTCGATTCCAATGAACCGAAGTGCAGTATTCCAGTCATGTTGCTTTATGTAATATGGAATCAGATTGGCGAGCACTTCGATGAATGGGGATCGGTGTATTGGGATCGTCTTTAGTTTGTAGAGCTGTTTCAACTTCGATACAAGTCCGCTTGCCATGTCATCACTCTCAATCCTGGAGACGTCCGCGATGCCAGTCCTGGCAATTTCGTCCTCTATATCAGCCACGACGTTTGGTGCGTTAGGGAATCCATAGTGACATGAGGAGCATTCATAGATATCGTTGTACAATTGCGCACTGCGGTGGAACTTCATAGGATATGGTTGAAAAGGGGTACCACATTCGGGACATGTAAAATCGTTTCGCGGATCTGGTGTAAGGCCAGGTGGAAAACAGGCCGTGCACTGGCAGTCAAAAAAATACCGCATCCGTAGCTGCTCCTTGCGATGTGGCATTGGCATTGTGTTATCAGTATATGTGATAAGTATTTCCTCGCCTTTCTTGATCGGTCGGACGGCGCGGACTAAGAGTACATTTTTATTGAACACGAGGACGGCGTTCGGGTCGCATGAGTGATTGATCAATGAAATTACCGAGTCAAACATCATACCTACAGTATCGTAACTCGGATTTGGTATTGAAGCGCTGTTTGTCATGACCTGTTAATGTCAGCCGAAAGTAGTTCCACGGACAACACAGAGAAGCTCACTGTACAAAGCATCTCGACCACCCTATCCAACGACAACTTTGTGCCAGAATATTCCTTCGCTCCCTTGCTCATGAGTACCAATGTTGGAAAATCCTCCATTTTACCTCTGTCGTCGATATGTGACATCAAATTTTCCATTGCTTTGTAGAATCTGTCTCGTTGGTCGCCATCCATCATGAGAATCCGCATCAATAGAACCACCGACGAGGGCGGTACTTTCCGCGCTAAAGATGCGAGTATTTTGCATTCTCGCTTATGATATGCTTTCCAATCTTGCAATTGACATTCCTCGACCAATTAGCCAATTGTTCCAATATTAATATCGCGTAGTATGCTCACTTGAGAACAGTAATAAGTAGAACGGCATTTCCCACACGAGAACAGTTTCACAACGGACCCTGGCTGGACCCTGTCTCCAGTATCTGCCGCAAAAAGAAAACAATTCGCGCAGATCTGTGAGCGATGATCGCTATCAGGAACCGACACCTCGGGTATTTTCCTGAATATTTCCGAGTCTGAGAGCGTTCTAATATCAGTCCTCCGGCGTCACTTAGAACGAAGAAAACCAAAAATTAACTTACGTGCTGGAAAATCCTTGGCGACGACTAGACCATTACCACGATCTGGAAAATTCTTTTTAACTACTACTTCGGGTGAGCTCATTATCGTTAACGCGGCATGCACTATATTGTGTCTGATGAAATTGGGACAAATGGAGTAGTCTGTGGACGAACGCGCTCGCGTCGAGTTTGCCAACGATGGTTTAAGGGTATCGTGGTGTTTACTCGACGCACGTGTTTATTGGTGTACAGTAGCTTATCTAGATTCGCTCTTAGGCGACAAGCCTTTACGAAACAGTTCGGGGATCGTGAGAACGCCTTTGAAAATTCAAGTTGACATCCAATTCAAAGGATTCGGAAAAGGAATCTGTCCCCGGGAAACTGTGTTCGAGTAAAAGTGTCTGCCTTTAACTCCACTGCTAGGACTTACGGCAGGCTACACGAAAGTGAATGGCAACAAATTCTCCGAGCAGCTATTGCTCACGACCTTCATTCCATCCTAAATTCAGAGATAGACTAGCCCATATTCTGTATCCGTTGAACGATTGGAAAGTCCTGCTGAGACAAGTAGCGAAACCACTTCACGAGTGGTGGTAATCGTCATCGACGACTCTTTCAGTGGTATACACACTATGTGGCTGCATATGTTGAAAATACCTGGCGCAGGTCCTTCTCATACCAAAGAACTCGGGCTTACCCATCAGTCATCGTTTATCTCATAATGCGCAAGATTTACTGCATGATCGCCGCGGATATGTGCCAGAAAATGTCTAAAATTCGTACTCGTGGAGTAATTGATAGACAACAGAACGGGACGTTTTAGCTCAGCACTTAGATCAAGTTACCTTGTCATGACCTGGAAAATGTCGTCACAAATGAGTGTCTTAGTAGATCCAATGACTTTCGTACGGTCTCAATCGGATTGAAGAACCACTTCTTTCAAGTGGAAGTGAACCTCGATTCGAAATACCAATGTAGTTTAGGACGCAACCGATGGTAAATCAGCTTTGTGGCGTTGGGACTTCGAGAACTCCCAAAGTCTACAAGAAAATTTAGTTTCTGGTATTTCCCACCCACGCCAGCTCAGATTCGCACTTCCTAAAGTTAATATCACCGAAAATCACCATTCAATATGATGCGAATAGTGTAGGTATATGCTTGTCTTGATTCAATATGCTGGCACTAATTGAAATAGGAAACCCAAAAATGCGCGCTCGAAGCGTGCGATGGAAAATCGTTCGCCGAAAGCGATTGAGAACACCAAAAAGGCGCTAACAGTCCGTGGATCCACCTGCGGTATTCTTGTTCAGAATGCAATGACGGATATTGTATGCAGCATAATTTCTCTCTCTTTTCCAGATCATTTTGCAGCGTTAACGGATCTAGGCCGCGTACAAACAACCCGACATCAAGAAGTTCCAGAAAAGAAACGAAATTCACCCGTTTGAAGACGCCTCTTCTCTGGAATTTTTTTCCCAGAAGAATGACGCATCGTTGATTATCTTTGGCTCAAACTCGAAGAAGAGACCGAATACTTTGACGTGGCTGCGCACATTCAATTTCCAAGTTCTCGACATGTTCGAGTTGAAGATCCTTAACTACAAAACTATGTCAGATTTTAAGGTGCGCATATCTTATGTCCGTATTTTCCACAGTGCAAGTCTAATTGCCGTAGAAATTGACTGTTAATGTTGGCATGAAACCATTGATTTCGTTCGCGGGCCCGATTTTCGATTCCCACCCACATTTCCAAATGGTCAAATCAATGTTCCTCGATTTTTTCCGTGGTGAGCAGATTTCGATGCTCGATCTGGCCGGCTTGCAGTACATCATCTCCGTCACTGCTTCTGGAGATGGAAATATTAGTGTGTATAGTGGGGATACCTCCAATCTTCCTTCGATCAATTTCCGAGTTTATAAGATCAAAACGTACAAAAACAAGACGCAGAATAAAGTTCCCAGAGTCGAGTTAGAGGAAATTGGCCCAAGGTTTGATTTCCAGCTTGGTCGCGTCCGGGAGGCGGATCCTGACATGTTGAAGCAAGCTATGAGAATTCCGAAGGAACTTCAGCCTAAGGCGAAAAAGAATGTCGAGACCGATTTGTTAGGAGACAAGGTTGCTACTATACATGTTGGCAAACAAGATTTGATGAAGTTGCAGACGAGAAAAATGAAGGGTCTTAAGAAGAGAAGGAAAGATGAATTCGAGGATAAAGGCGACGACGAGTTTGAGGATGTTATTGTATCCGACGAGGAGCAGCCTAAGAAGAGAAAGCGGCAGATTAAGTAAAAGACATTTGTGTGCATTATTTTCGGTCTCTATTATGGATTGCATTTTGTACGTATTAAATAAAAGTTTGGTTAAGTTTTATTGTATTCACAAATCTATCAGATAAAGCATAAAATACACCCAACAACCAGCTTTAAAAACCAAACCGTCCGAACTACTTTAATATACATCGTACTCGAATATTCTTAAAACATACACTAAACTATTAGTTTGGCTCCAGTTTCCTTGATGATTTATTGGTTATAAGGCGCAAGAGATTGCGCATCAGCATAGTAACAGTGACCTTTCCGACTGAGGGAACATAGAGCGAAGACTTTGTCTTTACATCTGGACTAAAGTTCTTAGTTGTCGAGAAATTGATACAGACCGCGCCGTCCTTGATGTAATGTGTCTGGAACTTGTAGTTCTCTGATGGGACACCAGTAATGATGACGTCCGACACTAGGGCAATGTCTTCTAGCTTGACCTCAACATCGCTCACGCGGTGACTTCGTAGTCTGATACCTTCTCCCCGGGTAAACTTTTGAACGCTGTCGATGTCGAAGGAGTAAACGACCGCACCATCATTAGCTAGTAACGCGGCTAGAGGACGACCAACAATTTCGCTTCGATTAACAATAGTGATTGTTTTGCCATAGAGTCTGTTACCGTATGGTAAAATCATGTTGTAGACGCCAAGATATTCTAAGATCTTGACGAGAGCCAAAGGTGTGCATGGTAATATACTCTTTTGTGTCTTTGCATCGTCAAGGTAGCGCACATTATGATACAGATTCTGAATATAAATATGCGATAGACCCTCAACGTCCTTTTCCTTCGAAACAACTTGCTGTAGATACTGGTCCTGTCTGTTGCCAAACACTGGGAAATAGATCATAATACCGTCCACATCATCATCCTCGTTTGCCAGGACAATATAATCTTCCAGTTCCTCTTTATCAACTTCTCGCAGTTCAAACATAAAACCAATTTCTACGCACGTCTTTCCAGTCCACTCAGCATACATGCGTGCAGCAGGATCGGCATTGGCTAAGAAACCTACCAATTTGGGCTTCCTTCCAAGATCTTCAATACTCTTTTTGATCTCGCTGGTGTAAACATTCGCGACCGAACTCGCAAGAACAGTCTCTGTGGTCTCAATCAGAACAGTCCAGTCCACATCCGAGGCACGAAATCATAGACATAATCCCAAATGCATCGCTAATTCGGATTAACACTACTTACTGCAAGCAACCGCTCCAGCGCAGTCTGTTCCAGGAAGTGGAGACATGTCGATAATATAACAAATATTGCAACCAATGAAATTACAGGCGAGTCACGGCTTGGAAACCCGGGAAGCGGGGGGCGGCGGTAACCGGAAAATTTCGGTTCCAAGATTTTTTTTTTCGAAGTGGATTCCTCGAGATTTATCCCACAGCAGCGATGAGTGTGGGGTGGCGGAGGCGCGACGTTGGGACAAATAAGAGACGTCAGGGTAACCTCATGGGATCTAAAATTTTCAAATTCCGTCGGAAGAGGAGATCGTTAAAGCCACGCTAACAAAGCACTAAACCTTGTGCAGACTATATACCCTTGAAACAGTGCTATGACATAAACGCAGTTCCTCAGGCATTCGCGAAAAAATAATAATATAAAAGCAAATGCCTTAGCACTGGACTATCGGGAAAAATTGAAACACTGCGAACTATTTATATCGGTAGATATCACGGTTTTAGTCATTGGCTCCCTTGAAGAAGGACAAGCTTATTATTTGCGTCTGTTGAGAGCGGTAATATGGAGAGGTTGGTCATTGATAAGTATATGGTGTCGCTCGACACCTCACCCGCTGAGGCAGACAAAATAGCGAAGAATATTACCAATGGTGCGGTTGCAAATACAGTATTATATTGCGACTGAACGCTTTACTGACTATCGTACTAGATATTGAATCGGACAAAACACGGCTTATTGACTTCATAGAGAGTCTGGGAAGATATTTAACCGACGACGACACGGGTATCAGGGTGAAAGGTTTGTTAGCTGTATCAAGAGTGCATTACAAATGGGACCTAATATCTTGACTGTATAGCACTGAGTTGTGTCGCAGCTGTTTTATCAAACTTATCTGCTGGCAAATTAAATTCTCGACAAAGTAGGTGCCATGCTTTCCTGGCAAGTGACTTCAATTAACGGAATGACGTAGTTGCCATGCTATCAGAATTCTTGAGCGACAGATTAGAGGATGAAGAATGCTTGAACGAATCCGGAAGCGGTTTGTTGGCGTTAAGCAAAATGCAACATATTTCGAAGTCTGCCATCAAAACGATAACTGAAGCGTAATTAGCTGTCACACTTCCGCAATAGTTCACTCTCTGACGATTGTATAGACTCTTCGCCAAAGTCGACATGAAGAAACATAACCAAGCAACAAGATATGTTGTTTATCAGATCATTGACGGTCTTGTTAATCATCACATTGCTGTTCTGAAGGGCATGAATGACAGTACATTGAACGGATTTACGAGGCTCATCGCAGGCGAGAAAGATCCCAGGAATCTGCTGGTTGTCTTCTCCATACTGAAGGTCATTATTGAGAATTTCCAGATAGAAAAGTCTAAGGAGGTTAGTGGCTCAGGTCTAGTCCTTGTAAGCGGCCAGGATTGATATCAGTAGTCTCTTTTCGATGCCGGCTTTTGCTATTTTCCGATTACGTTTCGACCACCACCAGATGATCCTTATGGAGTTACCTCTGAAGATTTGAAGTTGAAATTGAGGTATACAAGGTTGCTTCTGTTTTTACACAATTAATCTAATATAATAATAGGGAGTGCATCGCGGCGTCGCCTCTTTTCGCGGAGTACTCATTCCCCAGTTTAATCGAGAAGCTCACATCTAGTTCGATAAATGTCAAAAGAGATAGCCTGCTCACAGTCATTGCTTGTATTGAAAACTATGGTGGAGTCACCGTGGAAAAACACTGGGAGGAAATTTATAATTCAGTAAAGTTTGAGGTTCTGCATGAAGGAGAGGAGGATATTCCCGATCTTGTTTGTAAACTATTGAAGACACTTACAGCAACGATTTCAATTAGAATGGTGCGCAAAGCGGCAGAGGACTCTGGGTTAGATAAGTTCTTGAAAACCGCTACGAATGAGTGTTATCCACAGATCACCAATCTCGAATCACGGCAGGCGAAACATGCTGCTCAGTTGCTGGCAGCTATTGCGGAGGGCTCATTTGCTGCTCATGACACTATAGCTGAAACGACTTTGCCTGGCATTTTCAGACTAGTCGATCTCACATCAGCGGCTACCATTGCGCAGCAGAAGACGGCTTTGGAAATGTTAATCTTATTTATTGAATCCTCAGGTAGCCTATATGGGTGGAAGGGTGGGGCCACATCAGAAAAGTCCCCTGAGAATGGCTTGTTGATGCATAAAGATACTCTCTTTGAATTATTTTGCAGGGCTTTTGTTAGCACACCGAACGAGGAAGTTTCGTTCAGATTACTCGCGTTACAAGGATTGGTGAAACTCTCGCTGTTGCAAGAATTCTTGGATGCGAGTGAGCTCGGTATGGTGGCACAGTGCCTTGATGACGTGGTGTTAACTGATACAAATGAATCACTATGGTATGCGGTCGAATATCTCTGATCTCAATGAAGCCTGCTAACATTTGATACAGTACATCAGCACTTTCTTCTTTAAAGGAGCTGGGAAGGGTGAATCCAGACATCATTTTAAATACAGTCTTCCCAGCATTTCTTTCTCAGCTGCCAGATCCCGATATTCCAGCATCAGCAACATCACAAAGTCCCAGAAAACATTACAGAATTATTCTTTCTTCCCTCGCTGATCTCTGCATCAACAAAGCAATTTACGAAATTTTGACCGTACGATTGTTGAATAAGCTCGCGCTCGTTGCAAGAGGTAAATATAATGTCGTTTTTATTTAGATTGTCACGTGTTTGTAATTCTCACATTTTCAAGAGGGGCAGGATGTTGTATTCGCGCAGTCAATCCTCACGACTATTCTTCTGGTCATTCAGCGTAAGCTCACCGAAAAGGATTGGGATTTGAGATTCTTCTTCATGAATCTCACGCCAAAACTGATTTCGATGACATTTACGGCATCAGTCGATCGGGACCAGCCGCAGTCCAAAATTATGTCCCACAGCTCAGTTGTTGCGGTTACGGCAAAGATTGTCAATCTGCTAGTGCGGTCCGTATCTGCTGAGGATCAAAGCGAATTTGCTAAGCAAATTTGTAACTTATATATCACCAATGAAGCGTCCTCATTGATACAAGAAAGTGAGCGTGCTCGAATTGCGAGCGCAACGAAGCCCCTTGAGAAGGGTTTCCGTGCGGAAGGGTTAGTCGAGATATTCACGGCAGCCGTTGCTGGATTGCGACTAGAAGTAAGTATTGCCCTTTTCTGTTGTGACGTCGTGAATGTTGACATTGGTAGACTGCATTTCCTTACTCTGACGTACTTTCCCTTGCATCGAATTTGATCCCAGTGGCATTAGATAGGTACAATATTCCTGATCGTTTAGCGTTGGCGAGGTTGATCGCTCTGCTAGTAAACAAGTGGCTGTCCAAGGATGATGAGCAGAGGTTTATTGATTCTGCGGCCGAAGAGTTGAAGACACAGGTTACTGGTTCCAATTCTATGGTGGAGAGGGCAAGTAGTCTTGAGCTCCTTGCATGGGTACGTACATCTTTCTTCGAATTGCGACACTCTAAATTCTGACAATGGTCATATCTTAGGTCGGGAAATCGCTGATCTTCAAGGGTAATCGAAGAGCATTCGAAACCGTGGATCTGGTTCTACAACTTCTAGGGGACAAATCTTTTGGCCGCTGCGCCAGTAAGACATGCGGCATTCTCATCGCCGATGATGAGATTGTCGACAAGAGTAATTTCGTGATTGTGCGATTGCTCGCTAAGCAACAGTATTTCAGCTACTGTATACCGAAAATTGTCGATGGTTTTAACTCCAGCACTGACAGCGAGTCAAAGCGAAACCATTTAGTCGGCCTTTCAAATATTCTCCAGCATATGCCGGGAAAGATTGTTATCCCTCATCTCTCTACTTTCCTGCCCTTGCTTCTTCAGTCTCTCTCTTTGAGTGACTCGCATGTGAAGTTGGCTACTATTGATACCATCACTGCTACACTTTCCGATGCAACAGATCTCATGTCCGAGCACCTTTCCACGATTGTGCCGCGCGTTCTAGAGTCTACTGTCGACAAGGCATCAAATCCAGCCACCGTACGGGTAGCAGCATTGAACTGTTTGGCGGTGTTGCCAAAATCCCTTCCAGGAGAAGTTATGCAGCCCTACCGGGGAGAGATCATTCGCACTCTAGCTGTTGTGCTCGACGACCCCCGGCGTGCGGTCCGAAAGGCTGCGGTTGACTGCAGACAAATATATTTTGCCATGGATGGTTAAATTGTCTGTGTAATATACGAAGGCACTTGGTATTTTTGGTTATATGTGGGGCCCTAAAAAGTTTTTGAATGCATTGATGGGGCGCATCTTGATACTGTTGTAATAGACTCTTTACCATCATTACATACAGGATAAAGAGACCTGGCATTTGTAAACGCCGATTTCTTGCTAGCTGTTACGCACACTCTATTCTCTCACACTATGACTATGAACAGCCGAGCTTTTCTTTACTCGTACTTCTCTAGTATTCGATCCTCGATATCCTCTAGTAAGTATTCATGAGTGGTAAGTTCAATGTTCTCAGCTTCGCTCAAGTAGAGCTTGTATATGTCCTGTCCAGGTTGAAGACCACCGGCCATCATACCAGGGTTCATGCCGGCCATGTCCATTCCTCCCCCGGCGGCTGGTAATAGTTAGAAACGCACCCCAAGCAAACAATTAAAGTAGACAATATCAAAGCTTACAGTTGTTGCTTCCGAGAATGACATCATAGACTGACCGCAAGCCGAATAGATTGAGGAAATACCACGACATAGACGACACCCATCTGACGTCCAAATCTCTCGTAGCAACGCCTGATTGAAGGATCGACTTGAATCGAACTGTCAGAGGGAAAGGCAATTTCACTAACAGATATTAGACGCTTTCTTAATGTTAAAGCTGAAAGTAGCACATACTCAAAATAAAGCCACTAAAGAAGAAGTTGATCCAACTCATCAATAGAGTCTGCGGCACAATCATGACCATATTTCCCTTCAACATATTCAACATTTGATCCATTCCACCTGGCTCGGCAAGAGGATTTGCAGGTGCTTTTGGTTCATCCCTATTCTTAAATGCCTCTTGGTCCTTCAGGAAGATACCATTCTTGAATGCCTGTATCAAATATGTCTTTCGTGACTGAAATGATGATGGAGGAATGAATTTGCCATTCGATCGTAAACTGGCGCCTCGCGCTAGCGATTGCCTGTCAAAACTAATTATTTTTGAAGGCTCTCAAGGGATAATGAAAGCACTTACTGTTCTCGAATAGCCAAAAGATCCAACTGCTTCGGTGATGACTGTAGAAGCAATGTAATGTAGTGTCGCAAAATACCGACCAGGATCATAACCAGGAGAATGGGAAATAAGACCCAGTCTCGCAGACTGGGATCAAGAACAAGATCGGGAGCAGTCACCATGACTTTCGCTTCTCGCTAATTGAGGATAATTGCTCATTGACGATGGCAGACATAGACTGCTCGTTGGACATTGCTGCTTCTCAACCTTAAATTTAATCTGGGTTAGGGCTGAAAGTCTAATTAGACACGAGAGTCGAAGGTAATTTTTCAGCCAATTAATGTTTAGTTCTTAACCTCCAATTGCAACAAGTTTATTCCGACTTTAAATATACTCAAATATAGTTGGAAATGGCTTCATCGCAACTAGCCAAGAATTTGCTTACCACTCCTACGCAACATGCCAGATTCGAGCTCGGTGTCTGTATGGCTATATACAATTGGGAAGCTCTCACGGTTGCTGTCCAGAGCTTTTGGGGTGGACCAGATAGCGAGGATAAAAGAGACTGGATGGTTGGTTCAATAGTCGAGTTATATGGTATGATATATATTCTGCGAGTCAAAATTTTGGATATGGCAAATACTGATCTGATATTTAGAGCAACAGCAGCAAGTTGATTCGGAAGATATTGAAGACAGACTTTTGCAGATCATGGAGGACGAATTTGAGGTCGCCGTTGAGGACGATTCAGCCTATGATGTATGCCGGCTTTCGATCCATCCGTCTGAATTGCAAGCTGACTTGGGTTTTCTAGGTTGCGGAGAAGATTGTGCGGATATTCGGTCAGTGCAGGGAAGGTGACTTTTCGTTAGTCGACTCGCTCTATCAAAAATATCAAAGCAAAGCGAACAGATCTAGCGCTCCCGTGCACGTCGTTGAGCAGGAGGAAGTCTCAGGTGACGAGATGGAATAGACTGTACGTCCTTAATATTTGCAAGTTCCTTCGGGTTAGGGTATAATTCCCAAAATTGTACAGTGTAGAATACCGCATCAAGCATGGTCACGCCATGATTATTATGTTGCGTTAGACATAGATAAACATATGGGACTGGAATTGGCGTTCATGATTTGTATATGCTTCAATTTTGATTCTAATTGACAAAAGTTAGCAGCGTTTGAATGAAACTCGTTGGCTCTCATATAACTACTAAGGAACAATTTTTGTATAGTACATTCTCCTAGCAATTCTAAATACTCCACGTTTGCCCAAAAATGCGCATCTGATACGGTTTGAATATATACTGGTGCAATTTAACACGGCTACATGTCACTTGGAATCAACGCTGCCCTCGAAATCCATACACCACAATGTACCCATGACCTACATAAAACATCCAGCCTTCGCCTCCTAAAGATTGGATAAGAAATGGTAAAATTCTGGCTTTGCCTTTGGCACTGTGATTACCAGCACCAGTAATGATTTTTAACGGCGGCCTTGGCTTCTGTATGTTCGTATTTTCCCACCATTCGTCTAGCTTTTCGCGACAAATAATATTGGCTTCGTGAATGCCGACACCGTGAAAATCAATACAATACTGCGTCCCACTGGGGTATCCTGTTAATATGCTATCTCCTTGTCAAGAACATTACATATTACATACGTCTCTGCGACTAATGCCCGCGCATATTCAAGTCGATAATACTTCACGTCATTAGCTAATTCATTAGCCGCCACACGATAGTGTGCGCTAGCAGAGGAATGAAGATTCTTATTGTTTCGTCGCCGATCAAGTTCCTTCGTCTTCTTGAGTAATTCACTGTGGGCCATCAATTTCTCCTCCATCACTTGATGCAATTCTGCAGCAGATAGCTGCTGCTCACGTGCTATCGTCTTGCCTTTCCTTTTTGGGACAGTCACAAATTTATCATGAGTTACCGATACTGATTGCGAGACATTGCCGTCGCATGCGTCGGCAATGAAAGTGGTCAAATCTTCACCAATTTCTTGCGACTTCAACAGAATCATTAAAGCAATCTGTGTCGACTTGTCGAGGTCATTCTTAGTCGCTCTCAAAATTTTCCAGCAAATTAATGATGGAAGCCCGGGAAACGTAGTTGACAGTTCTTTTAAATTTTCCTTCATATTGGGGCCTCCTGTACTCCATATCAGACCGGGATTTGCCTCCAACAGCTGCAGATATAATGCAGTACGTGACCCGGAATGTCTCTGCTCCATGGCTCTAGCTCTTTCAATTGGAATGTCCAGCAATCCGGTGAAGCGGATTAGCTCAGATGAGTCAATGTGATTTGCCGGCAGAGGACTAGACTTCCAGGGACTATGGCCCGAATCCCACACATTCTCGATATTCTGTATATTTCTTCTGTTCCTCTTCTTCTTGCTTCTTGATATATGACTCCGGTCAGGCGCTAGACCATCAATTTCGGGTCCTGAACCCTGTTGATTGATAAAATGTAAACTGAGAAGGTCATCCAAAGCCCGTGAAATATTGTTATCGCAGCCAGCTAGAATCAATTTCAGCTCTTCTTGCTCTCTCATTGGAAAGCACATAGAAAGAAAGCTGACTTTGGAATCTATTGGTTTCCTTTCCAAGTCAAGAAGAGCTTGCTGATTCTCCCTATCTGTGTCCCAGGACCCATCCGAGCCAGAACTGCATTTCGAACCATCTACACTGAATACTGAACCGTCCACTGATACGGCGCCTTGATGAGTTGATGACTGGCTAAATTGATCTTCATAATCTCTATCGACAATCGTCTCAAAATATAAGTAACTGCATTGCTTCCTGGCTTCTTCCAAATCAGTGGCGTCCAGCGCTATCGCCGCGACCAACGCACTGTCAAGGTCCGGAAATTCTCTCTAGTCTCGTGTCAGCACACCATAGGCGGTTATTTGACTAAACATTGCATCCATACTTGTAAAGCTAACGAAAGCTCATCAGAGTTCATTGTACGCCGAGAATGTTTTAATACCGTTATTCAATCAATACTTAGCATTGGAGCTGCGGGTGAAATGATTCCGTGAAATTCACAGCTTTTTTGAAGATGTTTCGAAGAACCAGATAAAGCATATCGAACACGAAAAAATGGCGATTATATGTACGAGCTAGATGTTACTTTAAGTATTTTCTCCACAAGAGATTGCGAGTCTCGTGCAAAATTTCAGAATTCCGTAAAAAGCATCAAACAGGTGAGAGTAAACCGAATACCTTTCGCTAAGAAATTCATTTCATTGGAGCTAAGCCTAATCTAGTTAGTGCTAGAACAAGTCTGTCTAGAATAGAGGGCGAAAATTATGGAGAAGTCGGCACAATCATCCGTGTTTAACAGATGAGGATTTGGATTTGTAATGAATGATAAAATAAATGTAGCCTAGTTTCTTAATATCTAGAGTTTGGTTCTTTTGAGTCTTGTCGGTCAACCCAGTACTTCAGCTAAGTTTTTAAAATTTCTTAGCGCAAAAGAGCTTGGGGCCCTTTTAAGGTATTCCGCGTAAACGGACCAAGAGACCAAGAAAGTTAAAACTCAAAAATTTCTATTATAGAGCGTAAAGCTTAAATTATTAGCCGGACTCTTCGGGCCAATCGTTGTCGCCGGTAGCGAATACCAACACGACCAGGTTGTTCTCTAGGTTATGTACGCCAATATATTCCACATAGATACACGATGATGCGATCCACAATTAGTCGGTCGGTCGGCAAATTTAATAGTCATGCATTCGTCCGATCACAAACTCAGTTGTCATTAAGCCGGAGCAATGGTTTCCAGCCGATGACACGCAGCTACTCCGCAGGCCACAGTCATGAAGAACGTCATGACGACGATCACCATCATGATGATAGCACACCAGCACAGGGTACTTGGTTTCCTTTTATTGCTTCGCTCTATTTCTGCTAACGTGGCGTTAATATAGAGCTTTTCACTGTACGAATCATATGCACAATCGAAGGATGTTTGGCCTAACTATGATATAGAAGAAAACTTACACGATATTGGGAGCTGTCGCGGCGTTCTTTGCTATTGTCATGCCTATCGGTGACCGTTCTTCTGTTTGGTAATTGACTGCACTTCAAAGTGGATGCAGACGAATCGACAATTTACCTGCGGTTCTCCTGTTTAAGTACGCGTTTACTTTTCACGTTCTTACCGAGAAATTGACGCACTAACAATAATATGCATTGCAGACGATGGTCATCATTCGCTGGGATAGTGGACGATTTGACAAAATGCAAGATATCGATTTCAGACGTACATCACTTGGGGCCGACGGACACATACTTGAGTGATCTCATCAATTGATACTATTGTATATTTGCTTCTAATAGAAATACCTGCCATACCTTCAAATACGGCTAGGTGATAGCTAATTGCATACATTAACACAATGATCAAGACTTTTTGACTCCGAGCAGAAAATTAAAATCAACCAAACCGCTATATACATAACATAAATATACTTTTTACTACTTAGACAGATACTCTTCATAGCCAATTCTCTCTAATATCTCCGCCTTTCCCAAAACTTCATATTCTGTCGAAATATAGTACTGCTCAAGTTTAAGTTGATATTCTGGCATGAAAGCCGCGAGATTCCGGATAGCCAGCAAGGCCGCATTAGTTGCGTTGTTGATGGCTACAGTTGCCACCGGAATGCCTCTCTATAATTAGTTAGCAAACTTCCTTAATCATTGAACGAAAAGTCGACTGACAGGCATCTGGACAATGGAATGCAATGAATCCACGCCGTCAAGTGAGCTTCCCTTAACAGGAACGCCAATAACGGGCAAAGTGGTCATGGCTGCAACCATTCCAGGTAAATGAGCGGCGCCGCCAGCTCCAGCAATAATTGTCCTCATTCCTCTTGCAGCGGCCTCTGTCGCATACTTCGTCATGCGGAAAGGTGTTCTGTGAGCTGACACGATGGTCACCTCGAATGGAACGCCGAACTGTTTCAGTATTCTAGCCCCGACAGCCATAACAGGCAAGTCTGAGTCAGAGCCCATAATAATTCCAACCAATGGCTTCTCATCTTCTATTTCTGAAGAGATGGCCTCATCTGCACCTTGGATTTGAGCTAGACGAGTCTCGCATTCGTACATACTACCCGCGACAATATTGATATGACCCATTTTACGCCCTGGGCGAGTAATCTTGCCGTACAAGTGGAGAGTAGCACCACGAGTGGTCAATGATCGTTTGCAAATCTCGAGTTCTCCGTTGGGGTGGTCCGCACCGAGGACGTTGAGCATGATGGCATTGGTGATAGGAGTCGATAAGGCCAATCCATTCTTTGCAATCGGTAGTCCCATGATAGCACGAATATGGGCTTCAAACTGCGAGGTGGGGCAAGCGTCAATAGTGTAATGTCCAGAATTGTGGGGTCTAGGTGCAATTTCATTCAATAAAATCTCCCCATTCTCCAGGAGAAACATCTCGACACCAAAAATACCAGCACCTGCAAAAGTCGCGACTGCCTTTTCAGCAAGATATCTAGCACGAGTCTGAACCGAGTCCGCTATTCGAGCAGGAGCATAGACAAGGTGGCAGATATTGTTTGTCTGGATTGTTTCGACCGCAGGATATGACAATGTCGAACCATCTCTCTGGCGAACCACCATAACAGCCAACTCTTTTGTAAATGGTGCCCACTTCTCCGCGTATAAAGGGCGTGAGCGTAGAGCCCTCAGAGCACTCGAAATATCTACCGCAGACGAGACAACATAGTTTCCACGACCATCGTATGCTTGAGTACGCGATTTCAACATATATGGATATCCGAACTTCGAACCAATAGCCCTCAGGCTCTCTTCTGTATTTTCGACGCTCACTGATTCCGGAGCAGCAATTCCCTTTCCAATTAGATGTATCTTCTGCATATATTTATCCTGAATAAGCTTAATTGTGTCTGGCGCGGGATGGATCTCTAGCTCCGGCTTCTCCTTCTGTAGCTCGATCAAGACATCGGCGTTAACATGCTCAATTTCGACAGTCAAAACGTCAACTCTAGAAGCCAATTCTCTAACTGCTGACGCATCTGAAAATGAACCGTTAACATGGAGTGTCGAGGCCCGAATCTGTTTCGCAGGCGCATTTTCGGCGTCCAGGATCAACGTGTCAATGTTAAGTCTGCTGGCAGCTTCAACTAGCATACGACCGAGCTGTCCACCTCCCAAAATGCCAACTGTCCGAGAATCCATGTTTTCTATTTCGAAATCGACTGAGCAAATGCTAAGAATGCTACAGTTGGGGTTCGCGGCAGCTAAATTTGATATCCATAATCCTACAAAAATTTCCCGGCAACCACAGGAACCTTACCCGGCTCTCCACAACTCTCAACTTCTGAACAACCCTATAACTTATGCGACTCAACCATTAAGGTTTTGTTACTACGGCAACAGCCATGTTTGTTTCCTTAGCGCCGCAGCGGACTTCCGCCTGTAAAACTGCGCGTTAGCTTGGTTTGGACATTGCAGTGAACTCTTTATTACAGGCGCACACAGCAACAAATTAACGGTACGTTGGCGAGATTTAGGTACAATCTGGAGCCAGCAATGGGCTCCGAAATAGTTTCCTTCGACATGTTCGAGCACCAGAAGGAGAACATTCAGCCCCTCCATGAAGGCCGTTCTGCTGCAGCGCTCGCCAAAGCATTCAGCGTCGAGGCTATGAATGCCAGCCGCGATAAACAAGTACCAGAGCGAGACGATTTTGAGAAACGTATTGAAATGGCGGAGGATCTCGATGATCCCTTGGAAGTCTGGTTAGAATATCTCCGCTGGATACACGAAACGTACCCTCAAGGTGCCAGTGCCGAAAGTGGACTTATCTCGCTTCTCGAACGATGCGCTACTCAATTTCAGAATGCATCTCATTATGCGAACGATCCCAGGTACCTACGTATATGGATGGAATATATTCGGTATAATGATTCGCCTTCTGAAATGTTTTCATTCCTGATGCAGCGAGACATTGGCCTTCGGCTTGCTACATTTTACGAAGAATATGCGCATTATTTAGAATCAATTGGTCGTAAGCATCAGGCTGATGACGTCTTCAGAATGGGGATTGAGAATGAGGCGAGACCGCTGGATCGGTTGAGACGAAGATATTCAGAATTTTTGCAGCGCTTGGAAGCCAATCCTCCTGATCCAAATGAGCCGCGGTCACCGATCATGCCTCTAGTCAGACCCGCATTGGCTACTTTGGAATTGGCCAGCGTCGAAAGAGACGCCAATCCTCAGCAACAGCAATCGCATCAGCCAATTCAACCTGAAACATCCAGACCACGAGCGAAAATGTCTATTTTCATTGATCCGGATGGCGGCGCTTCTGGTCCTGCGGACCGTTTGGGTGGCTGGGAATCTATTGGAACTATTGCTGAAAGAAGGAAGGAAAACACTATAGATGCTAGGCCCTGGGAAGGAGAAACTATGAAAATGAGCCAACCACCATCATCAGCAACGCGAGCAAAATTGACAATATTCCGTGATACGGGAACTGAATTACCATCTCAACAACCTCAGTTTAAGATTCCAGCGCTACCGCAACAGCCTCTGCAGGGCCAGAAGGTGAAACGAGAGGAGAAGTTTGTGGCCAATATGAATGCGGTTTATCCACAAGGCGAGGCTGAAGAAATGTCTTTTGAAGAACTGCGTGCAAAGGCAAGAGGACTACTGCGACAGAAGTCAGCAAACAAGGTACAGCAATCATCAGCTTCTGTCCATCGGGGCGTCGTTTCATTAGCTCCCTCCTCCACACCTGGAGCAGATCGCTCAGCAATCGTTGAGCGTACTCCGCTTGGATCTTCGAGGAAGATTGTCCTCACGTCGGCCTTTCGGGAACAATCGCCTTTACAGCCATTAGCTGTACAGACTCAGCCTCTGAAAGGTATTGAGATCGTGCGCAATCTGAAACAGAGCTAACCTACAATTTAGACTCGCCTACTAATCCTCGTCGTCGTCCCGCGTCTCCAACTATGACCGTTCACACTCGAGCAGCAACAGATGAAATTTACAGCATGTTCAATCAGCCACTAAAATGCGATATAGACGAAGTAGAAAATCAAGGTATTCCAGACAGTAGTGATGAAGACGAAGAGGAAGAGGAAGATGACGATGACGATGACGATGACGATGAAGAGGACGATGACATTGACGGTGACGGTGACGGTGACGGTGACAATGATGACAGCGACGAAGACGAACACAAAGATGACAATAGCGATGATGATGGGCGTCAACGATCTCAACAAGGAAGAGTTTATGAAGAGGACAGTCAAGATGAGCACGATCGCGACTATGTAATTGAGCAACAACAGGATAACATTGCGAACAACAAACCTTCAAATGGAGTATATCGAGAGCATTCCAACGACATGGACAGATCGTCCACCGCATCGCAGAATGTCCCTGCGACTCCTCATCAAGATCGTGCTCCTCTAGTGTCGATAGAGCGCTATGGCATTGCAATGATGACCCCGATTGTCGAAGCCACAGAGTCAATTGCAACTATCACAAGATCCACGAAATCGAAACATGACAGGCTTTTGGACAACTTTGATGAAAACGTCGAAAGCTCGCCATTTGTTGAACATCCTGCTCCTCGCCAAGACGATAACACAACTAATGATATTAAGCAATTCTCACCGATTCGGAATGATGTATGTCTTACGGATCGCACTAATATGACAGAGATCTGGACGCGGAAGCCGATTATTACGGATTTGCTGGTCAATCCCATGGACGAATATATTCGGAATAACATTCTTGAAAATGTGGTTCCTTCTCTTCAATCATGTCGTGGGTATTTTCATAATACACAACTAAGACTAGGACGTTCTGAGGCCCTCAAGCGCAACGTCAAGAATAAAAGGAACAACACGTCAAGTGAGGATGTAGATATTGAGCTGCAAGGTTCGGTTTATCGTCTCCGACGTGAACTTGGAGAGGGCGCATTTGCTCCTGTGTATCTTTTTGAAATCATGGACAGCGACGAGAGTTTTTTGGAGGACGGAAAGTCTCGATTGCGTGCTATTAAAATGGAACATCCTTCAAGTGCTTGGGAATTTTATATCATGCAGGAGATAGAGCGCCGGCTGAGTGCTGATGCTGATATCAGTATACCAAAAGACCTTCGTGCGCGGGCATTGGATTCGGTTATTCACGTGAGGGAGTTGCACATGTTCGGTGACACATCTTGCTTGATTCTGGATTACAACGACCAAGGAACAATTTTGGACCTCGTAAACCTCGTCAAAGCTGACAGTATTAAGTCGTCTTCAGCGCCAGTGTTGGGCTTGGATGAATGTGTTGCCATGTTCTTCACGATTGAGCTCTTGCGGACGATTGAAGCACTACATGAAACTGGTATCCTGCACGGTGACTTGAAGCCGGATAATTGTATGGTCAGAATATTAGCAGGGAACGAATCTTTGTCAATGACCAGACTATCGTTGAGTGATTCGGCTTCGAAGCGACAATCAAATAGAACAATATTATCTCCGTATAAGGCTAGCGGGGAGCAAGGATGGTTGACAAAAGGTATCTCGCTTATTGATTTTGGAAGAGCGATTGACTTGACGGTGTACGACCATAAGCGCGACGTCCAGTTCATTGCTGATTGGAATACTTCAGCTCAAGACTGTGCGGAGATGAGAGAACTGCGGCCGTGGACGTACCAGGTCGATTATCATGGCTTGGCGAGTATCATTCATATGATGCTTTTCGGCAAGTACATAGAGATTACGACGGACTCTCAACCTGGATACGGCAGACGAAAGCATTATCGAATCACTCAGAGCTTTAAGCGGTATTGGCAGCAAGATATCTGGAGGGAGTTATTTGAACTGCTCCTAAATTCCGTGGCAGAGAGCCAGGCGGGCATACCGGATGTTCATGTCGAAAGTACGACTCCAGTGAAGACGTTCCCGATAACAAAAAGGCTACGGAATTGCAGAGAGAAGATGGAGGAGTTCTTGGAAACAAATGGAGAGAGAAGTGGCATGTCGTTGCGGACGTCGCTGCAGAAGTTGGAGAATTTGGTTTCCGCCGAGAGAAGAAAAACGGGAATATGAACCACATTTTGTGCAATAGATCGACATATCGTAATGAGTAACGATAAGATAATAGGTATTATGGTATATAGTTTTTGAGGCGAGGTCTCCCCTCCCGATAGCAGAAGTAGTAAATTAAGGGGTTGCATAGGGTAAGGGTAAAAGCTCATCTGATCTGATCTTGGTCACTTAGAGTTGTCCTTGGAGTGCCCATTCAAATGAGCCGCGCGATCTCCGGCGATCTCTGACGCGGTGGGAACCTGGGAGCTGAACAAGCTTATGCAATTGTTCTCCGGCAGGCAAACGGGGATATATTTACTAAGTTTACTGTAGAGAAAACAAAGTTCGCGATGAACTCAGCCATACAATATTAATCCTCAACTGCGGTGTCGGTTATTGCAGGCGACCCCACTCTGCCTTTGCCTGTTGTGGCTACTGCTCAAGAATGACGGTGATAAGTCTTTACCACCTTTAAATCAGAGGACTGAGCCTGCTCTAATTACACCATATATGTCATCAGTACGCGCCGGTTGTATCAATACACAGACGTCGGAGGTCCTTCGCGGAACTGTCCTTGATCAAGAATGACTGATGGAAACATCCTGATTGGACATATGAATAAATGGGCAAACAAGAGTACAATACTCGCTGTTGTCGTTATGCATTTGTTCAGGATATGCCATTGTAAATATAATATATCGAGTAATTTGATGCCATTTCAGGCAACTTTGGCTGGCACGTGTCTCTGAGTAACGTGTGATTGGTCTGTCGCGCCACATGAGGCTCAGTTATACTTCTGCACCGCCACACATGCCAATGCAGTGTCGTCGCCGCCCATCGTTGGACCAACGTTGCATTGAGCGGGACAAGCCTTCGAGGCTAGACACCGAGGGCCAAGCACCATCGCTGTCGCCTTCGTGTACTTCTTCCAGAAGGCACCACACAATACTTGCACGGCGCGACAGAGATCGCACCTTGTCTCTTGTATTGCGTTGCCTGTTTGTCAAGAAGGTTCGTTACTCTAGACAGGCATTTGCACACTCACATCATGAAATTCGGTCAGCAGCTGCAAGATTCGCTTATTCGGTGTGTATTGTCGTGATTTTTCGTTGTGCGCCAATGGCTAACCAGTTCGTAGCGACTATTATTACTACTACATCGACTATGAAGGACTGAAGGACCTTCTCGACTCCGGTAGACCGGACGAGGAGTGGACCGAGGAGTCAGAGGAGACCTTTGTCAGGGCTCTCGAGGAGGAGCTCGAGAAGGTGTATGACTTCCAGAAGCTGCGGACATACTCCATTAATCAGCGAGTCAAGGAAATGGACGGGAAGGTCCAGGACGCGATTCGATCTATCGACACCTCGTCTCCGCTGTCGGAGCAGGCCTTCGAAGACCTCGAACTCGATCTCGAAGAAATTCTATCCGACGTGCACGATCTCGCAAAGTTCACGCAACTCAATTACACTGGTTTCCAGAAGATTATCAAGAAGCACGACAAGGTCACGAAATGGATACTCAAGCCGATTTTTGCGGCCCGTCTGAATGCGAAACCGTTCTTCAAGGACGATTACGACAATTTGGTTGTCAAGCTCTCGAAGCTGTACGATTTAGTTCGAACACGAGGAAATCCCGTCAAGGGTGACAGTTCCGCGGGCGGAAGTCAACAGAACTTCGTTCGCCAGACTACAAAGTACTGGGTCCATGCTGACAATATCACCGAGCTTAAGTTGCTTATCCTCAAGCATCTTCCAGTCTTGGTTTTCAATGCGAGCAAGGAGTTTGAGAAGGAGGATTCCGCGATCTCGTCGATTTACTTTGACAATGATAACTTGGATCTGTACCGCGGCCGGTTGGAGAAGACTGAGGGCGCGGAAGCAATTAGATTGCGTTGGTACGGTGGCATGGCCTCTGATGTTGTCTTCGTGGAGAGAAAAACTCACCGTGAGGACTGGACCGGTGAGAAGTCCGTCAAGGCGCGATTCTCCCTCAAAGAGAAGAACGTCAATGCGTTCTTGAAAGGCGAATACACCGTCGATCTGGCGTTTAAGAAAATGCGTGAGGATGGTAAGAAATCGCCGAAGGAAATTGACGACCTTGAGCAGCTTGCTCGAGAAGTCCAGTACACTGTCCTGACAAAGAAGTTGAAGCCAGTCGTTCGTTCATTTTACAACCGCACCGCGTTCCAGCTGCCTGGTGACGCGCGGGTGCGGATTTCGCTTGACACTGAGCTTTCCATGGTCCGTGAAGATGATTTCGACGGACGCAAGCGCGCTGGAAATAACTGGCGTCGTATGGATATTGGCGTCGACTGGCCGTTCAACCAACTACCTGACGCGGATATTGAGCGTTTCCCTTACGCAGTCCTTGAGGTTAAGCTTCAGACACAGATGGGTCAGGAGCCGCCTCAATGGGTCCGTGACCTTGTCGCCAGTCACTTAGTCGAAGCTGTTCCCAAGTTCTCCAAGTTTATCCACGGCGTCGCGACCATGGTTCCCAACAAGGTAAAGCTTATTCCATTCTGGATGCCACAGATGGACGTCGACATTAGAAAGCCTGTTACCCACCAGTTTGGTATCGAGCGGCCCGCGACCGGTTCATCATCGCTGGTGAATTCCGACGACCTATTGAGCTCCAATTCAGGTGATATGGATGAGGAGTATTCACTCGACCATAACGGCGACACGCATGAGTATGCGTCGGATGACGATGACGAAGCGGCCGAGAATATCCCACTTATGGGCATCCGTCGCAGCGGCAGGCGGCCACGATCGGCACAAAACCAGCTCAATGAGACGATTCACCAATTTGGATCGACTGTTCGCAGTTGGGCAAGGGCATTCTTCTTGGAACCGGATGCATCCAAGGGTCCACAACAGGCAGTGCTCGAGCGCGTTTTCCATGCGCCTCCTGGAAAGCTAATCCATGTGCCCGTACGAATCGAACCGAAAGTCTACTTCGCCAACGAGCGCACGTTTCTGTCATGGCTCGAAATCGGCATTTTCTTGTCCGCTGTCGCGGGCAGTTTACATTCATTTGGTGACAGTCGCGCTCAGAACGCGTCGTTCTTCTTTGTGTGCACTGCAGTTGTCATGGTCACGTATAGCTTAGGGCTGTACCTCTGGCGTGTCCGCGCAATCAGAAACCGGAGGGCGATTAGATATGACGACAGAATCGGCACATCCATTGTGTGCTTCACATTTGTCATGTCTGTCTTAGTTAACTATGTGATTCAAGTATTCTAAGCACCTAAGACTGCAACCCTATGCTTTGGTTGTACTTCTGGGGATAAATGGTTTCTGGACGGAGTATTAGAAACGATTAAAGTGATTTGTCTTGAATCCATTTTGTGTGCATTGGCAGCTTTCTGTTTGTTTGTGATATATGCATTAGTAGTGGTTGTAGTTGTAGATCACGAAGTGTTAGTAATGTAAGTGAATGATGACGCCTTATTTCTCCGGCACATGATTTCCCTAGCGGGTTAGGTTCGCGTTTACGTCCAATACTTGTGGAACAATGCTGTATTATACTTCTTTAGACATATTCGTCCTCATAACTCATTAGACAAGTAACTGTCCTTTCACTGTTAATGTATTAATGTGTCCTATGTAAAATATTGCGCGATCCATTCTCATTTATTCTTCCGACGTGATATAGCTGTGCTTGATATCCTTCCATTGTTTCTGTACAACGAGTTAGTCCGTACTTAGGCGAGCGCGAGACCCGTTGAGTATTGGATGTCAGTCACTTACTCCCGCGTTCAATCGGTCCCAGATTTTATCAATTGTAGAGTCGAAGCCACTGCAAACAGGCATTAGCAAATTTGCAACTCTCCTATGTGAAACATAATGCCGATATATTGTCACAGATGTTGAACATCCTATTTTTTTTTCCATTGCTTAAAATTAACCACTCACATCTCAAACGCGAAGGCGCCGAAAAGAATGGTACCGACATAGACCGAGTTCCGGCGCATAAAAGTGTTGTAGATGATGGATGAAACGGCCTGTCAAGATCTCGTCGTTAGCAAAGAATTCGCTCGTCGCAGTCTAATTTACTCCTCGCA
This sequence comes from Lipomyces starkeyi, assembly GCA_018804115.1. Taxonomy (NCBI): domain Eukaryota; kingdom Fungi; phylum Ascomycota; class Lipomycetes; order Lipomycetales; family Lipomycetaceae; genus Lipomyces; species Lipomyces starkeyi. Next base: position 419,677 of record JAGJTG010000009.1, on the reverse strand, counting down.
TTGACAAATTCTCTGTGTAGTATTATGATATGTAGGTATTTTCGTCTCGGTTTTCAATAGTCCATCGCAACCATCGCAACCATCGCAACCATCGCAACCATCCCATGCCATCCCAAATTTCCCAAATATTATTTAAAATCCAAATCATACCATTGTGAAATATATAACTATTCCTCTAAATCGTCGCCTGAGGTGTGGGTCTATGAACTTCAAATCGTACTGTTGAATCGCAATCAAAATGAGTCGGGAGATTCCCCGGCGGCAGTTTGGTTGGCATCGGCTGGTCGTTGATTGGCCTGCGAAAACCCTATTCACCGCGCTTTGCGTAGGCTGGCTCTTGGTGCTATGCTAGCTTGTGCCAGGAGATGTGGTGGAAATGTGGAAGCATTAGGGTTTAGTACAGGACCCTTATCAAACAAGGACTTGAGCACGCGTCGTATAAATTGATTCTTGACGACTAAACACGCTGATCCGGCATTCACGATCAAGATTTGTACCGTTATTTAATCACGAAACCCAGAATGACGAGCACTACAAGTCCACTGCGGCTTTTGTCGTCCATACAACACGGAGATTCGTTGAGCTATCTAAGCCCATCATCAGGGTCCGACAATAGTTTCGCGACGGCGCCTATGTCGCCTACACCTAGCACCCCGCGGGGTGCGAGCACATCATCTGTCGCGGCCACTGCTGTGTCGCCTCCGAGTGGGGCTTCCGTTGCTGGGATTGTGATGACTCCGAGGGGGGAGAGGCTAATTCCTGCCACGGCGAGGAAAGATGGGAGTGTGCGCAAGGAAATTCGGATTAGACCAGGTTTTGTGCCGACGGAAGATGTGGCGAGGTATAATGTCGCGGAGCGGGTGCAACTGCGGCGGCAGCGGTTGGCGAGGGAGAAGGCGTTGGGAGATCAATGGCCAGTTAGTGCGGAGGTCGGCGATGTGGAGAAAGATGTTGATGATGCAAGTAAAGTTTTGGAGGGTCTGGTCATTGATGAGCACGGCCCTGCTCCTGCCGCAAAACTGGGATCGGACGAGTGGGACTCTATTAAGCGGGTCGGATTACCTGCTGTTGCGTCTGCTACGGCAAAGCCAACCGAGCGACCTCGCATTGCCCCCACCAGACAGCCGAAGAATGCGCCGTCGGATCGATCTGGCGGATGGTCGCGGTCGAACTCAGTGGACTCGACAGCGTCGCAGGAATCGAAAGATAATTCTCATAAGACTGCGACAGATTCATACTCGGCTACTACCACTCCCAGGGCTGGGCCAGTGTCCAAGACAGGGCAAATTGTCGCAAGGGGACAGGCCACGGCGACATTTTCTGCGTTGCCAGTGAAGGACGAGTCGGCTGTGACAGTGCCGACTACATGTGCCACTGAATTCACCGCGACAACGGGTTGGGACACGCCAACGTCGCCCACGACCACGAATGCATCCGGTTGGGATATGCCCAATTCGTCGGCTATGAGTGCATGGGGCGGCGTTGCCTCACAATCGGATTGGACTCCGTTAGAATCCGCGACGTCAATGCCTACGGACTCAGCGGCTACGAAGACCACGTCCAGACAGAGATCAGGCAAGCCTGATAGAGCCGAAGGACAAGATCGCGGTAGGTCGGGATGGAAGAATGGCAACGACGGAGACAGCCATGATTCGTTCCGTCGTAACGGTCGCAGCGACAATACGCCGGATTCGCGACTGCGGCTTCCAGATCGTCGCCGCAGTGGACGTGACGGAGATTATTCGTCTCCCGCACCCTCATCGCATTTGCCGTGGACAGACTCGAATGGCACGGCGGATAACCGGCCGCGTCGTGTGAATCCGGACCGTCGTGGACGGTCGCCGGAGGAACGCAAACGCGCGTTTGAAGAATTCCTCAATCGCCCGCTGGAAACGAAACATAATTACCCATCCTACAACCAATTCGTCGGCGCACGCGGGGGAGGGACGAGTACTCGTGTTGGGGCATGGACGTCGTCGTCCGAGAATAACAAGGACGCGACCGACTGTGAGAAAATTAGTGGGGTATCCAGGCGGGTGTCGTCACCTGGAAAGGTGCTTGAAAGTCGATATGCGCATTGACTGATGGAGAGATTGCTTTGTACATATTATTTGCGCGGCATTTAGTCTAGTTGTGGCGTTTGTATTATTAGCAACTTGTGGACATAATTAGTGGGTACGATAGAAAGGATAAAATTAGTAAACGGATATGTGAGGCAGGCGTTGCGTTGTTGATTGTTAATTTGCATACCGGTAATATTTAATTTAATTTAATTTAAATTTAATTTATCTAACTACTGATTGCACTTTAAATAGAGAACTTTAAATGAACAGATAATGCATAAGCACTAACACAGAACATTAAAAGTACACCGGCATCGATAGAATGGCACGGCTGATTTTCCTGAGAGCGCAGTTACTAATCAGAAAAAGGAGTATGCAAGGGTCGAAACGCGAGCGAAATGATAGGGGGCTGGTACGGGCTTGTAATGGCACCCGGGGCCCATCCTTGCGCAGTGCAGCCGCCCCTTATGGCTCATCAGCGATCTATATAGGTATTCGTATATATATATTGAAGCTGAGCATTTCATGGCTCGTGAACTATACATGGGACTCTTCGCTGTCGGTATGTGCCCTGGAAACGGATTGCGCCAAAGTTGTCCACGGCAATGGCAAGGCAGTCTGCGGACAGTATGAGAGGGTCTTAAAATAGAAAAATCTGGCGATGACGTCGTGGTGTGGCTGGTGGGTGGTTGAACCGCCGAGATGTCAAAACCTTATATTGGCGCAGGGGTGGCGGCGCTTATGCAAGCCCCGGCAGAGTTACACCACAACGACCCGGTGACTTCCTGCTGCACGTGAGCCTAGTCCTATGTCGACGACCTATATTCGCAACGCTCTCTTCCCCAAACGATACCACAAAGCGAGAAATGGTATAGATATGGCTGCTAGCTTGGCAGCTGAGCAAAATAACCTAACCAGCTGGAAAAGGAATTAACTGTAACTGCGATGACAATGGCGGGCAACAACCAGGGGGTCCTTCAATTTCACGCTATCTCTAGAAGTCTGTAAGGGCTAAAAAGGCACAGGCACGGCGCTAGCGAAAAGTCTAATCCTTCGGAACAGGCAAGGAGTGGCTGGGAGGAGTCCATCAAAAATAGCATTCGTCAGTTAGTCAACTCGCAGTATCTTCTACTCACTAAATTCCAAACTGTTACTACTCACGGATCATTGTTCTATTCGCGGCTCGATCACAGAGAGTGCTCATATAAGAGCCCCGGGGCCCATCCCATCCGTTCCCAATAATTGAACAATTGAACATTCATATCTTTCTACATCCACGAAATGATCTTCCGCAGTGCAGCGCTTCTCTTCTTCTCCGGCCTCGCGACTCGCGTCGCCGCCCAATCCACAGCAAACTGCAACCCCCTCGTGGCCTCCTGCCCACCTGATCCCGCCCTCGGCGGCTCTATTTCCCTCGACTTCACCCAAGGGTCCTCCAGTCGCATCAACCCTGTCTACAGCCCCGGTGACATCTCCTACATTCCAGGCATGGGTATGACGATGACCATCAACCAGCTCGGCGACGGCCCCACTGTCGCCTCCGACTTTTACATCTTCTTTGGCAAGGTCGAGGTCGTTGCCCAGTGTGCACCCGGCACAGGCATTGTCTCCTCTGTTGTCCTGATAAGTGACGACAATGACGAGATTGATCTCGAGTGGACCGGCGGTGATGCCTATCATGGTGAGATTCATATTGACTACTCGAATGGCACAGGGCTGACGTTTCACAGTTCAAACCAACTACTTCTCGAAGGGCCAGACTGGATCGTACGACCGTGGTGGAATGACAGATGTCGCCAACCCGCAGTCCACATTCCACACCTACACAATCGACTGGAACCGCGACTCGGTAACCTGGTACGTCGACGGCGCCGTCGCTCGCGTACTCCCTTCAGACGCTCCTGAGGGATACCCCCAGACTCCAATGCAGATCAAGATCGGTTCCTGGGTCGGCGGCAGTCCAGACAACGCTCCTGGTACTATTGCTTGGGCTGGTGGCCTTACCGACTTCTCGCAGGCTCCATTCAATTTTTATATCAAGAGCTTGAAGGTCACGGATTACTCGACTGGCACTGAGTACGTCTATAGTGACAACTCTGGCAGCGAGGACAGCATCCAGGCTGTCAGTGGTTCTTCCGGTGGATTGGTTTCGGAGACCTCTTCCGGAGCTGCAACATCTTCTTTCGCTTCTACTGATCCCACCACTACTACTGATCCCACCACCTCGACCTCGTCTGTGGAATCTACTCCGTCCTCCGTGACATCGACCGTGCCGGCTACCTCGTCCTCGCCGAGTAGTTCGACTTCGGAGGTGTCCACTAGTGACTCTGCTTCGACCGCGTCTCCGTCGTCGTCGACTTCCTCGTCGACAACTTCCTCGTCTTTAACGGTGTCGGCAGCTTCCTCGTCGTTATCTACATCGTCGACAACTTCCTCGTTAACTTCATCGTCGACAGCTACCTCGTTAACTTCATCGTCGACAACTTCCTCGTCGTCTACATCCTCGACAGCTACCTCATTAACTTCCTCGTCGTCTACATCCTCGACAGCTATCTCGTTAACTTCATCGTCGACAACTTCCTCTTCGTCCGCGTCTACCACCTCGATTGCTCCTTCTAGCTCTTCGGCTTCTTCTTCGACTGCGTCCACTGTCTCGTCCTCTTCATTGTCATTGGCTTCACCGTCGGCCTTTACTTCCTCCACTTCGTCTGTCTCATTCCTCGTTGGCAGTGCCTCTGCTCTCTCGACTCTCGCAGGCAGTACCATCGCGTCGCCGATCCCTGTTCACAATATGACTTCCGTGGCTTTCGTCTCGACGCTGTCGACTATCACAACTTCATCAAATTTGACCACCACCGTTGGTTTCCCTGGCTTCTTCAACCGGACGTCATCGACCACCTCAGCAATCCGCACCGCGGGCGCGAGCGCATCGAAGACCAGCCAACCAGTCGCTGTGCAGACCACCAATGCGGCCATCTCCGCGATCAACATTAGCTCCAACAAGCTCTGCGTCCTGTTCCTTGGCGTTCTCGGTGTCGCGATCGTCATGGCTTGAACGTAATTAAGCGCGTTTTCAAGCGTTACTCTTAGGCATTTACATCTGGGGCAAACTTAATGGGCGTTCTCTTTGTGTTCATGTATCGTTAATCTTTAATCATTTCTGGTATTTATATGGCGAGTGGCGGGCTCTTGTAGCGTAATATGTGATGCATCTGGTTTGTTATTCATATTGTGATATATGTGTGAATGTGAGTGTAAATAATTTAATAATTATAGACTAATCTACTGGGAGATACACCTTGCGACCGTAATTCGCTAAGCTATCGGTTTTCGACAGAAAATTGAATGAGCTTTAAGGAATTCAGTATTTAGGTGACGCTTTGAGATCCTCTTACCAGAATTTGAAACCACATTATCAAGGAGACACGAGTCAACTCGTAATAGTATTGTTTCCCAGTCACATTCTTTGCAAAATGCAGCAGATGTCAGAAATCGTCCATGTTACATATGGCTGTCTAATCGATGATCATATGCGATATAATTCAAAACTTCTTCTTCGAAAAAATTAATAAAAACTTTGAATTTCATATTAGCGGTTCTCAACTCCATTGATGAATCACCTCGCTGTTAGCTATGTAGCTAAACTTTCTGTTAATAAAGCTCCCTAACCCTGCATATTGAAAGGACACGCGGTGCTCGGCATTCTAGACTATCTGAACAAGATCACCAAGTCCACGGACGAGGAGTAATTCATAAAATGCCCAATCCAAAGAATAAAGTGAATCTATCGTATGTTCCACTTTAGACAATAGTTTTATTGGGAGAATGAGGAGAGAGCTGACGACGTGTTTGTGGACTTAGATCACTACCTGATCTTAAGAACGCGACAGACGACGAGATCGTTAAGGTATACCATGTCACTCTGTTTTTCATGTCACTATTATTAGTTTTTCTGAATCTATTGATTACTTTTACTTAGTTACTGAATATTTAGATGAAATTGCGCTAACAGGTATAGATCCTATCGGGCAAAGGCTACACCCAAATCTTCAACCTGATCGACATCCGGCTCACGCTCGGCTTTCTCTCCGTCATCGTTGCGGCAGCGGCAGGCGGTTACGACTACTACGTTGGATTTGAAAAAGCAAAGACGTATACAGCTATTGGCGTTTCTATTTACTTTGTACTGAATATGGCGTTGACGATATGGATCATGTATTTTGAGAAGGGGACAATTTACCAGGGCTCCAAAGATGGGAAAAAGGTATTCCCTATTTTTTTTTGGCCTTGCACATGCCATTTGGCTAATACAGTATGGTGGGTGCTAATGATGGTGTTTAGATTTCGGTTATGTCGACGATGAAGAAATATACGCCAATATACGATCTCAAAGTGACGGAAACTACAACGTCGCAATCGACACAAGCTAAGAAACCATTTACAGAGTTTTTCGACAGTAGTGGGTATATTGTGAGGAAGCCACTAGAAGAATGGTTAGATGGTATAATTAAGGACACCGGTGCGACGGCGATGAACTCTAAAGATGGAAGAAAGAAACAAAAGTAGGGGTACATAGGAAATATGAGCTATGTAGATTGGCATGCGGATATTGGGATGGCATTATTGTATTATAGCTACTTGTCTTAATAAGCATAGGATCTTGCATGAGCTAATAACTCTCACAAAGCCTCGTTAGCATAGAGAATTAGAGATCCATTTCCACTTACTTCCGCTAAATTAAATGGACAGATGAAGCGAAGTTTTGACCTCGGTCGGCTATATAACTTGCAAGCGACCCATATCCAATCTGATAACTTCCTCAAATAATTGACCCTTTAAGGTTATCAGATACAAACTATATATGCAGCTTCTCATTCCCCAAAGAACGATTGGCACTCTACCGTTTGGCATGATGTACGGCTACGGCACGTATCCCGGATGCAAGAGCAAGACAATAAGATGCGACACTCTATAATTACTAGCCTAATAAAATAACTACCAAACTTACCAATCAACAACCAAAGTGACATACCGCATATTACAAGTCCAACAAAAAATCACTGAATACAGAAAATGAGAACACACACCCATTGCGACTTTAAATAATATACAAGCGAAAAGATAGACTCCGGCAATATTGATACAACTGTTGGATGTACACGTACACGACGAAAAATTAAAACAGAGCCGAATATAAGTGTTTAAGTAGTTGCAACTCCAAACAAAATATGTTACCCGACAATCGTTAAATTAAACTCATGGCTGTAAAATCGAAGAAGCATGCGTATGCTGTAAGTATATACAATTGAAGAAATAGGCTGCTTTAGCGAACGAACATATTAGCATCATCTCATGGCATCAAATTAGGAAATACTAACCGTCTATAAAATTAACACCAATCGCCATCATATAAGCTTATTCGTCTCTTTCTTCAACTCACTTCAGCTCGTTGAGTTCCTGCTCATATATAGCCAGCAAATTTTCGCTCTCTGCAATCGCGCGACGGTGACTCTCGAGCTCATCCTCAATTTTCTGGCGTTTGGATCGGAGGAATTCGCGCACTTTTTCGGCATCGCCACGAATGTCGACTGGAATGTCAAAGCCTCGATTCGAAGCTGGCAACGCACCGGGCTCTGACGACGTAGTCGTTTGACTGGATACGACCGTGGATGAGGAACTGGGATTCAGGATCGAACTAATGCTATTTACACGAGCGATTTCACTCGCTGTTGCAGGAGCATTTCCCTCTGTATCCGAATTGCGCCGTTTCGTTGCAAGTACTTGAATTCGGCCCTCAGTCGGTTGGTTTAAGGGATACTGGATCGGGGGGAGACGAGAAGATTCCTCGGATTGCTGCTCGGCACCGTCGACGTTGACATCGATCGGCGATTTTGATCGATCCGTCATTGCCGGCAAATTCGGTCGTGGCAGCAGGGTGGATGAGGAAGTCGGAGATGTAGACCGAAACGCACCAGTGAAGTCAATAGGCGGCGGAGGAGTGGATGCGGCGGAATGAGAGGGCGAGTGCTTCCAGCTTGGAACGCCAAGACGTCGAATTGCCGAAGAATTCTCAGGCGCAACCGAAGGGACCGGCGGGTAAGCCTGTAGAGATTGCTGCTGCTGTGGCCGCGAGAGCTGATCGACTGACCGAGGACCGAAAATCTGAGGGAGATACCGGGGCAGAGATTCGTTATCATCGTGCGGTCCCGAGTAAGGCGAACGTAATTGGCTGCGCTGGGTAGGGCCCTGATTGGCACCGCTTTCGCCATCCTCGTCGGATTCGGACCCACCACCCGATACCGGACGATATTGCTGGCTCGAAGCCTCGAAGCCCTGCTGTTGCTGCTCGGGTGGATACTGGACTGGTGGGAGCGCATTGGGGGTAACGGGGGGCGCGACCCGCTTGCGACGCTTGATCACGCTCTTCTTCATCGCGACAGGCCGATGCACTCCGTGGAGCTTATAGTAAAGGCCTAGATCAATATACTTTGTAAGCGGTATGCACCCCATAATAACTCTCTCACTAAGACGTGCCCTGGACCTTGTCCCTTCTAATGAAGCTACAACCCTATTCCATCATAGGATTCACATAACTTGCGGTCTAGAACGGGAACTTTACGATCTGGCCCAAGGAAAGAACAGTCGGTCACTGCACAGAATCATATGCCGGCATCTGCCATTGCACGTAGAAAATAGCGCTACAAATGAACACGCTAGACCTGGCAACCGATACGACACGAAAAGGAACAGAAAGTAAGGCAATGGCTACGTACCGCATGCATTGCAAATCGTGTGGCCAACCTCGTCACGCCGCCACAGCGGCGTGATTGTCGTCCCGCAGTTCTGGCATGAAATAATGACGGCTGGATTTGCCAGATTGTTGACTTGATAGTTAGGAGGAATCGAGGCTGTGTTTTGTAGCGATTGCTGCGAGGAGTGTTGGTAGGCTGGTTGTTCGTAAATTTCCCTTCGAGACGCATTGGTCTCGCCTGTCGCAGATTGAAATCGAGCATCGTCGTGTTGCTGTTGCTGATGCCTACGATGCTGCTGGAGGGTGGAGGCCATCTGAGCGGCCTTCGCCACACGGTTATTGTAGGCCGGGCATCCGCTACACGCTCGGGCGCCACCGGTACCGTTGCAATGGCCATCGCCAGGACATGTACCAGGAACGCCGTGATCAGCTGTTATTAACAGGCTGACGGCACCGTCCACGTCGGCTGCGGCAACACTGCCTCCAGTGATGGAGACGGCAGCGGTCTGCGGTGGACGTTTAAGATTCACTGGCCGCGAGATATTGCGAGCTTTGAGATATAAGCCACAGGCGTTGCAGATAGTAGTACCGTCTGGGGCTCGTCGCCAGAGAGGGGTGCGTGTTGTGCCACAGTTGCTGCAAACCTGACCTATTGATTCTATGGGAGGAGTGTGTTCACTAGAAGAGTCCGTTGGCATTTGAAGTGGAACGCTATACGGCGCCGACACAGGCAGACTGTCATTATTTGACGAAGTCCTAGATCGAGATTGCTGTTGAGGAATTTTTGCAGAATTGTGCGCCGAAGCGGGCGAACGGGACGCAGGTCGTCTGACGGGTTCTAATGGTGGAGATTGCTGGAGCTGAGGCCGGTGCGAAGGGGGCGAAGAGCCGTGGCTGTTGTCACGACTGTCAGCCTGCATGTTTACTGAAGAGGCAAATTCGAGATCAGGACTGGCGTCAGAGAGGTCCGAGTCAGACTCAGACTCAGACCAGCAGCGGATCGGAGGCAGACGAGTGATGTGCTGAGACGAGCTGGAGAGTGATGCTTTTGTTAGATATGCCCTGGACGAGGAAGCAGGCGGATAGAGATGATAGGGGGTATCAACGGAGGCCCGCTGCTGGCAGGTGACGGGGCAGGCTAACCGCTCAGGGGTGGTGGTCCTCGTCGAGTCGTGATCGTGCAAATGCAGGACAGGGCGCAGGAGTGGATCCGGTGTTGCACCCATCACTGGGCAGGTATTGGCTTAGCTGAAAGAACAGGCAGAAGTGAACAAGTCGTGAAGGCGTGCGCAAGGGCGGACGAAGGAACTCTGCGACCATAAGAGGACATGGTTAAACTGGGCCGACATCGCGGTGAGCCGCGGCACGTGACTGTCAATCTGATTAAAATCGCTGACAATCGTGCGCGTCCTGATTGGTCCACAACTAAGGCTAGCGCGGGCTAATGTGCGAGAACTGATTGGTTGTTATCTGTCCAAGCTGAATGAGCCGCAGCACGTGTGGGTCGGCGGCTTTAGTTCGTGGAGTCCAGAGTCCAGAGTCCAGAGTCCAGACTACCGTTCCCTTTTCCACTGCTGGTCCAGTACAGAACCGGTCGTCAGTTTGGAGTCAGATGATTCAGCCCGTGTTGTTCAACTGCACTGCTGTATTTCTTGCGGGCATCGTCAAAATTGCGCATGAACGCCATCGCCGGTAACTCCGCGGATACTCCGGATTTAAGCCGGCCGTTGAGTACCTCTTGAATGGCGTACTGGGAATATAATACATCAAAATGTCTATTTCCATAATCTGGAGCTATTTCACTACTGTAAGCTTGTTCGTCGGGTTGCCCATCTAACAGTTGCTCGTTCCTCGATTGGTCAGCAGGTTGTTTTCGGGGTCTCGCCATTGAAGTGGGTCTGCATTCACATATCGGTGGCGCGATTGGCAGTGACTCATGAAGTCGGCATTCGTCACTCAGACAGCGCCTCCTGCTGCGCTCTCGAATAACCCGTGCAAACTGTATTCTAACTTGTTATCAACGATATCACTGATGGTATCTCCGAGGACTTAAGGGTCAGCAGCAACGAATCGAGTATTGCAATAGATTGCACTTAGATCAGTTCGATGCGTTCTCAAGCAGTAGACACTGTCACCATCATGTATTGCGTCTCCTGTGGTCGATTCTATTACTCGTATCTGCATATTCAGACTGCATCCTCAACATTAAGCTGGCAACAGTCCTTATCGTTTCAACTTGGCACGTCCAACAGGAAATGCCGAAGTTCACAGTCCGACCTTGCTAAGGCTTGTAACAGAACAATGATTCCGATCGTCTATTGTAAATGTAATTTGAAACGGGACTGCAAAAGTCGTTGGTAAGTCCGTTGCACCCGCGGGGATACCGGAGGAATTTCCTTATTAAATAACCGCCGAACTGACTACTGGAGATTAGACGGACTTACGTCCTAGTTGGTAGAATCCCGTGCCCCAAACATCGGTTGTCATTTGTTTCAGCAAAATACCTATGTCATGGTTGAAACTGTATATTTTGGAAGGTATCTTCTACGAGTAGGGCTGTTGACGATTTGCCGGTTTGCCGATATCGTATCGGATAATATCCGATATCGTTATCCGATACGATATCGGCAGCCTGAAATCTTGCGAATAAAATTACGAATAAATATCGGCACGCATAGGAGTTAGCCGAATAGTATCGGCATATAGGCGCCGATATCGGTTATCGGCAGAAAATCTCTTAAATTAGGACTAGCTGGTATTCAAAATGTCACCAAGTGATCTGAGAGATAGCAATATGTAGAAATCAACGTGATGAGACCACAAACTTGACAGAACTTCGTGCTCCTTGAACGGGCGAGCAGTCTGGCCGATTTATAAAGATGTCAGCGTCTATTGACATATCATGCGAAACTGTTAACTATAGATATATTTGCTCATTAATGCTTATAGTAGTCATTCATGAGCATTAACATGCGCATTGTGTTGGCCTTCATCGAATGCCTTCTCACTCCTAGCACGTCTCGTCCTACATTAAACAACCTTTCAACTTGAACTTCTGATACTGGGATGGCTAGAAAATTTTGACAGTGATTAGCGGGCTATCGAAGTAGCGGTCTATGTCGGAAAGTGTAGTCTGGCTTCGGGGCTGCACTTTCTGAAGCATCCGAGACTCCAGATTGTTTCTACTGCAATCCGCCGAGAGTGGCAGATTTGCAGGGCAGTCCTCATCAATTGATTCGTACATCAAATGCAGTTTTTGGCGGATGGCATTAATTATGAGGGCGCCAGAGTTCTCATCTGCCTCAAGCTCTTTCAAGATGAGATTTTGCTTCACTCGGGGATCTAAGATTAGAGCGATGTAATGCGTATCCGTTTCATCCATGAACGAATAATATTTTCTGTATTTTGCCATTCCTTGGTTAACCGCAGATACAATGTCATATCCAAGGTTGGAAAACTCTCCCTTGCGCTCGGACGCATCATAAAGCAAATCATGAAGTTCATAATATCGCATGTGAGAGGCTGATTTGTGGTTTTTTTGCTGATATGAGCAGAGTGAATTCATCAAATTTCGCAAGAATCATCTGGACTTGTTCAAGCCATAGCCAATCATCAGATGAGAACGGTGGGATGTCTGTTTGTAACTCTAAAAACTTGTTCATTTGACGTTTAGCTTGAAGCCCGTCATTCAACATCCGAAATGTTGAATTCCACCTTGTCTCAACATCGTACTGGATGAACTTATTGGGCAGGTTAAGAAAGTTGCAGATTTCCTTCCATTTCTGCCTTCGCTGGGGGCTCCTGTCAATCCAAAGGGCGAAGATTCTCAGCTTGGCTAATGGTCCTGTCGAGGCAAATTGAGAAAATATTCCGTCCCTGAGGTCATTACAAGCAGAAAATGCCTCGTCAATATTGTCAGATCTTAGAGTTCGGAGGATATCCTTAACGATAAGGTTCAAAATGTGCGCGAGGCAACGGACAAAACTTTCCTCTCCTTGGAATAATGGCTCCCTCTCAGGGTTTTCAGCCTTGAGGCTGTTATACAACTCCGAGACCATTATTTCGTTGTTTCTTGCATTGTATCCGGTAATGGTAATCAGCTTGGATTCCAGTTCTAGCTCTACGAGCATTTCTTTGACTGCGGCTGCCAGGTTCTCCCCACTGTGTAAACCACGGAGCTCAGTGAATTCCAGTACCCTCTCTCGGTATTCAAAGTCCTCTGTAAGCCAATGGCCAATAATTCCTAAGATTGGGAGATGGTTTTTGCTAGTCCAAATATCGAGGGATAATGCGATGGTCTTGCAAGTAGAATCAAGTTCTTCTCTTAATTGGAGACGTTGTGCTGCAAAATCCTCAACAAGTCGCTGCCGAACTGTATGGCGTGAGGAGAGAGGGAGGGTTATCCCTGGGATATCGCAAAAAATTTGCTGAAACGCTGGAGATTCAATAGTCGTAAATGCTTGTTTCTCTGTAACTATCCAGCGTAAAAGGTTCCTTTCGAGAAGTTGCTGGACTGTAAGAGTCTGTTGCCCTTTGAAAAAGGTAGCGATAGAAGGCTGTTTCTTTGTGCCTGAAGCTCCACGGCTAGATTCGGGAGCGTAGATTGAATGCTTCTCCAGATGTCTTGCCATGTTTGAAGTTGAAGTTTGCCTTGCCGAATCTGTAGTCTTCCAATTACATCGGATCCCAGTCTGTTCATCGATATAAATGCAACGGATATCACGGTCTGTGAGCCTCTTGCTTTTGGTCCTCTTCATTATCCACGGCCGATTGTACTCTGTGGTCTCGAAATACGCCCACATCCACTCAGTAGCCCGGGTCGCTATATTGCGAGGTTGAATCGTGCAACTTGTCTTCCGAGATAATGGAAGAACTGGAATCCACGGTTACTGGACCTGTAGGATTCTGAGAAATTGATTGAGAAGGAAGGATTTCGCAATCTGGACTATTAGCGACGCCAAAAATCAATTCATCCGAGGGGACAGAATCGGGGGCCATTGGTAATTCCTGTATACGATCTTCGAATGAAGCTTCTTCATCACTTCCGTCATTCAGAAGACGGTAATCCAGGCGCCTCTGGCGGCTGGGTCGAGGACTACGATCCATATTCGTTGCCTAAACAATTACACAAGCAAATATCAGCGAGTTGGATATGGACTTCTGGACCCGTGGCTAGAAATCAACAGCTTTTGATAGGACATAGGAGCATTCAGGTCACGTGATATAATCACATGATTTTTATCGGTACGGATCCGATATCGGCAGGCTCTAAATCTGTCGATAAAAATTACGAAATATCGGCAGACTTTTTATTTCGCCGATATCGTATCGTCAACAGCCCTATTGGTAATAATGGCATGAACCAAATTTGTGCATGCATTTATGTCACGGTTAGGGTGATATTATCACCGCACACAGTCCTGGACGCTTCGCAACATCGGGTAAGGGCTATTTATCGAGGGCTGCGACTAAGAACGTAAACTCGGATAATGACGATAATCTATAGCCTTTGCATGTAAAATCGACGCTGTTTCGATGGTTTGATTTGCGACGTCGGCCGATGTAAACTACAAATGTGGTTTACCTTGGTGGCAAGAAGTTGTCCATTGGAACGGTTATGATGCTATGTGTTTACATTTATGCTTGCTGGTTATTATCAAAATCAATTCTCGACGTTTGCTTGCTGCCTGAACCACAATGACTTGCTTCCCTCACCGCTGTTCCCACCACATAATACTGATCTGGCTTGAACATTTTTGTTAACAGCACCCAAAATGAGTCTCTACTATGCGAGGACGGATGCAGACCACGCGCTAGGAATGTTGTCACAGCAGCGATCGTCATGGCACGTGCCCCTCCAGCGACTACCTCAGTCGAGGTGACCGCAAAATCTGCAAACAGAGAGTATAAAGGACTGACACAGTCACGGGCACAGACAAGTGTGGTACCTGCTCCTCTTACGGTGCCAAAATCCATTTCTTCGGCAATGGCTACAAGCGACAATGAACAAAGAGTCTTACAGCATGCACTGAATTTCCTAACGGCGAACGAGCCAGAAAAAAGACTCGATATACACCTTTCTTACAAATCCTTCCAAGCCCTTGAAGAGCAAGCACTTGCACTCTATGGCGACGAAAAGTATATGAGCAAAGACCAAGCAATGCTGTTGTTGTGAGTATGACTAACCAGCAATAGATATCCCCGTGTTGAATACTCTGCCACTGACTCGAGGGTCACTATCTACACGGCCCCAACAGCGCTGCATGGTTCTTCAGCAGTCAACTTAGAACGGGCCATCAGCTTTGCCGTATACAACGTACTAGTACGGCATCGCAAACAAGAGCTATTCGAACGCATCGTTGCCGTCGGAGAATCTACTTACAGCTCGGTGGATGAGCAAGGTAGACGATCAACAAAAACTCCCGATGCCGGACTCAAATACTATTATGACGGGGGCACGGTATTGACCATCATCATGGAGGTAGGAGTCTCAGAAGGGTATACGCAGCTCAACGCCGACATCATGCTGTGGATGAACGAGTTTCACTGCCGCACTGCTATCCTCTTATATAATAAAGAGTCTCCAAAATTTAGATTTCCCGAGGACGCAGACGCATATTCCATCAATGAGCGTCCAGCGTTTGTCGAGGCAATGAACCAAGTCGGGCGAACTAGTCCTTTTGGACCATATCGTTACAGAGAGCATACGTGGTTCGGAACCCTGGACACGGCCGTCCTTGAGGTATTCAAACGAGATCAAAACACCGGCACCGTCAATAGCACTGGGACATATGTGAGTAGCAAGTTTATAGCCTCGAAAATTAACCTGTACTGATCAACTCAACAATAGCTCGTAGTGCAAAATGGCCACATGGTCGTACAAGGCGGCAGCCTAGACATCGGTCTTACTATTGGAGATGTATTCCCGCCGAACGAAGAGGCAATTCGAGACATACAAGATGAACGCGTACAGCTTGGAATAAATTTTGTTCGTAACATGTTGGCATCGGGCAGTCATGATACTGCGGTGTCGCGTTTCAATCGCTTCATAGGTGAGGATTGAATCGCCTCGCGGGTCGATCTGTATAAATTATTGATGAAACATCACCACACCGTCTCTCAATGACCGGGCGAAGAATGAATCGGTGGAGTCCTAACTTTTGCCTATTTTAGAAGAAAATCTTGCTGACGAAAAAGTTGAAAGCAAACCACTCCTCATAATGATGGTTTTTATGTCCTGTCCAAAAGTAAAAAACCTGTACATTATAAGTTAATGATAGTTCTTGATTATCGAATAAAAAACCTAGAAGAACAGAATAACAACCGAAAAAAGCACTTGTACGCCCCGCCTCAAATAAATACGAAACAAATTATTGTCCCACGTGATTACTTCCCCTCAACCACACGCCATTATATAGTCAAGTTCCATTTTTGAACCCGGTACCGTTCACAAGTACCTTTCCCAACTCAGGCCCAGGGTAAGGGTCGCGTTCCTTCCCTGGTGCACAAGAATAAGCCAGAATTCACGACACCGTCATTCAGGAAAGGGAATGGCTTGTTTCTGTCTTTGGGACACCCTTTGACAATGTAGGGCGCGGTTAGTATTTTGCAGATGAATGATATATTATATCACTTTGCAATTTATGATCGTAGACTGACAGTTAAGGAGATGACATAAAAATTTAAATAATAAACTATTTCTGCTTCGAGAATGGTGAGGTATAACTCGAAGTACCTGATTAGTTTTTCGTTACAGCGTGACTTTCGGCACACCGGGACTCATGTTACCTCACTAGTATTCCGAGAACTTTCTAGAACTCTCGAAGCCTCAGACAACAAGGTTCTTGGGGCTCAATTCTCACAACTTAATGGGCAAAGCCTGACTTGGAAATTAGAATTATATCATCCTAGGAGCAGCTATCTAGAATGGAAATACTCCCAAGACCACCATCCCAGGAGATACCGCAGCCTAGTTATACCATCCTGGGAGTAATTATCTGGGATAAAAATATTCTCAGGAACACCATCCCAGGAAGCCTCCAAGCACAGGAAGAAATACCAAAGATTGACGTCATCCTGGAAATAAATATCGAACTAGAATGGGTCACCTGGGATGCTTATCTTTCTATGTCTCCATAGCTGGGCTATGATTTACTGGGGAGAATTCCGTTTCCTGGTATCATTTAGTCTTTGCAATTCAGATTGCCCCAGGACCTTGACCATTTCAGTCTTAAGATCCGACCCAGCTTTCGCAACTATTGTAGACTACGAATAGTAGCATTATATATATATTAAAACATCCTCTGAGACCTAGGACTGCTGAAGGACATGCGTAAAATGCGGCGGTATACCTATACCCTATGTATCTGCGGAGAAGCATGGTTAAAAGGCTAAGCTTGGTCTACACAAGTAGCCTCGAAGGGTCTCTATTTATTTGCCAGAGGTATACAATGCGGCCACGCTGGGTTGCTTTATGGCGTAGCCATCGGGCCCTGAGAGCCCTTTGACCCGTTCAGAGCAAGTCAGGCCAGTAGACCACACCAGCCGTCCCCTTCTGGCTCTCTAGCCCATCATGTCATACTTGCGGCTGTTGACTATATGCCGATTTGCCGTTTATCGTCGATACTATATCGGCGACGATACTATATAGTCAGCCGCAAAATCTGTCCGATAAAAGTATATCGGCAGGGGATTGATCTTAGCCTATATAGTATCGGCAAACAGTCGACTATATCATTATCCGCAGAATATCGCCCTAATTAAGATTAGCTCGTATATTCCCGAGGAATCACGTGATAATAACATGACTTCGCATGATGCAACGTCGGTTGGCCTGTGCAGCTCTCCTCACAACAAAGAATGCGTAAGTTGACAGAGCTTCGTGCCACTTCCACGCTGCGCTAATTGGCGCTTACTAGAGATGTACTTGGTGTCGACTCAGATAGGATGCATGTATGGGTATGCTACTTGCTCAACCAAGTCCGGCTGCTGTACCGATTCGATCGCGTCCAGGGATATGTTAGCGTGCAACCGCCGGAATTTGCACTGCCTTTATGAAAATTTTAAATTACTAATATTGGAGTTATACAGTTAGTAGAGGTATGGATTTCTGAGCCTGTGTATCCAGTCATAGGTTACAAAATCCTTCCTGATGTACTCATACAAGTTAAGCGGCTTACAGGATCCAAAGTGGAGAAGGGCGATTTATTCAGGGGGGCGGGATAGTAAGAGGATACGACTACGAGTGAAAAGCTGACAAGACATCTGCATACTGAAACGATCAGTAAGGTCATATGCGCAGCAACTACTTATCGCGCACTCACACTACCGTACGCGCAGCTTAACATTAGCACGTTAGCGTATACATTTAAACACAGATTTTCCTAGTCTAACGTATCATACTAAAGATCATCGCAGCCGATACAGTAGATTAAGCTATGCTCATTGCTGAACCTAATCTGCGTTTGTGCTTTTTGTATGAAATGTAGCATGTCCTGAAATATTTCTGACTATAACTATTATTGCCTGACGCCTAGCAAAAGACTCGCAAAACTCGCAAAAGCCCGCAATACTGCGAAAATTAAGCGGAGCATTTGGGAGTCTTTTGCAAAGAAGGAGCTTAAAATCCATGCACGTGGGACTTGCACTGTAAGTAGCATTGCTGCTACGTACATCGGGGCTAGGACCCCAAGAGACGTGGTGTGCGTCGCATCACTCACTGTCCGAGGTCAGTAGCAAATTGATATATAATAGGGTAAAAGTCCAAAATACCACTGAAACTTTTCAAAAAGTCCAAAATACCACTGGGTTCGTACCCTCCGGACCCAAGTAATTTTTCGATTCCCCTGTACAATTTACCCTCCTTTTAGAGTCTCGAACGCGTTTCTGTTTATCCCATGAACCAAACTGACGCGTTTTGGTTTACACACGCGAGCTCTAGCTTAGGTCCAACACTACCGGTTTACCTTAACATTATCTACCATGCCCGTACAAATTGGAGACAACTTCCCCGACAAAGGAGCTTTTATGTTTGCTATGAAGGAAATTGCCATTAAAGAAGGGTATCAATTCACCGTCCCTTATTCTGATAGATCTCGTGTTGGCCTCGTTTGCAAAGACTTGTCCTGCGGGTGGAAGATCCACGCCAGGCGTCTCGGTGAAAGCTCCATATTTAAGGTCACGGCAGTGCATGGCGCACACTGCTGCACACCGGCTATACAGAAAAATAAGCATGCTGACAAGAATTGGGCCGCTACAACTTATTCAGTGGCCTGGAAAACAAAAATGATTACAGGCCCATACATTTGAAAGCAGATGTCCACACTGACCACAGGGTGCAAATCGACTATCAAGTGGCTTTAAGGGCCAAGCATCTAATTTTGGACAAAGTTAACGGCAACGACGCTGAGAGTTTCCAAAAGCTCCCAAAATATATCGAAGAAATCAACGACAAAAATCCGGGCAGCTACACCAAATTGAGCATCGTAGCGGAGAAATTTTACGCTCTGTTTGTCAGTTATGCATCGTCTATTGAAGGTTTTAAGCACTGTCGCCCTCTGATTGCTCTCGATGGAACGCACCTATGCGGCCGATGCCACAAGCAACTTGGGCATAATGCGTCGACATGCACAGAGCCTCTGGAGGAGTAGTGAGGTGGGAGACTGGCAAGGAGAAGTCCTTAATATCATGTACAAATGTAGCTTAGCCCCGATTTAAATGTCAAATTTTGTTTGCACTGCTCTAACTGTCACAACGTTCACTGCTTCGCTACTCTGACCCGTTGACCTGGGTCCGAACGGTACGAACCCAGTGGTATTTTGGACTTTTTGAAAAGTTTCAGTGGTATTTTGGACTTTTACCCTATATAATATAGTATCGAAATACCGAAATACTGCGAAATTTATGACTTCTATATTTAAATAAATGCAAAATCAGCTTATTAAACGTATCAAATAATTCTCTATCGTAATGAATCGTCTTGCCGTTTATAAATTACCATGCCGATTGTAGCAGTGCGTTATTTCGCATTTCATGGCATCAGCTACGGCAGCCCTGTGTTGCTGTGGCAACGCTAGCGTCGTCACTTGTTTCCAATTCAACGCGCAACACCCCGCGGAAACACTTTTTAGCGCGCATACCCTTGCAACGACTCCACTATCCGCGTACAGCACTAAACATCATCATTTTCTTGTTGCAGTTTATGACGAGGGAGGCTTTGCCTTGGTCGCATTATTTGAGGACTTTGTGGAATCTTAACAACTGATACGTGCAATGGCTTTCAGCGCCCGGAAGTCAACTGTTTTCAGCGCCCGCAAGTCATCAGCTTATAAACAAAGTGGATTCAGCAGCTCTTCAACAACACGATCACGTAAGCTTTATGTCGTTTTTATACTGCTTCTTCCTCAAGAAAAATTAGAGTTGAACGAATTATGCTGATAAAATAATAAGAACCTGCGTTTCAGGGCGACATTTTCCCACTTCTCGACTTCCCTGAGATCGCCGTATGTCTCCGCGGCTGCGATTTTTCTGTCGCGGAGGAAATGTTGGCCAAACCCACTGCCATTTTCGTGCAACAGCTTTACGAGCAGATGGTGGCTAGTTTCTTGGGCGTCACCTACGAGAATTGTGTGCCAATTTTAGATATTTGCAGCGAGGGCCGAGAAACGTTTGAAACTGCACGTGCGGCACGCAGTGTTTTGGCGTTAGTTAGAGCCTCGTATGTTTTGAATATTTTTTTCCTCCGGTATTTATGAAGAGGGATGCTAATATTTGGTGAAGAGCCAGGCTGATGAGGATTTGCGGTGTGGATGATTTGTCAATGGCAGATTTCATGCGGCCAGAAGCGCAGAGACTACGACGGTTGCTTTCTGCTGTTGTTAATTTTGCGAGGTTTAGAGAGGAGCATATGGGCGTTTGTGAGGATTTGATCCAGCGGAGCGAGGAAACGTCGCTTGCAACCGAGCGCGCGTATCAAGATGTTGCGATGTTTAGTGAACGGGTCCAGGAATTACGTATACAAAAGAAGGAGGAAGCACCGAAAATTAAGGAGACCCAGGAACATAATAGGGAAGTTGAAGCCGAGTTGCGAAGGCTCAAGAAGGTGCAGGAGCAGTATGTCGCGGAGCATGAGACCTACAAGGGGGATAAGCAACGACTGGTGTCGAAACTTGAGGACCAAAACTTTTTGACCGTACAGATGCGGAAGGAGTTCGAAAAGCTGCGACCATATGTTCTCGATGCACCAAGTACACTGCGCAAGATTAATGATGAGATGAGTGACTCCGTACAGACCGGCAAGGCGACTATCGACAAACTGGAGAAACGACTACGCGCGCTGGAAGTTACGATAGAATCGTTTAAGACAGTTGAGCAGGATATCAGCGCGTGCTTTAAGATTATGGAAGAGACAGAGAATGAATTAGCGAAACAAGATGAGGCTAGTAGACAGCTGGCGCGATTGATGGAGTTACACGATCACCGACAGATCGAGGTGCATGAGGTCGAAAGGAAGTCAACCGTACGTTTGAGAGTATACATGTGCTCATTCTGAATTCTAACTGAGATGAACTAGCAACTGAAACGACAACTAGCCAATGCCGAAGAACGGATTCAGCGACTACAAGAACAACGTCTCCAAAAGCGTGAAGGTGTCCAGAAGAAAACGCAGGAACTCAAAGAAGCCTATGCCGCATTAGTTGCCGAGCGAAGTGTCGTCACTCAGGAAATGGAAAAAAAGAAAGCATTGATAGCCAACGTCGAGAAGAAGGTATATATCTCACCGATAGCAAGGGATGCCTATGTACTAACATCATGCCGCTAGCAATTCGACTTGAGAGAACAGCTGGAAGGTGAGATCCGGAGCACGACCAGTGAACTCCAGAAGCTGGAGGCCCATGTATCGCTGTATCTAAGCGAGATGGAGCAGTGTATCATTGTAAAGTGAACTTGGCGATGTGACAATCCAAATGATCAGTTAAATTTCCGAATACTGTACTTTAGTATTTTGTTAGTTTTGATATATTTGTCTTCGTTTGTGTTTATTCTATAAGTTAGGTAACTGTTGGTAACGGTACAAGTAATGATGCGAATCTTTAGGGACTTACATATATTTTACGCCGGTCTGAGCCAACGTCGTAGTAGTTGTTGTACCCGGATAGTACCCTCCTCGAAGTGTTTGTTCGCCACATACGGCACGTCGGCGTTCATAACTTCCTCCCTTTCCATGATAATCACACGTAATCCAGTCTTCAGGGCAAATGTATCTGCAAGAAGAACTATTGACTCAAATATGCCTCTGCCACTAGCCTGTGCCGGTTCAGCTAGATGACCAGCAATCAGACCACACACGATGATTGATGGCCTATCGCCTTTCTCAATTGAGTCTGAAGGACGTGGAAAAGCAATCTTGCCGGAATATAAAAGTGCGCGAAAGGCGTCAATTGTGGGTATTGCGTAGCTTTGTAGTTGTGATAATCTGGCAAGCTCCTGAAGCGGAATGCCGTTAAACGAGGACGGACGTGTAGTAAATGCCGTTTCCGGGCAAACAAGGAGGACAACAGAAGAATGCGGGTCTGTAGGAATTATGGAGAGAAGCACGCGTGCGATGTCGCTAGATGAAGCCAGTCTTATGATATCCATCAAGTGATTTTACAATTATGGCAAGGAGGGCCGTCGACGAATGTTGAAACTGAGATGGCGTTGAGTCGAACTCGAGAGCTGACGATATGGGCGGGGTTCGTACTGTCGTCGCTCACGCTTATGCAGCTCATCGCGATCGGTCGAGATTCAATAGTCTCGTAGCAGCTGGCTCGCACTCAACCAGTCTCGAAGCAATGGAGACGAGAATGCTATCCGCAGCCACGTCGGCCTCACAGCAGGAGACAGGCAAGTTGACGCCAACACTTCCTAACTTCGCGTCCTCCGAACGACCGAGGTCGCCCATGTCCATCTCGTCCACAGCATCTCCCTCCACGCCACTATCATCATCGCTCACGAACTCACACTTCCCTCAGGATCCCAGCATCCAGACCTCCTCATTCTCGCCGTCGTTGTTCTCTATCTACAGTTCACCGTCACCGTCAACGTCCTCACAGCCCCCATCATCCGCATTTAGCAGCGTCGGCACGCCAATCGGCAGCTCGACATCCTCTTCAACGGCCGCACCAGCCAGCAAAACCCACCGCAGTCTAAGCCTATCGCTGAACACCACAAAGCCTCTACGTTGCACAAGTCTACATCAATCAATGGTCCCGCCGTCACCCGAAGCTGCCGTCGTGATGAATCGGCCTCATAGCAGACGCAATAGTCTTGCTAGTACACGCGTTGGATTCGGAAGCGGCTCTGATGGCAGTAGCGTCTCGAGCACGTCTATGGGCCAGGCCGGGTACAATAATCACACTTTTCATGGCATTAGTAGGAATTCGAGTCCTGCGACGTTGCAGCAACGGGAAGGATCTTCGAGTTTGTCGACGTTGGGGTTGGTGAGCAGCGCCGTAAGTACGCCTAGTGGGAGCCATGGAATGGGAGTTTCGTCTGAGGACGAGGAGGATGATTACTTGGAGGATATGGCAGCTGATACCGAGATTTCGAGAAATTTTGATAGCGGCGAAAGTATGTACTCTATGGCTGCGCTTAACAGATCAAGTACTTACATTCTGCCCATAGGAACCGGGCCAATTTTTGGAATTGACCGAGCACTATTGAGACACCATTCTATATCATCCCGTCATGGATCTTCAGACAGCTCATCAATTTCGTCGCCAAACACGCCAAACATGTTCCCACCGTCTTCATCATCATCGTCACAATTCAACTCAATTATCACACCGATCGGAGCGTCAAACACCGCCGCATCCAGTTACTTCTCCGGCTTCGTATCCACGGACGATGAAATGCCGTCATCAGCCGGACAAGCGACCGAGTCAAGACATAATAGCATGACAAGTCGATTGCGAGAAAGCCTGACATTCGGCACTAGTTCCTCCGCGATGCCTACAACAACACAGCCCGTTACGATCCCGAATTTTCCCATTGAAGAAATGCCCCGTCGCGCAGTCGTCTTCTCACGTTTAGGTGGTGGCTCGTTGAAACCCCAGACGCGCTCGTTCATGCGTATTACACGGGAGCTAGCAGACGAGTTCGCGCCCGCGGACGCGGAAATCAAGCATGAGGCTGAAATCACGATGGCGTTCCGCGAGGAATCTCTGGGCGACGGGGAAGACGATTATGAGGACGATGAGGATTATGAGGATGATACGGATTTCGCGAGTATGGGCAGACGCTCTGACAAGCGACAACAAGAGTTTAGTAGTAAGTACAAGTATGGGTATCCAGGAGAGCCATCGCAAGACGCGATATTCCCGACAGATACGACGAGTAGTCCATCTTCGAGTGGGAAGTTACTCGAGTCGCCTCCGTTTCAACGTCGAAAACGAGCTGCAAGTGGTGCCAGTGTAGGATATTGGAGTGACCGACGAGGAGACGAGGAGGACGACATGAACGATACAGACGATGGCCGAAGGGACGACACTGGAGTCGGTATGCTAAGTGCGGGTGCTAGTCCCGTGACTGGCGCAGTGTTCATGCAGGCTATGAAGCGGCCGAACGATGGATGGGAGTCGCCGTTGTCTACGTCGCCTGTCGGATCGACAGGTAAATTGAAGCGGAGAGGGACGATGGACGAACGGTTTGAGCCGTACTCGATCAAGCGTCGCGCAGTCTCACCTGGTATGGTGACTGCTGCGAGTCCGACAGTGGGATCGCCTGGAACTTTTGCGGCTGGTAAGCGAAGCATGAAGCAAATGCAGGATACATATGATCGCATTCAAAAAATGAGTTTAAATTGAGCTTCGAAACAAATTTCATTGGGAAAGGGGATTGGTAGCTTGGGATAATACGGTCGCTATTGCATTTATTACG
The DNA here is from genome assembly GCA_018804115.1 of Lipomyces starkeyi. Lineage (NCBI taxonomy): Eukaryota > Fungi > Ascomycota > Lipomycetes > Lipomycetales > Lipomycetaceae > Lipomyces > Lipomyces starkeyi. The sequence goes on along the minus strand of JAGJTG010000009.1, from coordinate 394,945 downwards.
GAGTAGGATAGCTCAACAAGAGATTATGGATTCATGTTTTGAATGTTTGGGATGTTACAACCATCGAATATTATCATTTGGAAGGTGAAGTCAACTTGTCGCACACACAACTCGCGACAGCATAAACGTGAACAATGGCACAAAATATTGGAGGCGAGTCGTCGCGGAAAGATTCCAGAGACGGCTAACACGGATCTTCTTAGCTACGGGTGGAACTTCACTCACAGGAAAAAAAGAAGCCGTTTAAGAAAAAACCCGTGAGCCTTCAGGAGCTTGGCTGCCGAAATTTTGCCGAAAACCATGTCGACGAAGAGGTAATGCCAAAGCTCCGTCTGCGTTCCGTTCGAACTGTAGTATCTACTTTCACACCTTCTAACCGCGGAAAAAGGACGTGTCACGACAATGAAATGTGATACAGTACCTTTTGCATGTATGCCCAAAATCCTATCCGAAACCGAACGACCGATCCGTAGGGTGAGCTGCACGTCAACGCGGGGGCGATGTGTTCCTAATATTAATAGAGACTCCCACAGTAGATAACAGGCCGATTCCGCTGAACACGAATGATATGCCGAATTATCGATAACACGACTGTGATGCCAACACGAAGCAGAAACTGCGAACGTCTAATGTCGAAAATCGACGGTGGAAAAGTGGACACATGACAAAGTCAAACCTGAAACAATCCAGACTGAAACCCGCCCATAGATGATAATATCAACAATGAAGATCCCTTCTCAAGATCCCATCTCACATTGATCATACTCCCGCCAACTTATAACTCACTCAAACATAAACTAAACCCAAAAACAATGCATCAAACTGTAGAATGCCTCATACACGCATGCCCAATAACTAATCAATCGTTGACAATTGACATAAAATCCCAATTTCCGACGAGAAAGCACATAACGGATGACGAAACAACTCCGAACAGAGTATGGAAAGAAAACAAACACCATGCAGGTTTTAGAAGGGTGAAAGGAAATCAACAGCCAATGTAAGTGATAGTAAACCGAACATACAACGAGCGACTATTCGATATGCCGGATCGTGGCAGTGGGTATCGAGCTGCAATCGACGATCGACAGGGTCGCCGATGGTTGTTGACAGTCGATCCCGAACTGCAATCGACGATCGACGAGATCGTCGACCTAAGTTGTACTTATAGTATGCGACGGTAATAGTGCAATCCTAAACGGGATAGATCATGCTGAACGACTACGTTCAATAATGCTGAGACCATTTTCGACGACATCGACAACGCTGAACAAAATCGGTAGTTACTAATAGCGCTGACTGCGCACATCTCTCGATGTATATGGTATGTCACTCCGCTCGTCTAACTAGCTTATTAGTATCAGAGCTAGAGGGGACTGCTAACCGTGGTGTCCGTCGGCAGGCAAGAAGCGACAACGAGACCCAAAGGTCATGTTGATTGTCGATCAAGCTGCAGCTAAATAGGTAAACATGATGGTGAAGATTATAAATCTCGACGAGGAGAAAACAAATTGCATTGACTTCGACGGGAGTGACGGGGTCAATATATAGGCGAGCCTTGGGCGAGGGCTGGTTTGATCTGCTGATCGATCGCGGGAGCATCGTTCACGTGCGGGAGCCATGGCACTGCCACATCCAGCCGCACATGACCAGTGATCGTCATCGTCAGGCGCGTGCGCCACACCCACGACACCCGTCCACGAGCCCCTTAATGAGGTCCGGCGTCATCGCTCGCTCCACAGGTTTCCACTGGCCACGAGCCATGCGAACGCCATCGTATCGCATATACGCTCGTCCATCGCCAAAAGGCACTCATTAATTGCCAGAATCTCGATTAAATCTCCCGCGAATAGGAAAAATCACGCGAAGTAGTGGCAACAAGTAATACAATGTCCGCATCACAAGCGTACGATCGCGAAACGCAGGTATGTACACTATTTTCCACCTGTGAGCAGACATACTTTCTAGTCCGTAGATATCTGACGGTTCGGGTTGTAGAACGACAGTCGGCTAGATGACCTGGCTTCAAAGCTGTCGTCATTACGGCAGGTAACGTCGGATATCCACAATCAGGCATCAGAAACGTCGTTCATCCAGTCCTCTGTAAGTTCACAAGGCACTCTCCTCGCCGACGTTGTGTTGTAATGTGCAGTGCTAACCACGTTGCTGTAGTCAGAAGCATTCACAACACTCACATCTTCAATAAAGCATTCGTCACAGCGTCTTGCCAGAAGCGCAGGTGTCTCATACCCTATATACAAGACGGTATTCTTCATCTTGGTCGCCGTTCTATTTATATATCTCGTCTATCTCTTAGTTTAAATAGACAGAATTTATATTAGTACGTAAACACTGGACGTCAACGTCGAAGCACCAATGCCTAAGTTTATTAATTTTCGAATGCAGGATTGCAGAGAGCAAGCATCCAGTCAAAGAGAGCAAGGGTTTGTACTGAGCTTTTATTGATTAGATATTTGGTATATATTGGCACCGATTGGGGGGATTTATAATCGTTGACGCTTCAGAAGCTCTGTCTCATTTTGTCAGATACATTTGTTGATGCGCAATGTGCATACTGTGTTAATAGGTCAAAATCTGTAAGCAAAATCAAACTTCACTTGTGAAGTCACTGCATCTACAAAGATTTCTCAGTATATCTTGTTCATCTTCACTTTGCGCTTCGTCCGCCGCCAATATCCTGTCCCAATCTATAAGCTCCTATCGCCTTGCCCCATTCGATTTTGGATCTTGTGACCGGCAATTGCCGTCTAAGACTCTTGAAGGCACCATCACTGAGACCACCAAATTCACGGTTCAGTTCCTCTTGATAACTGCGTTCTAACGCGGCAATGGACTTGATGATAGAACTCGTCTGTGCAGTCTCAAAATCTGACTCAACTTGCTTGGTCGCTTTTAGACGGACGTTGCCGTCCTCGTAGTAGTGAACGTCAATAGCGATAGTACCTGTCAGTGATCCAGAAGCGAGGTCCGCGATATATGATGAACGCCATCGTCCGTTCCTTAGATGTGTTAGTGAACTGCTGCGATTGGAAAGTCACTTTCAAGCGTACCAAAAGTTAGACGGACTATATTTGTTGCCCAAGATCACAATTGCAATATCGTCTTCGGAAGACTGGGGAAAGACTCCGTACGATGACGGATCGGGATAGTGCTCCAACACATAGTGTTTAACATCGCCAGTTATGGAGGAGCTAATATATGTTAGTCGACTCTGCAGACCTTTCAATGACTGATACTTACACATCGACGGCTGAGTCATATTCGTCAACATCACTAACTTTCTATTTACTCATCAGATCTGTCCCATAAAAGCAGACTAAACAAACTCGATTATTTTGTCGTACCAGACTTCTGTGATCTACGCTGAAGCTCTTGCCGAGTTCTGGATCGTAGAACCGGTCAGACCCAAGGTTGTTGTACTTGCTGACAATGACCTACATCATATTTATGTCAGTGCAATTCCGTGCAATTCCACAATACCAATCATGGTGGCTTACAGCCTTTGCAGCGCCTGGAAGCTTGACTGTTACAAACTGAGACAAATTGTACTTCTCAAATGCCGACTCTAAGCCGTCGATAATATCACTGTCTTCTTCCACAATGGATTTGATATCTTTCGGTCAATCAGCACACGTCATCTAAGATCATATTTATTCTCAGTAAAATTCAATCTAACCCTGGTAAACTTCCTTAACCTATTCAATGATGTACTTTAGTCTGCAGCCCAAGTCGACATTACAATTCGCATACCTCGCCAGGCGGCGCATCATCCAAAAATCCCGACGCGGCTTTTATTTTCGCATCAACAGACATTTCGAAATATAGATTTGCGCAATTAAGCGATGGCACGCGTAATGCTCGTGCGGAGATCGAGACTGATGCTCCTAGTCTGATATGCGCAGAGCTCGGCCGGGTATTGCAGTACGCCTCCAGTCCAGGCCGGGTAACTGGCTCAATCTATAAAACCTGTATAGTGACATTAGAAGTTGTGCTCCTTTCGCGTCATCTGGGAACTGGTTAAACCCAGGATATACCGGAACGTGAACTTTATAAATTACAACTTTATACACTTCACCCGCTTGATACCAGGGAATATATGATACACCATATGCTCAATCCGTAGAGCCCAATTCGCATCTAATTCACCCGTCTGAAAGTTGCGTGCTCTGCCCAACATTGAATTTCATCTCCGGAGGCAGTGGAAGACTAAACATCACGCTATCGGTCAAAAGACTATTTTCTATCCTGCCATCAGACTGGCTGATCGCAAAATGATCAGCATAACTATTGTCGCTAGCCCGTCCAATAATTGACATTTGCGAGCACTCATCTGTTGAGCCGGACACTTGCGAATTGGACAGTGATTGTGTCTTTACCTTAAATTTAAGTTGGGATGAGACGCGGTCCCGAGTCGACAGTGGCGATCGAGACTGAGACTGCCTGATGGGAGACACACGATTCTGGTTTTTCTGGTAGTAGATCGAAGGCGGCTTCTGTGTGCTTGGCACGGAGTTCGTTCTGAATGAGGCGCTTGAACTGTCCTGGGAACTGCTGGCTTCATGGCTAGGACAAGAGCTGCTAAATATCAGGGTCGGCTTTTTCGTTTCTGGTGTTGGATAGGCGAGGCCTGCCAATCCGTCGGGCTCCTCGGTATCGGAGTGCAATGACTCGCATTCTGACCATTCTGAGCTTGGAATGCATGAGCTTGGAAAGGTGACGTTGTTGTCGTCTTCAGGTTCATCATTTGGTTTGTGCGTGCTGTAAATCCAATTATCATCAATGGCTCTGTCATCTGTGGTTCTTTCATTTTCCTTCTCATCACAGCCACTCTCTTCTACTTGATTGTCCTCTGCATATGTATCCGGAATGTAGTCCTCACCTCTCGTACCAGTTATCATCGAAACAACCGAGGAAATGCTTGTAGCACTACCACGAAAAATGGATTCCACGCATGCTGTCTCGCTCTCTACGGTAGCTCTCACTTCCGGCTTCGGTTCGCTCCGTGTTAGCTCGCAATAATTCGCGTTTAAGCTGGTAACTTCATTCTCCACTTCGTCCTTTAGATCCTTCTTGCCAGGTTCCGCCTTATCGCTGTGAATTTCACTACATGAATAGTAGCCATCAGACAATTCATTGCTACCCTGCCCATTCGTTTTATTTTTCCGAACATGTGCGCTATTATTGCACTCTAGTCGTCCATCGCCATCCGCACTTGCGCTGTCATTACTTAGACAGGTCTCACATTTGTATTCCCACTTTTCCACTTCATATTTCTGTGAAATCTTAACTGGCGACGCAAAGAAATAAGAGCTATCCGAGCTCAAATAATCATAATCCTCAGCATCGGAACTCGGCACGACGCGGCGCCGCTTGCGACGCGTTTGGCTCGATGTCAACTCGGGTGAGCTACTGGCGCTAGTACAATGATGACTGACGCCGTCTATATGGCCGACGGTGGACTCGTAATTCTCTTTCTCAGCAGAAGTTCGCACAAATTTCAGAATATCGGCCTGGTTGTAGGGATGTGGCTGAGGCGAGCACGAACGGCGTATATAACCGCGGTTGTACGTGGCGGCTTCTTCGAACGCTGCAAGACGCGTCTGTTCGAGACTGCGTAGTGGTTGTCGCCGTTTTGGCATGACGTATAATGAATGGTGTATTTGTTAAACTCTTACAGCTCGAACACGAGCCTGAGAATTGTAGATAGAAGTGATGACTCCACTGGTGACGGTCGGCAAACCGGATATATTCGGACGACGACTAATAGACGCGTCGAAAGTCGCGTCGAAAGTCCGACCTGATCGAAAGCCCTAACCCGATTCTTCACACCGCCGAGACTCCTGTTTGTTGGCATCATGCGCGTTTGCTAAGTTGCTAGTTCTTATACAAATCATACAAGTTGTTCACATTAAAGGAACGACAGTCACAAGAACAAATGCAATCTTAAATCTAAACCAGGAATTCATCGCGGTCCTGCCATGCTTGAGCGTTTCTAATGCCCCTTTATTACGCACTATGTTGGCATCTGGCAAGTCATTAAGCTCCACATGAACGTATTGTTGACGATATATCCACTCGTTGTTGTCCGTGGGCCACTGCCGCCCATCTGAATGACATTATGAGGAATTGCACACTGTGCATGTATCAAGCAACAAGGCATTACGTCCTAACGGATGAGCCCTGAATCCTGAACCCTTGATTTCACAAAGAGCGATTGGATGATTAGTTACTGTTCAAGTAGTATCCTGCAATTTATGGCAAACAGAAGCATGGGCACTGTTGGTGTTACGAATGTATCAACCGTTGCCCTAACAACTGTTGGCTCATCATTATGGGTCCGGGTTCTCTTGCCCGCACAAACATACATATATACCGTCGAGTAAGTTGAAGAGTCAAACTGCTCCGGACAAATACCACGTCGCAGTATTACTGTAGCGTAGAGTTATTCTTTTATATCAATCCGTCGCGTGGGAAGGGGCGCGACTGGCGCCGATGGGACGATTGGCATAACGCAACACGTTGATTCCTGAACCACGAACCGCAAGTTTGAAACCTTAATCCACCACAAACCCCCTTCGACTGGATCGCGCGTGATATAATATTGCAAATTTGTATACACTAACGAATAATATAATTTCACCATCTACGCAGATCTATACACTTTAAGGACTACTTGTTAAGAAGAAATATTGACAATGCCATAAGAATACGTGAAAGGAGACAGCAATGAGCAGCGACGCGGCCGATACTGATGCTCATGTCCAGGACGAGCTGGAGGTCGCGGGCATCGCGACTGTGCAGCATATCCTCGCACAGTCAATAGACCCAGGACTTCCCGTTTCACCGATTCAGAGGAAGCGGAAACATGCGGAGCCTGTGCCGGAATACATGAACTCGTTTGTGATTCACGTGAGTACCCGACTGTATCGTATGTAGAGGAGTACACTAATGGTTTAGCCACTTCAAGAGAATGCCCTGTCGCCTCCGTTAAGGATTACACCGATAAAAGCAGCACCCCCGGAATATGTACCTATCAGTATACTCTCAAATACTATGGCGCCATCGATATCTTCCTTGTCAGCTAAGACGAAGAAATCTGATGATCTCGGTGGAGCTATGCCCAGGTCACGACCATTTCAAATGCACATTCCTGGATTGGACAATAAGATCTTGTTTGTGAGGGTTGATGAGGGGAAATGTCTTGCCGCGGTAGAACGCGTTGGAAAACATATTTACATGCTCACGATGTTACCCGATCATGTTAAAGTGAAGCATATTCGGGCGATGTGGAAGAATGGTCGAAGCAGTTCCAGTTCGTCTCCCACGACTCGAGAAAATTTGGCAGAAGTTAGCGTGAGAAAGGATGACGGGAATATTCCGGATTATGCGACTCTGGATGAGGATTCCGATGAATTTTGGCGAGCTATTGGCGTGGACTTCCAAGAGACGCGAGTACCCAATACGGAAGTTGCCGCACTTTTCGAATCATTCAGCATGGCGCCGCCAACACCTACAGAGCACGTAACCAAGGAATCTGAGTCACAGAAGTCAAAGACTACCATCTCGACATCCGCTACGATAAAACCGTTGCCAGCACCAAAGAATTCCTCAACGCGCGAGCTTCTCAAGCATATGCAATTTCTGTACTTCGAAGCCCTGTACGTCTCCAAGTCACCACTAACATACTTCGTCAAACTCACCCTTGCGCGCTTCCGCACCCTATGCAAAGACAACGGGCAGAAAATCATCGAAATTCTGCATCATATGATCCTGACCGTCGGCGAATCAGATTACAAGTATAAGTCAGGATTACGCCATACGTTGCTTGAGTTGGAGAATGCACATGGTATGGACGAAGTGACAATTGGACTTTTTAATCCCAATGACCCGGCGTCGGAGATTCCTATTCCGGTGAGCATTGCGCAGAGTACGGTGGGTTTGAGCTCGTTGGATCTTGAGAGACAGTATATTCAACGGTGGTGGAATATGGATGAGGATGTCCGGCTACCAAAATTGCGCCCCAAAAGAATCGATGAAATAAAAAAGAGGGAGTATGTTGAATCACCGTCATGGCGTAAGTTCTTGTCTCTGACAGTGGTGGTAGGACGAAAATGCAGGCTATCCTCGCCCTCGAGATTTTAGCGCAACAACATTCTCTCACAGCAGAAGCCACTGATCCAGTTGGCAGCGACACAACTACGAAGGCAAAGACCAAAAAGAAAAAAGCAAACAAAGACGATGCCGGGGCGAACTTGAACTTACTACTCGACGTTTTATTTGATAGGTTATATATTTGGCAGACAGTTTCTAGTCTGGATTTTATAATCGCGACCCCGGATCAAAAAGTGGATGAAGTTAGGGAGTTTTGTTTGGAAGTCGTTGTTCCTTTGTAAGCTATATTGCAAACTTCTCATGGTACGGCGAGCGATAGACTGACGAGAATAGTTATGGATCGCGGCTGCCTAAGCAGACAGAACGCCTTCTCAAAAAATGTGGTGGCGAGAAACCAACACGGGATGTTCCGTCGTCGCCGGTTGAAGGTGCCACTCAAGTCAAGAAGATCAAGCAAGAGGAAAGCTCCTCGCCGATCGCGCCAACCAAAAAATCTCGATCTTCGCTCAAAACTCGGTCTACGACCGCCCCTGGTGCTGTGCCGGCTCGTCCGCTAAGTTCGTCGATTTTGAAATTTGCGACGGTTGCGTCGAATTTGGGTGTCAAGGGACGAAAATCAGCTGCCATTCGTGGGGGATTGTTGGTTAGTAATAAGACACTTGAGCGGCGGCAGATTGATATTACGACGAAGAAGAAATAATGTCATGAGGGTGTAAGATAGCATTCGGGAGTTTGTGGGTCTGCATTGTTGCGTGGTGTTTGGATGGAATATTGACTCTTTATATAGTTGTATCTAGAATGGTAAAATCATGCATTATCCAGACAGCTAAACTCCAACGGACTCATACATGGTTCAGGGGTTATGTCACGTGGAGCGGACTTTGTAGCTCTAAATGTAGTTGCGCTTTGGCGCTATCTGCAACAGATTATGACTCTATGACCACATCAATAAATTATTAAACCTAACCCGATTTGAAGATACCCGTTTCAGTTTGCCGGTTTTCGAAGCAAATTTCCAACTTTTCTTTCTTGAAGTATATAAGACACCCGGGGGAGGAAGAGGGTCCAGCAAGACGGGACAGACCAGTTTGAATTTTTGCGCTTCCAACCCTCTTCGAGTGCCAAGATTATTGTTGAAGACCGGAAGAGTGTTAAACAGCCGGGAATGAAGACGTTCGTGTAGAGCAAAGGTTTGCAACAGTGATGGACTTTTTGACAAAATTTTTATTCCTTCTCGTGCTAGCGATTACAATTTCACTGTCTGTGACCGCAGACATTTCGGAGTGAAGCTTGGGTGGGCATCAAGTCATGCGATGCACGAGAGAGAATAAGTTGTCAAATACAGCTAGAAACAATACGTATTTCACTTTTTGCATTTAGCTTTGCATTTTTGCCAAAATCCTTGGTGCACAATGCAAATCTGTGTGCAGTTTCATCTAGTCGTGTAGGTGTTACATATCTTAGTAGGAATCAGCATTGTGATTTGAGTAAATCGAAACGAGCTGTATTATAAGTCATGGCTTTGCGGTCGCGCCCCAGGTTCAGGTTTTGTCTGTTCTGTGCCTATTCCAGCAAAATCACTTGTCAGTGCGGTGATTGCGAGATGAAATAGTGGAGTAAAAGAAGACGGCTGAAAGGTATTGAAGGGGAAGCCAGGCAAATTAAAAAAATTGATACTTGCTTCATATCATTCTTGTCTGTTCCAAGTTACTCAGGGTTAGCGAGGGATGTCTCCTCCCGGTTCGAGTAAATGGACACGCCTTGTTACGCGACTTCTCAAAGGCCCCAATTTTTCATATTATTCAATTTTCTGTAATATTCTTGATTTCAAAATCTAAAATCAGGCAATATTATTGGAGGCAATTAACTGGTCATTGTAAAATATTCACGTCATTCTGACGCGTAACGCGCTCCGGCAACGCCGCCTCACGGGTTTTTTGAGAATAGGTCAACCAAAAAGTCGTTCACGCCGCTCCTCCCCGGCACCCACGCAAGTTTACTTTCCTGCCGCTCGTCTACGTTTACTTGGCATTCGACTAAGTTGGCGCAGATTTGCGTATTAGAGTAAGGGAGGTAATTTCCTGTGTGGGATATTTATTTTGATTCGAGATTGAAGCTTTCGTGTGCAAATTTCCTGTCTTAATTGGAAAGCGGATTACCCGCCGGTTCTCACGTACGCGATTTGTCCGCCGCTTGATCGTCACCGCAAGCAATGCCACGGGGCGTGAAGAAATCCGCTGGCCAGACGGCGTTGGCGGAAGGTACTCTGACTGTTGGCGACGTGACCGGCACACCGACAGCCACGCATTCACAAGATAAAGACAAGGCCTACGGCATCGACGTGCGTGTTCCCGCATACTGCCAATGACGAATTTGCGTACGGTCAGACTAACGAAGGATTAGGATTACATGTTACCGAAAGCGACGGTTACCAGGTTAGCAAAACACGTATTGCCCGCCAACACGCAGATCCAGAAAGACGCCATGACGGCGCTATCGAAGAGTGCGACCGTGTTTATAAATTACTTAACATCCACGTACGTTTGGTTTTGCTTTTACCCGTGTTTTTTGTGGTGCGCGGAGGCGAAGTACGGACGCGAGTGGACGGGAGATTAATGCTGGTTGTTAGAGCGAACGACCTTACTGTCGGTGCTGGCCGACGGACCGTGAATCCGAGCGATGTGTATAAGGCTATCGAATTACTGGAACTCGAGTTCATTTTACCGCGACTAAAAGCGGAAGTCGACAGTACGTTTCCTGCAATAGTTCGGTCCTCTGGTTTGTTTATATTTTAGAATGCTAATGGAATAGAATTCGTCGAGGTCGCGAGCACGAAGCACAAGAAACCCACGAAAAGCGGGCCGGCAGATGACGGTGAGAGTGAGATTGTTGTGCCTGTTGCTGAGGGAGAGGATGGCGAAGGGACGGCAGTTGTTGAGGATGATGACGCAGAGAGGACTACTAAGAAGGCAAAGGTTGGAAATGGGAAAGTGGTTGCGCGGCAGGTTAGTTACGTTCGTTCGAGTCATGGATGCTTTGCTGATCTTTTTTTTCACTTTGAAGCCTTCGGTCCGAGATGAAGATGAGACTGAAGTCGAGGACACGGAAGAAGATGAAGTCGAGGAAGAAGACGAAGACGACGCAGAGCAACCAGATGATGGTTCGTCCGCCGAGGACGCGTTCGAAGATGCAAAGAACGGCATGGAGGACGACGGCGACATGCTCGAAATGACCGACACTCCCAATCTTGGGGCCACACGGACATCATCCGGCGACAAAGTGCTTGCTAAAGATCCGCACGCGCTGTCGGTCAGCGAGGACGAGGATAGCGATTAATTTATTTGTTGATGTTTGAAATTTGTTATGTGGGGCGCATATGCATGGGTTCTTAATACGTTCATTTGTGTTTTTGTATCATAGTGATTGGTTGAAGATTTGTATCATATTCCGTGTCCATAATACATGCTCTGGATTAAATACAGCCAACTTATAAACTTAGAGATATAAAAAAAGCACTTAAACACAGATAGTGGGTAAAAAAAATCACATACTGAAAGGGTACATAAAGAACAAACCAATTCGTAACGCATAACTTCTATTGTAACACAAATTTCAACAACTATCCAACGTCCATACATATAGATCCGTACTTTCATTAGATTCCTTCTTCTCATTCGACCATGCCAATTGATTCGGCAACTGTCGCATTAAAATTGGTCGTTGAAAAAGATTAGACAAAATAAAGCCCGAGCATAACTACAAAACCAAAAATAATCATAGAAAAGCGTGATCTATGGTGACAAACTAACGGTTCTACACTTTTATGTCGTCACCGGACTCTCGATTTTCTATCGTCTTTTAGTTTTTAAAATTTTTTGATTTCTCGGCACATAGCGCGCTTATGAGTCCAGGATACCCCAGTATTGCTCGACACCAAACTCGCCTGGGGACTTCCAGTAGTCGTTGAACGCGGTAAACTCGATCAGCTGATCGGCAACATACTCAAGCAACGACGCGAGAGCAGCTTGTTGGTTCGGAACAGATGGGACAGCAACGCCGTTGTTCTGACCCTGCTTGGGCCAGCCAGATTCGGTGATGAGGACATCCTGGCCAGGGCAGACAGCAGAGACACGACCAATCTGGGTTTGGACGAAGGTACCAGAGTCAGCGGCAACAACACCGCCATCGAAGAAGGGGTGGCAGTTGACAGCGGCATAGTCAGAAGCCGCGCATAGCGAGGGATTGGCAATGACGGCAACAAAGGTGTCGACAGTGACAACGGGACCCTCGTATCCAGCCGCACGGAGGAGAGAGCGGCCGGTGTTCACGAAACCGACGACCTCGGCAGCGGTGTATGTGCCAGAGTTGACGAGCTCATTACCAATGGCAACCGTGTACACTTGGTCCCACCCGTAGGTACCAGCAGCAGAGCTGATGGTGCTGACAGCGGAGTCAAGTTGAGTAACATCATAGACACCGATGAATAGCTTCTGGCTGGAGGAGATGGCAGCCCAGACGTTCTCAACCTGGGCGCAGTCGACACCATAGAGACGGATGAGGGAGTATGATTCGAACTCAGCAACATCGGACGCAACTTGCGAAGCAGACTTGCAGGTACCGTCGGCATTGTAAGGGGAGTAGACGATACCCTTGGAGCCGCTGAAGCTGCCAGACGAGGAGGAGCTGGATGCAGCAGCAGAGGAAGAGGTCGAAGCGGGCGAGCTCTCTGGGGTAGTGGACGATGTCGTAGGCGCGACGTAGACCGAGGTCGAAGTGGAGGTAGGAGCTACGTAGACCGAGGTCGAAGTAGAGGTAGGAGCGACGTAGACCGCAGACGAAGTACTGGTAGGAGCGACGTAGACGGGCGTCGACGAGGACGAGACCTCGACAACAGCGACAGCGGGAGCGGGAGCGACGTCGGCGACCGAGGTGGTAGTAGGCACGGTCGAGGTGGTGGAAGACGAGACCTCGATGGGATTACCCCACTGGTCGACAACAGCAGTGACAACGACGACACCGTCGGAGTTCTCGTATGCCTCAGCGGTGGCGGTGACCGTCGCGGCGACGGTCACGTAGACGACATCGGGTTCGGCGTCAGCAACAGGCGAAGGATTGCGACGATGAAGGTTGTGGGCATGTCGCTTTTGGACTGTTTAATTTAGACAATGGTTAGCGGAATCCATATCAACGCGTGAGAAGCATGTGTACACACCATTGACGGGCTGGGCAAGGACGATCTGAAGAAGAGCGACAAGAGCGAGGAGATAGATAACAGCGGGCTTGGCCATGATGGATAGATATGGACCTGAGTCGACCAGATTCGATTCGTTGGTAACAAACAGACGCGTGAAAACAAAGGAGAGACTAGAGTCTGTCAAGCGATTAAGGATTGAGAAGAGCGGTGAAGTTGAGATAAACTGGATAAGTGATGATTGAAAATCAATTAAGACTTGCTAGTGAGGTAAAAGGAGCGACGAGAAAAAAAGTAGGAGGGTGTGTGTTGCAGACGATGAGACGCGGTAGTAAAGAGTGACTGAGAAGCGAGGAAGCAAAACGCAAACTTGAAAGGAATGACTGAAGAACCCGGCTGGCGACCTGGAGGAGGATGGGTAGAATGAGCGTGAAAGAGAAGACGAAGAGGAAGTGAGTGTTGGGGGAGGCGTTGCGGTTGCGATGCTAGAGCAGAGCAGAAGCAGAGCAGAGCAGAGATCGGCCCGGGTTCATCGATGGCGTCGCCAGAGCGTTTCTTGTGTCACCCGGGCACAAATCTGCCGCGCCGGTGTAAACAAATGCAAATCTGCAGGAAAAAAGGGGGGCTTGAGTTTGTGCAACCCGTGCGTTAGCGTTGACGCGCTAGACCACATTCAGCCTAGTAAGGGCGAGTTCGCAGCACAGGCCCAGGAACGCCAAGCCTAAAACAGCGTAGCTACATGCAAGCAAAATTGCACGACGCACAGTTCGCATCCGATCCTAATTTCCTAGGAAATGAACGGTGCCATGTTCTTTGAGTAAATTATGGTGAAGCCATCAGTTGTCGAGGCGGGCAGTCAGCCCAGCCAGCCAGCCGGACTAACAACAGCAGTGGCAGCAGCAGCGGCAGCGGCATCGGCAGCAGTGTGTGGCTGGGAGAGAAGAATGCGCAGGATAAGGTGGCTGGCACAGTGGACGCGGCGACGCGACAACAGCGCACGCGTAGCTTCCGTTATTATCTCCATAATAGTGCTAGGCGCAATGATGGCGAGGCGTCGCTATTCCGGGGGCGAGACGCGTCTGTCGACAATGTAGCCGTAGTCGAAACCAACCTGCGACGTAAAACGTTCCATCTTTACAAATAATACCGCTGTTGCGTTCTCGTCTAGGGCGACATTAATCATATTATTTGCATGATACTAATCTAACTTGACCCGCTTTCTCAAGTCTCGTTGGTTTCTGGTTAAGTTAAGACTCAAGAGTCGTCTTTGCTTTTAGTCGCTTTCAATTTAGAGATGGCATCTGTCACAAAGTTGAGCACCTGTCATGTCAATAATAGTAATATGCCCGCATTCGGCATGCCGAGCCCGGCACAAATGTCATTTACTTTTAGCCTTCGTCGATCTCCTCAATCGAGCTCCGGTAGCAGCAATTAATTAGCATTGTTGCCGACCTCTGTTAACACACTCTGTTACATACACACACGCGAGTCTTTAATAATGACAGTGACTCGAGTTACTTGGGGTCACCTTCTAAGATCTCGATCGCATTATTCTATCTCCTCGTTCATTAAATACTGTCTCGTATTGTTCGTAATAACCCTCGTAGAACAATTGCATCACCGATAGCAGTAAACCCAGCCCTAAATCAACTATCAAAACTGTCCGACCCTAATGCACTACGTTACTCATCTGGGCTCAGTAATCTTCATCCATGGTGCTATGATGCTCATATGCTACTCAGCATGTCAATTCATGCAATCGTGTTTTACCGACTAAAACAATCAATACAATTGTACCTATAAATCAAACGAAACAACCAACTCCATGAAACAAAATCCAACGGACCGTATGGTCCTTCATAATACACCACAAAGGACTGTATCGAAACATAAAGGAGATTATGCCGACAAACGCTGCTCGCAACTTGACCCAGACCACCCTTTCTATATTTCGACCAGCACAATTCTAATCGTAGACCAAAGGCTGCGCCTTCGCGTTCTGCTGAGCGATGGCTTCTTCCTGCAACAGCTTACTCTTTCCTTTCCGTCTCTCGTCCTCTAACTTCGCGGCCAGCTTTCCTGTCGATTTCGACGCGTTTCGTCTCTACCATCTCATTAGCCCACGTCCTGCACTACCACCAAACGAAATCCGCAATACGATAACCCACCTCTGCAGCCAAAGCTGCGGCAACTCTCGGATCCTCCGGAGGCGGCGAAGTCCCATTATCTTCCCCGCCCAAAGTCTTCCCCGTCCGTCCCGTACCCGTCATCCGCGACGACGCCGTCGCCCCTGAGCGCGGCGGAATACCTTGTTTCCTGACTACACCTCCTGAGGTCGACGTCGCTTGTTTACTCGATGGTGTAGGCCTCCCGCCGGAACCTAGGCGCTGGCCATTTCCCGATGTGCCGGTTGGCCGGCGCGAGGGTGGTTCGCTCGGAGATGAGAAGCAACTTCCCATTATTGATTCTTGAGTGCAACGCTGATTAAAAACTAAGCTGGACTGCGTAGTTGTGATATACCGGCTCGGGATGATGTCGGCGCTGATGATCTGGATACAACAGTATAAATTGGTAGAAAAAGCACTTTCCACCACTCTATATGTCTCGCAAGTAATTTCTACTCTCTCGCTCTCGTAGCAAAAGTATCAATCAGATACACCTGTCCGGAACGTTGTTGCTACCCGGTAGATGTCGTAAATGTGCGCGCCGCGAAGAGAACATTGCCCAAAGCGTTGATATTTTGAGTTTCGATGGCGACGTCACCCAAACGCTCCGGTTTAGGTGTTGATTGACTTTTGATCTCATCTGATGTCGATTTTATAATTATTTTTCATCCTGCACCGGCATTAATTACGATAATTTGCTATATTATCGTCTCAGACACAAATAGATTCTTATACACTATTTCTGAAGTCGAGAGAACAACAACATTCACGATGTCGGGCAAACGAAAGGTACAGTTCCCCATATCATCCTCGTGAGCCATGTCAGCTAAACAACCATATCTATAGTCAACAGCACCGTCATCCTACTCGAAAAAATCCAAACAAGATCCCTCCACCGCGGCCGCCCCCGCCCCGCAAAAGAAAAACACAGCAGTGTACATCACAAACCTCCCGCGCGACGTCACCTTTGACGAGCTCGAATCAGTAATCTCCAAGTACGGGTTAATCGCAGAAGATATCTCGACCGGCAAGAAACGGATAAAAATATACACTGACGACGACGGGACCCCGAAAGGTGACGCGTTGGTCGTGTTTTTCCGCGCAGAGAGTGTGGCATTGGCGGTAGATATGCTTGACGAGTCGAGAATTCGAGTCGACGGGAAGAGGATGGTTGATGGACACGAGGTCGAGATCAAGAATCCGGTTATACGGGTGCAGCCGGTACGCCACATTGCTGAATAGCCGTCTTTTATCGGGGGATCACTGACTGACTTTGTTGTGCACATAGGCGGATATGGGTTATAAAGTCGAGAAAGAGGCCCAGCCTATGCAACAACGAACGGCGCGCGAGAAACGCGAAATATTAAAGAGCGTGCAGCGCCTGAATAAGTGTGTTTTTCTCAGTCTACGAATTAGGCATGCCCCGCGACTAACTGGACACAGTAAACTAACAGACTGGGACGACGACGATGCAGAGCAACTATCTACCACTAATAAACGGTGGAATAAAATCGTGATTCTCAAGCACGTGTTCACGCTCCAAGAACTCGAAGAAGATCTCACGGCTGCCCTCGACATCAAGGAGGATATCCGGGATGGATGTGAAGAAATCGGCCCCGTTACTAATGTCGTTCTGTACGATCTAGAGCCAGACGGTGTTATGAGTATCAAATTCAGGAATGAAGACGATGCGCTCGACTGTGTAAGTAAAATGGACGGCCGATACTTTAGTGGACGCCAGCTCGAGGCGTCGATATATGACGGTCGGGTACGGTATCGAAAGTCCGGAAAGAAGCATGGAGACGAAGACGACAAAGTCGAAGAAGAGCGGCTGGCCAGATTCGGAGAGTGGCTTGAGCATGATGAAGCTGACGGTGACGATTGATTGAGTCAAGTGTATTTTACGAATTAAATTGGGGCGTTTATGTTTTCGGTAGAATATAGGCCAAATGCGCAGAAGCGCTATACTATTATTCTAAGGAGTGACAAAACCCGTAACGCCGATCCCGATGTACATACAGTATTGGTTCACGTATCCTCTTCCTCTCGCGTTCGCAGATCCCGATTAATAAACCTGCACACCTTCCGCGCCGCCTCACGACCAACGCTCTTTGCGATATCCGACTCCGACATCTGGCACAGCTGCTGGAAATTCTCGACGTCATACATCAAATTCCGATAGTTCACCGCCGTAATCCCAGGCATGCTACGCAACATATCCACAGCTGCCTGGTTGTACAAATTCGACGACTCACCGTTCTCGCCCAGCTCGTCCAGCCCGACATTGGTTGCTGTCTCGGGATCCGGTTCTTCCTGATTGCGTTTGAGTTCGAGAAAAATTTCGGCGCTCTGGTACGGGCTCGAGGACCAGATTATGCGGATGTTCGGGAACGACAGCACGAGCAGAACCAACTTCGCTTGCAAATCGTACCCACCGGTCGCCCCGCCTGCCCCGGCTGATACTGACGCCGTCGACGCAGACACGTCCGAGAAAGGGTCGAGCGAGAAACTCTTGTTTTGATCGAACTCGATCAGGAGCACGACGGTCTTGTAGTAAGAAGTCATAGTCTCGCACTGCGAATATAGCCGGCCGTCTCGAAAACTGCTGATCAAATCCGGAACACTCTTGCGCTCGACACAGATGTGCGGGGAGAGAATGTAGTCGCCGACAGTCAGCATAGACGGCACGACGATGAGCTGACGACCATGTAGGAGTGACGGGAGCGACGACCTGAATTCGCGCATGTCCACAATCACTCGCGGAGGTGTCACGATCACGTCCATGCGTCCACCGCCGGCAATGCGTGTGTTGACTTTACGCAGGAAAGCATCCTCTGGGGCCGCCATTTCGTCCACGTCGGTCGTCATCACCATCGCCATATTCTGCTTCCGTCAGCGGGGCTCGTAAACGACAATGAGAATAACATACTCCTCGCTCCCGGATAAGTTTCGAAAACGCATCTTTCTCTTTGCGAACGGCGCTGAGGTAACGCTGCTCTTCTATCGAGCCGCCATAGTACATCAAGTAGATCTTGAGCTGTCTATCCCTATTCGACGCACGATACACCTGCGTCGTTAGTGCCTTGCCAATTCACCTCAAAGCTCAGTGCATACCTCTAGTCTACGTATAAACGCTGCATCTGGTTCATACATAATAACGTATTTCGGCTGCAACTCCTCCAGTACGCAATCATCCATGTCGCCATCATACGGGAGCACCGCGACAATGTCATTCATGTCAAATAGCTCAAAGAAATCGTCATCCAAATTATTATCCAATGCTTCAGTAGCCGCCACCGTTCTCGCGATGCTCGACTCGATATCCTCGTTTTCAAAGGTCTCCTCTAGTAACTCGACAACACCGGACGAATCGACTTCGTCCAAGTCTATCGCGATGGCAGTGTTCTTGCGCAAAGAAGAAGTCGCCGCCGCGGACCCGCCCCGAACACGCCGGCGCTTGTTAGGCGGTGGTCGGCCTCGAAATTGTGGTCGCGAGGATTTGTCTTTGTCGGCGCCGTTTGCAGTTCTTTTCTTGTCCTCTACCTTTTTGTCGACAAACAGCTCCTGGCGTGCGTTCGCAAAACCCGGCTTCCAACTGACGTATTCGCGCAATTTGCGCCTCAGCATATGCCACGCAGCGCCGCGATCTTCCTGCTCTTCCAGACTCTTGGCATGCCCACGCTCTGAGAGGTATTCTTTAATTTGTTCGCACGATCTCTCCTCAGCGCACATGATAAGTACGGTATTCGCTCCGCCACCTGCAGTCGCATGCGAAGCTGCAAACAACTCCGCCATAATCTCATCAAGGAGCATTCCAAGCTGCTCCCACTTTGGCTGCTCCTCTAGCACCGGCGTGATTCCGGCAGGAAATAAGTCACTCACGGTCTCGCCTTCGGCGTGTCCGATTGTGTCGGAAATCGTCGCGCCGACATATACCCGCTGTCTTGCGACAGTAAACAGCGCATTCGCGGCATCAAGGAATAACCATGGAGAGCTATTCGACCTCGTGCTCCCCGGTCTAGGCGTATTCGCCGCAATCACGATATCCAGCATCTTGTTAAACGACACGCAATCGTAATTAAGAAGGTAATTCAGAATCTGTCTCAGCGTCGTCAGATCCGCGACCATCTGCCGCGACTTATAACTTAGTCGGTGCCAAACGGGATCTAACTGCCTCCGAATTCGCACGTCAAAGTTCGAGTGGAGTGCGTTTTCGACGGCCCACTCGTCGTCGTCGAGGTCAAGGATGGCGTTGTTGGACCGCCGGAGCTCGCGGAGACATATGTCGATGCATTCCAGGACTGCGGTCTGGATTTCTTTCATTGATGGCGTTAGGCTTACTGAGACCTCGATTACGTCTTTTAGTTTATGGTGGGTCGAAGTGTCTTGTTCGAGGGATTCGGCAACCAGGACTTGGAAGCTTCTGCGCATTAGCTCCGCAGTACAGTGGACGACGGAAAGGAATCTTACCGTGGCCATAATGATGCTTTCCGGAGAAACATGTGTTTTAGCATATTCGTCAAGGGTGAGAATCCAGTTATGAACGACTCTGGCATATCTGAGAACGCTTTAATAAACCCCGACTTATTCTTTTCCCGAAAGAGCCGCAATATAAAAGCTTCCTGTGACGTTGCTGTCACTTTTTCGGCATGTAGTACAATAATCCCTGTAATCTTATTCGTAGCGATGACATCTACCAAGGGTGGTTAACCATTTTGTAACCGAAGGATGCAAATCTAGAACTACTCACCCGACAGCATATCAACCACCAAGATCCGCGATGTAACTGCAAAAACACCACCAGCACTATACAGCATTTCCCGTCTCTCGAGACTCATCATCTCGGTATTCACAACGGTCAACCCAGTCCGATTCATACTATCCTTGTTCAACGTCGCCAATTCAGCGAGACCCTCGCCAATCCACTCGATTTCCCTGTCATCTGCGCCGACTATGAGAACGAGGTTGCCACCGGCGACGTCGTATGCGTGGATCAGGTTCGTGACAATGCGGGGTAGACCAAGACCGCGGGCGATTATCACTAAGGCGTCTTCGTCGAGGAGCTCGGTGACGAGGGTTTGCTGGTACGCTAGCGGGAGCGAGAGATGGACTTCGCCGACGTCTTGCGACTGCGATGGTTGTGTCTGTGACTCGGACATTACTGACGCTGCGCTCTGTTATTCCAGAGTGAGCATTGCCGCTGTGGTTCCGAGGAGGTGGACTGAGCGGAGATGGCAAGAATGTCCACGATGACGATCCGGCGACGCGACTGATCCCAACGCGTCAAATTGTTTTGTTCCGAGTTGGCAGCAAAGAACCCCAGTTTTTGATGCTGGATATACACAGGCGTTAAAACGTGAGACGCTTCTAAGTGACTACACGTCTAGATAGAATAGATGCAAAGAGCAGATTGTTCTCCCTCGCAGAAGCTACGAATATAATATATGGTTTATGCCATACCATGCATGGCCAAGGCGGCAAGACCT
This sequence comes from Lipomyces starkeyi, assembly GCA_018804115.1. NCBI lineage: Eukaryota > Fungi > Ascomycota > Lipomycetes > Lipomycetales > Lipomycetaceae > Lipomyces > Lipomyces starkeyi. The sequence continues at coordinate 373,970 of JAGJTG010000009.1, read as the reverse complement.
TGTGATCAACGCGAATTAACTAGCATCAATTAAGAACAATAAACAGTAGAAACGATTTCACCCGGCTGCCCTCCTAAATAGCATATACCCTATAAATCTGCTTCTGCAAAAAGCTTCGTAGAGTCACAAATTGGACATCTCTGAAGTCGGGAAATTAAATAGTAGACGCACGTGACATGAAGGGTGACACTCTCCGTCAAGCCCGCGAGACGTGGGGATTGGTGGACGCAACCTCCGTGCTCCAAACTACGCCGCTAACGACCGCCAAACCGGCAAAACCTGCAAACCGCTCGACTTCGGAAGAGTTTCCGTTGCTGTTCTCGACGCAAATCTCCACTCATTGCCGCATATTGCTCCATTCTCATCAACCGGACAACCCGACAATTGGAATTCACAATGTCTGCTGTTGCTGTATGTATTTCGGTTTTACTCTATGATTGAATTGTGATGAGTGTGAGGAATTGAAGGGATGTGAAAGGTATTTGCTAATTACCGATCAATCCACTTCAATACGCAAACGTCCTTAAATTTCGAAAATTGTGATCGAAACAGATGACTAATTTGTGAATTAAAGCGTTCGGCCGCTCTGAAGCTCGACTGGGCTAAGGTCTCCTCATCTCTCGGTCTCAAGGGAGCGACCGTCGCGTCTCTCCAGTCTTTCCGCAAGCGCAACGAGGACGCTCGCAGGAAAGTTGTTGAGTTCCAGGCGCAGCCGACTACGGTTGACTTTGCGCACTACCGCTCCCTGTTGAAGAACACCGCTGTTGTTGACGAGATCGAGTCCGCGTTCAAGTCGTTCAAGCCCGTTACGTACGATGTTTCCGAGCAGATCAAGGCCATCGAAATGTTCGAGGCCAAGGCTATCGAGAACGCGAAGGCGACTGAGGCAAAGGTCGAAGTTGAGCTTGCTGACTTGATCAAGACGCTGGACAACATTGAATCCGCGCGGCCATTTGAGGATCTCACGGTTCCTGAGGTAATTGCTGCTAAGCCTGAGCTCGAGACGAAGGTCAAGGAGATGGTGACCAAGGGAAGGTGGGATGTTCCTGGATACTCGGAGAAGTTCGGCAGTCTTGCGGTTATGTAAAGTGGTGGTGTGGCGTACATTGGAGGAATACAGAATTAAACATATTATCTTTAATTGGATGGACGTAATGGAGGACAGCCGCGTTGTACTTGATTTGGTTAGACTCATTCACGTTAGTGAACGTTCAGCATTGCAATTCATTGAATTAATGGAGACCGACCTAGTCATTCGATGTTTATTTCGTACAAACGATCATACTATTCATAATTTCGTACAAATCGATTATACTCTCGACATTCATCAACTCTCGAACCAACGACCTCCTTACTTTACATTAGCGAAAATCTATCTAGTAAAACAGCATATTATCTAAATCCTTCGACGGCCATCTGGGTTGATTACAATCAAAGTCATTTAATAACGATACAATAACGGATACGCACATCGTCCAGCCATCATTTTTTAATGCGTCCCTTCTTACGCCCTTCCATTTACCAATATTAATTATATAAGCAACTTTTCTACTCTCGCCTTTATGCATGCAGGTTAACTGGCAATCTAGACAGTGAGCTTGCGGGGCTTCTCCCAGGGGTTTGACTGGTCAGTGAAGTGACCGTAGGAAGCGGTCTTGAAGTAGATAGGGCGAGCAAGGTCGAGATCCTTGACGATGACACCAGGGCGTAGGTCAAAGTTCTTGCGGATGATGTCCACGAGCTCGGTCGAGCTATAGTTGCTGGTGCCGTAGCTATCGACAAAGATGGAGAGCGGCTCCGCAACACCAATTGCGTACGAGAACTGAACCAGCGCACGCTTGGCAAGGCCTGCCGCAACAAGGGACTTAGCGACCCAGCGGGCGGCGTAGGCAGCGGAACGGTCGACCTTAGTGTAGTCCTTGCCGGAGAAAGCGCCACCACCGTGAGCACCCCAGCCACCGTAGGTGTCCACAATGATCTTACGACCGGTCAGACCAGCGTCACCCTGGGGACCGCCAATGACGAAGCGGCCAGATGGCTGGATATGGAAGACGGTCTTCGCGTCAAGGTACTTAGCAGGGATGGTCTTCTTAATGATCTTCTCAAGAATCTCAGATCGGAGATCCTCGGTAGAGATGGATTCAGCGTGCTGAGTTGAGATGACGACAGTGTCAACGCGAATGGGGACAGTCGAGCCATTCTCATACTTGTATTCAACGGTGACCTGGGTCTTGGTATCGGGGCGGAGCCACGGGAGGCTACCGTCACGACGGGCAGCGGCGAGAGCAGCATTGAGCTTGTGGGAAAGGACGACGGTCAAGGGGAGAAGCTCCTCCGTCTCGTCGGTGGCATAGCCGAACATGATACTGAATTCAATCAATTTCCATTCCGTTTATGTCAAAACCACGCAAAATGTAAAACTTACCCCTGGTCACCAGCACCGAGGTCCTCAAAATTACGCTCCACGTGCACGCCCTGGGCGATATCGGGGGACTGTTGCTCAATGGCGACAAGAACGTTGCAAGTCTTGTAGTCGAAACCCTTCTCAGAGTCATCATAGCCAATGTGCTTAATTGTATCTCGGACAATTTTCTGGAAGTCAAGCTTCGCGTTGGTGGTAATCTCACCGAAGACCATGATCATACCTGTTCGCGTTGTGTCAGTATATGCACTTAAGAGCATTATCGCTAGTAGCACTGCAGGCCCAGCATACCAGTCTTCGCGGCCGTCTCGCAAGCGACCTAGCGACAAGTTAGATTTTGCTTATAGATAGCCAAAGTTGCGGAAAAACGTCGGACATACCTTGGAGTATGGGTCTTCCTTGAGGCACGCATCGAGAACAGCGTCGGAGACCTGGTCGCAAATCTTGTCGGGATGCTATTAATAGCAATTAGCATTGATGTGAACAATCACCAGACTCATTTAGACCCGCGAGAAATGAATTATTGACATATCAAGCAGACCGACAAAAACACGAAGCACTTACACCCTCGCCGACGGACCTGATAAGACGTTGTTAGCAATACAGACTAGAACAAGGAACTAAGGAACAGGGTGCATACTCGGAGGTGAAGAAGAAATGCTCAGAGGAAGTCATGATATATGCGTATGAGTTGTGAATGCGGGCCAGATGCTTTTCGGTCGGAGGAGCGCAGAGAGGATAAATAGGATTTTACTCGAGGCCGGCAAACAAAGGAGAGCAAAAGAGCGGCCAGGACGCGGACAAAATTTTTAGACAAGTTATCAGCACACGCAGAACGAAAACATTTAGAAATATCAACCGGAGGCCAAACTCTATAGTGCCGCACTTGTATCGCATGATAGTAGATATGCTCTAGTTGCCCGTGAATTAACACGTCGGGCCTTATAAATTATGTATTACCATTATTCCGGCAGGATTAGATACAGATATAATTTGTTTAGTACTCTAGAAGGATGTGGCGGAGGGACAGCAAGCACCTGTCGTGTACCTGGTACCGCACGACGGACCTTAAGTGTTGATATTTTTGTAACGCGTTGTGATATTTCCGAACCTTGAATGTTGTGGCCCACACAGTTAAAGCAACGGCAACTTTAACTGCTCATTCACGCTCCCGCCCCTGAATTGCGCAATCCATGGGCCAGGTACGAGACCCGTCATGTCGTTACATTCGCAGCGTATGCTGACGTCTTCGACTGCGTGCCTGGCCGAATGCGAGTCATTGGCTCGTACTCGGATGTTAATTAATCAGTGCATGCCAACTTCAAATATCCATGGCAGGCGGTATGATACCTTGTGCATCATCCAGTTAATAAACAAGTAATTTATTTTTCGCAACATAGCACGAGCACTGTAATCAATTTTTTGCCGTCGCAAATATAAACAAATAAATGAAGGCGCGTCTGAATGACATAAAATCCAGGTAATAGCCGGCGCAAATAATGACATAACATTAAAAATCAAAATCGCAATATGTGAGAAACCGAAAAAAAATCGCCAAATACGATTCACATAAACAATAACACCCCGACCTTCCATCGCAATTAATGACAAATGAAAATGAAACATGACATATGTACTATATACTTCTATACTGCATGCTAGAGCTATTCCTAAAAGCTGACAATGGGAATTTGCTATGGAACTTGCCCGCCCAAACAGGGGTCGACGTTGGACCGGGTGTAGTTTCAACTGTAGACAAATCTCCTGGCTCATCACCATTGTCTAGCTCGCTCATGTAGATGAACTCTTCTAGTGCAACATCGCTCCGCTCACTGTCACTGCCAAACGCATTTGGATCAAACGTGCGCGAGCCCCCCCGCAGAGCGCCACGACTGCGAGCTGCGGCCGCCATAACAGATGGCGAACTGGCAAAATCATGATGATGCCTACCATGTCCGAGAGGCATGTATGCGCCAGTGTCAATGTCGCCATCGTTCCCTCGAGGATACGGAGGAGGACTAAGTGTACGTGTAGCGAGGCCATTGATAATTCCTATCCTACGACCAACAGGCAGAACCCACGACCCTAAAACGGGCGGTTTGCTAGCCGTAACAGAGCTCACAAGTATCTCAGTGCCACGGTGACCTGCTTTCCTATGACTGGGCGGGGGAAGATTTTCGTCTTCATCTGTGGACTCGCCGTCGTCCGCATCATAATAATTGCCAACTCTTCGTACACTCATTTCGATTCCCGATAATTCATCAGTCTTCAACTCGAATCCTTCATTGTCATTGTCAAGCTCAGAATCCTCAAGGTCGTCGCTGAATGTGTTGTGGCGCTGACGTCGGCGACGCTTCGAAGCTGATCGAGTATGCCGGTCCGTCAAGTCCTTGTGATCATCGTCGCTTGACTCGCCAGACGAAAAGAAGTAGTCAAGTATAAAGGAATCATCGTCAGAGTCGTGGTATTTTCGTGGAGCTGTAGAGACGATGTGAAGCAGCGCTGGATTGCCTTTGTCAACGAAGAGCGTATCAGCGAATGGTAAGTCATCGTCGTCATCATCGGACTCAGCGTACGAGCTGGAGTCTGAAGAGTCCGCTAGAGCAGCAGCTAGTTCAGCAACACCCTCTTCGGCTTGCTCCAGTTCTTGAATCGACAGTTCTTCAACAATTGCGGCCTCTTCTTCGAGCTCAATTTGCTCGTCGTCCTCAGCGGCATCGTCCTCAGCCTCATTGCTCAATTGAAGCTCGGCCACTTGATCGTAGTGATCGTCATCCTCCTCGTCGAAGTCGACCTCGTCATCTCCGTCGACTTCTTCATCCTCTACATCCCCATCGTCCCCGCCCTCGTCGTCGTCGTCGTCGTCGTCTTCATCGTCTACACCATCAAACTCGAACGCTGCCGAACCAGCATCCTCAGCCTCGGCTATGAACGCAAAGAGCTGCGTATCCAGGATATCGCGATTAGACTGAAAAAAAGCGGACGATGAAGCACTATTGCGCCTCCGCTTAGGAGATCTCATCGATGGCCTGGAGCGCTCGTTGGCGTTGGCAGAGTGTCTCGTGTTCCTATTGTCACTGCTGTCCGAGCTGTAAGGGTTATTGTAGGCAACAGGCTGCTGTTTCTGCCTCCTACCTGCCCGTTTCTGTTTATTACTGGTTTTCCGCGAATAAGACGTCATCGACGACAAATACTGCTTGCGTTTTCCCCTCGCGCTGTGCGCTAGAGCGCCTTTGCTGAGCGGTGGTGTGCTGCCGCTTGTAGAGTGTTGATGTGTGATGGGATATTTACTCTCTTTCCTTTCCGATTTCAAGATGATCATTGCTATTGGTGAAAAAGAAAGATATCCTAGTTATCATCGAGTATGCACTGAGGCAGCAGTAGAATTTGCTAAATAGATGGCTCGCTTTAAGCAGATATCAGGTTGCTAAAAACACTTGAGGCAGTTGTTGAAATCAGCCGAGCGTATAGTGTGATCCCAAAATTTTTTTTTTGGCGGTTGGAAATTTGGCACCCAAACTGCGGGACCTGAAGGGCCCGCAGAGGTACAGCGCTTCCATTGCGGTCTTAATTGAGCAGACCTTTTTGTATTTACCACCGCAGACGCGGCAAAATTATGATCTCGCCAGTTGGGACTTTGCAGGGATTAACCACCATAGCCCTGAGCAGGATCACCAAGTCAAGTAGGGAGGGCTATGCCATTCAGGAACGAGCACATGCTGTGGCCCTGCCGCGCACACGACACAGATACGAGTCATTCAGTAGCGCACGTTGCACCAACACTCTCATTTACTACGTCTCTCTGTCAGCTAACACCTTATTATAGTCGTGGTATTATTTACATAGCTTGTGGTTTCGACTTTGCTCAGACACAAATGTACTCTAGACAGTGATAGATCTGGCAATAAATATGACGATAGAGAATAAGTTGGGGAGCTCTCTAAGGTAAATAAACTTCAAGACTAATATTTATTACTTACGCTACTGGCCTAACTGCATGTTTAGTACCATTGCCTGGTCAAAAGTAGGACTGATAGCATTTGCTTCCAAGCCAACTCTAGATGATCCCGCACGAGCCTCGCAAGTTTATACTTCTTACATTCACTGCACTGATGGCGAGCACTGGGATATAGCGAAACCGCAACTCTTGGAGGATGTCAGCAGAATACACGATAACGCGCAGATAGCGCATTTAAGTTGGAGTTTCTTCGGCGCAGAGCTCGCCTGTATTGATGCAAGTGGACGGGTGTCGATATTCCTGCACAATGGACTTCTAAATCACTTGTCATGCGTATATCAGTCTGCTCCACCTGCCGACGGGTTTTCCGCGGGCATTGTTGGGTTTAGGTGGCTGAATATGAACAAACCAGTAGGTATCTGTGGACTAGTCGAACCTGAAATACCTGCTAATAGGTCGCTTATAGATATTGCTTAATAATCCTGCCACTCGACAAGGTGATAAGCAGTTTCACTATGGCATTCATAAAGTGAGTCCCTTTGGCCCATGGCACCCAAATCCTAATAAGCAAGCCTGCATTGGAGTTATTCGAAGTGGAAAGGTATCACACGAGAGAACCACAAGATGAGACGCGTCAGCCTAATATATGTGATCTAGGTCAAATTTTGGTATCAACAGGACGTGCGGTATCACGAGATCATTCAAGATTTAGAGACAGATTTGCTCCCAGAAGATTACTATAACATAGCGTCATTCGGATCTGACCGAGGTACGCAATTTCTCAAGGATTGGACGATGTCACAATGCTGACTTTCTTAGATAATACGCTAATCCTGGCTGTATACTCTGCCACAAGGCATATTTTGAAATTATTCAGGATATCAATACAATGGAAAATCTTGGCAACGGGCGGCGGAAACCTGCCGCAATCCAAACCAGACGCCGAGTGGGCAGCAATACAAGTAAAAAGGATATACTCCAACGAGGTATACTGTCCAAACCATAGTCAACGAGAGCTGACTCACTTGGAAGTGGTTTCGCCTACGAATCATCCCGAATCGAGATTAGCTGTCTACGCTGTGCATTCTTCGGATAAGGGAAGCACAATCCAGAAAATCGAAGTTGTCACATTGCCGATTATGTTACATAGCAATTTTCATGCGTTGGGTCTGAGACGGAATCCGATGCCTGACGACCCGAGCGATATCGTGCAGTTTCAAGATTACCACGATTTAAATAAGAGATTGATAGGGCTGAGCTCAATCTACGCTGATAATATAATATGCTGCACATATGCCGATGGGTCGGTGGAGATGCGACAGCGGCTTACTTTTGCGGAAACGTTGCCCCAGTTCAATCCACAAAGTGTGCATAATCTTTATGATGCAGGATTTGGATTTCCCGCTGCCGAGACAGGTTAGCAATTTCATGTATCGTTATTTTAATTTAAGACCATACTGACTTCTATCAGCCCTCGAGATTTGCATATCTCCGAATATGGTGGCGTTTGTTCTTCTCAATGCAACTGGACGGCTCAAACTATACTACATGAGGCCCATATTGAAGGTGGAAAATAACGATGGTACGTACCCTACTGGCTTTCTGTTGTGCACACAGTATGTTGATAGACAATATATTACAGCATCAGCGCCGATTGCTGCCGCAATAGCGTTACGTCACACACTTGCTTGTTATAGTACTATGACATGTGACGATATAATACTCATAGCGAGTGTGGAGTCACTTTCGCGGCCGGCTGATTTTCAGGAATCAGTTTTGAAGCAGACGCATCGCGCTATCGGCTTCTCACTAGATCTACCTAAAGACGTCCAGGCCGATAAGTTCTTGGTCCTTCCATCTCTGCAAAAATTGCTGAGCTTGCAAGCGTCATTGGGAACCCAGTCTGGCTGGCGAAGAAGTCCAGCGGGTGTAATGGCTTGGGCTTCGATTAATCTGCGGTTGTTTTCGTTCGCGCTGACGTTCACCTTGAAGGCTACGCATCAAAAGCAACCCGGAGGTGGCGAAGGAGAAGTTAAAGGAGGTACAATCACAGTGTATTGTTAAGTATTGATTGAGCTCGTGCTAATGAATTGAGCGCCAGACACCATTATGACATTTCTTGGACTTGCAAGATGGTGCATAGATTTTTTGGCGTACCTAAATCAGGATTTATTTGAACTAGGCCGAAATCCGGATAAATTTCTCAAACCAGGTAAGTCACATGACATCTACAAGTTAATCATAATACCATGTGCTGACAAGACTTAAGACTCTCTGTCTTTGCCACTCATCATGCTCTTAGGAGCTGTTCCGCGTCTCTTAATCCGGTACACGCTGCGCGGGTTAAGAGGCCTTGAGCAACTGATTGCGCGTAACAACAGCAAAGGTGACAGTGATCCGTTTACGAAACTAGCCTATCAGCAGCTGGACGAGATACTCAGGTCTGGTCCTGTTCAAGTCGGCACATTTGAGAAATTAGTTAATGATGTCGATAATTTCATGCGAACTAACTTTCAAGGTAACGAATACTGTTGGTTGCAACAGCATGTTGACGCTGACGCTGAGTATAGACCCCGCTGAGCGATTAGTAATGGAACAATCACTATTTTTCAATGCGAGGATTCCGGTCGAGTTACATTCTGTGGTTCACAGGATCCGTGCTGTCTATCTTCAGCGGATTAAATCAGACATTGATATCCCGACTCTCTACTTCTATCCAACCAAGTGGCTAGGAATAACAGAGAGATATCATGTCGAAGAGGCTGACGACGTCGAAATAGACGGGCTACGGAAACAACTTATGAAAGTACATGACAGACCAGCGTGGCGGCGTTGCGTACGTTGCGGGTCAATCGCGACCATAGAGGACTTGACAAAGACCTATAACAAATTTCCAAGTATGTGGACTGTGGCGTTTCAGAGGAATTGTATTTGCGGCAGTTCCTGGGTGAGATGCTCGGATCGTAGTCTATTAAAGTGATTTTATGTGTATCATAAGTCTATGTAGGATTAGGACGAGGGAGCTGGTAATATATTCGACCCGAATAAATATTGGAAACGAGTTAAAATGGAAAGAAATAATACAAGATATATGTACAGTAAGCAAATGGCTTCGAACCTGATTCAAACATCGACTTGAGGACTAGTTCTCACAGAAGTCTAAAGGTTCTGTTTGCACAATCAGAAAATTTGAATAGTCTTAAACCACACCAGGTATAAAAATCCTACAACCGAAGAAATGCCTCACAAACTGTAATAACAAACTCTGGGAGGCCGGCCAAACCGCATACTTTCTAGCCTGTTATCTGGGCTCACTTATGGACTCGCCGTTGCGTCCGATCCGTACTTCTCCTTCACCTCGGCGAAGAATTTTTTTTTGTCGGCAAAATATTGATCAAGTGCCCGCTTGGCTGAGTCGTCGTATTTCTATCCGTTCATTAGTTATGTCACTTTAGGGCGTATCAAACTCGAGGGAAATATTACCCTTCTGTCATCGACCGAGAGCGTACGGAAACGATCCCCTAGAAACCTGGCCCGCTCAGTAATCGGCATGCTTCTTGCTTCAGGAAATAACGTGGTCGCATCTTTTAAGAAGAATCCATAAGCGTTTCCAGGTCTCTTTGGTAAACCGGGAAGCCGCACGAAGAAACTTCTACCAGAACCTCTCACTTTCTTCAGCGATCTAACTCTCTTGTTCTCTTCCAAAATTCCATCCACGCCTCGTGTCTCCAACAACTTCTGGACATCCTCCTCATAACGAGCCTTATCGACATCTCGCAATTTTTGCAAACGCTAAAGAACGCCATCAATACCCACTTCAGAGATAACAAGATCAAAGGTAGATATCCAACTTACATCCCGTTGAGACTGAGCCAACGACACGAATTCTACCTTTGCCAGCCGAGCAGATTCCGGCAAGCTTGTTGGCCCATGCTCAGATTTATGCTTAGCCATGAACTCCTGAAGAAAGATCTGCCACGTAGATTTTGGTCTCTTAACCAGAGGGCGCCTAAGTGCCGCAAGCCGTTGTTTTTCTGCCCTAGCGGCTTCCTTCTCCTTTTCTGCTTTTTTCCTCTCCCTCTGCTTCAGCTGTAATGCCCTCGCTTTCTCCTTAGCTTTCTCCCTAGCTTGCTTCTTCCTTTCAGCCTCTGCCTTCTTCCGAGCGATCAATCGTTCATTTTTGGCTTCAGTCTTAGCCTTAGCTTTAACTTTCGCCTCGGCAGCACGTTGAGCTGCCCTTGCCTTCTTCTGCTCCTTAGCTATAATTGCTTTCTCCTTCTGAGAGGTCGCCCTGGTAGTGGTCTTAGTAGACTTTCTGGCCTTGGCCGTTGACTTCCTCGCAGTAGGTGATTTGTTCTCTTTGCTTTTCGAGGTCGCAGTTGTCATCCTCGTAGCCATTCCACGGGACATCGCATTTCCATTGTAAATATTCCATCTATACGTTAATACTAGAGGCAGCAAAGCCTTAGCGATCGGCGTATGCTGCCGCCAAGCAGCGATGCGAAGACTTGATCTCGCGACCGCTAAGGTAACCCGTAACATTATCAAATTTCAGGCATGCGCTGATGCGAGAATAAATTTAAATATAAGTTTTGAGAACGCGACAGATACGTTCAATGACCCTGCTGATAACCTCGGTCAAGATGGCGAGTGATGTGATGAACGGTTCTGTGGACGTCACGAGTGAACGTAAACAGCCAGGGGTGGCTGGGTGATGAGCTCACCGCGGTCGGTAAACAAAACGCACATGCGCAGTGGTCACTATGACGACACGCGCTCCGTGCTGGAAGATACCCCGGCACCAGTCTGCAGTCTCCATTTATGGCAGAAGTATCCAAAATGCGCACTTTACACTGGTCTCGGCCCGGAAATTTTAAAATCCATTCAATGCCGCTGAATTGGCTCTAATTTCTAAACTACTCCACAGGTAGTCGATTTACTTCGTAGAATATGACTGACTCATATTCTTCGTCGTCCGGCAGACTGAAAAGAAGGCACTATGACGATGATGATTACGAATACGACAGTCGTCGTCGAGACCGGGACAGAGACCGAGACAGAGACCGAGACAGAGACAGAGACCGAGATAGAGACAGAGACCGAGACAGAGATAGAGACAAAGATAAAGACAGGGAAAGGGACCGAGATAGAGACAGAGAATATGGACGTGATCGGAGGGACAGAGACAGAGACAGAGACAGAGATAGAGAAAGAGATAGGGGTCGAGACAGAGGTCATGACAGAGATAGGGATCGTGCGACAGATCGTGCAAGGGATCGCGTGAGAGACAGAGACAGGGATCGTGACCGAGGCGGAGAGAGAGACCGGGATCGAGAGAGGGATCGAGAACGAGATCGCTATTCCGATGGAGATCGAGAAAGATATCGCGGTCATGACGCAGATCGGGATAGAGATCGCGTGCGCGACCGAGATCGTGACCGAGAGCGCAACATTGGCCACGATCGAACAGTAGACAGATTTCGTGATCCTGGCGATGAAGAAGATGGCGAACCGCAACGTGAATCGAAAAGTGGCCGTGGCGATGAAGATATCAGCGCAGAAAAATATGGTGTCCACGGAGTGCCCATGGACACGTCAGTTGACATCAAGCAGAACGGACAGTCTGAGGGGAGCTTTGGAGACGATGGTGATCTTGAAGAATCTGACAAAGAAGAACCAAGCGTGTCAAACAGCGATTCAAAAGCGGTGGATAGAGATGAGGTCGATCCTTTGGATATGTTCATGTCGACATTAGCAGAGCAAGCTGCTGAGACTGTGAGAGAGGAATCAGCTGACCGTGGCGATGTATTCGAAGAAGAAGATGATCCTCGGGTCGATGCATTAGATGTAGATCCGGATGATATGCTAGCCTTAGCAAATAAGCCGAAGAAGAAGAAAGATATCCCAACGGTGAATCATGCAAAGATTAACTACGAATCGTTCCGGAAGCAGTTCTATGTGGAGCCTGCCGAACTTGCTGATCTCACCGAAGAAGAAGTCGACGACATACGTCTCGAGCTGGACGGTATAAAGATTCGCGTACGTTATCTCCACCTGTGTCTTCTATAAACGGGCGACTGTGCTAACCATTGTGCAGGGAGTTAATTGTCCTAAGCCTGTCCAGAAATGGAGCCAGTTTGGTATTCCGGCTCAAACAATGGACGTTATACGCAAGTTAAATTATGACAAACCAACGTCGATCCAGGCACAAGCTATCCCAGCAATTATGTCTGGCCGCGATGTCATCGGTGTTGCTAAGACTGGCAGTGGTAAAACTATTGCTTTCTTATTACCAATGTTCAGACATATCAAAGATCAGCGGAAACTGGAAAATGGCGAAGGTCCGATTGGTCTTATTATGACACCAACTAGAGAGTTGGCGGTGCAAATTCACAGAGAGTGCAAGCCATTTCTCAAGGCTCTTGAATTGCGAGTAAGTGTCTGGTTATATGTCTTCTATATCTATCTCAGTTATATAACATGATAGGCTGTTTGTGCATATGGTGGGTCTCCAATTAAGGATCAGATTGCGGAATTGAAGCGAGGTGCTGAAATTCTTGTTGGAACTCCCGGTCGAATTATTGATCTCCTCTCGGCAAACTCTGGTAGGGTCACGAATCTTAAACGTGTTACCTACCTGACCCTGGACGAGGCGGACCGCATGTTTGATATGGGTTTTGAACCTCAAGTAATGAAGATCATTGGAAATATTCGACCTGATAGACAGACTGTCTTATTCTCGGCTACATTCCCAAAACAAGTACGTTTTCATTAGCAATTGACAGACTCTGTAGCTTGTTACTAATGTGTGATAGATGGAAGCCCTGGCTCGAAAAGTATTAACTAAACCTGTCGAGATCGTTGTTGGTGCCAGAAGCGTTGTCGCACCAGAAATCACACAGATCGTTGAAGTTCGTCCAGAGGATACCAAATTCGTTCGTGTTCTTGAACTTCTTGGAGATATGTACAACAATGATGAAGATGCTCGTACGTTGATTTTTGTCGAAAGACAAGAAGGCGCCGATCACTTGCTCAAGCTTCTGATGGCCAGAGGTTACCCTTGCATGTCTATTCATGGTGGAAAAGATCAACTTGACAGAGACTCGACAATTGTCGATTTCAAAAATGGTGTTGTGCCAATATTGATCGCTACGTCTGTTGCTGCTCGTGGCCTTGATGTTAAACAATTGAAGTTGGTGATAAATTACGACTGTCCAAACCACATGGAAGATTATATTCATCGAGTCGGAAGGACTGGGCGTGCGGGTAACCTTGGCACAGCTGTTACCTTTATTACCCCTCAACAGGATCGCGAGGCTGTTGATATTGCAAAGGCATTGAATTTGAGCCACCAGGTTGTTCCGGAACCTGTGCTACAACTTGCTGATGCGTTCATGGAGAAAGTCAAGGAAGGCAAAGAGAGGCACACGTCAGGTTTTGGTGGTAAGGGTCTGGACAAGCTTGACGCTGCGCGCGATGTTGCTAGAAAACTCGAGCGCAAGGCATACGGTGAAGATGAAGAGCCAGCTGCGGAGGTCGTCGACGAGGATGAGGAAGTTGAGGAAGATATGGATGCGGCCGCGTCGTCCGCACTTGCTGAACCTATCGTTGTGTCAAGACGAGCGCCAGCAGTTGATAGCAGGTCTAATTCAGCACTGACAAGTGCCATAGAACGTGCAAGACTTGCATCGTCACATATTGATAGTAAGCTAAAGACCAGTGGTACAAGAGCTGGTGCTGCACCGGACAATAAGGGTCCTGATGCTGGCGAGTTCCATGCGACACTGGTTATCAATGACTTTCCTCGTAAGTACTTTACAAGTCAAATGGGATATGTTACTAACTATTCGAATAGAAAAAGCCCGCTGGGCGGTAACAAACCGGACGAATATTGCTAAGGTTCTTGAATCTACTGGAACTTCCATTACTACTAAGGGCACATTTTATCCTCCAGGCAAAGTTCCAGCACCAAACGCAGAACCGAAGCTATATATCCTTGTTGAGGGACAGGTATGTCTTGTGTCCTTATTAATTTTGGACGACGGTGCTAAATTGTAAACAGACCGAAGTTGACGTGTCAAGCGCCATGCACGAACTGAAACGACTGCTTGCCGAGGGCACCGTCGCAGCTGCAGAATCGGAAACTCGGACCACAGGACGTTATACGGTCGTTTAAAGATACGAGTATACAAAACAAAGTATAGTATCAACTTGCCGTTTGTCTTTCATCAATAAATGACTTGATACTACACTTGCTCTTGGAGAGTTCTAGGTATATAGCTTCATAAGGGTATTTATCGTATCAGTGCTATTACGACTATGCTGTTGTGCGACATCGGTGCAAGCATTTCCGATACTCGCTACCAACTAGTGATTGCGTTATGCTCATTAGAATTGACTTTGTGTGCGGTTACTTACATCTTTGTTTTATGGTGCATGGCTCCAAGTAACTCTATTTACAGGTCTACAATAGTCCTCCCATCCAATGATGTTGATACGAATTTGTGAAATATGGAGATTTAGTTTGAAGTTATTGTATAAACTATATTGTTCTTTTAGTCTGGTTACCTGATAGAGATTATAATACATAGAGACATTCTTCATAATCTTACAACCGTTCGTTACGCTTTCTTCTCCGAAAACAATTGCTCTCTCTCTGCAGCTCGTCGCTTCCGCTTCTCTGCAATCTCTTTCCGTTTAGCCAGGAACTCAATAGAATGACCAACTATTCCGTTACCGTTAAACGGAGTTTCTAAAGCTTGCGAACAGTCAACCGGTGGTACGCTGAACCATAAAAGCTTTCCGTTATCGTCTTTTTGGTATAATTCAGCAGTCTCCGGCGGAATTCTGTCGGTTATGTAATCCGGAAGCGTGAACGTGCTCGGAGGTGGCGGCGGATTATACATCATAGGTCTGTTCATAGGAGGCATTTGACCAGGACTGCCATAACCTAGCGGAGTCATCGGAGGGTTGTAGCTGTAGTTCATGCTCGGCGGAGTCGGGGTTCCGGGAGTCGACATCCCAGAGTTGAACCGACCAAGCTCGGGACGAGGCAACTGTTTATTGGAAGACAATGTCCTTTCCACTGACGTTCGTGGAATCGGCGAATTGCGCATGTGCGGTGAGTTCACATTGGACGACGGTGCCGTATTCGACTGCGGAACTTGTATGGCGGGCTCTGGACTCGGTGACGGTTCCTTAGCGTTTGGATCTGGAGGCCTCTTGTAGACAGCACCTATGATGGGTGGTGCATTCTCCACCCCCAACTTAGGTTCTGGAACTGGATCGTCATCCTTGGCGTCTGGCGGAAGCAAGTGCTTAATAGGTGATGGAACCTTTCTCAGTGGCTGGGGCTTTTCGAACAGCACCATTTCATAGTCGGTAGAGCGAACTTCGTCCGGAATACAAGCCTTCCATGTACGAATCTTGTTGAACGTCTTCTCATTTTCGTTGTACCGACTCTCACAACAATACACGGCTTTATCCTCAAAGCCAACAGGCCGTCCGCGTTGGTACTTGGTGAAAAACATGACGAAAGACTTTTCGAGAACTTCATCAATAAGATGATCTCGATATTGTCCCGACTTTACGACCTCATTCTCATAGAAATATTTGTCATATCTATGGACTGTCTGCTCAGGCCTATAATACCAACAGGCGTTAATCCACTTGCGGCCATCCGGGGCTTGCCAAGTTCGGAAGATTTGTCCAATCGTTGGACGTTTGGGATCATTCAAGTTGCTGATATGAACCCAGTCACCGACTCGATAGTAGTCTCCATTGTGCTCAATTCCGTCAAGAGGAATTCGAGCGTGCTTCAATGAGCTGGACTCTGGGTCTTGGAAAGCACTATCCGGCTTCTTGATTTCTTCCGTTGCAACGCTGCTGATAAGCTCCTGTAATGCCTCTGTGTCCTTGTAAATAATTGAATTTGGAGAATTGAATTCTTTTGCGTTCTCGAACATCAATCGCAGATCTTGCAAGAACGATTCCACGTCCGGATATAATCTTCTCTTTATTTTTTTCTATAGAAAATTAGCATCAGCATTGACGAGAAGGTAGGTGAGTAACGTACTCTGATCATATCAAGAGCAATTGGATCTTTAATCTCTCTGTAGTATTCTGGATACTGCTTCACGTCAGGCAGACGATCAAACGGTAGATACAATAATCGAGTTGAAATCTTGGCCTTGCGCAGAGCTCTCATGATGGCCTTGATTCTACTCTCGTGAGGCTTATCCACGGTAGGTGGCCGACCTCGCTTTACTCGTTTATCCTCTCCACCTTTATCTTCTTCTTCATCTTCTTCTTTCTTCCTACTGGAAACTCTGATCGTATGGCGTCGCAATGATTTACGAGTCTTGCCACCGTCATATTCATCTTCATCGTCTTCGTCCACTTCGTCCTCTTCAACTTCTGCATCTTCATCGTCATCGTCCTCGTCGTCCTCATCCTCGTCATCGTCGTCCTCCTCTTCTTCGTCACTGGACGCTGGCGCACCTCCTTCCTGTTCATCATTGCCATCATCGTCAGCCAAGTCCTCGCCATTGCTCTTTTTATCATCTTTGGCTACCTTCTCGCCAGTCTCGATGGCAGGCTCCTGCGGCTCCATAGGAGCAGTGTCAACCGCTTCCTCCACATCCTCTTCGGCATCTTTCATCTCTACGTCCTCAGGTGCGGGAGGTGGAGGAATGATTGCTGCAGGATCCCTTGGCGGTCTGCCCCTCTTTCGCTTCGGTGGAAGCGAAAGATGTGGGGACCCGGTATGGGACGACGCCATTATTCTTGCACAGGACGCTGTTTTTGTTGTAGGTGGGACTCTTTGGAGAAGGCGATGAACGCGATGCGATGAGAAGGTATGTGTAGGTGCCGAGGCTTCGAAACGCAACCCATTTGAGTTTCTCTGTATGTGCAGAAAAGAAAGCTGTTGCGAGCCTGTGGGTAAGGTTTGAAAACAGTCACGTGATCTCAGTCGCTTGAACGCGATGAACTTTCTTCGTGTGGGAACATTTCAGGGGTTCAGAGTGCGCTATGTCATTGGCCTCGGTAGTCATTGGCGAATCCTATCTAATCGATCATTGAACACGAATCGCGGGTCATTTAACTATCTTGCCTGGCGCTAGAGTCATTGAGAATGTCCGGAGAATTGTACTGTCGTTTATTGCACGACATCTTGATTGATCCGCGCATGTAAGTTGTTGACATGCTCATTACGACATTGCCATATATTTTACTGATCTTCCCGGTAGAAAAGAACTGGAGATACTAAAGTCGGTTCCTCCGGAAATGGAAGCAATGATAAATGATAACACGGATGGCGGCGGTGTTTACGACAAGGAATATTACCCGTTTATTGTGGTGCCTGATGAGCATATCGTTGGTATTCCGAAAGAGCTGTTGATGCTCGCGTTTGCGTACGCAAGGACGAAATTCTATGATCTGATTAAATGTGTGTTCTTGCTACATTTATATTTGCTACGGATTACTAATTTGTAGTATCAACTTGGACCGATGAGCAAGCACTGGAAGTTAGTCAGACATCGTTGGTATTGATTCTCATAGGAAGTGAAAATCTAACAGCAATAAACGCGAGGTACGCAAGCATATGCACTATTTGACGTCAAATATATTAACGTATCCTCAGGAAACGGTTAACTATTCAAAATACAGAAACTGCATCATTATGTCAAGAATTTCGTCTTACGACAGTCATCCTATGTTCACGTCTCCAGAAACATTCCAAATCGCCTTTAATATGGAACTACCACAAGCATATCGTTTCCACCCAATTCAGTCATTTCAGCAGAACAGCAACCTACAGAGAACGGGCAAAATATATAGAAGACATATGCAAATCTGAACTGCAAACGGTTCTGGTCGCAGCAGAGCACCATCCGATGAATTACTATGCTTGGGGATATGCGCGATGGGTGTTTGCAGGTATATATGGATCTTTATTATCTTCGCCGTCAGCTAGATATTATTCCGTGGTTTTTGTGCGGAAGTACATTGAGTCTATCGTACGAAAGATTGAAAAGTGGTGCTTTTTGCATGCGAGCGATAATTCAGCGTGGTCTTTTTTCCAGTGGGTATTGTTTCTGTATGTCGATTGCTCGCATCGGGACCCTGCAGAGCGAATAGACGACAAATGTCTCTTAAGTAAAGTCGTTGAGGTAATACAGTTTGCTACAACTGTCAGTCTTGCACACGAATCGGTTTGGGGTTTCGTGCGCCGAGTGGTCAGTGACAGCGATTATGTGAGCGATCCTGAACGGGAGTCGTTTATTCGCACGATTAACTCCTATCTGCGGAGTCGAAAGGCGGACACATATGGCACGCATGTAAATGACGAAGACATGAGCAATAAGGAAAAGGCCCTGCGGCAAAAGCAAGAAAGCATTTTGGACAATTTGAGGGACAAAGATGTGTATGTTGTGGGAAGTTGCCTAAATTGGATAGCTGTGAGAACGCACTTGAAGAATGCCGGCCGAAGTAACTCCTAATTTGTACATAATAGATCATGAGGTGCAATTTGTGATTAGATATATTTTTGAGCGAGCTCTATTGAACATGTTTGATCCAATACAAACGATCCCAATGACAACAGCAATTGACAAAATAGAACCTTTTACCGATATAACTATCCGATGCAGAGAAACTAAACAAAGCCTTCCGCAAATCATCAACTGCGTCTACTTCTTCTTCTGTGATGTTGTGTTCTTGGGCAACTCTTTGACGAATGGGACGAACTCCGGCTCACCTGGAATCCATTTCCGCAAAACTTCGGGAATTTTCAGACCCTGTATTGCAATAATTAATAACACAACATATACATAATTAAGAAAGCACTTACATCTTCGGTCTGATAGTTCTCCAGAATGCAGCAGAGAGTACGCTCAGTAGCAGTGAGAGTCGAGTTAAGACAGTGCACGTACTTCTTCTCCCGCTGATTTAGCTTCTTGATCCCGCATCTGATCTCGAGATTTCGCGACTGGTAGTCGGTACAGTTTGAACAGCTGACAAGTTCTTTGTATTCGCCTTGGAACGGGAACCACGCCTCGAGATCGTACTTCTTCGCCGCGGCGTTATTCAGCTCACCTGAAACGATGGCCACGACCCGGTATGGGAGTTTGAGCGACCGATAAAATTCCTCTGACAATCCGATCATCCTGTCAAATTCCTCCCACGACTTCTCTGGCTCTGTCAGGACGAATTGCTCGATCTTCTCGAAAGCGTGGACGCGGAAGATACCCCAGGCATCCTTACCGTGGCTGCCAGCTTCCCGACGGAAGCATGAGCTGTAACCAGCATATCTAAAGCAGCGTTAACGTATATTCAATCAATTTTAATCACTGTCATGCATACCTCTTAGGAAGCTGCTCTGCAGGTTGCTCGAACCACTCATCAGAGTGATACGCTGAGATTGGCTGCTCCGAAGTCGCAATCAAGTACTTCTCATCAGACCCATCCATAACCTTATATAACTCCTCGTCAAACTGGGAGAGCTGCGCAGTCTTAGCCATGACATCCTTATTCATCATCACTGGGGCCTGCAGTGGAGTGTATCCCTTTGAGGAGAGGAAGCTGAGACCGTAGTGGATCAGAGCCTGGTTAAGGAAGACACCATAATTCCTCAAGAAGAAGCCACGGTGGCCCGACATTTTGGCTCCTCGTTCGGGATCGTAGCCATCCAGTCTTGTTAGAACTTCGTGGTGAGAAAGGCAGTCACGCGTTTCAACTGAAATACCCTCAGGAACCCAAGTCCGAATGAGTTGATTGTCAGCCTACACCATCATTAGCACATCTCTCTCAATACACCGAATGCACAATGCCACCCACCTCATCCAAACTGACAGGGACTGACTCATGGACAATGTTACCGACTTGGTTGACCTTAAATCGGAGTTGTGAATCGGCTTCCGACTCTTGGGTGATAAGCTCCGCCTTCTTGGCCACAAGCTCCTCCTTCTGCTTCAACAACTCAGACGCATCCTCCTTTGCCTACAAGGCATCAGTATAAACTTCTCTGCACCATCCGTTCATAACTCACCTTGTACTTCAAGCCAATCTCCTTCTGGATCTTGTTCTGAAGCTTATTGATCTCATCGAGATCAAAGCGAACTACGCCATAGTCAGCAATTTACTCACCCCATGAACCAATAGATACAATCAACATACTCTTTGTCCACTCCTTGTAGTCATTAATAATCTCGTCGACAATCTCCACCGAGGCACCACGAGCTTGTTGCGATTTTCTAATTGCTTCAGGATTGCCTCCTTTATCCTCGAGAAACTGCAAAATATCCAACATTTTCGGTAAACGCCTAGACAATAAATGAAGTATTAGTAATATTCGGAGTAAGCTATACTGGCGAAGGAGAAAAAATGGTGGGTAGAAACCGGGAAATCAAGTAACGAATTCAAAGCTCTCCTCAGAAAGAACTCAATAATTCGCGACACCGAACGCACCTTGATTAATAGGTTAAATACACTTTAATGCCTGAATGGACGTGATATCGATGTAGTGGGTGTGCTCCTCTATAATTGCAGAGCAAAAGTATGTAATGATTTCGGAGAGAGTCAAATCGTGGAAAAGTTATTGCAGGTCCGAGTCTGTGCCTCCCAAGTCGCGGCGCTACCTTAATTTAATTTTTTATACCTGATCAACTTCCCAGACGTTATTCCTCGCAACACAAGATCCCATGAAGCTATGCGATATGAGTTACTTGTATAACAATGATATCTATTCTATTGCCATCCATTATGGATGTGGTACAAATGTGGTATATACGTCAATCTAAAATCGCCTATGGCTATTATCGACGGCATTTATCACCACGTCATCTATTAGGTTCTGACCAATCCTCTTACTATATTACTTATAGTACTTGGTACATTTCGGCATGCTTTCAATTTAGTAAGGATCCTAGTCACTACTGCGGGAAATCGGTCGTGGTCGGGCAGTGTTCTGATGAGTCATAGCACATCAAGATCGCAAGCCTATAAAGCTGCGTAGAGGTAAACATTCTAGACATGCAGAATGGCTGATATGAAAAAATTCAGACTATCTGGCTCACTTGCCACTTAACAAATCGTCCAGAAACTTGTCGTCCGCATCGACTTTGCTCTGGTTCAACTTGACAGCAGTAGACGTCCGTGCAGGTCGACTCTTCCTAGAAGCAGCGCCTGTAGCAGGCCCAACCGTAGCAGCCTTACTCGTAAATTCATCTACAACAGCGGACCTCACACCGTTAGTCCCCGTTTTCTCCATTTCGTTCCAAAAATTGTCAAAATCCTCATTCCACGCAACCGCACCCTTCTGTAAACCCGCAGCCCTCCTTTCCTTCAATATCGGCGCAGCAACGGACTTTGGTAACATCTTCAACCTATCCAACTCTTCGTCAATCTCCTTTCGATTCGCAGATTTATACCGCTCTCGTACTGTGTCGCTATACTTCAGCTTCTCAATCCGCCTGTCAGCGTGGCTATACTCAGGATCAGCGGCATCGTACGTAACAATCTGGCTCTTCTTTTTGCTCTCATCCGGCTCTTTGGCAGCTCCAAAAGCAAGAGTTTTCTTATTCTTGCCCCATCCAACAGCTTCGCCAACATCCAACTGACTCTCAAAAATATCCCGGACTTCCTCAAGATTTTTCGCCCCTTTCACATCATTATCGACTAAATATTTCGACAAGCCACCATCCGCTGGCCGCGCGATACTCGCCAAATACGCGTCTTCTTCGTCTTTGGATGTGTCCTCGATGCCCAATTCCTCATCCGCTTCGAGGTTCTCGTAGCGCCATGCGTTGGAGGGTAATTTTTTTCTGCGACTGGGTACGGTAGATGATGCTGTACCTGCTTCTGAGCTGGTATTTTCGTCGTCGATGGTGCTGGTATCTTCAGAATCTGAAACCGATGCTTCTGGCTTGCTCACATCGGGTTCTTCGTCAGAAGAGGATTCTTCTTCGCGCCGCGGATCATGGGCCGGATGCTTGATGCCGTGTTTGCGGTTATACGCGCGAGTCGCTTTTCTGTCCCATTTGTTATTATGCAGAACCATTGTGGTCGTTGGACTATTGTGAATATTTAACGGCGGAATCTGTGCTTACTAGAGTAAACTCGTGTAGTAGTGTTATAATTTTAAGTAGTCATGACGTAATTATCGTCGGTTTTACAGTACCAAGATCCGAAACTCGTGCGAAACTACCAGGGCATGGTGTTTTGGAGTGACAACCGCGACAACGCCCTGTCTCGATGCACTATATCAGGTTGCTTGTAGTCTACAATAGCGCCAGAGAGTCTATTTACAAATATATACAGTTCCTCGCACTACACGTTATCAACCAACTTATAAATGCGACATACCAAACACAACACCATCATGCCAATCCAAACGATCTAATAAATCCCTACAGTAGTCTTTACCTCCTTCAACGTCGCCTGCGCAATCTCGCCTGCTCTCTCTGCACCGCTGCGCAGCAAGCGGTCAAGATACTCTGGGTCACTGCTTAACCTTTCAAAATTCTCCCTCACGGACTGAAGTTCCTTCGTGATAACATCGGCAACGAATTCCTTTAACTCCGCGTGTCCACAAAATCCTTTGACATCCTCTGCAACGTCCTCCGGCGTGCGATTCTGCAATCCGGCTACCATGTCAATCAAGTTCGCAACGCCGGGTCGGTTGACGGAATCGTAGGTCACGGATTTATCCCCGTCTGTTATCGCGCGCTTTATTTTATAGCGGATGAGTTCTGGTGGGTCGTTGATCATTATCCGAGATTGTTCTGCGGGATCGGATTTTGACATTTTCTTTTTCGGATCGCGGAGTGACATAACACGTGGCGTCCGCGCTGTACTAGTCAGTATGTTTGCTCATGCATTATATACCGGAAACGACTTACTGAGAAGGACGTCAGGTAATGGGAATACTTTTGTGTCGTAAGCAGAGTTGAAGCGCTTCCCGATATGTCTAGTGAGCTCGAGATGCTGGATCTGATCCTCGCCGACCGGAACATGCGTCGCCCTACATACGGGTCAGTTATGCAATTGTGTGTCACGTCAAGGCCACGCACTTGTAGAGAAGGATGTCTGCTGCTTGCAAAACAGGATAGGCGAACAATCCTAGCCGTAAATTCTGCACGGCGGCGTCATCCGTCACCGAACTGTTCTCAGTCAAGTTCATCTTACTCTAAACCAAGATCAGCCCAGACCAGTCGGACAAACTGCATTATTGCCTAAGCAGTCCAAAAAGACGAACCTTCCACTGCGTCATGCGATTCAAATATCCAAAGTCGCTAAAACATGACAAAATCCAGCACAACTCCGCGTGCCCAGAGACTTCCGACTGCACATACAAAATACATTTCTCCGGATCCACGCCGGACGCTATAATAAGCGCCGCAGCAGTCCGTTTGTATTCCCTCAATCTGTCGGGTGGAGGCGGGACAGTGAGCGCGTGCATGTCGACGATGGAGAAGATGGTGTTGTCGAACTGCTGCGGTGTGGACGCGCTAAGCTGGCCCCAAGCGCGCAGTGCGCCGAGGTAATTGCCTAGATGTGCTACCCCGGTTGGTTGCATCCCGCTGAAGACTGTGCTGCCTTTGAATCTGATTTGGCCGCGGAGAATGTAGTGTGTTTGGGGAAGATATTGCCGCCTGATGAGCCGTTTTGGCGCGAACTGTGGAATCATGGCAGAACCCTTGTTGACAATTAGTATACGGAACATATGATTACGGTGGATGCAAAGTATGGAATGTATGTCTATGGATCAATTGGGCCCCGTGCCACGCAATTGAGTGGATATGACTCTAGATCGATTATGCACTGTATGTGAGGAATAACATTTACAGCTATGTAAACCCTAACATCACCACACCGACGCGGAGACTCGGGAAGGGCATCAGAGGCATCGTCATCTCTCAAAATTTTCTATCCGATAAGGAGTGACCCTGTTACGCACATAAACGGTCCACGACGCACAGAAATGAGTATTCGAAGATTACGATCGACGCAATGTTGCGGCATGACACCGTTTACACGACGCTTCTACCACATTGAGCGTCCATGGCCGCTGGCCGCTGCCGAAGAGACTAAGCCATCCGATTCCACCGTCGAGATTCCGTACACAAATCCGCACATCCGGCAATACTACGTCAATCAAGCATCAGGATCGAAGCACGTCGCATCGTCACACATGGTCTTCCCCGGCACCGGGCGCCCTATGCCAATGAACGTCGAGCTCACGCACTACGCCCCACTGAAACTCACTCCTACCCACGGGCAACGAACGTGTGACCTGCACTTACGTGCATATACTGTTGATCAAATCGATTTTTTTACGGACTTTGCCATGCGCGCGGCGTTTTATTTGAACATGCCGGTTCGCGGGCCGGTTTATGTGCCTAAACGGACAGAAAGATGGACTATTGTCAAGTCGCCTTTCGCCCACGCGAAAACAAAGGTCAATTTCGAACGGGTGACACATAAGAGACTTATCCAGGTTTTAGACGCGCATATGGATACTGTTGAGACGTGGCTTGGATTTTTGCGGAAGTATGAGTTGGCGGGCGTGGCTATGAAGGCTCAGCTGTATAATCATGAGTCGATTGACTTTGAATTTGAAGAGCCGGATGTGATGGAACAGAAGCCTAAGGAGGACAAGTAGGATGTATGAATGAGGAGTTCGCTTTGGTATATAGGGAGTTTTTGTACTTGCATGTAAATATATAAGTCACTATAATCATTAACTTGTACAATATCAATGACCGACGCCGCTATATACTAGTACAAACGATGCAAAACAAAACAAGTTGTATCTCCCTCATGTATCCATCCAATCTAACTCCGATCCAACCACTCTATTATGCCACACCCAGTCTCTATCTAGTTCCAATGAATTACTTCTCATCCCATCTAGAGTATCGATGAATGTATAAATCTCTATTCACAAACTTTCCAAAAAAAGTCTCATTGCCAAACACGGCACGGACTTTGGGCAACCAGTACCGCCGCGAATGATCCGAAGTTGTATCCCAGATCTCGACTTCGCCGGAGATACCTTCAGAGGAGGAGATGGCGTGGAAGAGATACATACACTGACTCTGTCTCTGTGTGATGCAGTCCTGGACGGGGAAGTAGTTGTCATCGACGTACGAGTCGGAGTCACCCGTCGTGCCGCAACAGGGATAAAACTTGCGTTCCTTGCCCACACCGGTGTTCTCGTCAACTGTCATTGTCGACAGACAGTGACCACGATGTAATCCGCCTTGCCGTGAGATGGCGTAGTGGATCTTGCCGTCGTGGCACAAAGGTTCGAACATCTTGTTGAACCGGAACTCCGTGCCTGGCAAAACCCCTACCGACGAGGTGACTTTTCCGGACAAATCGTAGGTCTTGCAGTACCCCGGGAACTGGAACAACCGTAAGTCCTCTGTCCGCGGAGGAAGCGAAAACAAGTATATCTTTTTTTCCGCGAAGATCGCGGACGTATCCCACAATCCTGTCTCGGTGAAGGGGAATTTGGACACGAGCTCTCGTGTGCGCAGGTCCCAGACCATGACGAATTTCTTGGGCGATCCGACGTCAACACCGAACCGTGCGACGAGGTGCTCGCCGTCACAGTTGAATGGGTTTAGGCCCGAGAGTCTGCACCCTTGAGGAAACGGCAGAACCTGGATACCGCGGCCACGTTGTTGTGAGGACATCGTGGTAGATGAACTTTGCGACGAGAGCGAGGTCGATGAGGAAGCAGTTGAGGGGATGGAGGGCCAGAACGCTGTGGCTAGGTCGAAGACGAAGATGGCGGCCTTGTCGGACTCTTGCCAGATGAGATATCCGGCCCTGTCGGACACGATCATGTCGGTGACCCGGCCGGTACCAAAGTCGAGCAGGCGGGGCTCCATGTCGTAGTCGCCGTGGTCGTCGGTGGTGAAGTCCCAGACGAGGAAGCGGCGGTCGTGCTGGAGGTAGAGAACAAGGTAGTTGGTGGAGTAGGCTGAACACGAGACCTGGTTTGTGACGTGGGGCCCCACTTTGTAGACGCATTTCTGTGAGAGATTGAGGGTCATTATAGCGTGCTGGTCGTAGCACATTTTGAGGAAACGGTTGTAGGCGTCGTCGTAAGTGTGTGCGTCGTCAGGCAACGGACCGACTAGGGCAGCGTATGAGACGGGACTAGTGAATATGTACCGCCATACCTTGCAGACGCGTTGGAAGTGGACGAGATCTGTGTAGCGCGGGATATACTGGACGATGGAGGGGATGATGTCGATTGGCAAATTGGCAATGATGTCGAAAGAAGTCATTCTATTCTGTATGGGCGACGAACCGAGGGGTCGTGATTTAGTATGTATCAGTCTATATATATGAGTCTATGACCGTTGACCGTCGACCTGCGAGCTTTGGAGGCACCACAACGGATAGTGTATTGAGTACTGTACGATGTAGCTTAGTACAGTGTAACAAATGAGAACGAGGAGAAATAAACAGTTAAATAAGTATTTAGTGGGAGGCGAGCGGATGGCGACTTCGACGTCGAGCCCAACGCGCGCCGCAGCGAAGCCGCATGGCATAATGAATAGTCGTGTGGCCGAGGAATCTCCGACACCAGTGATTGTGGCGAGTATCGCCGTTGTAATTTACGTGTAGTCATTCACTCATCATTCTATGTTAAAATGGTAAGTCGAGATTTAATACACGGATAGCACAGTATGTAATAATGTGGTAGCACTGGGAGTAATACGGTTCTGCCCAATAGTGCAGTTTGGGAGTTTGATAAGATTCTCTGCAACTTCGGGGAAGTCTGCCAAGTATCTAGGCACGATACACATATACATAGCAAAAGATATACAGTATCCTATTCCGGCAATGGTTGTCGATGGAGTGCATGACAGTCCATAATCAACAGGTGACTCTTATAGCAACACCGGCGTCGGTATTATTAGCACCCGCAGGTTGGATTGACAGCAAGCAGGGTCCACTTCCGATTTTCGCCGTACAAGCGACTTCTCCCGATCGTCAGCATAGTGGTACCGTGCTGTGTGTTTATTCCCCGCCTTAGTAAAGCATTCGACCTCTCGTGTGGAGGTGGCAATTCGATCGTTTGCAGCACGCGATGAGTTCTCGACATAATGCCGCGAACCAAACTCTAAAGTTCTCAACACCGGTGGCAACAGGCTATCAAAGCCCTAACCCTATGAGCAATCTAGCCCCGACCAATCATCTGTTTCCCAAATTTAATGATGTATGCGCATGAAATTTGTTAGTGACACACTTTACGCGCGGGCTGAATGCTACGGAACGACGACCGGGTGACACTGCTGGCTCGAGTCATCGAACGAGTGAAGTTGAGCTTCAGGGAATTATCATCGGGTTGCTCTCTTCGTTCTGCGCGTTCTTGGTTACCAACAACTACCCTTTATAGAGATATTTTATACGCGAGGAGAAGAAGTTTGGTAAGTATGCTACTTTGGGTTTACGGGGTGAAGAAGTTGACATGGAGATCGGATTGTGGACGATGTTGTCGACAATTGCATCGATATGTCAATGTCTAACTCGCGCTGCTAGCCGTCACATTCGCATATACATACAATTTCCTACAAGCGCGATATAATACAGTACAATGGCAGGCGGCCACCACGGACCAAAGACATACTCCGGTCCCATCGATATCCACCCCCCGCGTCGCTTCTATCGTATCTCGACCTTAGTGCTCGGCGGTGCTATGTGGTTCTGGGTCATGTACAGACTAAAGGAGGTCAGCCTCTAGCTTAATGCGCAGATATGAAGTTTGGGCTAGTAAAAGGCTAATAATATTACAGGACGGACCCGTTCTTTTCGGATTCCGGCATCCATGGGAGGGACATCATGCTGTTAGTCACGACGAACATAAGGAGGAACATCATTAGATTAATGTATCATATCATGAATAAAGACATTGGGGTCCTACTACAAGACGGTTTTGCATTTAGACCTTGCATTATACTCGCTCATACATGATTATGAATTGCACCATTGAATTATCGCGTTACTAATTTGGACATGCATATATTGAGGAAAAACACCTGTGAATATTCTAACCTTTCTCCTACCAATCTAACACAAACCCCCCGATATCAAACAAGAAAATGTGTCCGCGCTTTTCTTCCACCATTTGAATCATATACTACCCTACGTACCAAAGGTAGGGTTGCTCGCTTCTAATCGTGAAATAATATTCATAGAAACTGAAATTCCTGCTCATGCTCTTCTATCAACACTTTAAATCTCTTCCGAGTCTTGGTCCGTCCACCACGCACACCCCTCCTCGTACGCGTAATCCCGGCAGAAATCTTGGGAAACAGATACTTCTCTCCTACCCAGGCGACACCAAAATACGCAAACGCAGCACCCAAAATGACAAGCTTGAACGCAAAGCTTAACGGCGTCAACACAAGCAGATTAAACAGCCATTTCGGCGGCACGAGTAGAATCAGTGATACCACCGTCACAGTAACCGCAATCATGAGCATGAATGGTCCGTTTTTGGTCATGCGCTCGCGGTACGGGGGACCCACGCTAAGAACCATCGCAATGAAAATGTATTGATAGCACGATGCGAGGAACAAACTCGTGTTGTCCGAAGATTGCACGTGTTGGTCGTCCGCACCAGCCACGGGCGGCATGTACCATGGTTGCTGTTTAACGAGCGTCCAAATTGTGAATTGGAACATCACGTTAATGATGATTTGCCCAATCAAGTTCATTAGAATCTTTTGCGATACAAGGTTCGCGGTCGGTCGTTTGGGACAGAGGATAGGATATGGGCCGGCCCAAGCCACTACTTTCGTTAGCATTGTCCTTCTCAATTTCAAAAACAAGCGACGTACTGAATACGGCTATAGGGAGGATCAGGAACATGTCGATCAACAAAAACTGAAAGTCTCCCAGATTCGTGCCTGATTTGTACAATATCCCCACGGTCGAGAACTGGATGGCGGAGTACAACGACATGTACTTAAAACATGAGAAACTCGTCACCAGCGAGGCCCGGCCTTCACGGATAACGTCCGGCACGCACGAAATCTCGAACACGCGACTGGTGAACGGTGCCGCGACAGACGCTTCAGCCTCTGACAATGAGATTCCGACGTCCGCAGCCTTGAGGGCCCCACAGTCGTTTGCACCATCGCCGCAGAAGCCGACGGAGTAATCTATTCCCTGGAGTTTCTCCACCAACTCGTGTTTCTCGTCCGGCGACATGCGTGCATAGATGCTGGCCTTGATGAGCATCTTGTTGATCACATCTATCGTTCCGCAGTTCATGATCCACCGAAACACATCTCCCGTGATAGCAAGTGTGTAATGCCTCATCGCCTCAGGCGAATAGTCGCTTCCATTCCTCGACAATATCGGAACGAGCGTTGTCGAATCGAGAATCAGCTCTGGATCATCAACGCATTCCCACCGCAATATCGTGTTCTCTTCAAAATGCGGAATGAATACTGGCGCATCATTGCGCACTAGCCGGCACTCGCGCCCAACACTGATCGCAGTCAGCACGTTATCGCCCGTGCACATGACTGTCCGGATTTTCGCCTCGCCCAATTCATGGATAATAGCAGTCGTTGACGGCTTGAGCTTATTCTCGAATACAATGAACCCAACAAATGCCAAGTCCTTTTCGACATCCTCGCGTTTGAGCTTCTGCGCTTTGAACCACGACAACCGTTGTAATCTCTTCGCCGCGACGCCAATAACTCGGTACCCTTTATGAGTGTAGTTATGCAGCATTTCATCGTAATCCGCAGGAAATGACTCCGGTTTGCAAATCTGCCTCATGATTTCAGGCGCACCTTTTACGAAAACTTGCATATCGGGGTCCTTGAATCGCTTAACAATTACGCTCATGCGACGTAACTGCGATACAAACTCGAAGCACCGAATGACCCCGAGATCAGCACCCTCAAGACCAAACGAGCTGTCAGCGTCCCCGGCGACAATATTCCGTGCCAAACCAGCAGGCGGGTGCATAATTAGTGGTGCAAGTTTGTTAGATTCGTTGGCCAGCGACGTGTACTCCGTCGGACTCCTGTCGACATCTTGTCCTTCCGGACTGTAGTAATTGCCATCCTCTTCATACGTCCAGCCTGTGAATGTGAACATCTTGTAGTCCAACGGGTCGCCGAGTAGATCCTCGTCGATAAGGCGCAGCGAATGACATGTCGCCATGGCGAAGAGCATTGATAATCTCACGTTCCATTTCGAATCCACGTCCTTCGCTGACGTCGGCACGACGGAAGTCGCGGATGGAAGTAAGTCACTGAATTTAGATTGCTGCTGATTCACGACGTGCACTCCAAGTACATCCAGCCCATCTTCGGTGAGAGTACCCGTTTTGTCAAAGCATACGACATCTAGCTTTCCCCCAACGTTCACCCGGCTCGGACTAATACAGAATATATCCTTTTTCTTTAATCGCGACAACGCGATATTCGTACCAATAGTCAGCGTGGCAGGTAACGCAGGCGGAACCACAATCGTAATCAAATCAAGCGACCGAAACGCAATCAAGCTAGCCGGCAACCCCAACTTTACAAATGTGATTGTGTAGAAAATAAACCCAAGCGCAGCCATCATTGACATAACAGCGATATACAGGAATGAATCCCTGTAAAACTTGAACCCCGACGGTTTCGGGAACAACATCGAGCGGATTAGGGCCCCTTTTGTGGTGTTGAATCCCGTCTTGACAGCGAGTGCTAATGCGACGGCCTCCTCGTCGGTGTTTTGAGGAGCGGAATGAGTATTGCCGACTTGTGGCTTTCGGACACGAACTATTTTCGTTCCGCAAAAGAGAAAGTTCTTAGCCAATTCGGGCACGATCGTTCCGAGGTTGGAATCGGCAAGGAGATAAAGTGTTTCGGCCGTGGCTGAGTATTTGGATACCGGGATTGATTCGCCCGTGAGCATACTCTCGTTCACAATCGAATCGCCTGTAAGCTGGATCGAATCACAGGGGAAGTAACCAAGAGAAGGGTCCGAGATTTCGTAAACGTCACCTGGAACGAGACTTGTGGATGGAATGTTGACCCCTGTCTTGTCAGCGGATGTCATTGCAATATCAGATGTTGACTTACAGAACCCGTCACGAAGAACGCGGACGTTACATACGAATCGTGATATCTCTCTCAATCGGCGCATGTTCTAAAGACTTAGCCAACCGCACTTGAAATGAGAGTTAATAGACCACTTACGCTCTTCGTCTCAATTAATGTATTCGTAATACTAATAACAGAAATCACGAAAATGCATGCCGCATAGTAGTAGTACTCGTCCAATGCCCATAAAATCATCGAAAATAGCTGGAATATATAAAAAGGATGCAGCGCCTCCTCGACCAACAACTGCAGAACGGTCTTATCCTCAATCTCGATACTATTTTCGCCGAAAACAAGACCTCGTTCTTCGATTGTTGCGGACTCAAGACCGTTGCGGATGGTGTTGAGGTTTGTCCATGATATGTCGCGCCAGTCGTTGTTGAGAACGAATTTCCCTTCAATGGGGTGTAGAATCAGACGCATGTAGCGGTAGTCAAAGTATTGCAAAACTGGGATTAGAGGATCGTACTCCAGGTCGGCTGATGGTTTGTGGGGGTTTTTCTGTATGTTGAATACGCTGGACATGGGGAAGTTGTAGCGTCGCTTGATGACGTTATGGAATGACAGCTCGCCCCATTGGTTCTACGCAACTGTTACTCTGATAATCTATAAGATTAAATACCGTACTTACTTCTAGGACCACCCAATCGCACTTGGAAAGCGGTGCTTTGCGACCCATCAAGTAGACCCTATACCTTGGAAGCCACCGCAGGATAAGATATGCCAGTCCACATGTGCAAATGCATAGCAGTACGAAAATGAAGATCCGGTGCGTACTGGACTTGTAACCAGCCAACGCAAGAATGAGATCCTCCTCGCTAAGATAGACCGTCTGCTGGACAATATCCGGGGTCTGACGAGGCTCAGTCGGCAACCCTTCATACGAGTCCGAACGATCCAGCAATGGCATGTCGGTTGAATCTTGGCGGTTGAACTGCTTGCTGGGATCTATATTCTCGAATGAGCCTCTGTGCGGTCGATAGCTGCCGTTCGTGTTGACGGTGTGCAGGCTGTGTATCTCGTCCGTCGACCGTATGCTCGTATGATCAGCAAACACGTCGCTTCCATACTCATCGTCATCATCGTACTGGTACCCGTGGATCTGCTGGTCGATCTCGTGAGCACGCTCTACAGCCGCCGTGTCAAAAAACCGAAAACTCCGAGTCGTAGACACGGACCGCGAGCGCGACCGCTGGCGATGTGCGAAAGTCGATATTGAAGACGGGACGGAATCTGGCACTGGACCATCGAACATGCGATCCTGGGCCATTTCGCCGTAGTAACTCGCCTCCGTTGCGGTTGAGTCACGACGGCCGCGACGACCTCGTACTGACGCATTCGAGCTCGACGATGAGGGCGACTGCGGCCGGTCGGGAGATTGTTCCTCATTTGCGTCGTGGAGTGGAGACCATGAAGACATTGTGCATTCGTATGCGCGTGGAGTGTACACTGACTATTAATTGCTGTGATTGTACGGAAGTGGCTAATCAACCGGAGGACGGAAGCAGCTCGAGTACTTCACAGCGCAATTAGGAAGCACTACACTTTCGAGTTCGCTGCTGCCACCGGACTATGGGAAAGGCGACGCAGATTAGATAACTCGGTATCTGCAAATGATATCGTGAAACGGCCGGAGATTGTCAATTCCTGTATCGAGCTTTCCAGTCTGACAATCTCGAGAGTGCCGGGTAACCATTCTCTAAGCACGTGATAAATGGGTTAGGGTATATGTAGTGTGCGCACCAAAACAACGAATTTGGACGTTGCGATGTCATGATAGATGCGGAAGAAGTGAGAAAGATGCTGGTGCACTGCGAAACTGGTCGCCGCCGCGGATTTTCGTTTTGGTCCCATCGACACCAAGCACACCAAACTCGAATAATCTGCACCCCGGCAGCCATCGCGACCACTCATCCAATCTCGCCTGCTCTTAAACAGTCCCCGTCCACCTCTATTTACGTCGCGTACGCGTCCCACCCGCGTCCTGCAAATAAACAACACGTCTTCGTCCGCCCACCATGAGCGCGCCGCCCCAGGCCGTCCCCACCCAGCCTGGCGCCCCTCCTCAAAACCCGGCGCAGATGTCCGTGAACGGCTTCCATTCTGCACAGATGCCAATCCCAACCACGCGTGAGGGCGTCCAGCAATTGCTCATAGTAAGTTCGTGCGCACTCGATGCGCGGTCCCGCCTCTCATTGTGAATTTGCCACTGATTTCTATTTTCTAGCGATGGCAAACACTGAAGGCCCATGGCGCCGACGAGGTCTCTAACCCTGAGTTTGCAAATATATCAAAAGTCCTGCGCCTTATCTCAAAGCAGCAGGAGATGTACAAGCAGCAGCGTCTCCAGCAGCAACAACAGGTTCAGCAGCAAGGACAGGCGCAATCACAGCAGCAGCTGCCCCAGCCTGCTATCACACAGCCGACCCAGCAGCAAATTCCCCAGCCGAATGCCGTCCAGCAACAGGCCCAACTCCAATTGCAGATGCAGCAGCTCCAGTTTCGCCAGCAGCAGGCACAGCAGACCCAGCCGCCAACTCAATCGGTCGCCCCTGCGCAGGCCCCACAAGCAGCTCTTAATGGCGGATTGCGTATGTATACATTGAATATGAGAGAAAAACTGGTGACGCTAATACGCCTTAGCATATAATCATGCTTTGCAAAATCAAGTCACGCCAAAACCCCCTCCGCGCTTGGGATCTACGGCTGGCGCTGCTCCGCCATTTGTGACTCCTACAAGCAGTCCATTCACTGCGGAGCAGCTTCAGATGCTTCGCACACAGATCACGGCATTCAAGTTGATATCAAAAAATATGGTTATCCCGCCGCAGTTGCAGCAGCAGTTGTTCGCGCCATTAAGGCAACTTCAGCAACAACAGCGGGCACGTCAGCCGCCGTTCACACCACCGCCTAACGGAACCCCGTTGACCGTGCAGCAGACCCCAGCGGGCTCCTCAGCAGTGCCTCCGCTGCCGGGACAGGTGCCTGCCGGGCAACTTATTCCACCTGCGTCGCCTGCAGTCAAGGCCACGCCGATGACTGCGGCTCCCATCCCACCACCGACCACTGGTCCTTCACAGACTTCTCCCGCGGCGGCTTCAGCTACTGCCGCCCCCCCAACTTCAGGACCGTCAGCCGGTTCCAAATACGAGATTGTCTCGCCGTATCTGCAAGTACAACAACCGATTCAGTACATGGACTTTGTCTCGCGCCAGAACAGGTTACTTATCCCATCGATTATGCCTAGTGGAGTCGATATTATTGCCTTGAAAGAGGCACGTGAGACAGCGATCAAGAATCGTGTTGCTACCAGAATCACTGAGTTAGAGAATTTGCCTGCGAATATTTCTGCTTTTGATGCCAAGGATTTGTCGTCTGAGGCTACCCGCGACTTTGTGCCGACGGAAAAGAAGGAAAGTAATAATGGCCCCAAGGTGGAAGTCGACTCTGAAGTGGAGCCTGAGAAGGAGAAAGAAGAATCAATCGAGGTTATTGAAACATCCGGGTCTTTTACCGCGGAGGACAAGCTCAAAGTGAAGGCTTTAATTGAGTTGAAAGGACTTCGCATGCTAGCTAAGCAGCGCGAGATGCGTAGCCAAGTTCTCAAGTCGATTGCTCATTTCAACACGCTAGCCATGACCGCCAGCCGGTCTAATTTCCGGCGTTTGAAGAAGCAGAGTTTACGTGAGGCTCGTCTCACTGAGCAGCTCGAGAAGCAGCAGCGTGCTGAGCGCGAGAAGCGGGAACGCCAACGGAATTTAGACTACCTTGTTGGTGTCTGCAATCACGGTACGGAGATGCTTAATAACGGTCGCATGAAGCGTAACAAGCACCAGAGACTTGGCAAGGCTGTGCTGGCATATCATGCGTATACTGAACGTGAAGAGCAGCGTCGTGCTGAACGCACGGCTAAGCAGCGTCTCCAGGCGTTGAAGGCTAACGATGAAGAGGCGTATATGAAGTTGCTTGACCAGACTAAGGATACTCGCATTACGCACTTGCTAAGGCAGACTAACACCTTCTTGGACTCTCTTGCGCAGGCTGTCAAGGACCAACAGCGAGAGAGCAAGGTCTTGGAGGGTAGAATTGTTCCAGATGAGGAAGAGATCGAGTTGGACGAGGAAGGCGAGGAGAAGCTGGACTACTACGGTGTAGCGCACCGTGTTCAGGAAATTGTCACTCGTCAGCCATCTATTTTGATTGGTGGGACACTGAAGGAATATCAGGTCAAAGGATTACAATGGATGGTGTCTCTCTATAACAACAATCTTAACGGTATTCTGGCCGATGAAATGGGTCTTGGCAAGACTATTCAGACAATCTCGTTAATCACGTACTTGGTTGAACAAAAACAGCAAGCGGGACCTTACCTCGTCATTGTCCCACTCAGTACACTCACCAACTGGAATCTTGAGTTTGAAAAGTGGGCGCCCACGATTAGGAAGCTTGTGTACAAGGGTCCGCCTTTGGCGCGTAAGGCGCAGCAGGCTGCCATTCGGTCCGGTGACTTTCAGGTATTGCTAACCACGTACGAATATATCATCAAGGATCGTCCGATTCTGAGCAGGATTAAGTGGATTCATATGATTATTGATGAGGGCCATCGTATGAAGAACGCGCAGTCGAAGCTTAGCAGCACATTAACGCAGTTTTACCATTCCAAATACAGATTAATCTTGACGGGTACCCCGTTGCAGGTATGCATTTGTAGTTCGCCTAGTAATATGACGAAGATGCTAATGGATTAGAACAACCTTCCTGAACTTTGGGCCTTGCTCAATTTCGTTCTTCCCAAGATTTTCAACTCGGTAAAGTCTTTCGATGAGTGGTTCAACACCCCGTTTGCGAACACTGGTGGCCAAGACAAGATGGAGTTATCCGAAGAAGAGACGTTGCTTATTATCCGTCGTCTTCACAAAGTCCTTCGTCCGTTTCTACTTCGTCGTCTCAAGAAAGACGTCGAGAAAGACCTCCCCGACAAGGTTGAGAAAGTCATCAAATGCAAGATGTCGGCTCTGCAACACAAACTTTACGAGCAAATGCTTAAACACAACGTTCTCTTCGTCGGCTCCAGCACGACCGGCGGGGGCAACAAGTCCGGTATTAAGGGTTTGAACAATCAAATCATGCAGCTCCGCAAAATCTGCAACCATCCGTTCGTATTCGAGGAAATCGAGAACCTGATCAATCCCAACCGTCTCACGAACGACGACCTCTGGCGGACGGCAGGAAAATTTGAGCTCTTGGACCGCATGCTCCCGAAATTCAAAGCGACGGGCCACAGAGTGCTGATGTTCTTCCAAATGACTCAGATAATGGACATCATGGAAGATTTCCTGCGATGGCGCGGAATGGAATACCTTCGTCTCGACGGTGGCACGAAATCCGAGGATCGGTCGGACTTGTTGAAGAAATTCAACGCGGAGAATTCGCCTTATTTTGCGTTCTTATTGTCTACTCGTGCTGGAGGTTTGGGATTGAATTTGCAAACTGCTGATACTGTTATTATCTACGACACGGACTGGAATCCACATCAGGACTTGCAAGCGCAGGACCGTGCGCATCGCATTGGTCAGACGAAAGAAGTGCGCATTTTCAGGCTGATTACGGAAGATTCGGTTGAAGAGATGATTCTCGAGCGAGCACACAAGAAACTCGATATTGACGGAAAAGTCATCCAGGCGGGCAAATTCGACAACAAATCCACGGCTGAAGAACAAGAAGCTTTTTTACGCTCGTTGCTAGAAGCCGAGGAGGCGAAGAAACAAAAGCACGAGGATGACGATGAAGAAGAGCTGGACGATGAGGAGTTGAACGAGTTACTAGCCCGTGATGACAGCGAGGCAATTGTGTTTAGGAAGATGGATGCCGACAGAATCGCGAATTCCCCGTATGGCAAGAATAAAGCTAAGGATCGGTTGTATTCTGACAGCGAGTTACCGGATATTTATCAGCGTGATATTATCGTTGAGATGCGGGAGACGGAAGAAGTTGCCGGTCGTGGTGCGCGGAAACGTAAAATCACAAAATACGATGACGGGTTGACGGAGAAGCAGTGGCTTGATGCAATTGATAACGAAGAGGATACCATCGAGGAAGCTATAGAAAGGAATGTGAAGAGGGAGAAGAAACGAGGAAAGAAGCGTAGGACTGCGTGAACAATCTGAAAAGAAAATTGGAGAATTAATGCTTGTTATGGATATTACGGTTTGAATTGTTCTATTATTACATGTGTCAGTATAAACGAGTTGTATGATATTTGATTGTTAGTGGTATATATTATAATTTAGTGTATTCGTATAGTACTCTGTACTGATTGGTAATAGATGCTTTTTCTATATCAAATTATAAAAGGGAATTTGAATAGCCATTAATTCTTTTACACTTCACGTGTTACATCCTTCATATAAACCGATAATTCTACCATAAAACAAAGGAACGTTACAAAGACAAAAGCAACTAATATACCAGCTCAGAAAAAGTACACCACTTGGGCAGAGTTTACTTGAAAACTTTGCCGTCAGCGATCTCCTTCGCGACACCTTCAACGACAACAGGCTTGTCCCAAGCCCACATGTCCTCGACAAACTCCTTGTCCTCGGGCTTAGACGCGTCGAGCTTGCTGAATTCGTAGCTCTCCCAATCCGGGGCAACTTCGAACGCAGGAGCGTACTCCTGACCGCGGACGACGAAGGCGCCGATAATGCCGTTGGAGTTGTTCTCGCCATAGACGACGAGACAGCCAAAGAGATACTTCGTGGAAGCAGACAAGCGGTTGAAGAAACCGCCAATCAGGTTTGCGGACATGAAGGTGAGCGTGAGCTCGTCGTCGTATTTGTATTTGACTTTCCAGAGGGAGTATTCCTGGGGATCATAGTTCTCCCAGAACCAGGGGAGAGCGACAGGACGAGTGTCCTCATTCGAGTACTGTCGCTTCCAGGCATCAAGGGGAAGCTTAGCCGGGCCTAGAGCCTCGAGAGGATGCTTGGGCTTGGAAGCAGTTTTTTCTTCCTCCTCCTCCTCATCAACCTCCTTCTTCTTGGGTGCCTCCTTCTTAGGCTGTTCCTTTTTAGGGGCTTCCTTCTTGGGGGCTACATATCGTCAGCACGTGTCCCTATGGGCATGCTTATATGTATACGGAATAAGGCTTACGAGTATACTTGATAGGCTCGTCAATAAAGCTGTATGGGCCACGGACATCGAGCCAGATCGATTGGTTGATAACGGTGGTGAACCACCTGGTGATCGCAGGGTGGACCGCGCGCCAGGCGGTGCCGAAGACGTGCTCGAAACCGCGGGAGAAGAGATTCGCAACGAAGAGATCAGCGAGAGTGAAGCGTTCGCCAACGAGCCAGGTGTGCTCGGTGAGGTGCTTCTCGTAGATGGACATGTATAGCTCAGTGTCTTCGATGGCCTTGTCGACCGACTTCTTGTTGTAGGTATCCCTGCCGGCCAATGGTCTCCACCACGCGCCGAGACGTGCGAACGTCTCCATGTTGGTCAAGGACATCCACCTGAGGATCAAGGCAAGGTCAGCCTTGGACGTACCCAGAAGTCCGGACTCCTCCTTCTGGGAAGCGACTTTGTCTTATTAGCTTGTGCGTCCTCAAGTAGTCAACGCGGCTGATAAGCGGCAATTGTAATCAGAGTATACATCCTCAACACAGTGTGATTAAGACAGGGATAACTGTATTAATTTTGAAAAAGGCTCATCATGTTGCCCGCCCTTAGCAGCGCGTGAATCAAAAACGATTGTATGACTTACAGTAGACGGAGATCGCAATTGTCTCGTTAAGGATCAAGCCATCAGCACCAACGAAAGCTGGGATCTGTCGACATGTTAGATTCTCCACGACTGACTCTGAAATTTATTCCAAGTAAAAAGTGCGCGGCCAACCTTCTTGTGGGGGACAAGAGCCACGAATTCGTCAGAGTGCTTGCCGTTGCCGGTCTCAACGACCTCAATGTCGAGGCCGAGCGACTTGGCGACCAAGTAAGGGACAGTGG
The DNA here is from genome assembly GCA_018804115.1 of Lipomyces starkeyi. Classification (NCBI taxonomy): domain Eukaryota; kingdom Fungi; phylum Ascomycota; class Lipomycetes; order Lipomycetales; family Lipomycetaceae; genus Lipomyces; species Lipomyces starkeyi. The sequence continues at coordinate 334,447 of JAGJTG010000009.1, read as the reverse complement.
TTCTGGGGTTTCCCTATTCAGTGTCAGAAATCCTCATCGTCAATGACCGATTCAACAACAATGTCCCTGTCTATATAAAATAGGCTAATGAGTATATAAAGGAACTCACAATGAAACCGTAGAGCTTTCCGAACGACATTTTGACTGTAATATTTTTCGGCACAGAGATTGAATATGACGAAGCGGATTCGGGGCCAAAAATAAAAAATTTTAGTGGTGCATTGGGCGGTGAGGTAATGTGTGCTGGGTACCTCACTACGCCGGCCTACGGTACACGCACACCGTGATGTGACCTACGCGGGCGCTCTCTCTTCCGAGCCCTTGTCCAAAATTTTCGGACACCTCATTGTCAATTGTATACTCCGAATAAGATAACAGCCATCAACACCATTTAGCAATACGCAATGGCGTGCTACAGGCAGACTCTGCCGGGGATAATAAACCGGACAGCGGATATACCGCGGACGTTGTTACTACGGCCATTAACTGCGCGCAGTTTCCACTCTTCGTCGACCAGACTCGAAGAGGAAGTAGAGATTTCTGAGGTTCCGGCCATAAGCTCCAAACGACCGGCATATCTGGATTTCGCTCGCGTTCCACGACGGGCCATTGACGTGTGGGAGCCATGGAACGACTACAAAGAGGCATTCGAAGGCAAGAAAATGGAGCAAGCAAAACGAATTCTGCCGCGTAACGCAAACGGCGAGGAGATCCTGCCGCTCCTGCGAGACGTGCCTGTGTCGCCGTCGTATTTTACGGCTGCGTGGTTTCACACTGACAGGCTGCTCGAATTGCGGGCTCTTGATCGAAAGTTCTCAGCGCTACCTCGACTTGCCGACGGTGTCGACGATGGATTCAAGCCGATGACGTATAGTGAGTATATCGGCACTGACCCATCGGGATTGTCTCGTCATGGAGATTACAATGCCATCAAAGCGATATTACAGCGCCTTGCGAGGATAAGGCCGGATGTGCGGCCGATCGAAGTAAATCGGCTCCTTGCACAATTTGCGAACTCGGCGATTACCAGAAGCACCATGCCGGAAAGACGAAAGATCGACGTCCTTGGCCGGGCGATGGGACGCGGTAAACGGAAAGACGCTAGGGCGACTGTTTGGATTGTTCGTGGTGAAGGCCAGGTGCTGGTGAACGGCAAGCGACTCACTGACGTGTTCAACCGTGTGGGAGACCGAGAGGCGATTTTGCGTCCACTGAGTGTTGTCGGACAGCTTACAAGCTACAATATCTTTGCGTTGGTTCGGGGCGGTGGTACCACCGGTAAGTGTCTGAGCAGTATCTGTTGTATGGACAGCACTCACAAGTTGTACAGGTCAGGCAGGTGCGCTCTCCCTCGGACTTGCTAAGGCGCTTGTCCGGTATAACCCGCAGTTTTCGAATGTTCTCCGTAAGGGTAAGTTGCATCGTTATATATGTCGTTCCTCTACCATGCAAAGTACTAACAACTCACAGCGGACGCCCTGAAGCAAGACTTGCGTGTTGTGGAGAGAAAGAAGCCGGGCAAGGTTAAGGCACGCAAGGCCCCACAGTGGGTCAAGCGTTAGTTGCTGTGCATAGACATTTGTTTGTACATAAAGGTTGTATATATGCGGCAGTGCGACAGAAGCAGAATAAACGAGTGTGTAGTATGCTATATATTGTTTTCCGGATTGCAGCGAATGGTCGTACCGTACGGTTTTCTGTCCAGCTGCCCAGCTAACATATATCCTATTTCACACCCGTCTCTCGCTGAAATAATAGCATAGGCCAAATAATGGCTGAGTTGCCTTAATTATCCGAAGACAGTGAGTTCGTGTATAATATCCCATATTGTAAGCGGGGAGGGAGGAGTACTGATGACGTAATAGGGAAGTCATTCGCAGCAGACGCTTTTGGCACAAGGTCCTTCTTAATACTGACTCGCAGTATTTCAACAAGCAACTCTTTCCGTTATTGTGTATACTTTTTTCCACTAAGCTCCAAGAGAGTCGGCGAAGTACGCGAGAGAAGGACAAGGGAGCGACCCAGGTAGTGGGTCAGGTGGACGGCGCCCTGGGTCCGCGACACTGAGCCTTGATCTGAGCTTGGCGATAACGCCTTCGAGCAGACCCGAGCCAAAGGCGCGACTAGCTCACGTGCGCACTTTGATCTTGTTACGTCAAGTACGACTCACGAACGCCCAACACAACAAAACCGGGGTCCCCGCCCCGCTCGACTTTTGTCAAGAAGCCCAATCTCCTTCCAACTCACCTTCGACTAGTCCTCTCACCACTCGCGAGATACCAGCAAATCCTCTCCTTCCAAGACGTCTGCCATTTCAGTTCCAGTACTGCCCATCCCAACTCGCTGGTCCCACCCTTGCCGGTCGGCCCAAGTTGACGACCCCTCTAGGGCCACTGCTCTCCCCACCGTCCGATCTCGGAGCAGCCGTCGCAATCCTGTCGCAGTGACGCCTGCTGGCCAGTACGACTACGACCGCGGCTACACCTCCGCGTCCTATCCAGTCTCTGTCAGCCCGTCAGTGGCGGGCCAGGCGGCAGGCGACCAGGGTACAAGCTACACAGATCAGTCTGTCGCCCATGAGACTGAGGACGAGCAGCCGTACGACTACTACCAGGGATCTCAAAACGTTGGTATACGATACTCAACACTGTTGAGCAACGTCGACGGTGCCGCCAACGCGTCCCAGCAGGCAGTGCAGGCAGTGCAGGCAGTGCAAGAGGACAGTCATATCAGTGGGGGTGAGAATCCCGTGTTCGGGAGCATACATTTCGAGCCGCATCCCGAATCGTTGGCTGCGATCTTGCCGTCGTATTTTGCAGCTGGCAGATCCATGTTCACTTCACACGGTTATTTTGTTGATCCTTCTGCTCACCAATCGTCTCAGCATGCCCAGGCTGTGTTGGGATCACATTCTCTGGAGCAGTACCAATCTCAGCCCGCCACAAATGCACAAGCATCATACTATCCGATAGCTACGGCAACAAACTCTGTTCTATCTGTGTATACCGACATAAACCAAATACAGTCAACTCTGGTGTCGTTGCTCCAATACATCACGGCCTCCCCTTCATCAACGCCGGCAATCGCGACCGATATTATGCCTCGGCTTGCAGATATCTCACGGTATCTCGGCGACCACGCCATTGATCTTGGGCTTGCGGACGACAACTCGCTACCATATGATTGTCGTCTGCAGTTTTGGAGGCTGTTCAATCGCTCCTGGATTGGTGTCATATCCCGCAACTGGCTCATGTCTGGAGGCGGCATGACAGTTGCGCAAGGACCGACGAGCTTGACGCGGCAGCAGCTGGAGGACATGGCGGAGCTAGTGATTTCGTTGTCGGACAACGTACAGCGGTATGGCCTTGTGGATTACGAGTTGGGAGTATGGGAGGAACGCATACTCGACGGTATGTCCGGGTCTTGTTTTCCACCGACTGTCCGTTACTAAGTCTTTACAGGAATACAGTGCATGTTGGATCAGATGGGCGAATCAGGTGTGAGATGAGCCTCGGCACTGGACGTTGCGTACGACTGGTATATACTCTGGCGAGATTTGTACATTTCGATTCGCTGACTGCACCCCAGTGTAGTCTAGGTTTTGTTATGATCTGCTATTTCCATGCATTTGGTTGTCATTTAGTTATTTGTACGAGTTTCGTTGGTTATTGATAATGTGCATACGCTATTGAGTTTCTAAAAGCAGCTGTTTATGAATCATTGAGAAAAGGATTAATGTACAGATTTTACTCATAATTTATAACAATGCATATAACATACTAAAATATATCCAGCGTCATCTTTTGCGCAATATCGGTACTAGAAACCATCTCGACAAACTCCTCAAAATCAATCTTCCCGTCGCCATCGCGGTCGGCTTCCATGATCGTTTTATCGACAATCTGCTGCAGCTGCTGATCCTTCAAATTACTCCCGACCATCATCTTCATGACAATAAATAGTTCACCGTTGGATATGTACCCATCTTTATCCATATCATATACATTAAATGCAAATCTCAACTTCTCGTCGCTGCCGCCTTTACTCGAAAACGCCGACAGCCCGGTCAAAAACTCCTGGAAGTCGACGTCTCCGCCGCCATCCTCGTCGAAAATCGCGATCAGACGTGACGCGAGCGGGTTTGTTGCTATTGCTGGGATCGCTAGGAACTCGTTTCTGTCGATCGTGCCGGAATTGTCACGGTCAATTTTCATGAACCGTTTGCGGAGCCGGTCGACTTCTTCGGCCGAGAAGTTGGTAGATGAGACGAGGTTGTCTATTAGTTCCTTTGAAGCTTCTGCGCCCATTGTGAGACTTGTTCACTGCAGCTCTTGCACGGAGGGAAAGCGAGATATTTGAGTTAGTGATAGAGATTGTTACCGCTTCTGGTTGCCGAATGAAATTATATATTGTAAGAAGGCGCGTGCACTAAGTAACATTGTACATGCGCGGAGGTCCAATATACGCACGTTAGGGTACACGCCCCTTACTGAATCTGCCGTACAGCTGAGCCGCACACGCTCGGTTGTAATCATACCAAAGTTGTTAATCTGCATTATGACCCCGCTTTCATTATTTTTCTCAGTAAGTATTTCAATATCATATGACGAGTTGATAGAAATTTTTGCTCATTTTTGCTTAGATTTTGTATCTTACAGCACTCTTCTTGGCTACCGTTCAAACGTACCTTGGAAGGTGATGTCTGGCAGATATAAAGTTTCGAGCCCCGTTGCTCCCAAGTTACCCTGCAATTTTCTCCACTTCGCCTTCCTTGATTCAATTTTTTCTCATCGAAATTTAACGACGACCAACCACCACATCGATTTTAACCACGGCATTAACTTAACAGGAACGATACAATTCAGCATCTAACTACGCCAGTCTACGTACTCCCATAAAACAATGGCCCGAGGCGATGCGAAACAGTCAGAGCAGGAGCGCTTTGTGGCGTGCATATCAGACATTGCCATCGCGCTAGTCGAATCGCTGCAATCGCCCAACAAAGACGTGAATTTGAACGGCCTGGTCGGTCGGTTATCCAAGAAGTACAAGTTAAAGCACCAACCGCGGCTAACGGATATTATATCTGGTATTCCGGATCAGTACAAGAAATACTTATTGCCAAAGCTGAAAGCGAAGCCTGTGCGGACGGCGAGCGGTGTATGTTGGTTTGAATTTGCAATTTTGTGAGATGGCGGAATGAAGAACGGCTAATTGATGCCTAGATTGCTGTGGTGGCGGTTATGTGCAAGCCGCATCGATGTCCGCATATCGCGTATACGGGAAACATATGCGTGTACTGTCCTGGCGGACCGGATTCGGATTTCGAGTACTCGACGCAGTCATACACCGGCTACGAACCGACGTCCATGCGCGCGATCCGGGCACGGTATGACCCGTACGAACAAGCCCGGGGGCGGATCGAACAGTTGCGCCAACTGGGCCACACAGTCGACAAAGTGGAGTACATCATCATGGGAGGCACGTTCATGAGCCTGCCGTCAGATTACAGAGAGTGGTTCATCGCAAATCTGCACAACGCGTTGTCAGGCTACACGATGCCCTCGCACGCGAGCACGAAAAGCAAGGACGGGAGCGTAGTCGACGAGGCCGTCGCCATGTCGCAGTACTCACAAACCAAATGCGTCGGTATCACAATCGAGACGCGGCCGGATTATTGTCTTGATCAGCATTTGAGTGATATGCTCAGGTACGGGTGCACGCGTCTTGAAATCGGAGTGCAGAGCGTGTACGAAGATGTGGCGAGGGACACAAATCGCGGGCATACCGTTAAGGCTGTGTGCGAGACGTTTTGTCTAGCAAAGGACTCTGGGTTCAAGGTCGTGTCGCATATGATGCCTGATTTGCCTAATGTCGGCATGGAACGGGATCTGGATCAGTTTAGAGAGTATTTCGAGAACCCCGCGTTCCGCACCGACGGTCTCAAAATATATCCTACCCTCGTCATCCGGGGTACAGGATTATACGAGCTATGGAAAGCAGGCAAATATAAGTCCTACTCTGCGAACGGACTGGTGGACTTGGTCGCCCGCATCATGGCGCTCGTTCCGCCATGGACGCGGATATATCGTGTGCAGCGTGACATCCCCATGCCGCTCGTCACTGCAGGGGTTGAGAATGGTAATTTGCGGGAGCTTGCGCTGGCGCGGATGAAGGATTTCGGGAGTACGTGCCGTGATGTTCGTGCGCGCGAGGTTGGCATCCAGGAAGTTCACCACCGAGTGCGCCCGGAGCAGGTGGAACTGATCCGGCGCGATTACACCGCGAACGGTGGGTGGGAGACGTTCTTGAGTTACGAGGATCCGAAGCAGGATATCCTCATTGGACTGCTCCGGTTGCGATTGTGCTCTGAGCGCACGACGTTTAGGAAGGAATTGACCGGCCAGCGAACGAGTTTGGTGCGGGAGCTGCATGTGTATGGGAGCGTTGTGCCGCTGCATAGTCGTGACCCGCGACAGTTCCAGCATCAGGGATTTGGTACATTGTTGATGGAGGAGGCGGAGCGGATTGCGAGGGAAGAGCATGGTAGTGCGAAGATTAGTGTCATTAGTGGTGTTGGAGTGCGGAATTATTATGCTCGGCTGGGGTATTATCTTGATGGTGAGTCGGCACAGTTGTGCGCAGTGAGAGGGGAAAAACTAACAGATTTTATTTAGGTCCTTATATGTCGAAGATGTTGTAGGATAGAAACTTGTAGTAATATTCACTGACGGAGTTTGGTCTGGAAATTATAATATATTACTTATCTATAATTATTAATATACTGTCGGCAGACCGGAATTAACGGATCGCTGAGTTGATTGCAGCAATGAAGACCTATGCGACGATTATATTCAAACCTCTGCAGCTTACATAGAAAGTACATGTCAGTTGTCTGGCCATCAGAAGTGGAGATGAGTTAGAGTTCACAAGATAACTAACTACACGATGGAATTTTAATGTGGCAAGACGAGGATGCCAAGGAATGGAGCAGCTGGCGAGAATATTTCGCCCAGTATTCATTGAACAGACTGGATTGGCATGGGCATTAATAATCTTATCACATTAATACTAGATTACTTATTTCCTGTTAGGGATTGAGTGACATGTAGACGAGCGGAGAGCGAATGCAAGAATCATATATACGTGGCTAAGACTCATCCGAGGCGATCATGTACTACATATACACTCGAATAACATTACTAAGATGATTTGGTGCAGGCCAGGAGCGATTTTTAGTTCATACATGCCGAATGACGGAAGAGGCATGGAAGGAAATAGGGTAAGTAGAGTGACGTGTATTGTTGAAACTGGTCAGGTGGAAAAAACAAACGCACCAGAACGAAAATGTGATCGTGAAACGCAGATGACAGGGATTATTTATTATTGGCTGCAAATTACGTGGCATGTTCGTCGTAGTTATGGCTATGTGCACAGATTACTTATTTATGTAAATCCAGATAAATATCCATATTCCAGACAATTGCAGATAAGCGAGCACAACTATGCCCGGTCCCACATTGAGTGGAAATAATGTACTCAGCCGAGGATACTACTATATGTATTCTGCAATTCCCCTCTGCATTCATATTAATTAAGCAATTGCATAATATATATAGTATCTTTATACATCTGATATCTAAATACAGACATTGGCAGTACATATCCTATAAGATAACAATACCACAAGTCTTCGGAACAGCCGCCACCAGAAGGCAAATGTGCGAATATTAAATGAAAGTACTATAAATTAGTTACTGCACATTAATTGTCCGCAGCGCTAAACCACTGGCATGCGCGCGCAACTCCGCACTTGAAACCGTATATGCACTGACTTGCTTCGCAGTTCATTCGTGTAAACTGGCTTTTTTGCATCAAACAAAAAATACCCTCGTAAGTGCAAGTGCGATTTTGATTTGTCGCTACGCCCTACAAAACTAAATTTGCTTTTTTAATTTCTGCGCTTTGCTTAGCATGCTCCCTACATATAATTTATAATCTCCCGCCGTTCCTCCCTTCCTCTTTTCTTCTCACTTCTTCAATACATACTCCTCCCTTCCATACCCATCGCGTCCATCGTCATCCGTCGCTCATATATCACTGGCAATTTGCACTTATTATTCGCTGTCGGTCTATATATTGACTAGCTAGCGTCGGCCTCGCCACATTCCGGCCAATTGTCACCCCCATCGACTTGTGCGTCCTACTCTCCGCAAGGTCAACTATATTTCCAGTATTCGTATAAGTTGTCGCGTGTGCGCCCCGGCTGTTTCTCCCCGGGATTCTCCAGTTTATTCCGCCCACAATTCAGATCCGCAGGTTCAAGGAGGTCACTTTCCCGTCAGTCAAGACTGCGAGAACAAACCGAAACAATTCATCGAGTATGACTTCAGCTACATCTCCCTCGCCCGAGCGGCGACGCCGTTCACGCGCTCAGGCGACGCCGTCCCCAGACTCGCCCGTTTCTGACCGGACCGAGTCCGCGTCTGCTCCGACCGAGGAAGAGCGCGAGGAAGAAAACGACAAGAAACGGGCCCACTCTGGTGACCCGTCAGCAGCCGAGCCCGACCAAGAAGATGACGAAGACGAAAACGACGAAGACGACGACGATGACCAGAAGATGAAGGAAGACGAGACCTCCTCGCCCGCCCCTGTTCCACGCAGTCTCCCACCGCTCGCGCCCGCACCTGCCCAGTCCTCGACGACGCCGGTCGCTGTCGTCGGTTCTGCCGGCAGAAAGGGCCCACGCCGTCGCCAGCCGCCTCATTACCGAGAGATTCGAGCTCGCGTCCAATCCATCTCCGAGAAATTCCTCCCTATCCTCGGTGACATTGCGCTCGCCAACGTCGGCCAGCTTCGTGTCGACGACTTGTCCTCGAAGATTAACGCGGTGTACGGCGAATTGATCCTACTCCGCCGCTTTTTGGAGCAGGATTCGCCGGATGATATATCCCTGTCGAATAACTCCATTATTACTGCTCTCCCGGGACGGAGTCCGGTGCCTGCTTCGACTTCGCAGTTTCAGACGATTCAGATGCAGATGGTCGGTCCCGATGGGAATCCAATTAGCGATGCTGAGGTGTAAGTTTGTCCTTGTCTTAAACAATTTCATCATGCTAACGATCCTAGCAACGGCCACGCCGACCGTCCGATCAAACGTCAACGACTCGCAGACGAAACTGCGTCTCCTGTCGGCGAAGAGATGATCCGTCCAGTATTCCAAGGCATAGCGCATGCCGAGCCACCAAAAGACCTCTCCGCGGGCTCCACTCCCGCGCCCGCCAATCCCAATCTCCCACTCAGCGACGCTGACCTGCATGTCCCCGTCGTGGAGACCTACCGCACCCTCCCACATTCCAGCCGGCCTTCATACGACACTGGCGTCTCACTCCTGAACGAAAAACGACGGGAGAAACTGTGGGCTGTGATGCAGAACGAGATTTTCACGTTCGCGGTCGGATATAACTCAACGCCGCTCCGTACGACGGAGGATTTCTGCTCGCTGGCATATTCGCAAGACGGCAGAATGAAGCGCACGCTCAAGAACGACCTCGCGATCTCAGAGGCACTCTTTGACGGTGTTTCTGGCGTCCGCAAACGTCTTTACCAGACAGTCTCTAAGCACGAGACAGAGGACGGTGTGGACGATGGCGAAGGTAGCGGGCTGAAGGATTGCGGCATTAGAGCGTACACAAACAACTTGTACAGTTTGAAGACCAAGCCGCAAAATTATTACCATTATTTGTTTGCGGCTGCGTTTTGGCGGTGGGTTAGAGATGAAATTGATAGTAAGACTGTTGTGTCCTCGTCAGCTGGTCCCTCCGCACAGCCGGAGTTTGCGGTTAACAGTATCGAGGATTGGTGGCGCGAGTGCGTTAGTATCTGCAACGGGTTCTTGAAAGCGAATCCCGGCCGTCCTGAGAAGAAGGCATTTTTGAAGGAGCGATTACTTGCTGATGAGAAGAAGTACATTGAGAATTAATGAAAGTGCGACAAGTAATCAAAATTGGAAACTGTGTATGTTAGGTTGTAATGTGTATATGTAGGCAGAGTGTTACAAGGCGTCGTTCTTTTACAGTTGTTCGATAGTCGCTGGTTGATGTCAGTCATTTGTTGAAGAGAGTGTAACGATAAGTTGTATATTTTATTTTGAATGTATCATTAAATCATGACTTTTTGTTCATTATCATTCATATTATCGCAATGAAAATGCTGTGTAAAATACATTTTAAAAACGCTATATACTAGTAAAACTATTATGGGCACGAATATACAACGGATTGCGTCTACACCCAATTAATCAACTTATCGTCCTCATGGCCCCTGACGATCTTGGTTTTCCGATCCAAAATCTCAGAAACTTTCTCTCGAACACCAACCTTGCCCCTGTACTCAACCAAAAAGTGCTGAGTCACCTCCTCCTTGGTAGCCAAAAATGGACCCGAATCCTTAGCCTCGCCCAACACAAATCGTTCGACTTCCTTCTCGGTAGGCAGGCCGTTCTGGAACGGGTACTCCTGGTACGCAACCGCGTCTGCTGGTCGATCTGCGCCGAGCTTGTGGAGCTTGTCGAACGTAGTTTGTAGCGCCGGTGGAATCTCGTTGCCGGCGGGCCAATACTTGGCGACATCGACATTGCTAGCATCTTTCCATTTCGCCCTTCCGTTCTGCTTCTGCACGACACGGTACGAGACACCGGTGTAGAAATCAGGCTCGTTCATGAACTTGGACGCAATGAACATATCGTTCTTAAACGTCTCAAGAATATCAATCGTATTGCCCTTTCTCACCGCTGCTAGCGCAACCTTCATGGACAGCGGACACCGGAGATCCATAGTATCAAGCGTAGTCCGCGCGAACTCATCGCCAGCACCCGCGGCTTCCGTCAACGCATCCGTGATCTCTTCGAGTGTCTCGAACTTGAAACAGGCATCAATCGTTTTCCGCTTGTCGCCGCCGTAGAAGAATTCGTAGTCCGCTGGGACGTCGCTCTGGAAATCGTCGATCGCGTTGTTAATCACAGCGTTGTACTTTCGCGAACCGGTAAGATCCTCGACGGCGTCTAATTCCGCTAATCGAGATTCCAAGTCTTTCAACTTTTCGCTGGGAACAAAGTGCGTCGCAGCGCCAGCAATATAGGCATCGAACCCAGTCAGTCGCTCCCCTGTCACGGCGAGGTACGTGCCCAGCTCACCGTCGAGTCGGGAGAGAAAGAACGACGCGCCGACGTCTGGATAAAAGCCAATGAGAGTCTCTGGCATCGCGAAAACAGTCTTCTCGGTCGCGATGCGGAAAGGCGTGTGCATGCATAGACCGGCGCCGCCGCCCACTGGATTTCGTTATTAGCAAAGTATTTTTGTCAGGAGAGGAGAGTTGACGTACTAGTTATGCCGTCCATGAAGGTCACGATCGGTTTCGGGTATGTCGCGAGGATGTAGTCCAGCGTGTATTCGTACGTGAAAAAGGCACTAGACTTTGTCGGCGGGACTTCCAGTAGCGCTGTGAATAGTTAGCAGCGGTGCCAGTAGAACTATAACATATGCATTTACCGGCAACGTCACCACCTGCACAAAGCGCCTTGCCGCCTTCACCTCTAATAATCAAGAGCTTTGCCGCATCGGATTTTCCCCATTCCTGCGCAGATTAGCAATGGGACGGATTCATGGCAGACGGTAACATACGGTGATTCGAGGCGTCATCTTCGTGATCATGGACTCGTTGAGGGCGTTCAGCTTCCTTGGTCTGTTGAGTCTGACGATCCGCGCAGCACGGTTGACTTCAAACAGGACATCGTCCGGATCGGTTGAGGCGGCTGTAGCCATCTTGAGAAGCTGTTAGTTCGATTCTTCCGTAACTGTGTAGAGTATTTGCGAATTGGAACTCCATGCGGATTATGACTAACCTGAGCTTTGGCTAAGAATGCGGGATTTGTGATTTTGGCGCGCAAAGGCATGGAGCAGGCGGTGACACGGACCGACCACGACGACCGGAGTGTGAGAAGTGGCCGAGACGAGTGGAGAGCAGCACTCATGAAGAGGTGTGGCTGTAAGGCGGAGTACTTCGGTATTATCGTGCTGGCTGTGCACTCAATCGAGAAGCCCGGAGAGAGTGCGGAGTACAAGTGCCGAGGATGGTAAATAGATATTTCGGCACGAGACGGGGCGGGGAATTCCTTAGACGGGGCGTTCTTTAATGAACTAATAAATCACGTCCACTTAAATTTTTATACGGGAGCATCCGTCACCCGGCCAGCCGGGCACAACTTGGCCTCGACGTCATGATCCACTTGCGCCCCGCAGCGTTGAACATCCACATTTATATATGTATATAGAATGCTGTAAATCCAGCCGTAATTATCAGCGAAATATTATGAATACAGTGGGCCATACTAATGTTATCTACGCAGTACCGGTACCGTTCTGTAAGAATCTCGATCTGGAAAATTGCAACAATTCCATCGGATATAGTATTACTATCATGGAAGTTAATCAGTGTATATATGTCGGATTAAACTATTGCACAATTTATCCCTGCAGTCGCGCCAAGTTCCTGCTTGTCAACCATAACGCCAACTCCCAAGTCCATTTTCACCATAATGCGTCTATGCCAATGACCATGCGCTTAATTTGCCTTTTCTGCACTCCTCAACTTCGCATCCCTCTGCGCCTTTAGCATGGCGCTCTGTTCCTGCAACCTTGTAATCTTCGCGTGCAACATCGCCTCCTTCTGACTATCCCATCTCTCGGCTCTGCCCGGCGTCAGCCCACCACCAGCACCGAATTCGGCACCATTAGGCTTCTTCTGTCTCTTACTAGCCTCATTCTCGCGTCGTTCTAAATCTTCCTTTCCCTGTCGTCGCTTCGAATCAAACGCTTCCTGGCGTTTCTTATCCCGTATCTTTGCGCTCCGTTTTGCGTCGTATTCTTGACGGAGATTATCGGACAGTAGCACTTCGTTAGCAATTGACAATGCGTGGAATATACCGACTGCATGCTTCGATTTGTTTTTGTCGGGGTGGTATTTGAGTGCTGCTTTTCGATATGCTTTTCTGATGGCACTCTCGTCGGCGGTATCCTCCAGGCCCTATATAGAGTTAGTTATGGCTCCAACATCTCCAATAACCACTATTAACATATATATAATAATAATTAAAATATAAACGCACCAATAGCTGGTAGAAATCGTACTTCTTCGCGACCTCATCGCGTTCTGCTGTTGACGCCGCCATAGTATTCCAATATCCTGTGTGTGTATTCCGCCTTGCCGAAGTACAAATCGACGGAGTTACTCGTATGTATCAATCCCGTACCTTATTGAGAACTTGGGTCCCCCGAAACGAACGGGTCAGCGGTTTGTTTTATTTTATTTTGATTCTTGATATTTTCCGCAGTTTTCGGGGCGCCCGATCTGAATCACGAAATTACACGAATCCAACGCCACTTGGGCAATCTATTTATTTGTCCTCCTCATTCGCCACTCTTCACCAGCCACAGCCACAATACCCGACAACCCAAACCCTCGAAATCGAATTTCTGCCTTTCCCGGTCGAACTTCCAGTCAGTCATAAAATTACCGAGCACAGCATTTTTGTGACCCGGTTCTGACTAAATTGCAACCTGATTTTATCACAAATCGTGTATGCTAACCGTGTTTTCCAAAAGTCAGTTTCACAGTAACAAGCTTTGAGAGACGGGTGTGTACCTACTATCGGTTCAGAGGCGTGTTAAGCACTGTTCACTATATTATACTCGAGTAATTCGTAATTTAACAATCGAATAGTAAGAAACCATAACCAAAATACCAAACGCAATAGTACATAAACAAGACATACGAATCCAAATTAACCCAACTATCTTTTTATAAAGTACCACTATAAATAGTATACATCCCATACAAAAAAACCATCTGCATCCCCATTTTTCCGAACACGAAAATATAGTATAAAAATGCCAAACTCAATACACAACTTGTATCGTACAATCATAAAAACTACGACGTGTTCAGATCGCGGAGGCGGTTGAGTGCTTTCGGATACTTTTGAGCTGCATTGTTGTTAGCTTCGAGATGAAGACACAAAAAAAATGACAAAGGAACATACTCGCTGCCTTATTGTACCACCTAATGGCCTCATGCATATTCACAGTCGTTCCGATTCCATTCTCCATGAAATACCCAACCGCATACTCTGCCTTCGCCAACCCCTTCTCTGACGCCCGACGAGCCCATAAGTAGGATTCCGTCTCGGACTTTGGCAGCACGTTGTCGGCACCAGTCAAGTACCACCCACTCAATCCGAGTTCGCTCTCCGCGTCGCCTTTTTGTGCTGCACGCGAATACCATGCGATGCTTCGCTGCGGATCTATGCTGCAGCCCATATGTCCGTATTCATGCGCGGCTCCCATCTTGTACTGTGCAGGAATATATCCCAATGCCGCGGCCTTGCCGTATAGTTCCAATGCAAGATTGTCATCATGCAGCAAAAATCCGTTACTTCCGTCCGCGGTCTCGTACAACCGTCCTAATTCATACAACGCATGGGGGTTCTCAGGATCAGCATGATCCGCCGCGCGCTTCAACCATATCAGAGACTCGCTCGTGCTCTGACCTTGTCCTAATCCCCCGCGAAGGAGCACCATTCCAATCTTGTACATGGACGCGGTATCCCCCTGCTGCGCAGCCTGTTTGTAAAAACTCCACGCCTTGCCCTCGTCTTTCCGCGTACCGCTGCCCAACTCGTAACAAACAGCAGTCCGATACGACCCTCGTACATGACCAAGCTTTGAAGCTTTCTTGTAGTGCTCAAACTCCTTCTCGCGATTCATCTCAAGACCAAGCTTACCACCCGTACCGTAGCATGTGCCAAGGAAATACACAGCCTCGGGATACGGCTTGGACGCAGTTGAGAGCTTCTTAATGATTTTCTGCGCCGAGAGCGTCCATTTCTCGATACACTTGCGAGTTGCTTTCGGGTCTAACTTGCCTGACATAGACGACAGCGCGGGAGATGACGCGGCCTCAAGCAGCGCTTTTGCGTAAGCAAGTTGTACTTCAGCATTGTGTTTCTGGTCTCTTGCACGCTGCTTCGCGGCATCGAAGGCAGATTGAGTGAGCGGTGTAGAGACAGTAATGGGATCACGAGGGAGGACTCCTTGGGCAGCCGCCACGGCCGATGCCGGGGAGTATTGACGCACGGGAGCGGGATGCGATGTGGATGCCGCTTGACTCGGTTTAGCCACCTGAGCTTGCTTAATTTGCTGAGCAGCAGCCGGAGATTGCACAGGCGACGGTGACGGCTGGATGCGGGGCAGGTTAGGTTGCTGTTGTACGGGTTGCTCTCGGGCGTATCGATTAACAGACGGCGCATTATCATCAGAGTCATACGTCGTCATTCTCGCAATGCCCGGATTTCGCGGTAGACCGGCAGTCTCCGACTCGAACGTCGCGGCACGTGGAGCAGACGATATGTAAGCTCCTTCGGGTTCTAAAGTTTGGTCTCTCGGTGATCCCCGCGGACCCAAACCACCAGGTATAGGTCGCGGTGGTTGCTGAACTCCGCGGTATCCTTGTCCCGGCATCCTTTGCTGTGGCGGCATTTGTTGATTATCCGGTGGTGGTGGCCCACGCACAGGCGCCATGGGCCCCCTGTGTCGAGGATGTCCTTGTTGAGGCAGTGGGCCGTACAGATGAGGGCTCGCCGGACGAGGCGCAAATGTCTGTGGCGGCATGGGCTTGCGCAGCAGTGGCGGGACCATCGTCATTGGAGGCTGCGGCGGGTAATATTCTTGGCCGTCAACATATTGCATCGGCTGAGTTGGGCGAGGCTGGCGTGTAGACTGAGCGGGCAGATAGGGTGACGCAGTACGTGGCTCTGAGGATTCGGACGAAGAGTTAGATGAGTTGGAGGGGGGGATGGGCTCTTCCTCAGATAAATCTGGCGCGGTTTGGGGACTTTCATTTGTAGGAGACCGATCCGCAGCGTCGTCGTTTTTGGCAGGAGTATCGTCCATGTACATATCAAGAACGTCGTCCACAGTTTCGGTCTCAATTCCACCTTGCTGGGCATTCGCCGGCGCGGCTGCTTGCGAAGGCGACGGTGTGGGTGCAATATCCATGGTTGTTGGCATTTCCGGCCGGTGCTGTTGTTGTGGAGACTGATCTGAAGGACTTGATTCCGCACTATACTGCACGTCTTCATACGCTCTTGAATATTCGGGTCCGCGAACGGGAGCATCAGTATATATAGGACTATCGCTTCCGCGTCGTCTGCCCTGCAAAGGCAACTGTGGTGGTGGGTGCACTGGAATTGGCCCCGATGCCGATCTCGGCATACCTCTGCCCCGCGCATGTGGAGGAGGGAGTGGAGCTGGTGCATATCCCTGACCATTACCGTAATAGTAGTCATCTTCCTGATACTGCGGCTGAAGGGGCTGGCGCATTGGCGGGCCGCGACGCGGCGGCGGACCACCACCGCTGATGTCCATTCTCTGTATGCCACCGTTCATGTGTTCCATGTCGCCTCTATATTGTTGCTGCTGATACTGTTGTGGCGGCGGTCGCTGCGGCATACCGCCTGGTCGTCGGGGCGGTCGTTGTTGCTGCATTTTCAGCTGAGATAAAGCACCGCCTGCACCGCGTGGGAAACGCGAGTCATAGGCGCCGAGATCGTCGCTGATCATAGAAGAGTAGTCGTCAACCACCACGTCGTCGCCGTTGCCACCTTCGCCGTCGTCGTCGAAGTCATCAGCTCGCTCGCGCTGGCGCTGGCGCAATGCGGTGTTCGGGGGTGGAAAGCGACGCGGCGGAGCACCCGCGAGGCTGTCGCCGTGGGCTGCATGCGGGGCGCGAGGAGGACCGCGCCTGTACGGGCCAGGTGCACCGTAGTATTGCTGAGGATAGTTATAATTGTGGGACGGGGGCGGAGGACCGCGTTGTGGACCGGGAGGATATGGAGGCTGTTGCGGATGCCTTCGGGGTAGCTGAACGGGGCGACTGTCGGGATATGGACCAGCTGAGCCGGGGGCTGTGTCGTAGAGATAGTCGTCGGAGGGTTGCTGGCGCTGCGCAGGTCGTGAAGGAGGTGGATAGGCCATGATTGTGATGTATGGTCAAGAAGACGGGCACAAGGACAAGGAGCGAGAGGAACAACTAGCTCATGGGCGACACCGAGTAAAGAAAGGGACTCGCGCGCGATGGGACAACAATGTACACAAGCGAACAAAATCCAGGGTTCGGGCTGCAGCAGAGTGGTTAGGGTTGCATAGGCGCGGCCATTGCCAGCCAGCCCCTGAGCGTGCTTGGCCACGAGTTGGGTATAAATATAAAAACAAGGGGTTGTAGCCGTTCTCGTGACCAGTCGAGTGCCTTGGCTGGCTGGGCTTTGAGCAGAAAACTATCATACAAGCAAGCCAAAAAAATCTTATAGATATATATATATATATATATCTTATCCGGTCTGGAACAGAGAGTCCGGGGGTCGACGTAGCTATCATTCAATAATATCATGCTTAATCATGGGTAAATTCTCCGCGGGGTGTCACCTGTCAACCAAAACTTCGGGGCGTGCCCACCCATCCTAAGGCCTACTCGGCTATGATATCCAATCATCACTCCGAAACTCATATCTAAAATGCCTACAGCAACAATGCAGCGTATATGCTTGCCTGAAACTATTCTAGAAAACCTAACTCATATCCGCTGGGGGTAGCCGTTCATCAAACTCAAAACGGAAGGAAATGTAAATATAGTAACAGGGTTAGGGTAACATTCTGACTCTCCCCGTCGTCGTCCGTATGCGAAGTGTCTGCCAAATTCGAGTAGTAGGTACTTAGAGATCCGGTCCTAAAACATATATTCTCACATATATCCACACAACTAGTTGGTTATTATGCAATCAGGCCAGCCGCACCAGACAATGGATCAGTAGACTTAATATTCTATTGCAACATACAGAAAACTAGCAGCTTATAAACTATGTTTATGCAGGAACGGCGATAAAGCAAAGTCTCACACTCGACAGGTATATATTCCGGCCACGGATATAGCAGCTACAGGTCAGGAGAGTGCACAAGCAAATAGCCGTGACATCAACAAGCACACTGGATATTAGTCCAGCGACGCCATAAGAAGAACGCAGACAATCATTCTCAGAACTAGGACCTCTCAGAAAGACGAACATGAGTAGTAGTCAGATACTTGATACTGGAAACTTGTGCCGTAGAACATGTCCATACACAAGGCAACATAGAATGCCTCCATCGGTTACGATGCAGGCAAGCGACATCTCCGGAGCATTGGTCGCCGAACGTATGCTACTATCTAATGTGAATTATGTAGTTTTTGACAGATAATGAACCTTGTAAGTATTACTGTAACTTACGCAACTGGAATCCACTCGTTAGACTCGCTAGCTTCATGGATGCATTTCTGTATGAACTCGTTATAGCATACAAGCAAGTAGCAATTTCATAATACGAACAAAGGGTAGCAGTAAATATTTGAGGTTCGCTTCTGTTCACTCATTGTACTGTTCCTATTTGTCCAGTATCGGACAGCTCCATCTTCTTACCTATCACCTTGCTGTGCATCCTTACATCCTAAAACATTCGTACCAAAACGTATGTCAACGTCGTTGCCACCACTAGGCTCATACAGTAAAATTGAATGCAGCAGTTAAGATGCAAAGCGCTGTACACCTGTCTATCCCATCATCCAAGCAATGCGTTATAAAATGTCTTCAACTTTAAGGGTTGTTGGTGTGCTTGCTATTTCCGACTTTCTAACTTCAGCTATCGGAGCAAGTTCACAAATTTTGATATTCAGATTTATTGTTGCCTCTTGGATACGCGGTCCGTTTTCAACAATAACATAGAACTCAACAAGGTTAGAGGCACAGAACAGAAGCGTAAATATACGTACATGTCTCGTCACTTTCGGCTGATCGCTCTTTCCGCGCTTCCTGTACACTTCAAGAGCGAAGTTGGACATTTGCCCAACCCAGGTAAAGTTGCCATGAACATATGGACATAACGGAGCCATTGTCTGCACGTCTGCAAACGTCTCATTAAGGCAAAGTTCCTGATCGTAGTATTATACAAGCTTCGTCGATTACTGGCGATTTGTATACCGGGCTTTCCTCCATGCACAATACAATGACAACCCGGTAAAATCACCTGTACAGCAAAAAGCCGGACGTCGTCCTGGATATGACTATACTCCTCCACCACCCCTACCACTAATGCCACGTCGGTAACGTGAAATACTACCGAAAAACAGCGCATTATCCACCATCTTCGCGGATCCCATGTACTGATTAGAAAGAGGGATTTTCGTATTCTTGTCGCGTAGCACTCTTGACCATATCTCCTTCAAATCCATGCTCTTTTAGTTGTGAGACTGTGATATCTTTAACCATATCAAGGAAATTGTCGGATATCCAGGCTCGAAGATATGACGGATAGGTCGTTATTGTTGCCCGCGCGGATACTGCGTTATATTCTAATTGGGATCACTTCCCTCTTCAGATTAGCTTCAAACTGAAGATTCAACACATATAATCAGTACTGGCATATAATTCGGTCGCCGCAACATCCAATCTGTCGAATCCTTTCAGGACAGTGAAATGTGTAGTCGCTGGTCGAATGGGCAGCGGTGGACCAACTGTAACGCAAGATCGAAGCGATCAGCCTCGGTTTCGCGCATTATCCTGTTTGGCACGCGATATAGCATAACAGGTGATATTGGTGGAGACAAAAGACGGGCTAATGTGTTATATAGATTAGGTTTAGAGGTCGGATTAGGTTATTAAAACTATTTAATGATGTCATTCATGTAAGGTCTGTACACAATTGCTTCTGCGGCATAGGGTACTTGATATTTGCGGCTTGCCAAAAAACTCTGGAGATGCACCTGCGCTGACTGTGGTTATTCAATGACGAATGTCTCCAAGCAGAGATATATGCCTAGTTGCAAGTCGCGGGAAGTCAGCAAACAGAAAAGAATCAAGAGCTGTAGCTAGGGGAGCAATGTGCGGTACAAGTACTGTTGTCACAAGACTTCTTGCTTCCGAAAGCAACAAGAATAGCGGCAGCGATAATACAAGAGCTTTAAGTACAATAGATGCTCTGGATGCTGACGAGCTGCAAAAATGACACAAGTATGACATATATTCTTATTTTAATAATGGCCAACATATGCATCATCTGGAATCACATAGTTAACGACAGCTGGCAACCCTTCCGCCATTCATGATGGAACAACTGTATACATCAATGATTTGGATAAATGAGTCCGCAAAGTACTTTCTGGGATGTAGACTTAGAGCAAGATTTCAAGAAATGCTATTTTGAAGTGAACTTTGCAAGTCCTGTTCTCACAAGGTCACGTTCAGCACCATTTGGAGATTCAAATCATGAAAAGCCATCCGGTTTGGCTGCATTCATTGTTAATAGTTTTAGTATGCAAAATGCCCCGGGGTCAAAAAACAAATTGCACTATGACACGTCCACCTTCATCGGCCCAAAACTTTTGTATTATAATACAATATTTTACATAATGATATCCTCAGCCGAATCTAGTTGCTATCTGTATTCCGTCTCACAACCTCCTCAGTCAATGCTTTTCTCATAACGTCCTTTGGCGCATCTATACCTGTCCACAGTTTAAATTGCGCATATCCCTGCTCCAGCAAAACATCTGTTCCCCGAACAACCTTCCACCCACCAGCTCTCTTAGATACCTTCATCAACGGCGTAACATCAGGCTTATACGCCATCTCGACCAAAACGCCTCCCTCCTTCCCAAACAACGACAGGGGGATATCTTCTTCCATAATCACATCTCCAGGAATATTGCCAATAATCACACCAAAAGGCAACGAACCTTGCTCCGGCCACGACGCGACGTTATAGCTGTCGACCACAATAATCTTCGATTTATCCTTGAACTCTTCTGCAATTTGCTCGGCTTTTGACTTGGAGCGGTTGTAGATGTAGATTATTTTGACATTCATCGCGGCTAGAGCGTATACCGCCGCGCGAGCTGCGCCGCCGGCGCCGATAACCAAGCCGCTGGACAACGGCGACGAGGGATCAGACAACCGATCCTCGATACACTGTTTGATACCCGACCAATCAGTATTCTCGCCTGTTAACTCCCTCTTCCCGTCAACATCTGTCACAACAACCGTATTAACCGCTCCCACCTTCTTCGCGGCGTCGGAAATGCAGCTTAGAAACGGCATAATCGCAAGCTTATGTGGCACGGTGACTGATGCTCCGCCAAACATCGGGTCTGCTAGTACCACGGAAATCTCATCTTTGTCGAGGTTTTGGACGTCGTAGAGAGAGTAGTGGTAAGGAAGTCCGGCGAACGTGAAGGCTGCGTTGTGGATAGTTGGTGAGAGTGAGTACGAGACGTTGTATCCCAATAAGTAGAATTGCTTCTCTGCCGCCATATTTATGTATTAATCGACGCGTCTATGGATGGTGATGATGAGTCGGTATTTATACTGGGATGACACTGTGAATGTTGAATTTGGCTGTTCTCATTGAGCATCGGGCCAAACGCATCCCTGCGCAAATGCGCAAGAACGCATGCTTTGCGTTTTAAAATGGGTGGTATTATACCATATAAGCCATTAATGTAAGCCGCTCACAATCGGTCACTGCTCTTGTGGGGACCGATCACATGCCAAGCACCTTAACTCGTTACAATCTGAACGAGATTCCAGACGATTTATTTTCTGTTTTATAAATTGTTACGATATACTGAACACTTTTGGGACACTGGGCGGACAAACAGCTTGACGCCCAAAATGTCGCTTTCGAATCAGTTGTCGCCGAGGATCCAGGCCGGCTCTGTGTTGTCGCTTTACACACATTATTTCCACACGCACCCGCTTCTGTATGCTATTTGACTCCTACTTCGGGCAAGGTTCATGAAGTTCTAACCGGAGCAATATAGTGTCAAGGCCGTGACAGTTTCATTAATAAGTGGATCAAGCGAAATCATCTCATCATACGTAGCCGAATTCCTCTCGTACCAAGCCAAGAAAACAAGCTCACTAACACCGTCGAGGTGGAATAAAGTCCCATTCAGTAAAGACAAGGTTGCAAAGCTTGCGGTATACGGATTCTTTGTTGCTGGGCCGCTGCTTCACTGTATGTATGTGACTGTTGGTGCGAAGATAGATGCTGACGGAAGAGTAGATATTCTGGGGTTAGTGGCTCGACTTGCACCGCCGACTTCGCGGTTCCGGAAGTTGCGATTATATTTCGCAGCATTGTTACTAACGCCCCTCCTTGACGTTGCACATATAATCACAATGTCGGTCGTTGCCGGTGCACGCAAACCACAACAAGTAAAAGCTACACTTCAACGCGGTGTGTTACCGGCCGTGAACATTACTGCGCCGTGGTTCCCCGCGATAATAGTGATTGCTTCGAGCTTGGGGATTAGTGTCGACGGGTGGACTTTGCTGTGTGCGAGCATTGCGGGTGGCATTGGGGTAGTTGCTGGGGTTGTGTCTAAAAGCAGACGGTAGTATTGAACATCGTATATATGGGATGGCGCATAAGGATTACCTTTATTCATTATTTTAATTATATGTGAATATATAGAATTATATATACATAAACCGCGACCAATACCAGTAACGCCAGTAATGCCAAATTGTACAAGTAAAAGAATACGAGTACTTCATCTTGGTGCCCTCCCGGGAGTACGTCCTTGAGCTCTCGGATTTACTCCCGCCTCCTCCTCCTCCTCCAGAAATTCGCCTGCATGACTCCTCGCATGTCTGGGATACCTCTGCATGCGCGGTTCATCATCCGCGACTTCATCCTGGCTCTCTTGCATCTCTTCCTGCATATAAAGTACCCGCCTCTGCACCCTCCCAGCACGAACACCACCTCCATCCTCTCTTCGATCTCTATAAAACTCAGCAACGGAACTTATTCTCCCAAACGGCGTGGTGCGCAACAGTGCCCCTTGTGGCACACCGCCCGCATCATCTGGGATCCGATGCATGAGCTCCTGCAAGTCCAAATCCTTCCACGCCGATGCGTTCAAAAACGACATCGGAAGCGTTCCGGGGCTGGCGGTTGCAATGGCAGCGGCAGCACTTGCCGCCGACGCAGCGGAAATCGACCCGCCGTGTAAAGCGGTCGTGTATGCTGCTGGTCTGTACCTTCGTAGTTGCGAGAGCAGAATGCCGAAGGCTGCATGTTGGTCTGGGACAACGTCATCTTCGTCTTCAGGGTTGATTGGTTGGAATTCGGGGGGAATGACGATTTCTTCGTCAGGGAGGTGGGTCGAGACCCAGTCTTCGAAGAAAAGGGCGGACCGTGGTAGGTTGAGGTGAATATGTGACCGATTTGAGTCGCGTGGCGGCATTTCTTCTTTGGTCGGCAATGATGCATATCACATGGGTGGTGCAGATGGTCTGGGTCAAATAGTATTTGATCGATATGACGAGCAGGCCATTTGGCTGTTTGTTTAGATGTCGACCCAAATTGAAGTCAGGGGCTAATAAAGTTCAAGGATACCTTGAACTCTATCCAGCTCCAAGTAAAAATAGCCCTAGTCTAGATTGCCTGATGAGGGTTGTGACTGCTTTTTCAAACCTATCTGCACCACACAGCCACCACACAGCCGGCAATGGCGCGGCGACGGTGCAGGTGAGGGCGGTCGCTACGACGAAGTCAGAGATCGCGGAAGTTTGGACGATTATTGCACTTCTTGTTACCACTTGTCTTCCACGGTTACGTTAATATTCCTGGGCATCAGTCATTGACTCTATCGGTAGGTATTATTTAATTCTAAAATAGTGATGAATACAGTTGGATTTAGATTTGGGAGTGGTTGAAATGGATGGCTGCTAAACGGCAATAGGAATATAATTACCTTCCTTTTACGAAAAACGACTTAATTCAACATGGCCCACGAGGACGTTTGGTACTCACACCCCCGAAAGTACGGCAAGGGCGCCCGTCAATGGTATGCATTTTATTTATTTTGTGGATCGGTCGGCTCGCGTTATCACAGATTGAAAATGGACGAAAGGCAATCTGCCATGAATCATGGTGGAATGACTTGTGGTTGGGATGAACGATATTGCAAGGAATAAATTGATGCTGACGACGTGTATAGCCGTGTGTGTGCTCATCAGGCTGGTTTGATCCGCAAGTACGGCCTCAACATTTGCAGACAATGCTTCCGAGAATACTCCAAGGATATCGGTTTCGTCAAGGTTAGCTCTACTTCTTTCCATATCTTTATTGACTCTTGTATGGTATGGTGAACTTTGGGAACTAACTAAATGTAGAACCGTTAAATTACAAATGACAAAAAAGAACAGCGTTTGTTAATAGGCGTGCATTTGTGTATTATTTTCATGAGTAAATAAAAATTGGGGAACTCTTATTTCAAGTAATTTATATTATATTGCTTTGACGTCGTGCGTGTCAAAGTCTTACGGTCCAGTCGAACCGGCTGATATACAGAATTATATAAAGAGATACCCGTAGCCAAGGCTGAATCTGAAAAAGTACATGATGGGATGACTGGATGGTTGGGATTTCTGCCGATCTGGGGTATTTCATGTAAGTATGCGCAATCATGAACCTGTGTTCTCGTTGATATCGACTCGGAAATCTGCCGTTGCTCAGTGCGACAGCCAGCTACTCACTCCCTAGATTATCTGTCTACCTTGTAATTGTTCCTAGTTGAACATATTCTGTCATGAAATTCCACCACATTGGACAACACGATACCTTCGCATCCAAGTCTGGGCGATATACGGTCAGATTACTGTTACGACTCGTCGAAAAACTGAAATCCAATCTCTTGGACAAATTAACGCGATAGTTGGCCCGGACTCTTATGGAGCTCGAACATGATTGTCACAATAGGACGCCGTGCTTAATGACTCAATAAATGCTTCCACAAGTTTTATATACTGCAAAGAGTCCACGCCAAAGTCCTTGACCTGTGCTGCCGTTGGAATGCGCACCTCTCGAGGGACATTCCTGTCGGCATTCCCACTAGCAACTAGCCGCATGGGCTCGGAAGCCTAACTCAACTTACAGTGCAATCGAATATGGCTATGGTTTGTTAAAAACCATAAAGTGAATCAACGCGGTGTGTTCGGATTTGGAAGTGCCGCAAAAAGGGTAAGTCTTAAACGGCCGACAAAATCTCATTTGCATGACTCAAGGCCGTGCGACCAGCCTTCGCCTGATTTTAGCAACCTTACGCTGCACACATTCGGGCATTCTGTTACAGATCGATACGACCAATGGTGTTAAAGAATTGTATAAACGAGCCAGTGGCCGAAAATTCGGTTTGATTCGGTGAAACACTCTTTTGTCGGCCGATTAAGACGTGCCCAAAAAATGTGGTGGTAACTGAACCAAAATGTGCCTGAATGCACGATTCACGTTCGATATTTTTGGTTCAGGCGATAACGGGAATGTAGTCAGATTAAGCTTAAACCTTCAGCATCCCAACACACGTACAGGAAATCCTTTCCTTCATCATTTCACTAGAACCTCAATTAATAGCCGTCCTCACAAGGCCATACAACTATGCCCATCATCATCCAACCTCACAATCCCGCTTGGATCATCGAATTCAATAAGACTAAATCCACGCTCGAAGAAATTCTCAAGGATGTTCCCATCGTATCCATCAATCACGTAGGGAGCACCTCCGTTCCCGGTCTTATCGCTAAACCCATACTTGACATACATATCGTGGTCAACTCTTCAAACCTAATTTCTGCTCGTCAAGCATTAGTAGCCGCTGGATACACAGATTGTGGGGATATGGGAATTCCTCATCGGTATGCGATGCGCGAACCTGGATTTTCCAAAAGTCAAGTCGCTGGTGCCGGTGCTAGAACAGGGGTTCAAGGCGACATGAGGAAGAATACTTATGTGGTGTTGGAGGGTACTACTTCATTGAGGAATGTGTTGGACTTGAAGAGAATGTTGTTGGCGGATGAGGCGTTGAGAGTTGAGTATGGTAATGTGAAACGGAAGTTGGTGGAAGCGGGAACGGAGGATATGGATGTTTATTGCAAGGGGAAGACGGAGTGTATTCTGGGAATTTTGAGGAAGGCGGGGTGGGGGGAGGAGGAGTTAGAGGAGGTTAGGAGCGTCAATTCATGAGTGGTATTGCTGAGAATACGGTCTATAGGTCATTTCATAGCTGAAGAGGAAACTGATTCATACCGGTAAAGGCTGATATTCCCAGTTCTTTTCCCAGTTCTTTGTAACATTTGATAGATTGTAACGCCAAAGCTGTCCCTTTCCGTTCCGTGTCATGAAAATCAAGGACGCGATTTCAGTTTCTAGCGTAGAAAGGTGAAATAGATCAAAATAATGAAATAATCCAAAGCAAACAGCCGATCACACTAAGATTGATGCCATACAAATATCTCTCTTAGCAGATCCACACCTTCAAACGGTCTTCAATCTCCAACCTTTCAGCTTATACCATTCATCCAACGTCATCAGTCACTTCCATCCCACAATAACTGGTGAACGTCCTCGGTTTATTTGATGAATATCAATCGATTTGTCCACATGTACAATTGATATATCCATGGTACGTCGCTTTACCATACATCGACATCAAAGTCGACTCCCAAGTTGGATGAAACGAAAACGTACAGGGCTGGCTGCGACTTCAGCCTCGCCCCATACGAAGTATCACTAGGCGTGGCACATTGTTTCGTGTCTGGCCACAGCCACGGAAGAACATATTTTTTCCGAAATCTTGACGACTAACAAATACCTTTCTAAAAAAACCGAAAGTTTAAAATGAACCAATGGAACTTTTAGGATTAATTAATAATTATAGTACCACCATGCGTATATTCTAGATTTCCAATGGGTAGAATGATGGCCCTATTTGTTGCCTCTTTGGTAGTTCCTGTCACCTTCAAGCCATCCAATAATCCCAAACTTGGAACATTCTCCTTTCTCTGCTAGCTATTGTATCTTCTTGTTGTGTGTACCTCCCTTTTATCATGGATTCCTGTGGTCCATCAAAAAGGCGTGGGTCCTCTTGGGTAAGGTGAAACGATCGCTCAAATAGCCAGAGCTCGTGTGTGACAAGAGGGCGCCGGATTCCCGACCTCGTAGTCGGAGAAGTCCAGGAGCTCCTCTTCGGAGAGATAGTGAGTGTCTGTCATTCTTCGATAGTGAAAAAAATATATTGTTCAAAAAATCCCCCTCCATCTACTGGGGAGACAATCCCCTTTTATCCTACGCTCTCTCACTTGGACAGCCGGATATCCGGTCTTGTCGTACCCCGCTCGTATCCCGCAGTCCTCCCTCCGGGAGGTAGTCCGAGATCCGGAGTAGACAAACGCGGGGTGGTCGGGGACCGGGCAATAAGCCGAGACCCGGAGCATGATCCGAGCCTAACCTTCGGTCACAACGTGACATCGTGGAAGTCTTCCAAGACAAGAGATAGAGTCTAGTCTTTTTTGATCTTGTGGACACATGTGAAATCCCCGTTAAGTTGAAACACGTGTGCGTACATTGCAGCCTGTAGAGATGCTGTACAATTTTATAGTCTTGAATACCACTGCGATAAGCAATTTCTTCGGGAAACGTGCTATTCCGGCTTGATACTCCTCTTGATCAAAATATGATTGAGCACCTTGTCCAGGTTGCTGAAGGAGTTGTGAATGGCATCTTTGACAACAAGGTGAGAATTTTCTGCGCCGGATGTCGCTGTATTCCTGAAATGAAGGACATGGCTTGTCCAGGAAGTAACAATCATAATCTTTGGTGCTATTTGGTTTGAAAGACATCCTACGCCGTCTCGTTCATGCGTTTTCGCATAAACTACGCGTTGTAAGTGAGGTAGCAGCTCGTCCCAAGAGGCTGTGGCGTCTTGGTGCGGACCCCATCCGCAGACAAACCAGGATCTTTGATTATGAGGTCTTTCTAAAATTCTGCCTTGCTGTGGGCTAAGACGTTCTGCCCGATACAGAGGAGGTTTGTTTGCAAACCAGTTTCCCAGGCCCCAGGAGTGCAAGCTTTATGACACGGATATTTGAGCTCGTGCGTAGTGGCTACTTTCGACAGTTGTCCTAGAGTCTATAGTTGATGGGCAGAACGACTGGCTTGAGCGAGGTCGCCGAAAGCGGAGACGTAAACGCACAGCAGCAAGCCCCGTAACGAGACAGCAGGGTCCGCATAATACCGGACAGTGTTGCATGCCCGCACTAAAAGAAAAGCCGTCGTCAACCGCCGGAACCGAGTCGGTTCCGGTTCCGCGGCAGAGAATTCCTAAAGAGGCTATATTGCAGACGATATATCACATTTGCGGCAGAAGTGCATTGGAATTGCGATAATTGCACCGAACAATTTGAGACTGTTGGCCACTGCAGGAGATGCGGCGACTAACGAGCTTAGACAAACAAGTGGACAATTCTCTATATACCGGCAGCGACGTAGGAATATAATGCCGCAGCAAGCCTTGTAGCCGGTAGAGTTGACAGCTACCTTTGTGGAGCCGGAAGATGCGAGCGGACGCATGGCACTAAAAACGGCTCTGTTTTATGCATTTTGCAGAAACAGCAGCTCCCTACCTACTGTGTCGGCACTAGATTGACATATCCGCCATGCGCCATGCGCTATCCGCTATTCGCCATTGCAAAGGTGACGGATTAATTTCCTAATAAGCTAATCATATATCCGTCTAGATGGATGGCGGATTTTACGGATTTTTATTACTTGGCGGATATGTATTCGACATTACTATCCGCCTAGTCCAGTAGTGGCGGATTATATTGGAGGCGGATATTTGGGGGGATACAATCCGCCGTATCCGCCATCCGTCAACAGCCCTTTTTTTTCTGATTGATCTTCTATAAGAGTACGATGTGAAGAGACCGCTAGACCGAAGACCGGCGTTAGATTCCACAAACAATTGACCCCAACCTGCACGGGCAGACGGCAGCTAGGGGAAGAACGAAGCTGCGGTCGCCCATTGGCCCGGTAAGATAGCTTGAAAGGAGTAGCGAACCGGCAAGGACCGTAGAGTTGCAAGTCGGCTCAATGATGGCGCTGAAAGTTCCGCGAAACTACCGCAACAAATTATACCGGCGAACCCGAACCGGCCCTCAGGTTCACTGCTCACAAGTTGTCGCAGTCACCGCCGCCGCCGCATCTCTCCTTTTATCTCCCTGTCCTTCGCCATCAACTCCTGCTCTTGCACTCTTTGCCTCTATCCCGCTGCCACTCCATCAGCATCTCCAGCCGTGACTGCCCATTGTCCGCTGTCAACAATGGCCTCAGTCCTCAGGTCTGCTCGCGCACGCGCCCCAGTCCAGTCTGTCACCCTTGCCCATTTTGCGCGCTGGTACGCCCCTCGGCAAGCGGGTGCAGTTTCCTGTCTCCGTCTCGTTGCACCAAGCCGGTCTTATGCGACTGAGACTAAGCCCGTTGCCCCCATCCCTCCCGCAGCGCCCAAGAAGAGCCGTCTCGCGCAGGTCGGCAAGTTCTTTTGGCGCTTGACGTACGGTTCCGCTTTGATTGGCTTGGGCTACCTTGCTTACGGCATCTACGAGGACCGTCACCCTCTCGATCAGCGGGCCTCCGACCCATCGAAGAAGACTCTCGTCATCCTTGGTAGGTTTATTGTACTTAATCGCATCCAATTGCTTCGAAATTAGTTGTGCTATTTGGCCTAAAAAACTTTTTTTGCCCTTTTTGTTAGCGGGCATTGTGCCTGCTTGTTCTCGTTTAACCATTTAGCATGCATCTTTGTCGCATACACTCGTGCAATTCATATTGACAATCAATAGGCTCTGGATGGGGCTCCGTTTCTCTTCTCAAGAAAATTGACACCGAAAACTACAACGTCGTCGTGATCTCGCCTCGAAACTTCTTTTTGTTCACCCCTCTGTTGCCGGCATGCACGACTGGCACGATCGAGCACCGGTCCATCATGGAGCCTCTCCGCAACATCCTCCGCCACAAGACGACCGCTGTCACGTTCTACGAAGCCGAGTGCACTCAGATTGATCCGGTTAATCGTGTCTTGACTCTTCGCGACAATTCTGAGATCAAGGGTGATATTGCCGAGACCTCACTGCCGTTCGATTACCTCGTCATTGGCGTTGGCGCGCAAAACACTACCTTCGGCATCCCTGGTGTCCAGGAGAACGCGTGCTTCTTGAAGGAAATCCCTGACGCGCAAAAGATTCGCACCCGAATTATGGACTGCATCGAGACCGCGACGTTTAAAGACCAGACTGAGGACGAGCGTAAGCGCTTGTTGCACATGGTGGTCGTTGGTGGCGGTCCTACCGGTGTCGAGTTCGCTGGCGAACTCCAGGATTTTTTCGAGGAAGACTTGCGCAAGTGGGTTCCCGAAATTTCGGATGACTTCCATGTCTCGCTCGTCGAGGCATTGCCTAACGTTTTGCCTATGTTCTCTAAGCAACTGATTAATTACACCGAGAAGACTTTCAAGGACGAGAAGATTAATATCCACACCAAGACCATGGTCAAGAAGGTTACGGAGAAGACTATCTTCGCGGAGGTCACCAAGCCCGACGGTACCAAGGAGATGATCGAGATGCCTTACGGTCTCCTCGTCTGGGCGACCGGTAACGCGCCGCGGTCTGTTGTCCGCGACCTAATGACCAAGATCCCCGCGCAGGCTAAGGCCCGTCGCGGTCTCGAGGTCAATGACTACCTTGTCGTGAACGGCACGGAAGGCATCTGGGCTCTGGGCGACTGTGCTGCCACTAAGTACGCTCCCACCGCACAGGTCGCGACACAGCAGGGCCAGTACCTCGCCCGTCTTTTCAACACGATGGCCAAGACCCAGGCTCTCGAGGAGGACATCGCCCATCTCGAAGAACTGGGCCACGCTACCGCGTCCATGGACGACAAGAAGGCTATTGCCGCCGAAATCGAGGCCAAGGCGAAGACTCTGCGTCGGTCGAAACGCCTGATGCCGTTCCAGTACACCCACCAGGGCTCGCTCGCGTACATTGGTTCCGACAAGGCAATTGCTGATTTGACGTTTGGTGACGGCAATAACTTGACATCGTCTGGGCAGTTGACGTATTTGTTTTGGCGGTCGGCGTATGTGTCGATGTGCTTTAGCACGCGGAATAAGCTGCTAGTTATCATGGATTGGCTGAAGGTCAAAATGTTTGGTCGGGATGTCAGTCGGGAGTAGTCCATTTGTTGCAAGTGCGGGTTTTTTTGAGATGTGTTTTCTTTACTATAGACGTGCGTGCGTTTATTTTTATGAAAGAGTATAATGTTACAATAATACATAATACTATATAATGGGCCGATGATGGATGGACTTGTACGGCGGAGGTATGATAATGCAGGTTTTTTGGCGTTGACGTCGAACCAGATAATAATATGCCGCTAAGATATATACATCAGCTTTTTCTCTCACTATTTCTGATAGGAAGTAGAACTGAGTCACATGGATCTACAGGTAATGTCCCCACAATAAATCATCCGACTTATTGCTATAATTCCCGTCCGTTCCGTATAATTACCGGACTGGCGTCCGCGATGATCCTGCGCATGACAGTGAGCATGTGGTAATTACTAGGATTCCGATCCATTCGCCCGCGTGCTCGTCTCCGCGCCTACGTCACCGCTGACTTTTTGCCAGGGGTTCGTAGTTATGTTTTATGCGGAACAAATTAGAACCTTAACTGCCACGACAGCTGAGCGCATGCGGAATAATCGTCGAGTGCTAGTCTATCACGAGCTTATCACTGCGGCGTTGTATCTATGAGGACACGCTCCGGGCCGAATGGAGTGTTCTCACTTTTTCCCCGCAAAATGAACGCGTGCCCTTCCATCAGCGGGACCGGACCCGAAAACTGTTACTACACTATACTATGCGCACATACAACATCAATTATGGCACTCGCATTTGCGACAGTGTGGCAATGTTGCGAATGCGGAGACTCTGTCCGGAATTCGCCGGTACTCATTCGGGTATCCGCGTGGTTTCCAGGGGCTGCCGGGGCCTATGGGCCGGACCCGATGATTCGAGCATAAATGGACCCGGGACCTTGGAGGCCGGGTAATATAGCATAAGCTCGAATTTTACAACATAACGGCAGGTCTGACCCGACAGTTGTGGCCGGCACCGACAACCTGCCGAGGGAAGACGTTGGACCGCCCCGCAAGAAAATCTTGAGGACCGCGGGTCGCGGGGAATCACTAGCCATACATATACGTATAGCCTTCCCGTTCTATCTCTACTTCCCACTCAGTCTCGTCACTCGATTCCTCTCCCCCACTACTTCAGCAACTATCACTATGTCCGACACCGCTTCTCTAGTGTCTGCCGTTGAGATCCTCGGTAGCATCGAGGAGTCCTACAAGACCATCCTCACGCCCGAGGCCATCGCATTCCTTGTCCTGCTCCACCGGACTTTTAACACAACCCGCAAGGCACTACTCGCTCGCCGCGTCGCCCGTCAGGCCGCCATAGATGCCGGCATCTTGCCCCGATTTTTGCCCGAGACTAAGTTCATCCGCGACGATCCGACATGGCAGGGCGCGCCACCAGCGCCCGGCCTCGTCGACCGCCGGGTCGAAATCACGGGCCCGACGGATCGCAAGATGGTAATCAACGCGCTCAACTCCGATGTTTGGACGTACATGGCCGATTTCGAGGACGCGACCTCGCCGACATGGGAAAATCTCGTGTCCGGACAAGCAAATCTATATGACGCCGTTCGCAGGCAAGTCGACTTTACTGTGCCCGGCGGCAAGGCATACAAACTCCGCACCGACCGCCTACTACCAACGCTCATCGTCAGACCGCGAGGGTGGCATTTGGAAGAAAAGCACTTCCTCGTCGACGGCGAGCCCATCTCCGGCTCGATCTTCGATTTCGGTCTGTACTTCTTCCACAACGCGCACGAGCTCGTCAAGCGCGGGTCCGGACCGTACTTTTACTTGCCAAAGATGGAGTCGCATCTCGAAGCGCGGCTCTGGAACGATATTTTTAAACTCTCGCAGGATATGATCGCCATGCCACGCGGAACTATCCGGGGGACTGTCCTGATTGAGACTATCTTGGCCGCGTTCGAGATGGAGGAGATTATTTATGAGCTTCGTGAGCATTCCTCGGGACTTAACTGCGGTCGGTGGGATTACATCTTCAGTTTCATCAAGAAGTTCAGGCATAATCCCGCGTTCGTGTTGCCCGACCGGTCCGCGGTCACCATGACCTCGCCGTTCATGGAATCATATGTCAAGTTGTTGATCAAGACCTGTCATAAGCGCGGCGTGCACGCTATGGGCGGTATGGCGGCGCAAATCCCCATCAAGAGCGATGCGGCGGCGAACAAAGCCGCCATGGAGAACGTGTACAAGGATAAGCTTCGTGAAGTCAACGCCGGCCACGATGGCACCTGGGTGGCACACCCCGCGCTTGCGGCGATTGCTTCGGAAGTCTTCAACAAGCATATGCCGACGCCGAACCAGCTGTTTAAGCGAACAGAGGAAGTGGTTGTGACTGAGGCGGATCTGTTGAATTCAAAAGTCCAGGGAAGCGTCACCGAGGGCGGCATCCGGAAGAATTTGGACATCGGTCTCGGATACATGGAGGCCTGGGTCAGAGGCGTCGGATGCGTTCCTATCAACTATCTTATGGAAGACGCCGCTACGGCCGAGGTGTCCCGGTCACAGCTCTGGCAATGGGTCAGGCACCAGGTCACAACCGCCGAGGGAATCAAAGTCTCCAAGGAGTATGCGCTCCGGATCTTGGAAGAGGAAACCGAAAAGTTGGAGAAGTCTGCGCCGAAGGGCAATAAGTTCCGACAGGCGGCGCAGCATTTCAGCACACAAATCACTGGCGAGGATTATGCCGATTTCTTGACCACGTTGTTGTATGACGACATCACCAAGATCAACAGTAAATCGGCCAAATTGTAATCTTGATGAGAAAAATTTGTGTTTTTGAATTTGTTACGTTCTTTTAGTCAGTTGCGTAATCTCATGGTGTATCACAATGATATTCATAATCATTATATTATCAAACACAGTTGGAAACCATAACTCCGATCCGTTTTCATTCCTTCCCGGGCACAATCTTATTTCACCAGATTCGAAAAAACTTCCCCTTGCTCTTTTCCTCGTCCTTCTCCATCTTCTGTAACCGTTCCCGTTCCTCAATCATCTTGTTCTGCGCTGCCATCTGCGCCTTATTCAGCGCCGTTGCACTCCAACTCGCGCGATCGCGTTCCCGGATAACACAAGCAGGTTCGACGGTATCCGAGAGCATCCACGCCGGACGGGATGATTGTGCATTTGACTGTATGAGTTCGTAGAGCTTGTTGTCGTGTTCAGACGCGTCACGGAAAGCTTTTTCTTGGTAGTACTTTTGGCGTACTTCGGGCGAGAATTTCTATAAACCGTGTCAGCTCTACCGGCGACCAAGGAGATTTAATAAATAAAACAATAAAATTTGAAAAATTGGGCGACAGGGAATCGTCGAAGTGAGGGGACAGGACTTACGGCCACAACTTCTTCTTCTGTGGGGACGGTGTTGTTGTAGAGGACGACCCCCAGACCCACGATACCAGTGCCGGCGAACAGCATTTTTAGGTACAGCAACGTCGACATCGCGGGAGTTGGAATATGCTGAAATCAAAATTCTCTGTGGAGATGTATAGGACAGCGAATACCAGGAAAATATAAATATATACAAGATAATATGATGGAGTGACGGCGTGCGGCGAGTAGTAGTTCACGATATCGGGTGGAGCGTGAGGTTTGTTAGGGCATGATCGATGCGAGAGCATCTGCATCCAGTTCCTAAAACATGAAACAACTGCAAGCCTTTTTAGTACTAACTGGTGAAAATTTCCGGCGTTATGTTGCATAAAAATCGTAATTAACATTAATATTAACCGTCCATGCGCAACTATATAAGCGAATGAACATCATTTGCGATGGCATGATACATCATATTTATGGTGCTCGGCAATACGAAAGAGCAGTAACTGTTGCGTCGTCTATGTCACGATATTCAGATTGTTCGCGGCAACTTTAGTTATGAAGACTGAGTGGCTCAGTGTCTATATCTCGGTTGGCTGGCTGATTTTGCAATATCATCAGATATCATTTAATCCTAATATATTCATCCGCGAGTTCATATTACACAAAATAGAAAGAGCATATTATACAGACCACATCGTTTCACCGTTTTAAATGCTATATCCATAATCTACATAATCTTCTTCCCATCATCCACATCCTTCCGTTCAACTTTAAACTGACGTTTAAGCGGCACTGCGCAGGACGAGAACGACTGAATCTCCACGCAGAAACATCTTACTGATAAACCTGCTCTTATCAACAGGCCGTCCTTTCTTCCCCTTCGATGTACGCGGTATGTCAGTCCAAATCTACACCCTATTAGTATCAACTCCAATATCTCCAACTCCAACTCCACCCCAAAACATCAACTCACCTCCTTGACATTCTCAAGAACCATGTTAGAATGCCGATCAAATGCCTTCACTCGTGCAAGCAGCTTCTTGTTATTCCGGCATGAGATCAGGACTTGCGAACGGTTATTTACCGCGGCTTGCAGGACCGACAGCGGACCGTTTGAGAATTCGAATTCTTCGAGTTTTGCAAGCTCGAGCTCTGTTAGCTCTGAACGGGGGCGGTTGAGATATTCGCTAGATGTACTGTGAGCATAGTGCCACTAAGTTATGTGAAGGACATGGTGCGAATAAACTTACGCCATGATATATGAGTGATGGCTACTTCTGTAATGACGGAAGCGAGACGGGATAAGGAGCGCGCAATGTTAGCAATCCAATTAATATCGGGTGTAAATCTTCAACTAGTCGATTATGAGTGAGGAGTATGCTTGGTTCTGATAAATCTGCCCTTATGAGTGTATAAATCAGGGTAGCAATTGATCCCGACCTCAAATTCATTTCGCATTCCCAGATCTACTGTGCAGGGCTCCATCACGGTACTTTTCGGCACGCAGAAACATTGACCTAACCCAGGTTGCGTGTCCAACGCGACGCGCTAAAGTTTTGGTTTGCTCGTTTGCGGCTGAGGACGCAAATGCCAGCTAACGCGTCTCGAAGCCACCACTCGTCTGTCACGGCTATATACTGCGATTGTGAAGCTCTGGTTTGTTTACATATCCACGTCTGCACTCGCTTGCTTCTACACACTCTCGCACTCCAATTGTATTAGATTCTTTATTTTCTATCTTTACTTCCTCCTTTCACATCACAAAGCTGGTGGAGCCTCTTTCATATTCGGTCACGTTCGGGATGTCGCTAGACGCGCTCTCGTCGACAGAGTCGCTGCCGGCCACTCGGCTGATGCGCCGTACGCACTCTCACCTCTCAGTCTGCCTTACGTGCTAACAATCTTGCAGTCAAGGTGCTGTACACCTTCGACAACGCGCAACGAACGACTTGTCTCGCGCGCGCGTCATCAATGTACTCAGTCCACGTCGTCCACTGTCCACCATCCTCACCATCCTCCTCCACAGCTTCATCTTCGCACAATCTACTAGGCGTCATCAATCTGCGGTCATGTCTTTCCGCCGTCGCATCCGCGTCCCCGGAATTAGTGTCGGATCCGGAATCAGATTACGCGGTTTACACAGTCGACTACTCCGAGCGCGGCGCGCCGCTCGTCGGACACGGATTGCTCTCGTGGGCGTTGTCGGCGCCGGAGGGTGCGGAAGTCGAGACTGTCGGTGCGGAAATGACAGGTGGCGGTGAGGGACTGCAGCAAATGGTGTGCGGACGCGTCTGTTCGAATTTGTTGGCCGTGTTTGGTGGTGGCGTGCGCGAGACTCTGGAAATCAAGCTGCGATTGTCACCGGTACGCTCTATTTTTCGACGATTTTTATTTTTAGACCCGGGTTTGGCTGACTAACGCGTTAAAAGGTCCCAGGTGTCTCGCAAATGCGGTATATGCGATCTATGCAGCTCTATGTCCGCCTCTCAAAAGTCTTACCTGGTTCGTTCGACCCGTCAGTATGGTCGAACTTCATTGCTTCGAATCCACAAGCAATGCAACTTCTCACGGCACCCGCGTACGCCACTTCCGCGTCGTCTGACGCGAATACTCCGTCGAATACGGTAGTCCGCGATAAGACCGATTTCGATGCGTTTTTGGGGCTACCGGCGAATTTGCCGAATGAGATACTCAGTGATAGTGGTAACGCTGCGCCAAAGAGGGCACGTCCGAGACCGAGTAACAGCGCGGCAAAGGTATGCCCTGCTCTCCCTATTATTGATTGTAGCAAACAGACTAACAATAATAGAAGTCGCGGCAGCCGCTTGACGATTTGGCGTCCTCGTCACTTAATATCGCAAATAACGGGAACACACCTGCAAATGTACCAGCCCGGAAACCGCGATCTTCCAGTTCACGACCGCGGAAACCGCGGACGCAGTCTGCACGTGCAACACCTGCAGCCGTGTCAGACGCCATTACATCTGTTATTGACGACGAGAATGACAGTCATACACAGCAATCTCAACAGCCACAGAACCAACATCATACTTCGCGGTCAAATACGCTGCGTTACTCGTCTAGCGCGGAGTCACATACGCAGCCGTCAAGGAATCCACATCTGTTACCGCAGCGACAGGCGCTAGTACGTGCCACGACCGCGCCTACACCATCCATATTCTCCCCGCCGTCATCACTATGTTCGACAAACTCTCCATACTTGGAATCACCACAACTCGCATCTTCCCCGCCAGGTCCTGGAGCAAACGATAGATTGTCGCCATTACTCGACGGTCCGATCCCAAAAGCGTGGACAGTAGACTTTGACATCAAAACAGCTTCTTCACATGGTCAGAACACAGGCACGACGGCACCAACATCGCCTACTACTGCCTCATTCGACGAACTGATGAACGCGACACTCAGTCTAGATGACCCAGACGTGTTTCTAAGCACGGCAAACAATGACAATGCGATTTCGCTCGCAAACGACTTCGTGAAGGAATTCTACAGATTCGAGTCTGAGAACGAGGATTCTTCGGCCGGCGATTTGAATGCGAATACCAGCGAAGTTGGAATCTCTACAGATGCGGATATGACGGATGCAATTGAGGCTCACGTTATTGAAGCTCTTGTCATGGAGACACATAATGCTCAGCATCGGCTACAGATTTCGCGGTCAAAGTCAGGTTCTTCATCGAGTACGAGTGCTTCGGATGGGTTTGACGAGGAGCCGACACAAAAGACCTCACCGATCACGTCGCCTACTGTTGCGGAAAAGGAGGGTTCGCGATCCCGGAGTCCGGCCCGCAAGATCGACAAGTCAGAGTCCGAAACTGCAACGAAAGCAAAGTCACGAGTGTCGGCGAAGATTAAAGAGCGGATTCACGAGTCGCTCATTCAAGACCTGGCGGCAGGGAAAGTCCCTCGATATTGCGAGAACTGTGGCGATATCAAGACTTCTACGTGGCGCAAGATTCGTGCGATGACGGTCAATAATAAGATGGAAGATATGTGGTTATGCAATCCCTGTGGATTATATTTTGCGTCGAAAAAGCTCATGAGACCACAGCATTTATGGAGGGATGATAGTGTGCCGCTATCTTCAGACGCATTTGACATGGACGTGACCAATGAAGCAGTGACGGTCCAAGGAAATACTCCAATTACTCCAAAATGTTTCGCCCCCACCACGCCGGCGGTAACCGTCGGCGCCATAGCCACTGCTACAGACGGCAGTGAAACGAAGAAACGGAAAGCAGAAGAGCTACAGCAAGTAGGAGAGGAAAGCCTCGAGATCATGGAGGTGGAAGCGGGGTCATAGTGACTCTGCATCTGTCTATAAATTTCATTAATGATTGCTGCATTTTTGTTGTGCTTAAAAAGGTGTATAATTATTGCTTTGCTATATTCTTCTATTGTCCATATTTAATTGACTAATGAATTTCATATGTTTTGTCAACTATTGTGGTTGCTTGTTCTGCTCGATATTGCTGGGTGCTTGTAATTGATTAACACATAAATACTGAATGACTCGAGCTATTACTGCTCGCCATATGTGATATGTCGTGCAGATGTAGTTCCAACTAGTTATATTCTAAGAGTTTGTAAATGATATTATTAATGTACGTCTAACATAAATTCAATTCGCGCGAACAGGGTTAGGAACATGTGCATAAACCTCCGAACGTTTAGCGCACGCGCTTATCAAACACGATGAAAGCAATATCCATGTTCCACATCCAAACGCTATTCCCGAGGCCCCAGTTGATTGTGCTCGATATTAGTGCATCCCCGGATAAGTTCGCCCAATCCGACATATCGCACAAGCACATTTTATTGGTAAATAGCCGGTTACAATCATGCGTGTGCCAACCTCAGTCTATCCCCAGACAGCGTCTGCTTCGGTGGAAGTGAACAACTTAGTCAACCCCGCAGCTCATATCCCGGTCTTCAGCCAGCAGGACCAGGTGTCTGCTCGCGACTTCTTTGCGAGCAATGTGAACGTCACCCCTCCTCCAGCCTCCGACCACTTTGTTCACAGCGAGCGCGTGACGCGGTCTGTGCCGAAGACGAAGGTAGTCGACCCGTACACGCAGGCGTTCATCGACTTCATATACGAAAACCCGACGACTTTCCACGCCGCCGAGTACTTCGCAGATGAACTTACAAAAGCTGGATTCACATACATATCCGAGCGTGTGTCATGGAAGAACAAGCTTACCAGAGGTGGCAAGTATTTCACTACTCGTAACGGGTCGTCGCTCGTGGCGTTCGTCATCGGCGCGAACTACATAGGGGGGAATGGCGCGGGCATGATTGCGTGCCATATCGATGCTTTGACGGCCAAGGTTAAACCCATCTCGAAAAAACCCGTTGTTGAAGGATATACTCAGCTCGGAACTGCTCCCTATGCTGGTGCCATGTCAATGTAAGTAGAATCTTTTTAGACCCTCCTGGGACTACAGTATTGCTAACTTCCGAAGGACTTGGTGGGATCGTGACCTCGGCCTCGGTGGCCGTGTCGTTGTCAAGGATGAGAAGAGTGGGATTATTCAGACGAAGCTCATTCATTTACCATACCCTGTAGCCCGTATCCCGACTCTAGCTCCCCATTTCGGTGCTGCTGCTAATGGACCTTTCAATCCCGAGACTAACACTACACCAATTATTGCTCTGGAACCTAATGATCCGGCAGAGAACGAATTGCGGCCGGACGAAGTTGGTGCACCGCTAGCTGGAAGACACAATATCCGTCTGTTGAGAGTCATCGCCAAGGAATTAGGAGTCCCAGGTATTATGAAATTGCTTTTGTACATGTGACTCACGAGACTGACGCGGCTTAGTGAAATCATTATTGAACTTCGACCTTGAGCTTTTTGATACACAGAAGGGTACTGTCGGTGGTCTTGAGCAGGATTTCTTATTCTGCCCACGTATTGATGACAAAATCTGCGCTTTCGCGGCCGTCAACGGTTTACTCAATTCCTGTGAGGAGTATGCCGTTACCGGCAGCAGCATGAACGTCGTCGCTCTCTTCGATGACGAAGAGATTGGCAGCTTGCTGCGACAGGGTGCTCGTGGTGGTCTTCTTGAGGGAAGTTTGACTCGTGTCGTCGACGCTCTAGGCAACGGAGCAACGATGCAGCAAACCTACGCCAACTCGTTCCTCGTGTCTGCGGATGTTATCCACGCCGTGAATCCCAATTTTATGAACGCGTACATGCAGTACCATATGCCTCGACTGAACGTCGGCGTCACTGTTTCATGCGATCCAAACGGTCACATGACTACGGATGCCGAATCCTTAGCCTTCCTCGAGGAAGTCGCCCGACGGACTAACAACACCCTCCAGTATTTTCAGATTCGAAACGACTCGCGATCGGGCGGTACCGTTGGGCCCATGCTCTCATCTTCTATGGGCTGCAGATCAATTGATATGGGTATCCCTCAATTGGCCATGCACTCTATCCGCGCGTGCACGGGTAGCAGGGATGTTGCGCTCGGTGTTAAACTATTCCAGGGCTTTTATGAGGAGTGGGAGGACGTTGACTATTATGTTCGCTCCGGTGAGAAGATGTAGAGTTGCTTCTTGTGCAGTTTTTGGGTAATTGTCACTTATTATTTGTTTTTTAGACTGTTTTGCTATTGAGCATCGCTTTGGATGTGAAGTACGAGCGTGGCGGGTATGATCATCGTGACGGTGGGCAGGTTTGGAGTAGTGCTAAATATATTTTGAGTTATATTTTTTTGTTTGTAGAATTTGGTATTCGACAATATATTTGTCCTACACTTTCACTGCCCCTAGCTCAAAGCTTCTCTGGAGAATTATGAATGCGTCTTAAGCCTTTACCGTATGTCGACTGGAGTTCGGCAGACAAGAGGTATAAAGGTATAACTTGCGGTCTCGTAAGCATGATTTATCTTGCCTAGCGAAGTGTTGGATTGTGAAACCATGTGGCTCCGCGGTTACCTGTAAGTGTCGATCGGACCTTGGACATATCAAGAATCTCATTCAGATGTCATCCATTTTGGTTCCGCTCTAATTTTAGTGAGACTCGTGGCTGCTTTAACAAAATAATACCGTGATCGAGGAAATCTTATTTCACACAGTATAAGATAGAGCGCCGCAATTGACATTCCTTCTTCGGAGGAGTCCTAATTTTTCACGTTATCTTTAACTCATTGCAAGTTTTCAGGACTCAGATAATGACGAAAGAAGCTATTACAAATTGTACTTTGAGCTAGATTCATATTTTTACACCACCGGGCCCCCAGGGCCCGGTGGTGCGGCGTTACGCCGCACGCACGCGAAGTTCGCACTGGTGGATTTTCCCCAATTCGACGGCTCTAGTTGATTGTCCAATTCCTTTTTGCACGTACGTTCATTTGAGTGATGCAAAAAAATGCTTTGTACAAGTGTCGGTTGATCCCTTGACTTCACTGCCAAGTCTTGAAGGGTCTTGACTGACGTAAGGGTAGCAAGTTGGAATCAAGCCAGCCCTACTGATGATCGTATTCATTGTAAACTTTCAAATATATTGCGCCCTCTGAGAGATATACATATATATATCCTTCAAAAAATAGAAAAATATTTCCCCCAAAGAAGAAAAGCTCGTCATATATATAACGTAAATATATATATATATATATAATATCTATCTGTACGTGAGAAAAGAGAAGAAAAAAGAGAAAGCTGACAAGACGCTGCGCCTAGCAAAAAACTCACAAAACCCGCAATATTGCGCACTTTTGTCAACGGAGTCTTGGAAGGTCAGGATGACAGGCACGAAGTTGACCTAACTTGTCGTGTTTAACGAGTCACGTGCGGCTGGCAAGGGGTTTCAGCCGCACGTCGTGTCTACGTACCGAATTGCTCCTCGACACTAAAATTTATCTATATGCGTCCATGATATTACATGTACTTCAATTATAGAATCGACTCAAGCATTATATGTACATCATTCACGTAAAACAATTATGTGCTTAGTCAATATCTCGACACTACTTACCTGTCACTCACAAATCAGACACTATGTCATGTATTAACGGTCGATGACAACTGTTCGCTGACAATCTCTGCTCAGCCATACCGCTCCATGGGATCGAGGATTGTAAGGCTCTATGCTATATACACCGCCAGAGATTTGGGCGTCGTTCAGCATTGCCCTGTCAGTGGGAACAGGATTGTGAACCGCACGAGATCGCACTGCATTATCCCACGTGCTTCAATAGCGTGGTCAAGTGTCTACGTAATGGCGTGGCA
Source organism: Lipomyces starkeyi (assembly GCA_018804115.1). Classification (NCBI taxonomy): domain Eukaryota; kingdom Fungi; phylum Ascomycota; class Lipomycetes; order Lipomycetales; family Lipomycetaceae; genus Lipomyces; species Lipomyces starkeyi. The sequence goes on along the minus strand of JAGJTG010000009.1, from coordinate 291,661 downwards.
GATCCAATCACACACCCTCCGCACGCTGTATAATGGCCTAAGTCGCTGACATGACTGTGCTTTCAAGCCGGCTTGCTCCTTCTAAGTAGTGCGTCTATGTGATTCGATTTAGTGAACATTTTTTTGCCAGCATGGATAAAGTGAGATGGTTTTTCAGTATGTTTTCGGAGATGTTTCCTCCATCGGCGACATTTACTGAGAAGGACGTGCCGGATGTTGCCGGCAAAGTACGCTATATCTGCATATATTGTTTTAAATGCTTACTAATCCCAGCTCAGGTCTTTCTGGTTACCGGTGGAAGCTCCGGTGTTGGCCTGGAGCTTTGCAGAATCCTCTACCACCGCGGAGGACGTGTCATTGTCGCTGGCAGATCAGAACAAGCCTACAACGATGCAGTGACAAATATCAAGGCAACCCCAGCCAAAGATCTCAAAGATTTTCCGAAGGGGTCATTGGAGTTTTGAAGCTTGACCTTAATGACCTTACAACTATCAAGCCTGCAGCCCAGGAATTGCTCGCTAAAGTCAATCGACTAGATATTGCCTGGTATAATGCAGGTGTTATGACACCTCCTGTAGGTAGTAAGACGGCGCAAGTACGTACACGTCAATCAGTTAATTCCTGTGTTCCGCCCGTTTCTGACTTGTGATTAGGGATATGAATTGCAGTGGGGTACCAATGTCGTGGCCCACTTCCTTCTTAATCGATTTCTATCACCACTGCAGCTTAAGACGGCGCAGTCGGCACCAAAAGGCTCTGTCAGGACTATCTGGGTTTCATCGTCCGCTCATCACTTTGGCCCAGGGCCTTATGGAATCAATTTCGACGACATCAACTATGAACACGCCGACAAAAAGCCTCGCCCATTTACTACATATAGTCAATCTAAAGTAGGAGACATATTATGTGCGTACGAATATGCTAACCTGGTATCCGATAAGGGAATTTTGAGTTTGTCACTCAACCCAGGAAACTTGAAGAGCAACATAACACGAAACTCTGGATTTATTGCACGCCAAGTTATTGGACGCATGTTCCTATATCCGCCCCGACAGGGTGGCCTGACAGAATTATATTCCGGATTTGCACCAGAGCCGGCTGAAAATAAAGGATTCACATATGTCATCCCTTGGGGTAGAATTGGTACACCTAACAAGGACGTTAAGATTGGTCTCGAACAGTATGATACCGGCAAGAAGTTATGGGCGATTTTGGAAAAGGAGACTGACAAGTATATGTGATTTCCTGTAAAGGGCTTAAGGGCAAGAAGTGATTTTGCTATAGCTGTGTCGGCACATTCGTGCTGATTGGACCTGATTGCAGCCAATATAACGACGATTACGACAACCATAGTAATGACGAAATGTTTTGAAATATTGCTCGAGAAGCAATAATATATTAGCATTGCCAAAATCCAGACAAAACTGCAACCAATATGCATATTATTGCCAAAATCCAGACAAAACTGCAACAATCGTGCATATTACGATTACATTAAATACAGTAAATGTATCAGATCTGCAAAGTCGTTGCGATTCCAAGCACGATATTGCTGTCAAATAGTCGTCCGGGCTCCAGGCTTGGATCGTGCGGTACCATAATACATAGGCTATGATTTCCATGGGTTTCGTTCCGCTGCTCGTGTGGTAACTTTGATCCGGAATATAAGTTGCAACCCACGGTACAACGTAGTCGCAAGTGCAATCAATACATTCGCAATTGGGATCTACCACCACAAAGTAAATACATCGATGAATAGGATACTTTCGTTATTAGGCACATTTGTAGTTCTGCTGAGCGTTCTGCATGTGGCAGTGGCACATAATGTCCGGCTAGGCGCTGCTGGACGCGAATGTTTCTATGAGGACCTACGACAGAGTGATCAGATGACCGTCACCTACCAGGTTAGCGACCAAGAAGGACAAGGCAGTAGTGGAAATTTGGGGATCGATTTTTGGGTATGTCTATTTAATGGGACGCAGTCGGTTGTGCCTAGATAGTTGACCCCAGTAGGTTAACGACCCACGAAATGCCGTCCTGAAAGCCGAGAAAGATGTTTCTCATGGAGAGTTCACATTCACTGCTCAGCTCTCTGGCCGCTATATCTACTGTTTCTCGAACGAAGCCTCCGGCTTCGTGTCGCGTGAGGTCGGATTCAACGTCCACGGTGTCGTCTATATAGACGCGTCAGAAACCGAAGCCGATCCGTTAGAGAAGGAGATCAAGAGTCTGTCAACTATCATCGATCAGGTCAAAGACGAGCTTCAGTACTTGCTGCTCAGAGAGCGTATGCATCGTAATACGGCCGAGTCCACGAATTCGCGTGTCAAGTGGTGGAGTTTGTTCCAGTTGGGTGTTGTTGCTGGCACTGGCATTTTCCAGGTTTACTATTTGAAGAGATTCTTTGAAGTGAAGTCTGTAGTTTAGATATATTATTATAGTGTATGATTTCGGAAATCGGCTAATGTGATGGTGCTCTGGTTTGTAAATAAAGAGATAGGTGACTTTTCAGCTTGGAAGTTCCTATTTAAGCCCTTACTACTGATTTTGTTGCGACACTGTCGGCTCGATTATTCAGTGCTCACGTTTTTATATTCAAATATTCTACAAAGAAAGCAAAAAGCGTTTATCTATCTACTTCTACCATGTTCATCTATATCATGATCTAAACAAGGTCTTCGTCCAATCGAACAGCTGGGTTGCTTTCGATGAAGTCAAGATTAACCTTGTGTCCAACCAAGTCTCTAATATTCGTCAGCTTATACTTAATCATGGTCGGACGCTCCAGACTGAGACCGAAACCATGCACTCGTAGACCTCTCGGTAGGCCCATGGACTCTAACATCTCAGGTCGGAACATGCCGGAGTTACCAATCTCAATCCACTTGTTTAATCCAGCGTGCCAAGCAAAGATCTCCATCGACGGTTCTGTGTAGGGGTTATATGCTGGCTTGAAGCGTAGTTTGTTGACACCCATTCGCTTGAAGAAACGATCCATGAAACCAATCAAGTCGCCGAGAGTAAGGTCGTAGTCGGCAATGACACCTTCAATCTGGTGGAATTCGGCAAGATGTGTGGCGTCGACAGCCTCATTTCGAAAGACACGGTCAATCGAGAAGAAGCGGGCTGGTTTGGGGTCTTGTGCGAGCTTGTGCAAGACACTTGAAGACACAGCAGTGGTGTGGGTACGAAGGACTAATCTAAGCGATTCTTTCGAACTCCATGGGTATCTGTAGCCAATGGATCCGAACGCACCCTTCTCATGAACCTTGTGAATGTTCTCCCAATACACCTTATCTTCTGGTTCGTCAGCCTCAATCGGGTCTTTGATGTAGAAAGTGTCTTGCAGATCACGTGCGGGATGCTGTTGCGGCACGAAAAGAGTATCGAAATTCCAGAATCCGGACTCAACGTACTGATTTGTCGGCATCTCCGTGAAACCCATTGCGAAGAAAATCTGTCGGAACTCTTCACGGACTTTGTTCAATGGATGCAAAGCTCCGGACAAAGTGGGAGCGCCCTCGGCATCAAAGTTGTAGGGCTTGAACGTGGCAGTCCTCCACGATCCACTGTGACATACATTAGATAAAATTCTGTGAACGGCCCTTGCGAAGGGTGTATGTACCTCTGAATCATCTCTGGAGTAAGATCCGTTTCAAGCTTCTTGATTTCCAGAGCAAACTCTGGTCCCTTGTCGACTGTGTACGACAATTTCTTTCTGCACACACGGTTAGAGATAATCAAAAGTCTTTTAGCAATTTCGTCCTTACACCTTATTAATGAGCTTTCGTTTCCGTAGCTCTACAAGTTCTCTAGCATCAGCAAGAGTGCCGGTCTCATTGATAATCTTGAGGTCATTTGCGGTAATGTCAACTGGCTTCTCGGAAACCTGCAACAATTAATGACCATCCGAACTAATAAAGAAGAACAATATTACATTTGATATAAGTTTATCGCCGTCCTTCTTGACCCATCCGTTCTTGAAGGCCCGTAATTGACCGAGCTTGCCAGCCGCACCTAAAACTTTCTACACGACTTGATCAGCGCTACGTTCTCCTATTGACTCACTTTTGTATACATACCGGAACATCTGCCAACTTAAGCCCGTCTAAACTCTTGATGACTTCATCAAGCAATCGGTATTCGTGACTGCCCTTCTCGACAATCACCTGGGCTTCAGGAGTGAGCGTCCAGAATTCTTGCTCAATTGGTTTGAAGACGACCATTGCACGGGATGCTAACGAGCTCAGTGCACCTAATTAACCATTAACAACGTACTACATATTTCAGAAACTTCACTGGAAATCTACCCTGAATAGTGTTGGTCTCCACATCTGGGAAACTAACAGCAGTATCGGCTATCGGACCCTTGTCCAAAATCTGCAAGATAGTATGCGGAAGGTCCGACATTGCAATTGAACGTAAGATCTAGAACAAATTGCAACCGACTGTATATAGTATTCCTGTAACAAATGGGAGGAGAGTGTGCTGTCGTTATTGAAGGTGTGGAGAAAGCCAGAAGCCTCTAATATTTTATTTTCGAAGAGTCGTGCAGTTGTGGCGGGGCAACCTAAAATATTTTCGATGACACTTAATGGCTTATGCCGACGCCGCTGTCATCTATAAATTCTTGCTCCGGTCAATATTGGTGCCCCGCGCAAAATCCGATATTGCACCAAATACCGGCGATAGATTCTTGTATATAGAATGGCACCAATATCTCCCGAAAAACTACGTGAACTGCAGTCACAGCCGTCATGCGTGCGAAATATCTGTATTCTGGCACATGTGGATCACGGGAAGACATCCCTCTCAGATTGTCTGTTGGCATCGAATGGAATTATTTCGCAGAAGATGGCGGGTAAGGTCCGGTATCTTGACTCGCGAGAAGATGAACAAATCCGTGGCATTACAATGGAGGTAAATGAATGTTGTTATACTTTGGAACCAGTGGCCTTGACGCTAACATGCATATAGTCCAGCGCCATCTCGCTCTATTTCAAGATTCTCCAACATAACCACGATGGTTTGTAATGTAACGTTTTATCATTGTTGAATCTGATTTTGATCTGAATAGGTACGAATGAAGTAACGGAGCACTTGATCAATCTAATAGATTCGCCTGGACATATAGATTTCTCCTCAGAAGTCTCTACCGCATCTCGTCTCTGCGATGGCGCTCTGGTCCTCGTCGACGCTGTCGAAGGCGTCTGCTCACAGACTGTCACAGTCCTACGGCAAGCATATTCGGAACATCTCAAACCTGTCCTTGTCATCAACAAAATAGACCGTCTCATTACCGAGCTGAAGTTAACACCCTTCGAGGCCTACATGCATATGTCGAAGTTGCTCGAGAAAGTTAACGCTGTTACGGGTTCATTCTTTGCAAGTGAGCGTATGGAAGAAGAGGTTACAGAAGATTATGTTGAAATGGACGACGAGCATCTCTACTTCGCACCTGAGTCCAATAACGTGATTTTTGCCAGTGCTATTGACGGTTGGGGATTCACGGTTCAGCAGTTTGCAGTGATCTATGAGAAGAAGCTAGGTATGAATCGCGCAGCTTTAGAGAAAGTACTGTGGGGAGACTATTATTTTGATCCGAAGACGAAAAAGGTTTTGACTAGCAAAACTCTGAAAGGACGTAACCTGAAGCCTATTTTTGTGCAGTTCGTATTGGAAAATATTTGGGCTGTATATGAATGCACAGTTGTCAACCGTGACTCTGAAAAGATGGATAAGGTTGTCAAAGCGCTTAATGTCAAAGTTCTTCCTCGAGATTTACGGTCGAAGGATACTCGCGCTCTTCTTACGACTGTGTTCAGCCAATGGCTACCGTTGTCCACTTCAGTTCTTGTGACTGTCATCAATCAGATACCGCCACCAACCACAGCTCAACGTGACAGAATTCCAACTATTTTGGAGTCAACTCCGGGCACTGATCTCATTTCTCCGAAACTGAAGGAGGCAATGCTGAACTGCGATGCCAAAGGACCGGTTTCGGCATTCGTGTCAAAAATGGTGGCGATCCCGGAGGAAGAGCTACCAAAAAATAAACGGACGACTACGCCCACAACTACTGATGGTGATGACATTCGAGAACGTGTGCGCAAGGCACGCGAAGCGGCTATTAAGGCTCAAGCAGATGCTATGGAACGAGAAAGTAGCGCAGCTCCTGACAATACTGCGATGCAATCAAGTGCCTCACTCAGTGCTATGCTAAGGGAGCTAAATTTAGCTTCTGAGGTGACTGAGGAGCCACCCAAAAAGGAAGCGATGATTGGTTTTGCTAGACTGTATAGCGGAACGCTAACCGTTGGTCAAGAGTTATATGTACTTGGGCCAAAGTATAATCCGATAGTCCCGGATAAATATGTTTCGAAGTGTACTATTACCGATCTCTACCTTCTGATGGGCCGAGAGTTAGTAGCGCTTGATACTGTGCCTTGTGGAAATGTTGTGGGCATTGGTGGTCTCGACGGAGCCATTTTAAAGAATGGTACGCTTGTCTCAACGACCGGAGGAGTCAATTTGGCCGGTGTGAATCTATCTTCCGCGCCTATCGTTCGTGTAGCTCTGGAACCGGAACATCCCAGTGAGCTTCCGCAATTGGAGCGAGGTCTGCGTCTATTAAATCAAGCAGATCCATGTGTCCAGATTATTGTTCAGGAGACAGGGGAACATGTCATCCTGACGGCAGGAGAATTGCACTTGGAACGTTGTTTGAAAGATTTACGGGAGCGATTCGCTCGAATAGAGATTCAGAGTTCGAAACCGATTGTTCCATACCGCGAATCTATAGTGCGTGCACCGGAAATGAGTCCACCAAAGAACTCAGACTTACCCCGTGGAACCGTGATTGTGAACGTCGCAGCCTCTCAAGCTTCAATTAGGTTATCGGTGAGACCTTTACCAGCAGCTGTCACCGAATTTCTTATCACGTATCGCAGTGCTATCCATATTCTTCGGAAGCGAAATGTTAATAGCGCCGATGCTGACGAGGATGATGATGAGAATGATGAAGCTTCCGGACTTCTGTTGGAAAGTAGAGAACAGAAGGATGAGGAGACGCCAGCCGCAAGCAATGAAGGCTCTCCTGATGTAACCTCTGCAATGGTGTTTAACAAAGATGAAGACGAAGCGCTTACGTCTGATAAGCTCCTTTCTCTCGACGAATTCCGTGAGAAGTTGGCTGAGGCGTTTGCTGCCGCCGAATATTCGAAGGACGTCTGGAACAGTGTAGTCGATAAGTACGTAGTCTTTCAATTTGCGTTTCCCAGCTGCTAATATATTACAGAATCTGTGTATTCGGACCACAGCATGTCGGAGCCAATGTTTTGATCGATGGAACTCAGAATGGGTTCTCGAAGCATTTGTGTGTACTCAATGTACGCTTGTACTGGTGTTCGATTTTACTAAAGTAACTAGGTTGTCGAAATTTGAGGATTCTGTTCGCAGTCCATTTCAAGATAGCATTGTTACAGCATTCCAGTTAGCTATCGCTGCTGGGCCGTTGTGTGCTGAGCCGATGCAAGGAGTCGCTGTGTTTATTGAAAATATTGACATTACAGATACGAAAGGTATCACGGAAGGGGTAGATAACGCTGTCGAGAATAGTTACCAACAAGTAGATGAGGGGCATTTTGCTTCTGGCTTAGTTTCACGTCACTCCGGCCAGATTATTACCTCTACTCGTGACGCAATTCGGCAAGGATTCCTCGACTGGTCTCCTCGTATCCTCCTTGCTATGTATAGCGTCGAGATTCAGGCACCCACAGATGTTTTAGGTCGAGTGTACTCCGTTATCGCTCAACGTCGTGGCCGTATTGCATCCGAGGAAATGAAAGAAGGTACTCCTTTTTTCAGTATCCATGCAGTTCTCCCAGTCGTGGAGTCGTTTGGTTTAGCAGAGGATATTCGAAAGCGATCTTCTGGCGCCGCGAGTCCTCAGCTAATTTTCGCTGGATTTGAAATGCTAGACGAAGATCCATTCTGGGTGCCTACCACGGAAGAAGAGCTAGAAGATCTCGGTGAGATTGCGGACAAGGAGAATATCGCGAAGAAGTATATGGATGCAGTGCGACGACGCAAGGGCCTTTTCGTGGAAGAGAAGTTAGTTAAGAATGCGGAGAAGCAACGGACGTTGAAGAAGTAGAGTCGCGTTTAGGATTTATTACACTGCATTTTTGATGGATACAGGCGTGTTTGGCGCTGACTTTAATGTGATGTATAATAGTTTGCATGTATGATAATAATAATTTGTGTTGTACGGTCAGCATGGTAACTGCTACTCTCACCATCGCCGTCATCATTTCATCTGAGGATGAGCATCTAAAGCAGCAGTGCGCAATTTGTAAGTCAGCGCAGCCACACTACGGATGACAGAACCATTGTTGATAGGCAATATTGTGAATGCTGCCAGACATCCGGAGATAGGTCACCTAGGTCATCATGTTAGCGTGACGATGGAATTCGCTCATACCAAGGAATGCGAAAGGTAAAAAACATGAATCAGACAAATGGCCCCGCATATCCTCTTTAATTGACCAAGCAAGTCCGCTCATAGGACGGACATTTTCAAACCAGCGTTGCTCCTTGGTACTGGGCCTATATGAATTCGATTTATGCTATATCTACATATATTGCGGCAAGAGGGGAGCCTGTGACAGGCTAAGATCATCTATTTACACATATATATGGTTCGTTGAGGCTTGTCTTCTTGCCATCTGGCATGCAAAGTGGCATCGGATCTCGGCATTTTGTTCGAAATGCTTAAAATGTCGAATCTAGTAACTTTTAATACAAGCGGAATACGATTATCGGCCAATGGCGGCGCGCCCCAACATGGCCTCCAGTCGCAAGAAATACGTGCCGTTCCGTTACATTTGTGGGTTATCAATTGTTATCAGTAGTTGTCAAATGGTTGCCATTCGCGTGCCCTCATTATGTTCATTGCCTCAACACGGTGGCTATCATCGTCTATCTTCGCCATGCCGCTGAATCCCAATCGAAATGTTAATGCGGTGCAGCCATTGCGTCAGCACGGTGCCATTTTTCGTTATCAATTGTTTTCAAGGGTCTATTTGTAATATTTGTTTCTCATGGTCGTAAAGGCGCGGACGGGGCCAAGGAAAGGATTACAAAGAGTGCGCAAGTTCCCGCCGAGTCCTTATAGCTAAATATTCTAAATATTCTAAACATTGTTACTTTGCTATCCAGCTATTGGTAACATAGTTATTCCCATCCGACACCTTGCAACTTACATCAGCCTCCGATTCATCCTGACGAATTCCCAGAATCGCGACTCCGCAGTATCTTTTGGCTGAGGAAAACAAGATGTCCAACAGAAACTTCCAGTTGGACAGGCTCAGATCGAACGTCTCCAATTTGCTCTTCATCCGGCGGATATAGGTCTCCAATAGTGACACCTAAGTCCAGACTGTCACCTTGTACAACAATCCGTCCCTGTTGTACTATTGGCTATTTCAAGAGATTATTAAAGGCAATTCTTTCCTACTAGATGAATTTGGGCACTCACATATTTATTACAGGGTAAGATTGTGTCAGTAAGCAAATCTCGTTGATACACCTCGAAAAAATGCAGTATGTAGTTTTCCAACCAATTATGCCCGTCGTAACAATATGGCCCATGAGGAGTATCGCGCCTGATCTGTTCCATTGCGTTTGTGAACATAGCAGGCTGAGTGGCAGAATATAAGTGGCCTTCTGTTGAAAGGCATTGGAATTTATTCAACCAAAGCATGATATCAGACTTCAGCTGCCTGTACCCCTCTGAGATCCCAACCTCAATAATGAGGACCAATACTGTGCGCCCAATTTGTAATAATCGGGGGTGTTTTGGGATCCTCCGCCTTGTTCATCCACGGAGTTTTACGTAGACTCTCCGACAGGCTGAATATATCTGAACAGCTCTTGTTTGTGATGCCGAAGGAGCCAGTCCCGTACGGAGTTTACGATACCCTGTAAGTCTGCTGCTGATGCGCCATGGAGTGCTGATGGAGCCGTATATATAGTGAGTCTTGAGCCACTGAAATCGTATCCTACACGTGATTACCTATTACTAGTTAGTTCGATACTTAGTAGCAGATCTTTGTCAGTAGCCGTATTCTTAGCGTCACAATAGAGCGCATGTGCGAGCTTTTCGAGGGCCTGGAAGGTTCTGTATGAGAGGCATATATCGAGCCTTCTTTCGGGTTCGTTGGCATTGAAGAAATTCAGAGTGCGCTGATAAGAAGCTTGCTCATCGTCAATGGCGCCCATTGACGAAGTCATGGATACTTGCAGCACAAGAGAAGGAACCCCATTTGCTTGTGTCTGTATCTGTCCTTTATACTCTTTGTTGGCAGATGGTGCGGTCGCAACAGCTGGGACATTAAGATTCTGGGCTCGTGCCGTGACGATCGCTCCTGAAACCGGTCTTTCCCGTGATGTGAATGTGTCCTCGCCGTAGTAAACACTCATTTTGGATGCCTTGAAGAGACTTCAACAAAATTATCATTGGCGTAGAGCCTTGTGCTTGATAGGCCAAACAAATTGCGTAGGCTCTGGCGGCACTGATTTTAATGATGGCTAACTGGCCCATATGTAAACAGATCTCCACCGATCGTAAGGGTTGACATCCTGCCATAAAAATATAAAAGCATTTTCCATTTAACAATAAGAACAAGCCAAAAACTTCAACTCCAGCTTTACATTTTAAATCTCCCTCACCTTTTACAGCACACAACCCTTACCCGATGGCGAGCCTTCTGATGACGTCAAGACGAGGACCGCTTACACTGCGGCTGAGGCCGTACTTCTTGCTCCTATATTGAGTAAGGGGTTAGTGGCTGTTTTGTAATGCTTAGGAGTATACATTAGTTAAGAGTTATAAGCCTAGTTGTCTTTTAAACTATGTACATTATATTATAGCGTAATTACACGTCTCTATACAGCATCTTTCTACTATCTTCTCTAAAAATCCCGACACATTTCTTCTTATGTAACTAGTAGCTATACAACATCCAGTCGATGAACTACCAGCCGAAGATGCTCCTGCGAGGTTTAGGCAAATTGTGACGTCACGATGTTGTGAGTATATTGATGGCTGGCCATTATCGTGGTATTCTCCAGGAGAGTTGGACGAATCTCAATCAGATTGGATGGCGCGAGAGATGAAAGAAGTCTTTACTAGATACACTCGTGTGGCGTAATCCACGGAGATTTGGATTTGCGCAATTTTCTTCTAACGAAACAGCGAAGACTGCTCCTTGTCGATTTCGAACAATCTGAGATTTTAAACGGTGGCAATGAGTTTCTGCCGGACGTACTGCGAGAAGATGATGTCGGTGCTGTACGTTGCGAGTTAGAACACTTCGGTTGGCTGCGTTACGAAGATTGGTAATGAAGTTGAACTTCATATACAGTTTGACCTTGGTTGCAGTGAGCGGGATTATTAGGTGGGTTGTCGGAGTGGCTGATGAAGAGAGGAATCTATCTATTCGCCAGATTCTTCTCGGCGCTTTAGAGTATCGCGCCCGATCTGTCTGATGCCAAACTCCTTACTCCGATATTGACCCGTCTTAAGAATCCATTCTGACTTATAGACTGTTTAGTTTTACGGAGCTATTCTTGTGAGATTCGGTGACGGGACGCTCGTGCAAGGATGACAGGCACTAGTTGACGAAACTTGTCACGAGCCGCAACGAGTCACGTACGGCTGGCAAGGTTTAAGCCGCACGTGTCTACGTACCGAATTGCTCCTCGACACTAAACTTACCAGTCACTCACAAATCACAAATCATATGTCATGTATTAACCCTCGACAACTGTACGCTGACAATCCCTGCTTAGCCATAGCCGCATCATGGATCGAGGATTGTACGACTTTTTAATATATACACCGCTAGAGGTTGTGGGCGTCCTGTCAGCATTAACTGAACTTCTCTGTGCGAACTAGACTCTCAACCCGCAGAGATCACATTATCCCACGTGCTTCAATAGCGTGGTCGTGTCTACGTAATGTCCAATCACACACCCTCCGCACGCTTGTATAAATGGCCCAAGTCGCTGACAAGACGGCTCTTTCAAGCCTGCTGGCCCCTTCCAAGTAGTGATTCGATTTAGTGAACAATTTTTTGCCGGCATGGATAAAGTGAGATGGTTTTTCAGTTTGCTTTCGGAGATGTTTCCTCCATCGGCGACATTTACTGAGAAGGACGTGCCGGATGTTACCGGCAAAGTATGCTATATCTACATATGTTGTTTTAAATGCCTACTAATGCCTGCTCAGGTCTTTCTTGTTACCGGTGGAAGCTCCGGTGTTGGCCTGGAGCTTTGCAGAATCCTCTACCACCGCGGAGGACGTGTCATTGTCGCTGGCAGATCAGAACAAGCCTACAACGATGCAGTGACAAATATCAAGGCAAACCCAGCCAAAGATCTCAAAGATTTTCCAAAGGGGTCATTGGAGTTTTTGAAGCTTGACCTCAGTAACCTAACAACTATCAAGCCTGCAGCCCAGGAATTGCTTGCTAAAGTCAATCGACTAGATATTGCCTGGTATAATGCAGGTGTTATGACACCTCCTGTAGGTAGTAAGACCGCGCAAGTATGTATCCGTTTTCGGTGATTCCTGTATTCCCGCTTCTGACTTGTGCTTAGGGATATGAATTGCAGTGGGGTACCAATGTCGTTGCGCACTTCCTTCTTAATCGATTTCTATCACCACTGCAGCTTAAGACGGCGCAGTCGGCACCGAAAGGCTCTGTCAGGACTATCTGGGTTTCATCGTCCGCTCATCACTTTGGCCCAGGGCCTTATGGAATCAATTTCGACGATATCAACTATGAACACGCTGACAAAAAGCCCCGCTCGTTTACTACATATGGTCAATCTAAAGTAGGAGACGTGTTGTGTGCGTACGAGTATGCTAACCTGGTATCCGACAAGGGAATTCTGAGCTTGTCACTCAACCCAGGAAACTTGAAGAGTAACTTACAACGACACTCTGGATTTATTTTACGGCATGTTATTGGACGCATGTTGCTATATCCGCCACGATTAGGTGGCCTGACAGAGTTATATGCCGGATTTGCGCCAGAGCCGGCTGCAAATAAAGGATTCACATATATCATCCCTTGGGGTAGAATTGGTGTACTTAACAAGGACGTTAAGATTGGTCTCGAACAGTATGATACCGGCAAGAAGTTATGGGCGATTTTGGAAAAGGAGACTGACAAGTATATGTGATTTCCTGTAAAGGGCTTAAGGGCAAGAAGTGATTTTGCTATAGCTGTGTCGGCACATTCGTGCTGATTGGATCTGATTGCAGCCAATATAACGGCGATTACGACAACCATCGTAATGACGAAACGCTTTGAAATATTGCTCGAGAAAGCAATAATATATTAGCATTGCCAAAATTCAGACAAAACTGCAACCAGGGCTGTGGCGGATGCGGATATCCGCCAAATTTTTCCATATCCGCATCCGCCATCCGCCTTTTTGAAATTGGGAGATATTTGCATCCGCCTTTCGACAGCATCGCGGATACAGATCCGCCAAATTCGCCATCCGGCTCTAAAAATTTTGTAAATTTCATTAACATGATATGTATTTTAATTTCTTCAAAAAATTTCGCAATATTCATTAACATGATATTTGAATTTCCTAAATGGACTCGCAGTTAGCGGAGCCAAACTATTTCGTCGGTCATACCCGCGACATGTGAACATGTATGCCAGTGCCAGAATAACTTATTGTCGGTCGACAGCCAGATAACCCTGAATATAGCGATCTGGAGCTTTGGATGCTGCAGTTTCCAAGCCAATCTTTTGCATCCGACATAGATAGGTACTTTCAGAGCCCCAGGACAGTTGTGACGGACTCCAAGAACCCGAATTGGCTGTGCACTGGTGGCGGAAGCACAAGGATGAATATCCGCAGATGGCTATGGCGGCGACAGTCTACTTGGCCATTCCCGCCTCTGAAGTCTCTGTTGAGAGGATGTTCAATGCTGGTAGAGATATTCTAGGGGTACGGCGATTTGCAATGAAGGGCGAAAGGATGAGAATGTTAATGTTGATGGACAGCAGGGAGAAAAAATTGTAATAAAATATATTCTCTCGGTCAGAATAGTCGCCCTATTTCATTAACATGTATCATCGTCTACTTTCGAGACCACAGTTTGACTTATTCTGACATTGTGCTTTTTTTGTATATGAGATTGCTTGCGGAGGATGTTAAATTTTCACACCTTTTAAATTTAATATAGAGAATATACCAATTATCCGCCAAATCCGCCTATCCGCCTATCCGCCTATCCGCCTATCCGCCTACAGCCCTGACTGCAACCAATATGCATATTACAATTACATTAAATACCGTAACTGCATCAGATATGCAAAGCCGTTGCGATTCCAGGCTGTCCAATAATCATGCGGGGCTCAACGCTTGCGCCGTTCCTCTCCGTGTCCCTCTTCGCCGAGGGCTCAACCTACTTTCCGAGTATTTCCTTCCATATGACTAAGTCAACTCGGCGATTTGCTGATAGAGAAATAAGAGAAAAAACCGACAATAACCGGCTGGACCTTGAAGCCTGTTAAGGAACCCACTTATTCTAAGCGAACTTTTGTTGTTGAGGATATGGTCACGAACTACCATTTCTATCAACTTTTTGTCGGTGGTCCTACAAGCGAGTTATCTGTAGATTTGTACCGCATTGGTCAAGTGTCATGCTATTTAGGTTGCTTCGCTAAAAAGTTACATTTTTAGGGTACGGGTAACGTAAATAATGAACAACTTGACACGTACCATTGTAAATGTCTATTAATTTCCACGGATATCCTATACTCCCTGGGAAATTTTCTTGATCAATTTTGAGTATTTTTAAAGCGAAAAAATTGTGGTAGGTCGATAAAGACAGTCAAAAAAGTCACTTTTGCAGTGAGAAGGGGAACGAAGTGTGGCATTTTGTATATGTTATCGTGGCAAATACGTTAAAGTTCAGATGCCACTTCAGGGGAAAGCTACACAGTTTCGTTGTCATCGAAAAAGTCCCAACGAAGATGAATTTGTAAGAATTGGAAATGCATCGATGCAGCCAAATGGACAGAAATGACCATCTACGTATTACGCATGATGTTAGCAGAGACCAAGTCAGAGTAAGCACCTAGAAATTGCCTAAAGAATTTGTAAGGTATTACAAACCCGTTGCGAGGGCGCAGATGGATAAATAAGTCGGACGGCCTCACCGAATCAGCACATATCGAATCAACTGGCGTAATCATACTTATCATACATGATCAAGTAGCTTAGTACCTTTCGTGTTCAATCGCATATTATCCAAGTTCCAGGACTACTCGATTAGGAGGGACATTTCGTTTTCCTCGGAGTGCTGCTACTGATACACGACATCGCGGTCACACATCTCCAGCTACGTATATGACAAACCTGGCAACTGCTTCGTCTGTCAATTCTTCAGTATCAGATTCAGCAGCGCAGCAACCTACAGCATCTAACAATAAACTGTCAACGTTCCTCGTCGCCGCGGCGGTCGTCTGCGTCACATCAGCCATTGTGGCATTGCTCTCCCGGATCGGGCTATTTCCCTCCATTTTCCAGGCTTCCAACGGTTCTATTGCTCCTTCGATTGCGAAAATTCAAACTCACACCCCCCCCACAGCAATTACAACCATGCCCGACGAAAAGCCCGTTTCCGTGACGCTGGAGACTGGCAGCGAGGTACCCGCAGTTAATCGAACGCCAGTGTATTTCTTCTCGCATGGTGGTCCCACTTTTATGTATTCCGACAGGGATGAAGATGGTGGCGACCTGGGAGCATTCAAGATGCTTCGAAAGATTGGGAAAGAGATTGTTGAGAAGGTAGACCGCAATTGGGTAACTGTCTTGTTGCGCGAGTTGTTAACAATCGTCTTAGATCCGACCAAAGGCCGTGGTTGTCTTCTCAGCGCACTGGCAAGGATCGCGCGATCAGGTAGAAGTCAACACGGCCGAGATGACAGATCTGATTTACGATTTCTACGGATTCCCGTCATTCATGTACAAGGAGAATTACCCCAACGTCGGCAGCAAGACTATTGCGCAGAGAGTTCTAGATCAATTACAAAGTTCAGGAATCAAGGCCAAGGGGGTCTCAAGAGGACTAGACCACGGAGTCTGGACTCCATTTAAAATCACGTTTCCGCATTTCCAGGATCTCAAGGTCCCAATTATTCAGGTGTCGCTATTTGGTACGGATAATCCGAACCAGCATTTTGCCCTTGGGAAAGCTCTCGCACCACTGAGGTTGGTACATACCTATGCTGCATTATGACAATGCTAAAAGATTACAGAGACGAGAACATACTGATTATTGGTTCGGGAATGACTGTTCATAACCTCAGAGAGATGGGCTATTACAGGGGATCCGTGGCGCCATATGCTAAGAAATTTGATGATATGCTAGCGAGAGCGCTTTCCTCTGAAGTTGGTAGGGTTAGAGAAGACGCCATGGCGAACTTGATCAAGACTGACGACGCGCATAAATCGCATCCCACAAAAGAACATCTGTAAGCCGTTGATATCGTCGCAGTGATTCAGGCTCATGCTGATATCTTTTATAGGTTACCAATTTATATTGCTGCTGGCGCTGCTTATAGCGAAAAAGGCGAGAGATTGTATACAAACCAGACTTCATCTCTCGCGTGGGGCGTGTACCGGTTCGGCTCTCTTAAGAGTGACTAATATGTTGGTGATGACAAGATTCCATATGCAGATGTTAAATTGTATTAACAATTTATTAATGCCATAGTATATTACATAAAGAGACCAATCATGCAAATTTGGCTCTCCTGTCGTCCTCTTTTCCGAGCCTGAATCCTTACCATAGCCAAGACTGTGCAGATAAACCCATTCTTGTGTAGCACTTGTGATTAAATGTGGAAATTAAATATAGTTAAATAAACTTGTTTAAGGTGCTGTCATGACGAACTTCTCTATAGTCGTTTCGAGGTCCTTATCCGTAACACCGTCCAATGGTAGCTTAACCTCCTTTCCGTACTCTGCATCCAATATTAACACTCTGAATGCCTATATTCTGAACACGAATGCAGAACTAACCAAATCGAGCAATAACCTGCGGAGAGACACCCTGGGCTTCTCGGATCAAAATTGGAGTATATGGGTTGTGTTTTTTCATGACTGGATACGCTCTCTGCAAAAATGACCTAGACGAACCCAATTAGCACTTCATCGATATTTCATATTTCCTCGAATGCAACCGGGCCTTGTGTGGAACATACCGGAGAGATGTACTGGATGCACTAGTCTGGCAGAGGTGGAAACGGAGTTCCTTTAGCGGCTTGGGGAACGCGTATTTGCTCGCCATCTCTTATATATGCACAACTCTATAAATAATTTGCAACGTCGCTGGCGGATTCGAATATGCCAATGTAAATATATCAAACCTCTAAACAGTGACCGGAAAGCCCAGGACCAATCACTGACTCCAGGAAGTTGTACTGGCTGTGTATTTGCGTTTATTCCATAACCGTCGCACAGTAGTGCTCAGCGTATATGCAAAATTGTTTTGCACATTAAATCCCGCAAGGAAACGGACCTAAGGGTTTCGTTTTGCGAGGGTTGGGAAGATGGCAAACTCCGACTAGAACAGGCAAACACCCGGCTGCGGTGCTGACTTCGGGGCCCAACAACTGTGTTCTTGTCGCTTACTTTTCATCCGCGAGTAGATTCACAGCGTTACTGCAACCCCTGGTAATTTACAGCATATTACATTCACCCAATAGACGCAAATGGCTGCTCGAGGAGTTAATGGATTTCAGAAGTTTCTCCAGTCGGAGACTGGGCCCAAGACTATTCATTTCTGGGTATGTATCATTTGTGCTCACGCATTATCCCGATATCACCCTTTCCCCTAGTTTCTCTGGGCATTTGCATTTTGCGTTGCTGAGCGCGGCCTGGGAAATATGTCACGTTATTAGTTGTATTCTCTAGCTGAATGTGTTAATCAACTAACTTATCGCGTTAGGCACCTGTCATGAAAGTAAGTGTGTGATTGCCAGTGCCACTAAATATACGTCAGCATTGCATTAGACGATGTGTACTATTTGTTCAAAGAATGGATCGCTTATTTTGTTATAATAGTGGGCCTTGGTAGTCGCGGGTATCAGTGACTTGAAACGTCCTGTCGAGTCTCTCTCCGGTACGCAGCAACTGGGTACGTTTGCAATTGTTAGATATGCCTGTCGTATGCATGAAATAATGCCGCTAACGCATTCGCATTAGCTCTGTTTGCTACCGGCGCGATTTGGACCAGATGGTGTTTGATCATCAAGCCAAAGAATTACCTGTACGTAGACAATGCACGGGGAATACAGATTCGATGACTAACTTTTTGGCAGCTTGGCGAGTGTTAACTTCTTCTTGGGTACTGTTGCTAGCGTTCAACTCAGTCGTTTATTCGTGTACGTATACCAGCTAGATTACTTCATTTTAGCAATATGCTGATCTTAATTCGCACAGTTATCACCGAAGCCTAGGAAAGAGCTACCCTGAGACTTTCCAGGCTCTTTTCTCGCAGGAGAGTGCAAAGCCCAAAATCGCGGTTCCCGCTCCAGCAGCTGTTTAAACATCTTTTGAAGGTCCAACTTTTTCCCGCTTTACAATACTTTGACTGGTTCGAAGTATATCATCGAATTGCAGATGTATTTGGGACGTTCATCCATGCCATTTTGCAAACGGAAAATTTTGGTTGGCTTGGGATCGTTTGCCAAGTGCAGCTATTAATGTGATAAAGACGTTAGGTGTTGTTATTTGTGGTTTCTTTATTTTGTTTCTGGGCATATATATAGGCAGGTCCAATATACAGACTTTCATAGACGAGACACTATTATAGTTCAATTTCATATTTACCACGCGTTTACGGTAGCATTTACAATGCGGGGGAATATCGCCATGAATTGAAATATTACCAACCGTGCTACAAGTATTCAGCGTAACAACCAAAGCCGTCGAACAAGACTCTTGCATCGTAAGAAAATTTATTGCAACGCGACAAATTCATGAAAGACAACGTATTCACAAAATTATGTATCAAAGTGTGAGTCACATCGTGAACCTACTCTTCCAAATACGCAACAACATCACCCGCCTCTACGAAGTCTCCACTCCGATGCACAATTTTGATGACCTTTCCGGCACTTGGCGCATTGACAACCATCTCAGTCTTCATGGCCTCGACGACAATAATACCATCGCCCTTCTTGACAACATCTCCGACCTTGACCAAATCCTTCCAGAATCGTCCGGCTACCTCGCCATACACTGGCAGCGCGTTCT
Organism: Lipomyces starkeyi; assembly: GCA_018804115.1. Taxonomy (NCBI): domain Eukaryota; kingdom Fungi; phylum Ascomycota; class Lipomycetes; order Lipomycetales; family Lipomycetaceae; genus Lipomyces; species Lipomyces starkeyi. Next base: position 272,302 of record JAGJTG010000009.1, on the reverse strand, counting down.
CCGAGATCGCGGTATCCTCTGCCTCGACGCGGTCGGCCTCAGCGGCCTGCAACTCTGCATTGGACACTTGGATCAACTTTGCGATTTCTTCGGTGCCTTCCCGCTGTTTCCGCGCGTATTCATTGAGCTCTTCGCCATGCTCATTCAGCCACTTGCTGTACTCGGCATAATCAAAGATGCCGTCCTCGATATCGATCTTGAACCGACCGTGGTTGACCTCGGCGGTGATCTGTGCGAGCTCTTCTTCTGTGACGGGATAGTACTCTACCCGGTCGTATATATCGAGAAGCCATGGTCTGTCTTGCTGGCCGAGTGTGAGCTTATCCCAGATGGGGATTGTCCGACCCACGAGCTGGTATCCACCGGGTGACTCCATAGTATAGATGCACATGTACATACCGCCGATACCAACAGTACCATTAGGCGTGAATGTTCGAGATGGGTTGTACTTCGTTCCAAGCAATCTGTGTCGCGGGTCGAGTGGTACCGCACATGGGGCGCCAAGAAAGACGTCTCCGAGGCCAAGAACGAGGAACTTAGCGTCGTAGAGAATCTCTCGGACGATCTCGCGGTCGTCAAGGTGATTAACTTCGGTCAAGAAATCAACGTTGTTAGGAAGCCATGGCGCAGCGTTGCGGATTGTCTCCCGATATCTGTCCACGGCGGCGAGGGTCGCAGAGTCCTCGAATGCCAATGGAAGCCGGACTATGCGAGATGGGACTTGCCAGTTGTCGGACAGGACGAGCTCGGATTCATAGGAGAGGAGTTCCTTGATTAGTTGCGACTGCGGCACCTCGAGACCGTTGTACTGGATCAGGACGGATCGGACACCAGGCGACATTTCCACGATGCCAGCAGTATTTCGGTCCTTGACGAGCTGCGAAAGCTGGTATACACGATATGAGAGACGAATGTCAAGGATGTTTTCACCGTATTCGACGAGAATGAATCGATCACCAGCTTGGCGATAGACGACCTTTGGAATTGTAGTGGTCTCTGCTGATTCGTACAAAATGGGGTTCTCGAGCTGCTTCTCGCTCGGCTTCTGGATGACAGTTCCGGATCCCTACAAATGTTTAATATGTAACTCTAACGAATCAACGCGGCAAATAAGACACCTACAGTAGAAACGGCAAGATCCTGAGCTCGTTTCAACTCAATAGCCTCATCGAAAGTGATCATGACAAATTTGATCAAATCACCAGGCTTCAACTGTCCGACCTTCCACATCTCAGCCTCCGCAACAGTCACTGGGCAGACGAAACCACCCAAACTAGGACCATCACAAGTCAAGATAACAGGCTCGTCACCGGTGAAGTTGATCGCACCGAGAGCGTACACACAGTCGTGAATATTGGACGGATGGAGACCAGCCTCGCCACCATCTGGACGAGCCCATTCTGGCTTAGGCCCGATCAAGCGGACTCCGAAACGATTGGAGTTGTAGTGCACTTTCCACTCGGCTGTCAGAAACTCATCGATAGCTTTCTGCGTGAAAAAATCCGGCGCACCGTGAGGACCGGAAAGAACGCCGATGGTCCAAATCTTTGGGTACTCTGGAATCAAATTTTTCTCCGCCGCCTTGGGCGCCGAGATCGGAGCTGGGATACTGCAGGATTTGAGTTCTGGCTGGCCAAGGTACAGAACATCACCGAACTTCAAGACACGACCGTTATATCCACCCATATTCCCTAATGCAAAGGTGGAACGTGAGCCAAGGTACTCTGGAACATCGAGACCACCTCGGATACCAATATAAGATCTGCTGCCGGATGTGATCTTGCCGACAACCAAGGTCTGACCCTGCGAAACGGTGATAGGCTCCCACATAGGAATGGGCTCGTCGTCCACGGTAGGCGACGCGCCGCCACCGGTGATGGAGATCACCGCGTCGCAGTGGAACTTGATCGATGGACCAACCAGGGTACACTCAATGGCTGGTGCCTTGCTGTCGTTGCCGACAATGGTGTTCGCAAGACGAAAGGCGTAGTCGTCCATAGGTCCTGATGGCGGGACACCGATGTGCCACAACTTGATACGGCCTGGATAGTCCTGGACAGTAGTGTATGATCCAGGAGCCAGCAATTCGACAGCCTTGGCATTATACTTCCACGAGTCAAGGAGGCGGGTGGAGACGGCACCAGCGGCAAACAGCTCAGATGAAGCGATCGATCGCAAGTAATCGAGGTTAGTGACGATACCGGACACGACGGTAGACTCAAGAGCGTCGACGAGCTTGGCAAGAGCGTCTGCGCGATCACTACCGTGGACAATGATTTTCGCGAGCAGGGGATCGAAGGAAGCAGTGATTTCGGTACCCTTAGCAACCCAGGTGTCAACACGCGCGAACTCGGGGAAGCTAACCTCAATAAGCTGACCAGGCGACGGCAAGAAATCCTTGACGGGGTTCTCCGCGTAAAGGCGTGCCTCAACGGATGCACCGGTAAGCGTCAATTTGGCAGGGTCGAAACATGGCGGAGTGTTGGCGGCAATCAACAACATCCACTCGACGAGATCCAAACCAGTGACCATCTCAGTGACGGGGTGCTCGACCTGCAGACGAGTGTTGACTTCCAAGAAATAGAACTCGTCTCGCCCAGCATCATAGATGAACTCGACAGTACCCGCACACTTGTATTTCATCGTCCGCGCAAGACTCTCTGCGGCGGCAACCATCTTCGCCCGGGTCTCTGGTGGCAAGTTCGGTGCAGGTGTCTCCTCGATAATCTTCTGATTGCGGCGCTGGAGAGAGCAATCACGTTCACCAAGAGCAAGCGCGTTACCGTTGCCATCGCCAAAAATTTGAACCTCAACATGTCGCGCGTTCTCGACATATCGCTCCAAGAAAACACCGGAGTCATTAAAATACGACTGACCTAGTCTACGAACGGAATCAAATGCCTTCTTCAAATCCTCGGCATTCTCGCATCGCTGTAAGCCAATGCCGCCACCTCCAGCAGTACTCTTCAACATGACTGAATAACCGATGTTCTCACCGACGGCAAGAGCCTCCTCGATGGTCTCCAGCAGACCAGAACCAGGAACCAACGGAACATTAGCCTTGGTAGCGATTTCGCGTGCGGAGTGCTTCAATCCTAACAGTCTGATAGATTCAGCTGATGGGCCTACGAATACAATGCCCTCCTTTTCGCAAGTCTCCGCAAACTCCGCGTTTTCGGACAAGAAACCGTATCCGGGGATGATAGCCTGAGCATCAGTCTGCTTGGCCGCTGCTATGATCTTGTCAATGCGGAGATAGGTCTCGGCCGCGGACTCTCCCTCGAGCGAAACAGCGTCGTCCGCATTCAAAACGTGAGGGGAAAATCGATCTGGTTCGGCGAACACGGCTATTGCCTTGATGCCAAGCTTCTTCAAAGTTTTAATGATCCGTACCGCAATTTCACCGCGATTTGCGACGAGGACGGTATCGAATGGCTTCTTGGGTGCCCTCTCCTTCATATGCTGGACGTATGCACGCCATCCTCCAAACTTAGTAACATCCTTGGCTCCATCAAATCCGTTTTCCTCGCAGACGAAGCCTTTAACCCAGTGACCATTCTCGAGCTCAACTGAGCCGATAGCGAGCGGCGGTGGCACCTGTGCAATGAACGCTCCGAAGTTGGCACTAGGAATGTCGTAGACTTCAAGCTCGATATTCTCACCAACGAGTTCAGGATGTCCAGGAATGATGCGTCGGAGGCCCGGCTTTGGGGGAGTTGTGTTAGCCAGGTGGTACAATCTGTAGTCAGCCGACGTCGTGGTCTTGAACGCAAGCTTAGCGTTGAGTTCCGTAAGCTGGTAGTGGAGCGGCAAACCGGAGAGGTGCGCGCCGACGACTGCGAGCTGCATGGTGCCGCTAGTCTTGGGGGCCATTGGAATGCTTGGGATGAGTTTGTCGTCGACACCTGGCTTTGTGTAGATTTCGGTGTTGCCGAGAAGTCTAGGTGACTTGGCGAGGAATCGCTGGGCGAGGTCCAACAAAGCGTAGTCATTGAAAGTGCCAGAAATTAAAGTCACACCAAAAGGCAGACCATCGTCACGGAAGCCTGCGGGGATGGCTAGAGCAGACATGTCGGCAAAATTGACGAAGTTCGTGTAAGTTCCCTGGCGTGAGTTGACGACAACAGGTTCGGCAGCGAGTTCCTCGAATGTTGGGTTCAAGGGAGCAGTTGGCACAATGAAACCATCTATGCCGGCAAACTGGACTTGAATCGCACGCTCAAGATCTTTACGGAGATATTCGTAGTTGAAGAGATCCGCCGCAGTGAACTTCTCTGCCTGTTTAACAATACCGAGCACTACGGGATCAATAGCGTCGGGGTTAGTTTTGATCAAGTCCGCAATGACTGTGTAACGTTCCCCAACCCAGGGACCCTCATACAAGCACGCCGCGAGCTTATACAAAAGGGAAAAGTCCTGGGGAACGATCTCGATGCCGAGATCGGCAAACTTCTCAAGAGCCAGAGCGTAAAGAACAGGGTTCTTGACCTCATCATAGAAGATTGGCTTGTCTGGAACAGCGAATCGAGGTTTCGGACCGAAGGAAGTGAGCAAATTCGACGGGAGATGGCGAGAGTAGGCATCTGCATTGTCGTACTTGGCAGCGATTGAGAAAACAAGCTGCGCGTCAGGAACTGTCATGGAAAAGATGGAGACACAATCCAGAGTGCGGCAAGCTGGGACGACACCAGTTGCGGAGAATGCACCACGAGTTGGCTTGAGACCAATGACATTGTTTAACATAGCGGGCACCCGGCCAGACCCAGCAGTATCGGTTCCGAGTGAGAACGGAACAATACCCCGGCCGACAACGTTTCCAGAGCCGGCGGATGATCCACCAGACACGTGCTTGTCAGAGAATGCGGATGGAGTCTTGCCATATGGCGAACGAGCACCTACCAAGCCGGTAGCAAACTGATCGAGGTTGGTCTTCCCGACAACAATGGCACCGGCAGCCTTCAAGATGGCGACAATGGTAGCATCCTTGTCAGGATGGTAGAGATATGCCGGGCAGGCTGCGGTTGTGGGGAAAGTGGCGGCGTCGATGTTATCCTTAGGAGCGAACGGGACTCCAAACAACGGGAGATCCTACAAATAACTGTAAGTGTATGAATTAAAAAGGAAATGGACCCATTGGGACCGAAACTGATCAATTGGGTTGACATGGCCGAATAAGAAGAGATGCAGCAGACTGTGAGGGGTCTCTTGCACACATCGTAAAACCCCTGAAGACCCCTGCGAAACACCCCATACACGGAACGGTGAACGAATGGGTGCCCAATTGACCTCCAAAAAGAGTAAAGCAGTACAGACCTTCGAAACCTTGCCCGACTTTGTAAGGGCATCGAACTGGGCAGAGATCTGTTCCGGAGTGGCAATGGTGATCCAGGCAGGATCTGACTTGTCGAAGGATGCAACGAGACCAATTACACGCTTGACTGCCTCTTCTGGCGTGGAGGCAATCTGTGCCTCGCGCCACTGCGAGATGGTCCAACCGATAGTAGGCAGGGCCATTTGTTGCAGCGTAGCGGAGCGGGGCTATGAGAGCTGGAGATTTGAACGCAGAGCGAGTAGCAACAACGAGTTGTAGACCGAAAGGAGGAGGCGATCCTTCTGAGGAAAAGGAGAACTCTGGTGGAAGTAGTCAATCGAACGAACTTCAAGAACAGACCAGAATTCGTGAAGAAAATTCACCGACAGCGGAGAGGACCAGAAGTTAGAACCGCCGAAGGTTAGGTGGTTGTTTGGGCCGGGTCTGGCTGAACAGACAACCCCGAGCGCGATAAGTGTTTCGATAGTGTGCGGCGACTCAACCCGACCTGAGCCAGTCGCCACTGGTGAAAGAATCGCCCGCGGCGGCCGATGGCCACCGCGTGCAGGGCAGCCAACCCGGGTCAGGACTTCTCCATACCCAAATAAGTTCTCGGACAAATGCGAGAAAGCCCACCGGTATTGTGCATTCACTTTAGTACCGAAACTGTACATATCTCTACATCAAAATTTTATTACACCAACACATTCACATATACCTCGTTTTCTAAATCGTTTGCACCTATTTTTGTTGGAAAGCGCTAAGGATTGAGGGTTTTACATCGAAAAGATTGGGGGTACGACTGTCCTTAACTATGGGACGACCAAATTACGAGACATCAGGGTTTTAAGGACAGGATTAGGGTTCAGGATTACCTGAAATGGTTAGTCTCGGACTCGGCGTAGCTAACGGGTTCAATTACAACGCACATTCTACGCGTTACTTGCACCAAATCTCATCATTCAGTTACAAATTTATTGTTGTCAAATATCAATGGGTCGAAGATCGAAGAGGTCAATTAGAGGAGAAGCGAATGCAAAGAAACGCGCTCGCAAGAATTCATACGAGGAACAGAACAAGCTGAATGTTGAAGTCGCGGATGAAAAGACACCCGACGAAATTGAAATTGAATTAGAAATTGAATCAGACTGCGAATTTGAAGAGCTCGAGGTTTCTGATGAAGAACCAGAAAATATTCAAAGCCTCTACAATTATATGGCCGACACAGCTCCTATCAATGCTCTACATGTGTTGCGGTTTTCTCAGCTAAGCATCTGAATTATGGTTCCCGTCCTGGAAATTCAAGATCCTCACAATATAGAAGTACAGACAGGGAAAGGAAACCACTGGCATGAAATCATTATTCGAGTATTTCAAGGCACCCAATAATGATAACTTAGAGGCCGTAGCTCTTCGAAACGATCTCCCAAGGGAATGATTTCTGAGATTTTGGTACATCCCAGGGAGCCCAACACCGCAAGCCATGAAAAAATCAACTTCGGGTCCTTCTTCGATACTATCGGACTCTAGTTATGAATGGTAATTAACAGGTGAATGCTTCCCGATTAATCTAGACCATACTTTCTCCAGGGGAATACTGGCAACAGTCATTCGCACATGGGCAAGGCTGTATGAGAATACGCGAACGCTGGCGCCCAAGAGCTTGGGAGGGAAACATTCAAAATGCAGGTGTCTCTTAATCGACGAAGTTGTCAACAACATTGTTTGGAATTTATTCGAGCGCTTCCACCAAATTCCAGAACAGTAACGAAACTACAGTACCATTATCAGGGTTATTGGAAGAGTCTCAAATGTGTGACCAGCTAGAAACGTCATTCAGGTATTTAAAAAACTCCATCCTGGCTGTCTGGCACTGTTCTGCAGGAGCGAGGATTATGGAAGGACAGACTTAAACGCAGGTGCAACGCCAAGTTTGCAGAATTGAACTTTCGAGAGAATCCCAATCCGTCTTGCTGCGCAATCCACATATTGTCCCAATAACCTGACTATTTGTGGAAGCCATCGAAACTGGAAGAGGTATTGCATTGAACACCTCATTACTTCGCGATGTACCCCAAGTTTCATTGCGCATGCAATTTTATCGCGCGGGTGTGGGACGCGCACGACTGGATTGTGCCTATTCGTCTTCCAGCCTGATGCCGAGAGTTCCAGTCATATTGGATACAATTCCAGTGGAGAAGATCAGGAAGTTTACGAGGAGATTGTGGCGATTCATTGAAGCGTACACGCGAAATGATAACGGGAGCAAAGGCAGCATATAGCCGGATGCTACACGTCTATGCCGGCAATTTCGTTTCAATGAATATCCTTAGCAAGGATCCAAATGACCAGAATTTAACAATCATCGATTTGCTTCGGAGAGTGGTGTTGCGGAACACTGATACGTCGCCCCGTCCACAATCGAACGCCTCGACATACGTGACATTCATTCCGTGCTTCGACTAGTTAAGGGCTCAAATACCGACTGCCATCAAAACCTTATGCAGGATAAGGTTCACTTATATGATAGTGCTTCAGAGTAACACCAGAATACCGCTGGCCCTAACCACCGGCATAAATGCACGGACCTTGGTGGTTTATGTCCTTAGTTTTATTGAGAGCCAACGTACAACTGTAATGATGTAAGCGGCAAAATTGGAAAATGGGACCAAGCAGAAGAGACCATCAAAATATACATGAATCGGAATCGTCGAGTTCAAGTCTCTGCTGATTTTACATAACCTTAAATAGTCTGCATTTATTATGCATTCGCGTATTACGTAATTTCTCCAATTTTCGACGTAAATAGGGAAAATACCCTCTGGCAAAGACAAGCAAATCTCGGTCTGTTTCTTGTCGTACTATTATCTTATTGTTTAAGACGATACCTCGTGAAATGGAGGCATAATGCTGGAAGTGCCCTCAAAATATTGGTCGGGTAGTCTGCAAAAAGCGTTCCTGTTGCTGTACGAGGTTACAGTTCTTAGTTTCTTAAAACTCATTTTCCTTATTAGACAAACAAGCGTTGTAACGTTAACTACTGAAATTAGAAGTACAAAACTCAAAATTCCAACACTTTTCGCATTTCGCATTTCGCGCCGCTCGGGGCAGATTTAGCTGGACTATTCATACCGATGTACGTCGTAAATCCGAGGAGGCTACTTGGTATGCTGCTATGATGTACTGAGTGCTGCTGGGTATACCAATATGTCAAGGAATTGGCACATCAATTTAAATATTAGTCACAGTAACAAAGACAGCAGTGATTTCAGAGTGACCTCCTCAGTATTAATGACCTAGTCAGCTTTCTTGGAACAAGCGATCAGAATGAAATGAGTTCGTTCTACCCTGACCCAAGGTTATAATCCTAGCTCACTAGGTACGTCAATAAAATGCTTGATTAATGTCAATTAATTGGATTATATCCATTAGCGACCAGATGAAAAGCAGAACCCTGAAACCCTTGGAAATATGATACTTCGCGGAGAGTGTGGATCATCTATTGGTAAGCGGAGCATTCGAAACCACTCAACGCGATTGCGTCATTCCTATTTACATGCACACAATACAGCAACCAACGGTGCCCATTATTGGCAGACTCCGTTCGCCCACTCAGGAGCTGTCGTGGATTGGTGATTATGGCCAAAATGATGCTATTCGGGATGATAACGCTAGCATGTTCGCTTGCGCGATAGGGACTCGCCTGCTATCGCTGTGCTTTATTAGCGACGGACATTCTGACCACTTTGTCTATTTTTCTGATACCCTATAGACGGTTATTTGATAGTTACTGATACAACTGAGGGTGAAATATGTCGGATCACAGTTTATACGAGGAAGAGGCGTCACGGAGAAGAGTAAGTAAAGAGCATGAGAACCCCGAATCGTCAATTGGGCCCGAAACATCCCTTCTCGACAACAGAGAGGAGCATTACGGATCATTAAAGAAAGACTCAACATGGAAGAACGACAGTGATATTGATCATGACGCCGAAATTGAAAAATTAATGCTCGAGGGAAGGTGAGTACTGTTGGGGGATTCTTGGTAGCCAATTATAGTTAATTTTGGTTTAGGCGCGCTTGGGATTCAGAAGAGGAAGACGTCGTTCGAAGAAAGTTGGACTATCGTGTGATGATTTGGGCGTGTACGATGTTCTTCTCACTTCAGCTTATCCGGAATAATATTCAAAATGCAATTTCTGCGAATTTTCTCATAGATGCTAGTAGGGCCCTATTGTCCGTTTAACTGTACGTGAGATTACGCTAATAATCTTTAGATATCCCACAAAATATGTACAATCTCGGACAGACGCTATTCTTATTGTTCTTCCTTCTCTCCGAGATCCCGTCACAATCTTTCGTTCGGCGGTTTGGAGCAGAGATCTGGCTACCGATTCTAATGACGTTTTGGGCCGTCATATCCATATTCCAAATTTTCATCCGAGGATCCTCGCTCTTTCTATTCACAAGAGCTGTTATTGGTGCCTGCGAAGGCGGATTCGTCCCTGGCCTCACATTCTACTTGTCTTCGTTCTACAAAGCGAACGAACTGTCGATGCGATATTCTTGGATTTGGGCAACACAATCCGGCACGAACGTTATAGGTGCACTACTGGCTTCGGGATTCATTCAGATCGGCGGACCTCTCCGTGGATGGCAATGGTTATATATGCTCGAGGGCATCATAGCTACAATAATCGGTGTTTCATCATTTTTCGTCATGCCATCGCTTCGCCATAAAGTTGTCTCGAGGGTGTTCACGGCTCGAGAGACTGCGATACTTAGAGCTCGAGTAGTTCAGGATGATCCTTCTAAACGCAACCAACAGGAGCGCGTCAAGTTTGGAAGCAGCAGTATACTTACGAGCTTAAGAGCTGTGATAGAGGCGTTAACCGATAAGTTTTTGTTGCCGATTTATATTCTCGGACTCGTTGCGTTTGTGCCATCGCAGACAGCGAATTATTATCTTACTATCACACTCCGTCAAATGGGTTTTACGGAGATCGTCACCAACTTGCTTACGATTCCATACGCTGTTATAAATATATCCATGACGATTGGCTTCTCCAAGTTGTCGGATAAGTTTGGCGTTAGATGGATATTCTGTCTCCTCTCTGCAGTCTGGGTTTTCGCGCCCCAGTTGCTTCTCGAAGTAATCCCGGACGGATCATCTCGCTGGCTGCGCTTCGCCCTGGTCACTTTAATTCTCGGATACCCTTACTATCATCCGATCCTTATGTCGTGGATCTCGTCAAACGCAAACAACTCCGATCGCCGCTCGCTGGCCTTCGCAATTTACAACATCTCAGTCCAATGCGGTAATATTATCGCCGCGAACGTGTACCGCGAAAGCGATGCGCCGTACTACCACCGCGGCAACGGCATTTTGATTGGCTTGAATGTGTTGTCGATGATTATTATTTTGGCAATTAGACAGTATTACGTTGTCGAGAATCGACGGCGGGAGAAGCTGTGGGGGCAAATGGACGAGGACCAGAAGGCGGAATACGCTAAGTTGTCCACTGGGTTGGGCAATAAGCAACTGTTTTTTAAGTTGAAGGTGTAGTTGCCTTGACTTGCGGGGCAATCTTTTTGCTTTTCATATTGACATGCTTTTTTTGGAGATGGTCGTGGTTTGTTGATGGCATTTTAGTTTATTCGATTTTCTTTCCTTTGAATAGAGACCTGCTGAACGTATTACCTTATTCTTGCCTGTTGTACCGCTGCAAGTTTTTGTTATAGGCAACTAGACAATTGCAACTCATAATTATAGTAATAAACTGGCTTTCAGTAAAACCTAATGGCATAGATCACAAAGATGCATGCATGCACGGTGTTAGTAGTATTTCAAAAAATGCGATTTGCTAATTTTCGCTGTTCCGCATTTACGGTAATCCAAACGTGGGGTTGTGACTCAGCGTCACTCCTGACAAGCCGAGTATTCGCTCGTCTAGTAGTGTCGAAATAGGTGCTAGAGCTGTCACCTCAGGCAGAAAAAGTATCTACGCAGGTATTGCGTGCACGTGTTTAATAAGGCGTTATGACACGTCCGGCTGCTGGGTGGATCGCTTTGTTATCGATCAGAAAATAGAGGAATAAATCTAGATATGATAACGGAACTGAACTTTTGATGTAATTTACTAATGTCAACCGGCGCGACAACGGTTATTGCTATTAATGTCCGTCTGTGTACCCTCTAGGTTGCAGCGTTTGATAAACGTGTGATAACATTTTATCCGGTCGGGCAAATAGCCGCGAGACGAGCCCGGCGATTGGTAGAGCCAGTGCACTTTGAGAATCATAGCTTTGACTGCTGGAGCAGCAAATTCGTGAGATCTATTCCAAGTTGTTTTAAGATAGCTGCTGTCTTGCGTCGACAACGTTGAAGGCAGCCAGCGGCAACCGGAATTGTGGCATAGCCGATTGACGCCACCTACTAAGCTGCCTAGCATATCAGTGCCCCCATGCAAGCCACCTTACGAGTCATCCGGGAATGTCTCCACTCTGTGGGATCTGGAAAAAGCATCGAGCCGCGCCGGATTAGGCATGCGAGAACTGAAACTTGTAGCTGCATCAGTGGCTGTTTTCACTATTCTTTATCTTCAATACATTAGTCCTAACTTTGCGATGGTTGGTTATCGCAAGAGTCCGAGCTCAATACGAGACTAATTCCCAAGTCAGCAAGCCCAAGGCGGTCGGCGTCGGCACGACAGGATCGGAATTTCCACACCCCAAGTGCAACATATGCTGTGTCAGAAATAAAGTTAGCCGGAAGAAGTGGAGTTGGTATTCCTGATAACCTTGGTCGCCGTTGTCCCACTCAATGTCTTCAGGAATATTCTTCTATTGTCATCGTCAATATTGGACATACTGAATATGCCATTTTCCTGATAGTATGCTGCTCCTCAATGCCCAGGAATATTATGAATGACTAAGACTTCTTGGTAATAACACGGCAACTACATGTTTGGTGTTCCAAGGCAGGATTGTGCTTGGCAGCGATATGGATATGGTAGTGTACTGCATTGAGAGCGTACGAGGTACACTTCAAATCCGACCCATCTATCTGAAGCTGGTTGCCAACTCCGAGGACTGACCCTATTCCACATTATTTAACCGTAAATTACACAGCTGGACCTCGCTTTTAAATCGATAACGGGTCCGGACAGCCGACGTCAATAGTTTCCGTGATGACTCTTGCGGCGGTGTTTAAGCTCTTCGAACCCGATCGATTTGGGATTAGGTACAGACGCTTTACTCAGCGACGGCACCAATATTCGTTTGATGAAATGTCACCAAGCGACGATACATCGTATTTAGCATCATAGGGTCACCGCCCGAAATCACTTGGTATTCCTTTACCATACGGACTGCCTAACGCGGGACGGTTTGAACTTACACACAACAACAATCTAAGCCGAACGTCAAAAGCCAAGTTGCGGTCGGTATTCGATCGCTCTGCGAAGTTTATCGCAAGCTTGGTGAAAAGAGGACGATTTGTAGGCGACACGTAGTTTGTAACCGCCGATCAATGACATTATGTAATAATTGTTTAAGCACGAATGGAATGATAAATGAAAGCGTACTATGGTATAACTTAGTCTTCACTTTAGGGCTTTGAGCAAGAGTGCTTGGTGGGTGCAAACGGGAGGGATAACTGCTACCGCATCGCCAGTTGTCGGTTGTCTCTACTCCTGGGTGGGGGTCGCAGGCCCACATGGTAAGTCTTGGCCGCGATTTGACAAACCGTGTGAAAGGAACATATGACCGGACAAGAGGCGGTTGCTCTTGCTCCTTTTGATCTATGGTGGAGAACTAATCGTAGGTATCGTAAGCTGTGACCACTTAACAGTTCTGTTAGTCTTGCAGCCGCGGTTTTGGCTATATAATTTTGGGTAAAAGTCCAAAATACCACTGAAACTTTTCAAAAAGTCCAAAATACCACTGGGTTCGTACCCTCCGGACCCAAGTAATTTTTCGATTCCCCTGTACAATTTACCCTCCTTTTAGAGTCTCGAACGCGTTTCTGTTTATCCCATGAACCAAACTGACGCGTTTTGGTTTACACACGCGAGCTCTAGCTTAGGTCCAACACTACCGGTTTACCTTAACATTATCTACCATGCCCGTACAAATTGGAGACAACTTCCCCGACAAAGGAGCTTTTATGTTTGCTATGAAGGAAATTGCCATTAAAGAAGGGTATCAATTCACCGTCCCTTATTCTGATAGATCTCGTGTTGGCCTCGTTTGCAAAGACTTGTCCTGCGGGTGGAAGATCCACGCCAGGCGTCTCGGTGAAAGCTCCATATTTAAGGTCACGGCAGTGCATGGCGCACACTGCTGCACACCGGCTATACAGAAAAATAAGCATGCTGACAAGAATTGGGCCGCTACAACTTATTCAGTGGCCTGGAAAACAAAAATGATTACAGGCCCATACATTTGAAAGCAGATGTCCACACTGACCACAGGGTGCAAATCGACTATCAAGTGGCTTTAAGGGCCAAGCATCTAATTTTGGACAAAGTTAACGGCAACGACGCTGAGAGTTTCCAAAAGCTCCCAAAATATATCGAAGAAATCAACGACAAAAATCCGGGCAGCTACACCAAATTGAGCATCGTAGCGGAGAAATTTTACGCTCTGTTTGTCAGTTATGCATCGTCTATTGAAGGTTTTAAGCACTGTCGCCCTCTGATTGCTCTCGATGGAACGCACCTATGCGGCCGATGCCACAAGCAACTTGGGCATAATGCGTCGACATGCACAGAGCCTCTGGAGGAGTAGTGAGGTGGGAGACTGGCAAGGAGAAGTCCTTAATATCATGTACAAATGTAGCTTAGCCCCGATTTAAATGTCAAATTTTGTTTGCACTGCTCTAACTGTCACAACGTTCACTGCTTCGCTACTCTGACCCGTTGACCTGGGTCCGAACGGTACGAACCCAGTGGTATTTTGGACTTTTTGAAAAGTTTCAGTGGTATTTTGGACTTTTACCCTATAATTTTAGCTTGACTCTCAGAAGTCGGATAGACTCCTAATTCGTCGATAGCTCGACTGTGCGCACGAGCCTACTAAATCGCACTGCTTGCTGAAGACTCAATCAGCACGATGCTCGCACCAAATCCGTCTCGCTTTTGACACCTTGCTTTGAACCAGGCTTATGGTTATCACACGTCTGCCGTCGCTTTCTTTATCTTCGATGGTTACAGTTGGGCGAACCGAAGAGTTCAATGTTTCTACTGTTAGTAAGAGTTCAATGTTTCTACTGTTAGTAATCCTTATCATAGTCGTGCACTTGCCAGCTCCAGCGGTAGCATGTCAACGAAACAAGGTTACATTCAAGCTAGCGTGCGGACCCGCATGTCGAGAGGACTTCCTCGTATCCAGTACACTTTCAGCCGGTAGTAAAACGTCATCCACACACCAGAAGTTCTTATCAGTACTCAATCTCTTACCACGCCGTGAGACGTATGCACATCGTGGCTATCCGCCGGCTGATTGGCACCTGTGTTTTACGCCACGCGAACGGTCGATGGCACATAAATGCTTGTTCTCTTTGCTCTTTCCCGCAGTTTGTCCGTCTACTTCAGTCGTTCTGATTTCACGCTCCTTCTCTACCCCGTCTAATTTTGAGTTTTGACGACATAATGGTCAAGGACGTTAACTACGACGTCCAAGATCTATCTGGCGGTGACGTTACCGCCACTGGCTTCGAACCGTCGCCTAGCAGTGGGTTCTGGTCTCGTCTTCATGAGCGGATCGTGATTGAAGGTGGAGAAAACCGTCGTAGCAATCCTGGTAAGTATTTTTCGAAGTCGCAGTGAAAGTTACGTTGACTGAATTTCACCAGATATGGATCCTGTTCCCCCGGAGAAACGAACCTGGTCTGCGATGGACTACGTCACTTACTGGATTTCCGACAACTTCTCGCCTTCCGGCTGGCGTAAGGCCGCCTCTCTTATGCAGATTGGTATGTCTTGGAAGCTCGCGCTCATCAACGTCGCTGTCTCCGAAGTCATCATCGCGCTAGTCATCACCGCAAATGGTGTGGTCGGTGCCCGATACAGAATACCCTTCAGTGTGCAATCGAGAGCGGCGTTTGGCTACTACTTTTCATATCTTATGATTGCTATGCGTATGATTGTCGGTATCTTCTGGTACGGCACTAGCGCTTACACTGGGGCTGAGTGTGTTCGTAAGTGTCTCCTTGATTTCTTCCGGATTAATACATGATACTAATTTGCTATAGGATCTATGATCTACGCCATCTGGCCCTCTTTCCATCATGTTGAGAACAGGCTCCCCGCACATGCCAACATCACGACCCAGTTCATGATCGCTTACTTTATTTACTGGGTTTCGATTCTTCCTCTTCACTACATCCACATTAGCAAGATCCGGTTTTTGTTCACCGTTAAGGCCATAACTCTACCCATCATTGGATTCGGCATGATGGGTTGGACCATCAAGAACGCTGGTGTAGGCAACAACTCTCTCTGGACCGCTGGCAACACCGTTCACGGCACAGCTCTTCGATGGGTCTTCATGCAGGGCATGTACAGCAACATTGGTGGCTGGGCTACTCTTGCAATCAACTCGCCCGACTTCACTCGTTACTCCAAGCGTGTTCGAAATACCTACACCATGGCTATTGCGCTTCCATTCACTGCCACATTGATCGCTTTCTTTGGTGTCGTCGGTGCTGGTGGATCTAAGGTCTTGTGGGGCACGATTTTATGGGATCCCCTCCTGTTTATCGATAACTGGACCTCCAAAGGTGGCCGTGCCGCTGCTTTCTTCTGCGCTTTTGGCTTCTACCTGTCTCAGGCCTGCTCCAACATCTCCGCGAATTCAATCTCCGCGGCCAATGATCTCAACTGCATGTTCCCTCGCTACATCAACATTCGCCGCGGCCAGTTCATCGTCTCCATCCTTGGCACTTGGGCTCTTACCCCCTGGAACATCCTCACCTCCGCGACGACCTTTTTGTCCTTCATGTCCGGTTACACCGTCTGGCTCGGGCCAATCTGTGGTATCCTGGTCTCGGACTACTACTTCGTCCACAACCGCAAGTACAACATCTGGGAGCTGTACGATCAGCACGGTATCTACCGCTACAACAAGTACGGCATCAACTGGCGTGCGGCAGCGGCTTTTACTATCGGCTGGGTTCCTCTGCTTCCCGGTTTTCTGCCGAAGGTCAACAGCAGCATCCACGTCATCCAGGGCATGACGAATTTGTACTACTGCGGCTACTTCTACGGATTCGGCTCGTCGATGTTGACGTACTGGATTTTCTGCAAGTTGTGGCCGGCTAAGGAGACTATGCTAGATTACGCAGTCTACGTCGATGACGAGGTTCTTACCCACGCCGGCCGTGATGTCGAAGAGGGAGTTGCCGTCGAGGTGGATTCTTTGGCCGAGAAGACGGCGTCGGAGAGCGAGAAGACGAAGTAGAAGTTCATGCTATGATTGCCGTTGTAGCATTTGGGCGTTTGATTTGTAGATATGTGGATTCAGGGTATATAGTCGTCTTTTCTTTTTTGGTGTTAATATAGATTTGGGAGGTTGATTTTGTAAGATTGCATTTAATAGATGGATTAGAAGAAGACCTGTAGTAGTGCTGATAGCAGATATAAGGTAACGGTAGGTTTCGGCTCTGCAGTTAAGTGTCGCAACTAAATTTTTAGCGAGAGTGTATACAAGTCCAAAACTAGCTAGCAAACATCTCGCAAGCGAATCCACACATGGCGACTCAAATTTACGATGTAAATATAGGAGAAACATGGGGCTTATACCCTTCCTTCCCCTTTGAGACTAGCGTAAATAGCAATTTTTTGTAAGGACCGCGCCACAGTCAGTACACAAGTGCGCCACACAGCTTCGCATTGTTGTTTACTTGATCGTCTTAATTCCTTGCTTAGGATAGTAAATGAAATTCATCTATTAGAGATATTTAGCAACTTTTTTTTCATATCTAATTAATTGTTACACCCGACGGACTAGTCCCGTCACTGATGGGCTCCGTGGAGGGAAAATTAGGGGACTGGATCTTGTGGAGGATGACTGGCATGGAGGCGAAGATTCGCGACGTCTTGCAAGGGTTGCCCGAGGGCCATGACGGCCTCTTTGTGTACGGGGACCCGGCATATGCCGGTGGATATGGCGTCATGGGCCCCTTTAAGCGTCATCCCGGAGAACAGTTGACAGAGGCTCAAAGTCGCTTCAACGTTGAAATGTCGCGAGTCAGAATATGGGTCGAGCAGATTTTCGGGCTAGCGCTCCAGCGATGGGCAAGTAATGGCTTCAAGTATAGCTTGCGACTCGAGTCATCCCCTGTTCCCGCGTTTTATATGGTGGCTATACTGCTCACCAATATCAAGACGTGTCTAGATGGAGGTAACGTGGTCCCGGACGCATTCGGATGCGATCCACCATTGTTGGTGGATTATCTGCGGATCGATGAGGATGAGGTGTGAAGATTTGCGGCTTGGTTGACTTGGTTGTTGAGGTGGGGTATAGGCGTAAGCGTCCCTGGGGCAATTGCCAATTTCCCTAACCGCATCATAGTCAATATTCAAATAATAAATTTATAGCTGCAGAAGGTAAATTATATGTTAAAGAATTAAAAAGTGAGGAGAAAAGCTGAAACCGAAAGACGAAAAGCCACTGCGAAACCCCGAAACCCGTCCAGAGTCGGAAACTCAACGTCCCAGACGATCCAGCAGAATGTCCAGCTTAGATTCTAGGCTGTTTAATCTGTTTGACACGTTGTGGTCGAGCTCATTGACCGTCTTCTCCAGTTGACACACGCGTCCATCATCGGGAAGAGGAGTTGCGGCCATTGAGGCAACTGCTCGCTCGAAAGCGCCAACCATGTTCGACATCGCTGAGTCAAGACCGATATCTACCCTGACAGGCTCTTTCGAACCGCGGGAGCGTTTCCGGACACGGGTTGCCTCTACATCCACGTCGGACAGCTCCCCGGCTTCTGACCCGTTCGCAGCGCCTCCATTCTCTTCCTGCCGTTCATCATTCTTTCTCACCCTAATGGTGACCTGCCGATCATCTTTGGACGAATCAAGCTTTCGCTTCCCCTTTCCCGCCTCAGCATTCACCGCATCATAGCGGACAAGGAAAGAATCGATTGCCTGCTTAAGGTCCGTGTCTGCTTCACCCCCGCCGGATTTTTCCAATTGCTCCGCTCGTCTTTTGGTGAGCATATTCACGAATAGGGCGAACAGTCGGTGAACGCATGTCTTCATGAAACTATTAGTCCCGCCATGAACTATGTAACCCAACTATCATGCATACCGTACTTCTCATTGAAGAGGTCCGCAAACATTATCTATTTCTACAGCAGGCCATGCTCCCTCCTATCTTGACAACGCCGACATCGCGTCGGCCCACATCTCCTCAAATGCTACGTCGTCAGCATCACCTAGAAGAAAGTCTTCGTTGTCCTCACTGACCCTAAGGTTCGAGTCCGCTGCGCGTTCAATTTCTTGCGTATCGTCCATTTTCAATTTTGGACAGGTGCGCCGATTGTGCCCAACTTTGGTACAGGATTTACATCGTCTGACTTTCTCTATTCGATCGGCCGCTTTTTGGACCTTCTCGGCTGACGTCTGGAGTAGTTGCGGAATCAATATCTTGCGAAGGGATGTCGATAACAGGTAAAGTGAGCTGAACCATCCAGCGAGGATGTATGGCGGTCACATCAATGGGCCGGCCAAGTACTATCTGATGAGAGCACGGCAATAGGAAACGAGTCGTGATTGTGCAACTGCATCTCTCTTCTGTGCCCTCCTCTTCGTGATGTTGCAACTTCTTTACCACCTCTGCATATACCATTTCCAGCGCAGATCGTGATATCACCGTACACAGCATTGATGCCTCGACCTGATTTCTGATCTCAAGTCTGAAGTGTACGTTCTGTTGGATCCGAGGACACTCAGGTTTTGTGACCCGTTCCATGTCTCGTCGGTTTATTTTGTTGGTCGCTGTGTGGAGCGTTCCAGAAGAGGAACTCGACGCAGTCTTCATGGCGCCATGACTGCCCTCGACTCGGGACGTGGTGCTAACGCCGAAATTCAGGTAGTTGCGAATATGAATCTCTGTCTAGGCTTTACACATACCATTTGCCCACCATTGGGTGAAGAAATAGTCTGCTGCCCTTGCAGGAAACTTGTCGAGCACCTGGTTTAGCTCTTCCTCCTGACGATCATGGTCTGTTGAACTCGCAGCTTTCTGAATCTGCTTCATAAAGCTGTCAAAGTCTGCCACAATGTCGACTCAATATATACGAAAGTGCGCCTTGCGGTGTGGCGGTTCCCGGTGAACAATTTGTGCTCACGTGCCAATAACTTCGGGTTGCTTTGAAATTAAGTTAACTTGACCATACTAAACCCTATTGCCCTAGCAGAAACGCAGTCACTAATATAGCATTGCATTTAACATTACACCATGAGACATTTTAAGGACGTGACTGTGAATTCGACTGCTCTAGTAATTGACAAGATTGATTATAGATTTTGTAAAATACATAAGAGCTGTTTGGATATGAAGAAATAATATAAAAAAGTTGGTGTAGATTTGTTGCCCACTAATTGGGATTCCAAACCCTCGACAAAATTTTTACCACACAAACATCGCGTCGCAGCACCACATCGATATCCACCTAGAAACTAAATCAGACGATAAATTGTCCATATAAAAATACAATTTGCTAGTTTATATTTGACAGAAGAGAAAACTGATCGAGGTTTGCTGCAATTTGTAGGGCCACTTTACTATGGGGCTGGGAAAAATTGGCGGGATTACTTAATACATACCGCTGTGACTTGCGCGAGTATGCCATAAATATGAAGATATTTGTAGTTACTTGTGGTCAGCTGATTCAGGGTCTCTCACGCGTCGACGCGTCAAAGCATTAGCTTTCATCAGCGACAACTGCAATGCCTGCAAAATCCAAGAAATAGGCTACGGGTGCGAAGAACATTGCGCATATCAGGTAGAGGCGGATGATGGCAATAACCTTAATGAAGGTTTCTGCTGTGTTAGCTTCGATGACGCGGTCAATGAAACGCACTCTGAGCCATTGAGACATGCATTGTCCTCCTTGAATTATTTGAAGGACCGGGTGCCCATCTGTCTCGCACATATTGCGGAGATTCCATTCGTATGCAGGAGCGAAAATATTGGAAGCGGCTCCCTATCTGCACAAAACCAATCACGAGCTTTTTCAGTACACGGACATCAGGCAAGTTCTCACTGAATTGTATATATAATATCATATACGATGCTAAGTGCTACTATGCTTCCGTGTACGCAAGGCGGAGTCACTTAAAAAGATATATCGAGTCTCCAATGGCGCAGAGGCTTTCGTTTTTGATGGCGACATTCTGGACGAGGCAATCGATCATATATGGCAAAGTAATTCGGGAAAGCATTTCAGACTATGGGCACTCTTCCAGCAGGGACTCAATCCGGGCAGTCCCTTTTGGCTGACCAGGATGTGCCTCCGAATGTCAAGAATTCTTCCGATCCATCCCACCTCCACAGAGATCTGTCCATCGTCTGAAGATCCACATAGAAACGAAGATTTACCCGATATACATGGGTATCATCGATCGCTTTATCACTTCGGAGAAAACGTGCCACATGTACTTGCGTGCCTGGGGTTTTCATAAGAAGAGCCATCAGCAAGACACATGTATTATGATGGCCATGAACGTGATGACTCTAAGGAGTATTGTAATTCATGGTCAAAGTAGATGATGACATGGAGAGCAAGGATGAGAGACTACGATCAATATGGGAACGCGCATCTGCCAGCTCTTCAAGCCGGAGAGAACCAAGTAGTCCTCGTCACGCATATGAGAGGTGGTTTAACTCCACTGATGACGTAAATTACCAGTGGGTCGAGGTCGGTGAGTCTGTTCTGAAGAAGAAGGGCCAAAGTCAAGGCTTAACGATCCGATTTTTTCTGTGCTTGTCATGGCGCGATCCGATTTGGAGATGATGAATATGCTTCCAGGAAAGATTCGGCTGAGGGCAAGGCTGAACAGTTGCAGAAAGCTATCCCATTGTTCGAAAAGTAGCATTCAAATTGCATGGGGCTCTTCATATTTGACCAATCGTCAAATCATCAGGCAATGCCTCCAGATGGTCTGCTTGGACACAAGCTGAACCTCGGCGACATGAGCCTGAACGCACTCGACTTGGCTGGTATATTGGCCATTCTCAACCTATGGTACACAGTGAGACTCATGCGAGCGAGGCAAATAGAGGTATGAAGAAGGGTCTAAAATCAATTTTAGAGGAAAGGGGTCTCTGTAGGGAAGGTTCCGGAAGTCTTGTGGGAATGAGCCTCATGCAGACAGTAATTGCTATCGGTTCATATCGTGGCAAATCAGCCTGATTTTAAAGCACAGAAGTCATTGAAGAAGTCGTCACGGCGTCGGGGCATTTAAACTGTGAATGCAATATCATAGAACGAGTTTGAGATGAGACTAAGAGCATAGCAAGAGCGGGATGTGACTATTCCTTCCGGTCACTGCAGCAACGGATTCCGAACATCTTGCGCGACATCAAGAATGCAAGATTCAGAATGTACGAAATTATGCGCGAAAAAAATGGACGTACATTGAATGAGTCTACGAAGGCAAGGCTGCGGTTTTAAGTACAAATCGCATAGAAGGCTGCCAGAGTATATGGAATTGGAGTGAGTTAGCATAAATTTCGTATGCTGAATAATAGATTTTATATAATCATTTGTGATGTTGCTTGTATTTAATATAATGGTGTCCTCCGCTACTTCTCTTTGGCTGTATTAGTCCCGCCGTTGATGCATATTAATAACCCACAACCTGTGTGTATTTAGGTGTGGGTTAGGGTAATTCAAAATTTAGTGGTTTCCACCGCCTTGGTTGGTTCTTGCTGTCCCCGCACCATATGTGCTCGCGGGAGCGTACTCGTCACGGTTGAGTCGGCGAGCCGCACGCGGGGCAGGATCGCGCAGTCCTGACCGGCCCCATGCCGATCCGACTGACTATACATCACATCATCCGTTCTCGAGAGTTAAGGGATAATCGGGACTTATGCAGGTTTGCGGAATAGAATATCTTTTTAGCCGAGAATTGCGGCTGCTGAACTCATCTTGCGATCTCGTTGCAGTCCTTGTCCGGTAAATACGGTCTCGCATGAATGACTAATTTCTCAGTGAAATTGAACGCAGTGAAGGTGCTGCGTACTTGTAGCGACGACTCATCTTGCGATCTCGAGTGCTTCAGGTCGTAGACATTAACTACTTGTTTCAAATTCTGATATCCTAGAGATTTCGCAGTTAATGGAGGAGACACTTCACTATTACACATGGCATATTGGTCGATACGTTCTCGCTCTTTGGCTCGGACTAACGCTCGGCGAAAGTTCTATAACAGGCGCGATATATAGAGGAATATGATTAGACTTAAGAAGCAAAGGAAATATCGCATCACGTAACCACCTAAAGCGAACGAGGGGGGATATATGACTGTGACGATCCTTTAGCAACGTGTAATTTCAATTTGAAATGCTTTGGAAGTCAGTGCTTGTTCAGGCCACCTGGACAGCTGCGGACTGGGGAAACTGCTTGCGCCACGCACGAATGCGGGAATTATCACAGGTTATTGTAATGAGGTCAGAGAAAGTGAGAACGGAAGTCGGAACGGCTTGCCGGAATGAACTCCGGCAACCCCTATCATAACCCTAAACCGAGGGTTCACCAGAGGTTGTTCGACAGCATTTGTGTATCTTTCTGTGTATCTTTCTGTGAAACTCACCTGAAAAGTACGGCCTGCGGGGTCATGAAAGAAGATCGTCAGCCCTACAAACTCTGGGACCGGATAAGTTACTTGCACCGATGCGGACTTCGACTTGTAGTGGTCTTCGATATGGCTATATATATGGACGTAAGAGTTTCCGTCCATTTGGCAATGTTAGGACGGAAAATTCCCGTCCATTTGCTATTGCCATCTCAAACATCCAGCCATGCTCGCAATTCCAAAGTCAGCGCTGGCTAGTATTTTCGCCATCTTCATTGCCATAGTACAAGCCAAGACTGCAAAAGAGTGGAAAGAACTTTCCATCTACCAAGTCCTCACTGATCGTTTTGCGACGACGAACCTCACGGCTCCGGAGTGCTGGATTAGAGACTACTGTGGTGGTACATGGAAAGGCCTGGAGAAAAAACTAGATTATATTCAGAATATGGGATTTGACGCTGTTTGGATCTCGCCAATTATTCACAATATTGAGGTCAATACCACATGGGGATATGCTTTCCATGGATGTGAGAACTTTCTATGTATCAAACTAAGTCGGAGCCGCATTAACTGAGGCATGGATTGGGGAGATAATCCTTACAGACTCAACGACAATTTTGGGACTCCAGAGGATCTGAAAAGCCTTTCGGATTCTCTTCACCGCCGAGGGATGTCCCTCATGGTGGACGTTGTCATCAACCACTTCGCATCGAATACAGACTCTAATGATGTGGACTATAGCTTATTCCCTGCTCCTTTCAATGCTGCTAGTGCCTACCACGAGCCCTGTGCCATCGATTACTCCAACCAGTCGTCCATCGAAGATTGTTGGCTCGTCACCGACCCCGCGCCGGCACTGCCGGATCTGAAAAACGACGACAACGTCATTCTAGATCCTCTTATTGAAGGCGTCGTCGACCTTGTCAAGAAATACGATATCGATGGTATCCGTCTAGATACAGCCCGCCACATTCCCAAAGCGTCACTTTCCATGCTCCAGCAGAAAGTCGGGGTCTTCGTCACTGGTGAAGCGCTCAACGAGAGTGTTCCCTACGTTGCGCAATATCAAGGACCACTCGACAGTGCGATCAACTATCCTCTCTGGTATGCCCTGATCGATTCCTTCATGGGCCGTACTACGTTTGACTTCCTCGCATCCGTTGTAAAGAGCGAACAGGCTACCTTCTCTGATGCGCACGCCCTCACCAACTTTCTCGACAATCACGACCAGCCGCGTTTTGCGAGTTATCTAGGAGATGGTCACGGCGATGATGTCCTGCGTGACGAAAATGCTGCTACTTTTCTCTTCCTTGTCTCCGGAATCCCCATTATTTACTACGGATTTGAACAGCGTTTCAATGGCGGCTATGATCCTGTCAATAGGGAGACGATGTGGTCATCTGATTACAACACCAGCGTGCCTTTGTACAATTACATAGCGCGCTTGAACTCAATACGGAAGTACGCTGCGTCCATCACTGGTAACGACGCATTCTACACAGAGGATACTGTGTTCTTAAGTTCGAGCGTCCGACACATGGTTATGCAACGCGGACCTTTGGTGGCTGTTCTTACCAACGCCGGCACACACCTTGAGGATACTGGTTATACCGTTTCAGGCTCACAGTTCAAGGCAGGCGACTCATTGACGGACTTGGTGCGCTGCGATGTTGTGCATGTCGACAGAAATGGCGTGTTTACCAGCCCGGGCAATGCCGGAAAGGCGAGGATATGGATTAAGACTAAGTATGCGAGGAAATTCTGCTCTCAGACTGATTGAGAGTGAATTTAGTGTGGATGAATTTGTGGTCGGGGGACGCTAGTAACCTGTGTATGAGTCTGCCGGTAGTAAGTTTATATGCCCTCTGACATGAGCTAAACAGTGCGATACGTATAGGTATTTGTTATGGCATGTGTCGTGCAAGTATAAACTACTAATCTAGACTGAAGATAGAAAGAGATTTGGGTAACTATTTAAAATTAAGTTATCCGGTCATGGGAAGCGAGGAATTTGAACAGTCTCGTTTGATACTCGTCTCTTCTGCTTTGTCTTGCTGCTATTATACGAAGCATTGATCACAAGCCCATGTCTTTTGGCACTAGCCACGTTGAAGACAATACCGACAACCCCAACGCTTGCATTCGTAGCCGCCGCTAACTCGACGTATCTGCCCTAACCCTACTTATGCACTCCGCACACGATAATTCGTCCTGAAATTTATTAATTAAAGTTGCCAATTAATCAGATGAGACATTTATCACTTATGATAAAAATACCTTGGCAGCATTGTGGCGGGGACGTTTACGTTTAATAGCTCGTTCAAATGCAAGAAGTCGCATTTGATAGTCAACAACTGACAAGCCTTTACTGCCATTATCACGGCAAGGTGAGTAAAAGCATTATCTGACATATGCGTTTACTCTACTCATTGAGCAGACTGCATCGTTTCGATCCTATTCAGTAGCATTCCATGACTGCTCTTTCGAAAGCACCACTGGATTCCCATCTCGAAAGATCTCAAACTGTTGCCGGAACCTCAATCTCGAGCTCTCATTGATGCTAGAATGTTGTAGACTCCTCTGCAATATCTGTACAGGATCCTGAACTTCCCATGGCAATATGTTCTTTCGCCGCAGGGTCCTAAAAACCCCCAATAAGGCGCTAGTCAACTGCACTGCATACACGGTCAGCCACCCATAGGCTCCGCCACCCAGCTTGAGTACCGTGATCACCATATTGACGCGGCTTCCGTTGTTATACATCTCACTTTCTTCGCGATACATATTAGCAATTTCGATATTCTGTCTTATGAGACTAAAGTACACTTCTCCCAGTTCGCTAAGAATCGTGCTCAGTAAATCGGCAGACACCGCATTGTTTTGGCCCCACCCATCGGCCAGACTGCCATCCCGGAGCCACGGCTTATATACTCGTGTCATATTGGAGAGTATCCATTTGATGTTCGCATCGATGGACGGACCTTGACTCACAATATCATTTACCTTGGATCGGCGAAATGCGATCAGATAGGGTAATCGATGCCTGGAATTCATTACTCGCATATGTACACAGCGATGAATGCGTTCTCGTCTATCCATTGTGGAATGATGAGAGTACGGAGCGGTTCCGCATTCGTTTCAGTGACGACAGACCTGATCACGAGTGGAAAGTCTGAATGTACATCTTGAACAATGGACGTATCGGGGAAGCCAGGCTCTGTGACTGTCTATATATTAACATTGGCAAGAATATCCAGAGGATGGTAAACATTGACTCCGTAGGATGACGTAGCATTCTGGCAAGAGGCGTTGATTTTGGTTCACGACAGCGTCAAGTCGATTAAAAGTATAAGTGGCAGGAATGTTGAATTCTGAGGGGAGTCCTGAAATTGTGTGTATGATGTGGTGTTTAATCCGATACCGGACGTGCTCAATCCGGGATAGATCGTGTCGCCGATGTATCCTGACTCTGGGGCCCATAGTGCCTTGTAGTAACCATAGGGATCGTAACTATTGGAAGCTTGCAATCCCCGGATGCATCTCGGTACAGGAACCCATCCAGAATCGGACGTTCGAGCGTGGGAACAAGAGGGAAACCGTCCCGTCTGCATCCGACGACAAGTAGTCATCGTTCGAAGCAGCAAGGGGATAAGACGCAACGGGGTTTCTATTTCCAAATTCATGGTATGGAATTCACGGTATGGATGCCGAAATCGCTACGGCAGCAGCAACTGATAGCGTGGAAACGATGTAGCTAAGAGGAGGAGTGTGAGCACCGGCGGAAATTGTCTCTGTCGCATATGCTGCACACCGTGCCACGCAGATAGAGGCCGAACATACATGGCAAGGACATCTTTCTGCAGCAAAATTTCATTTCTGGTCGATAAGTCATCGTGACTCGCAAGAGCAAGATTCCAACACCTGTGCCGACAATGGTACATCCCACGTTCCAGCCGGTTTGGTTGATGTTGAGAGCGGAGAATCTGTTGGTTGAGACGCTCTCAATCAAGAGATTCTCGTGGTTGACGTAGATATCTAGGCCAATAAGCGCCGCTGCGCATGACACGGAAATGAGATTGCTGGTAAGAGCAACCCCATGGTAACGTTGAGGATTCACAGTCCTCGTCTAGTGACGATATGAGAGAATCCTGAAGGATCACCGAGGAGGCTTGTTTGGTTAGGTTCCACAAGGAAGTGTTTATCCTGGCCTCAGAGGTGCGCAGACAAATTGTGCAGAAATGACTAAAGGGTGGCGATGTACAGACTGCGCACTTGGCCCGCTAGCGTTAATATTACTAAAACTGTTTTTGCAGAGTCGTAAATAGACTTTGGTCCATCGTTCTGAACGAGGTATCGAGGTCGCCAAGTCCAGATTGTAATTCCGAGTCAGCGTACGTAGTTGACTGTCAGCTTGGTGGTTTCCGGAAATGCTGCTACCTAGCAGTTCTGATATTCTCTCAAAGATTAACCGAGGTGGGGTAGGGACTGCCATTGTGATAGTCTATGACGACAGGACAAGGACCGAGCATCGAAACAGGTCGGGCACTTAGATGCTTGTTCTTAACTTTAGATCAAGGTTCGCATGTGAACTGATTACAGATCGTAATCTGTACCTCGCATGGCCATCCTAAAGAGGTAAGGCGGCGGTCAGGGGTGAACCGGCAGGTACAGGCACCAGTCCCAAAGCTCTTCATGATAGTGGGTAACTAAATCACTGAGTTTGGCCGACTCCTTACTTGTGATGTTTCGACTGACATTGATAGCGCAATTCCAGAGAATGCGTCTTCCTAAAGCCACCATCAAGGTTAGATCTGCGACTCCGACATACAGGTAGTCCAGGTTGCATTGCTGCAAATGCAGCAGGTTAACCCTAAACCCTGTCCGCACTGCAATGTAAACATTGTTCGCGCAATAATCCAGTGCGGAAGCCATAACTTTGCCATGTTCTTAATCCTGGGCATCATCTTCAACTTCGGGCTCACGGCTTGGAGGACCGCAGCACCCATTTTGGACGTCGAGTTGTGCCACCTCAAGGAGAGCACGACGATTACCGCAATCTGCAACACATACTGTTGAAGTTGGGAACTGTCGTCAACTAAGAGATTACAAACGGTTTCGTCTTTAACGGAGTCTCTGCTCAACATCAAGTCAAAGTCATACATTAGATTTTGTTAAGTATCAGAGAGCTCGAGGCAGTCAATTGTTTTCCTTGCGCTAATTCAATCTGTACAATTGGCAGTGAACTCAACATACTCCTGCCTAAGCTTCTCCTAGGCTTCTGATAGCTACATTGCGCAAGGTACGCCCCCCACCTTCAATTCCAGGTCCGCCCTGTAGAGCATTTCCATCACTGGTAGCAAGATCTACCAGGACTTTCGCGAGAACTTTGACAGGCGTTACTTGACTGGGCAGAAATTGTCGAAATGCTGGCGCAAGGGCATAATCCACGAGCAGTCTCAAAACTAGTGGCCTCGGACGATCAGGGTTTGGAGGGTCAACGTATCCAGGTCTCACGTTAAATACTCTGAGAGCCTCCCAGGTTGATGTCGACGGCAGAGACAGAAGTTCTGATTCAGTGAGCCCCTTGATCCTGCCAAAAAGAAGCTTTGAATTTTCGGTTGGATCAGCCCTATCAAGAACCGTCAGGTTGCGATTATAATTTCAAAGAACACAGCCTACCCTTCACCTGACACATAAATGAAATTGAACTTTCCCGTGTTGGAGAGCGACGAGAACGATTTTGCGGCGGCAAGAGGGTAATCATGTGTGATGCGTACATATTCGCTGAATAAATGTACGTTAATAATTGGAACTTTCCACAGAATTCCGTCCAGGATGCACTTACTCTTTCTTCACTTGAGTCTGACTAATTCCTTGCGCCCAAATGCAACCGTCAGCCCCTTTCAACTTCATTGACAGCTCATCAGGATAAGTCGAATAATCTTCATGAATTATTATATTTGCTTTTTGAATGTCAAGATGGTCTCCACTCGGGAGCGAAAATGGTCGACGGGATAGAATCGAGAGCTGAGTGACCTTAGGGGATGCTAAACAGTAGTGAAGCACCGCCGAGCCGACGGTGCCTGTGGCTCCCGTCAGTATAATGTGCATATCACAAGAATGGTGTTGTCGGTTTGTTAGCACTCGCTGAGAAACTGTCGGTCTTATATGCTCATAGTAATCACTAAGAACGCTTAAAACATAGCCGCGGACAACGCAGGTCAGGCTGACGCTCTTCACAAGCCACCGCATGGCGGGTCATCCACGCGGCTGATCCGCGAGCCAATACTCTAATGCCATGATGCACACCCAGCAATCTCTCTTTTATTCTACTGTTATCAGATTAGACTCTCGACAGTAAGGAATCTGCTTTGTCCTTACCTTTATTAACAGCGTGAACAGTATATTAGCCAACTGATATCTGAGAACCAGGCATTGATTTGTTGCAGACAGAACTGCGAATAGTAACACTGGGCTTACCCGGTCAGATACGACATAATAAAAAGGAGATTCGAGAAAACCAAACGATTCCTCTTTGGGACTAGTATAGAGTACACTTCGGTATCTCTTTATAGCTTAACAATTGAAAACAAAGTACAATCAGCAGTATAATTGGCCCAATGAACGCATTATTTTAATTTCAGCTGGATGACTGCAGATGTGGAGATGCTGTTTTCAGTGTTGTTCAGGATGGAACAGTTGTTGGGAACTAACCTGCATGTACCCGTTTCCACAAGTGAGTGAGCCACACCTGTAGAGACCTCAACTTCAATCATCAATGCATCCTCCACCAATTGAGATTCAATCAACAGATTCTGAACACAGGGTAACCGACCTTGGCTATCCAAATGTTCAGTAGAGTCACAGAACGCACAATGGCACAAAACGAGATTTCGCAATATTGTCCACCCCCCTGCTTGCAGCAGCTGAGCTAACAAATCTTGAAATTCACAAGTCCATCGCCATTGGAGTCTTATCCTCATATGGATTTCTTCTGCTTCTCCTTTCCCTGTCTCTTTTTTCGATTTCTCGATTGATTCCAACGACCATGTATACCTCAACACCTAACTCCTCCCTGTCTTCCAAAACATCCGACCCACCCACAACACTCTAATTTCCGTACTCAAGTACAGCACCCATTGCGTATAGAGACTATGAGAGTAGAATGTTGCTCAAACATATAGCAAGAAGGATTTAACGGAGCCGTAAATACTAAAATTAGGGGTGGACACAAATAATTGAAAGTTTTTGCTTAGCAAGGACAATATTCCTAAACGATTGTACATTGCAAGTTTCACAGCTCCTTGGAACCCTCGTTGCTATATTTAGGAAGCGATAGTCAATCCTGTGAGAACGCAGAGGACGAAACGCGGACTGAAGAGATCAATCTCACAATCACTATCAGATATGTTATAGACCCTGTCATCAGAATGCGATTTTATTAAGGAATTTAAAGATTGGACTATTCCGCTAGCGTCTCAAGTAGGGCTGTTGACGATACGATATCGCGACTTTTTGCACGACGAGTACTAGCCCAGCAAGAAAAGCAAATCTTTCTAGCAATAGAGCGATACCATAGCAATCTTGTGGCGGTCACTACGCCAACTTATTCTTCACGAGAAGTGATTGGCATATCTTGTTCTTTCGGGCCGGCTCAAGGTGGTCCAGCATTTTCTTCCTCTTCAATGGCAGCTCCATTTGCAAGAACAGTACTCGATTCTTGTTGTCTATGCACGACGACCGTTAGCAATTGCGATGTTAACTAATACTAATACATTACTTTTTGCGCACCAACCTACGTGACTCTGGGAACTGAAGTGCAGAGTCCGAAGCAACTAGGGAGTGGTGCTTTATCTCATCTTCAATGACCTCTCTACATCGCGAATCCATAATCTTTTGACGTTCGATGATGTCGTATGCCATTTATTTAAGATACATCCCAGTTCCAGGGAGCAATTGATAATAAATTATATATTAAATAAAAAGAAACTTTATTATATTTTAATAATTATTTGCCAGTTTTGAGGATTTGCTAAAGTTTTATATATATAGTTGGCTTCCAATGGTACTGGCTTCCGCGGCACGTCGATAGCCCGATTCTTGTGGGTCATAACGACTTGCCTTAATCCTAAACTCTGACATCCTTTTTAGGACCGAACGCTTAACTCATGGGCTAAAAAGAAAAAGATTAGTACTTAGGTAGAAAACTTTAATATAAGTAGACAAAAGATTTATATTACACAAAAAAAACTCCACTCTCTTTCACTTTCTCTATCTTCAAATATCTGAACTATGGATTGCCAGATGACGAATTCCTCACAGAGGAGTAATAAGCGGGGCATATTTAGAAGTTATGTATATAAAGACTTCGTAATCTTCTTAATCCTATTATCAAAGATAGAGCGCGTACCATGGTCAGCATATATCTGTCGATGCCTGCATGCACGTATAAAATTGCTTGACTATGCATCAATTCGTATATGTGTTTTCAGCTCAATGCTGGTGACAAATTCGCCAGAGTGACGAACCATTGTCTGGCTTGGTCGGTACTTCCGTGTTATCACCAACGATCCGGTAGACCCGACACCAGCGTAAATTTAGCTTGGCACAATGGAAGTCAGGAATGATTGGGGGATGGTGGATTCATAGACGTGATCGATCACCCATTTAAATCCCACTCTCCTCTCACGGCAACACATGTCATTAATATATATTAAACCTATCTACGAAATTCCAGTCTAAGTCATGGCCATGATCAACGTAATTACAAATTGCACTTCATTCAATATGATGAGTTGGTAATAAACACATAGAAGCACTTTTATATCACTTCATTCAAAGGTAACCTTGACGGCCTGTAGATTGTTTGGGTATTTCGTGTAAGTACACACCAATGTTTTCCCGGTCGTATCATAGTTGGGTTGCGGAAGAGCTCCGTAAATTGAACCTGGTGTGCCATCTGGCTCTTTGTACAAAGTCACCGGCGACGACCAGGGACCGGTTGGCGAGCTGGCGGTCCTGGCATTAATCTGGGGATTCAGGAATCCGTCCGTGTATACAAACAATAGGCAATTGTAGTAACTGCTCCAGATAATTTGGCCAGATTGGACTTCCCAAAATACGCTCTCCTTCGCTGAGGCGTTATACAGACGGTCCTTCTGCCAACCCGAGCCGTTCCAGTACTCGTACGCAGAGAGAGTCGTTGCAGATGAAGCCAAGACGCGACAGACATAAATATAATCTGAGGAATCGCTGCCGTGGTTGCCGTGGCCGTACGCATAAATATAGTCGCCGAACTTGAGGATACCAATATCACCGTACCATGGTTCCACCGCTGCGTCCCACCAATACTCCGCAACTCGCGTGCATGACGGCTCGTTGCCTTTCATGGTAACCGTCGCGACGCCTGCGCCGATGTAGTGGGGGACTCCGCTAGGTCTGTAGTTCTTGAGAAAAAATAAGATTCCTGATTCGGAGTCTATTTCGACAACATTGGTGATGCCGATGGCATTTACGCTGTTATCCTCATCCCACGCGGGATTAACTGGACAAAATTGCTCCGGCCAGCCGTCGTTGTTTAGCAACACGTCAATGACTTCAAGGGGATCGGAAGTCGCCTTCACCACGCTGTTAGAAACCATGCCGCGAAACTTGTCGCTGTAAGACGAATCGCGATACAGCGTGTCACCGTACGTAAGCAGAGTGATATTCCCCATATTGCCATTAAACCCATTGTCACGAATACAATAGGTGTCCATGCTGTGGACATTACCAAGAACAGTATGTGAACTCACACTGACAGGTAATGCACTGTGAATGATGCCCATTTGTTAAACTATTCTCTTCAGTAATAACTGTTGACCAAAATATGTCAAAAATTAATCTTTAACAGCTTGACGGCAAGCAGCCTTATATTTATAATTTATGTGTCGTATATTGCAAGCCATCAGACGACGCCGACGCCGACTTATACACATCTATGCGTTCAACAAATATAGCAAAGATCGCCTGCTCCGTTAGAAAAGAATATTCTGTGTCCATGTAGAACTCCTCATTCTTAGGTTTGAACACATCAGGGGACCATGTATGTGACGTTGGCAGCTTTTTCAAAGACATGATTGGCTATGCGGCCCAAATGGTGTCGACCTCTGAAATGAAGGGAATCCTTACGTTTCAAAGTGGCATCGACTCTCACAATCTAAGAGTGCAATGTTTCAAACATACCCGCGAAAATAGCCGCACAAAATGTGTCATAATATGCGAGTAGGACAAAATATAATCTTCTTCGAGCGCTTTTGAAGCATAATTTTTGCAAATATGTCAGGTAAGGCTTGTTTCAGAACCATGATAGGTGTCAGCCTCGCTAGTAAAACCTCTTCCTGCCCAAAGAAAGGCAACGCTGACGGCAGTTAATTGAGAGTTTATGAACTGTACGACCATTCCTGTAGACTTGTCTCGGAATTATGATCAACAGCTGACCTCCCGTTAATGACACATAAGGTAATGACTTAATTTCCGCCCGCCTTGTGACATGAGAACTCGCCATTACTTCTCAATATTAAACAATTCTCATTAATTTTTAGTGCCCTTGAACGGCAGACTTAACCTAATCGCGAAATAATAGTATACCGGTAGACAAAGAGACGAAGCCGAATTTGCCCGTGATTACAGTACTTGCCAGGTTGTCGAGACCATTGTAGCCCTCGCTTGTCGGCTTCGCTCTTATTTTGGTTGACTCGGGAGTGACCAGGGAATGGCTTGTTGGGAGAATATCGAAAGTTAACAAGCTTTGTTTTCCTTTTTTTACGAGAGAGACGGAGCTATACACAGGAATTTTATATAGTTGGAGTAATAAGAAATTTCGTTCTTCAAAATTTTTCAAAAGGATTTGGCTTAAATGGACAAACAATACACTAAAAGGTAGGCTGGCTTTCGGCGTAGCAGTGGGCACTGGGAGAAGTTCCTCCAAAATAGAAGCTGCCACAGCGCGAAAGGAGGAGAATAAGGGTTGATTCAAGTCTGCAATGAGCTCCCTCCTGCATGATAAGCCCTTGCACATTCCATACGGTTCAGTAATTGATGCGCCATCTCCAACCGCCCCATGCTGGCGCGTGCGCTAATGATGATGCAACCGTGCCCTGGAGGCTGATGCCCACGGGAAAGGCGTGTCTTTCTGGTGGATGAATGGCATGGTACAGAGGAGCAGGCGACGCCAGTGACTAGAAAGTGGTCGAGGGGACTGACCAGTAGATTATTCAGAGATAGCTGGTCATCCAGTATATCTTCATTAAGGGAGCATGGTGGGTGGTAAGCTGCCGCGAACGACAATGACAGCTTGGCACGGTCAAGCTGCTCGCTGTAACCATTGACATTTAGGGCTGTTGCGAATACGAATATCGGCAGTTATTCGCCATATTCGTATTCGCTATTCGATCCTTGAAAAGCCTTCCTTCGAATAATATTCGATATTCGTATCTGTGCAGATATCAGACACACTAAATCACGTGAAACTCCCTAATTAGTTAGTAGACTTCCTAAGAAGCCCAGCCTCTGAGATCCCAAAAAATGTATCAATCATCTGGAAACCAAAAGTACTCTCCTGGCCCCGCAGTCTTTAGTAACTCTCAATTCTGTGCAAACCCTTGTATAGCTTTATATATTGATTATCCAGCGCTTACTAGTTATGATAAGTCAAATGGAAACCTGAGGGGACCGCCAAAACTATCTCGCTCTCAACGAAGAAAAAAAAGGCTAAGGCATTCTATGAAGGCAGAAACAATGAGGATGCCGATGTTGATGGATGACATATACAATAATTAATTCTATGTGGTGGATAGGGCAGAAAATCAAGCAGAGCCTTAGAGTAATCGAAAAATATGAGGGAAACTTTGCGAATTGGATATAGGCAGTAAGGGCATATCAGCGCTGTGTAGCTACTAATTATATATATAAGTATACATAGGGCTAATGTTCCTGCGACAAGAATACATTCTACTGTGTAAAATCTTGCATCACTGATCCTGGCTGGGAGACAGCGGGTAAGGCCTCTCAATCTGACCACTATTAGTCTATCTCGGCAGACGCCTGTATATGTTGAACAAGGTTAGGGTTTCACCTAGCCGCCTGGCTGTTGCCTCGGGTAGGCCGAGGTGGCCTACCCCTGAGAATATGCCATATCCGGATTTGCGCAACCAAATCCGGTCATTCTCGTGATCTTTGGTTTCTTCTTCTCCTCTCGGTTCCGTCTAAGTTGTCGTCGCCTCTTCTCTTCTCGGTTTCCTCTCGGATGTCGTCCTCTCGGCTTCCTCTCGGATGTCGTCGTTTCTTTCTCTTTTTGGTTCCTTTGCTTTTGTTTTTTCGTTGCTGCCACTTTCTCACAGTGGCATGTTCTTGTTGCAGCCGGTCGGACATAAATAGAGGTGTCTGTCCCACCGACCGGCTAGTAGTTAAGGAGTGAAAATAAGCATCCAATAGATTATGGAGTCTACTAGAGTTTTCGTCGACAATGTCGACACCTATCTGTCCCGCATCCCAGCTATCATCGCTCAACAGGTTATGAGCCCTGGTGCGCCAGACGTTGCGCACCGAATGTCTTCGAGCAATTCATTGCCGTCAAACAGCACTGCCGGAGGCATGGTGAAGTTCAATGGAAAGAACTACAGGCATTGGGCGATGTACATGGAGGCCCTCCATGTACATCGCGGTGTCTGGGATGTGGTGAGTGGTTTGGGGGACTACAACCCGACAAACCTTGAAGATGCAGTTGTTATCACGAAAAAGAACAACATCGCATACCTCGACATGATCATCTCCTTGGGGGACCAGGAACCCGGTCTCCTCCTTACCAAAGATGCCCAGCACATTTGGAATAGTATGAAGACACGCTACCAGCAATCCTCGCTGGTGAGACAGTTGGCCGTCGTGAACAGACTCTTCTCCTGGAAGTGCTCTAATGAGGCCAACCCAGACAAATGGGTCCAGGAGTGGTGTGACTTGCTAAA
This sequence comes from Lipomyces starkeyi, assembly GCA_018804115.1. Classification (NCBI taxonomy): domain Eukaryota; kingdom Fungi; phylum Ascomycota; class Lipomycetes; order Lipomycetales; family Lipomycetaceae; genus Lipomyces; species Lipomyces starkeyi. The sequence goes on along the minus strand of JAGJTG010000009.1, from coordinate 236,177 downwards.
GGAATTCCTTAGTCTTCAAGTACGACAAGAAGACTTCTGGAAGGTGGTTATGATAAATAACATGCCTTCCGAATATGGCGTGGCGATATCTTCGTTGGGAGATATCAGTGATGTACCAATCCGTGAGATTGGTCTCAAGCTCTCGGCGAGACTGTGGGGTTTGAAGGGACAGCCCCTTAAAACAGAACAGTCTACCGAAACTGAAGCTGCTATGGTAGCAAAACAGGCAGAGCGCCGTTCTTGTTATAACTGTGGCAAAGTCGGCCACCTTGCGTCGAACTGTCGGTCCCCGAAGAAGGGTTCTCAGCCAAAACAGTCCTCGACTCCCCCGAACGGACAGAATAAGAGTGGGTACAAAAAGGACTCCAAACCCAAGACAGAACATGCGTTCCTCGCGCATCACGCGTATATTATGCACGACCACGCACGCGTTTTTGAACCGGTCGACTCGTCGAAATGGTATCTTGACTCAGCAGCATCGCATCATTATTGCAACGACAAACGTATTATGTACGATCTCCAGCCCACCAATATCGACGTCCAGGTTGGTGATGGTTCCTCTGTTAATATCCAGTATATTGGACGTGTGGATCTGGAAGTCACAGATCAGAACGGGGACATTCATGTCCTTAAGTTGAGCAATGTTCGGTACTCGAACCGTTTTGCGTCGAACCTTTTGTCAGTTCGTCAAGCCTTACATGAGAAGCCTACCGCTGAAGTCATATTCACCCATGACACAGCTTATCTCCAAATCGGGAGAACTGAACGGATCAACATCGGACACCTTAGCCCCGACAATCAACTCTACACGATCAGTGGAGCCGTCCACCGACAGGAGTCTGCATTCAAGGCAACAGAGCAAAAGACCACTCTGTCTGATATCGCATTAGATCTCTGGCATCAACGCTTGGGTCATTTGAATAAGGACTCGATTCGAAAGTTATTTGCAAACAATCTTGTGCAAGTCAATCCGAAGACAGCTCAAGGGTCCAGTGTGGCATGTGCAGCGTGCCTGGCCGGAAAACAGGCCACGGAGCCGTTCGGGACCGCGAGCGAGCCGTCCACGCGACCTCTGCAGATCATTCACAGCGATGTCTGTGGCCCATTCAAAGTGAAATCGGTTGGCGGCAAGCGTTATTTTGTTACGTTTATTGATGACTACACTCGCCATGTCACGGTGTATCCAATGACTAAGAAAAATGAAGTATTTGTCTTGTTTCAGCGCTATAAGGCCGTGGCCGAAACTTGGTTTTCGGGCAAAGGTTACCGAATTGCCATTCTCCGTTCTGATAATGGCGGAGAATATCTCTCCCGGGAAATGACGACTTTTCTCGATGATGCCGGAATTCAGCACGAAAGGACAGTCCCTCATACTCCGCAGCAAAATGGTGTTAGCGAACGCATGAACAGAACCTTAGTTGAAATGGTCCGCACCATGTTATCTGCGGCCCATCTCCCCGCCACCCTCTGGGCTGAAGCACTTAACACTGCAGTTTATGCTCGCAATCGCAGTCCCTCTAGGGTGAAGTTGACCACTGCCCACGAAGCTTGGACCGGGCATTCTCCGTCCATATCTCACATGAAACCCTTTGGGTGCTCTGCTCACGTGCTTATTCCCAGTGCCCATCGTCCACACAAGTGGGCCGGCAAGTCCTTTCCAGGCATCATGGTAGGCTATTCCCAACAGAGCAAAGCATATCGCATCCTCAGGCCTTCCACAATGGAGATTATTCTTGCCCGCAATGTAAAGTTTGCTGAATCTACGTTCCCTGGCCTGGAACAACCGGTGTCTAGTGAGCTTGATTTCAATTTCGAACTCCTGTCTGCCTCCCTCGTGGCTGCCGAAGGGTCGGATTTCCCCGAAAATGACCTAGCAGGTTCCGACGTCATTACTACTCCGCCGGCGCCTCCCGATGTTCTTGGGCCTGATCCTCCGCAAGAACCTATGGACATAGATTCGGGCGACCCTCCTCGCCCGACGCCTCACGCTGAACTTCCTGCTTCCCGTGTCGAACTGCACAGCCCGCCCTCCGATCGCCGGCTTACTCGACACCGTACTCACCCTCCCTCTCCTATACCAGATGATCGTGACGAATTCGCCCCGTCAGTAATTCAGCCCGCTGGTCCGGTCACTCATTCTCAGTCCGGACCATCCTCCGAGGTTACAGATACCATTGTTCTTGCCCGACCATCGACTCCTCTTGATCCTCAGGCTCTTGCCCTTTACGATCCACCTCCCTCTATGAATAATTCGAACGACACAATTGTCCTTGCGCCTCGTCGTCTCCCTCAGCCTCTTCCTGTGCCCCAAACCGGCAAACGCCGTGCCATCGAGGAGGGATCGGCCTATGTTATCATGGAATCTGACTCCGCACCAACAAATTACCAGGAAATTGCACGTCGCCCCGACAAAGATGAGTGGATTGCCGCTTGCAATTCTGAATACAACTCTCTTATAAAGAACTTTACCTGGGAGCTTGCATCTTTACCACCTGATCGCAAAGCCATCACTTGCAAATGGATTTTCAAGATCAAGTACAAATCTGATGGTACCATCGACCGTTACAAAGCGCGGCTCGTTGTCCGGGGCTTCTCCCAAGTCGAAGGAGTTGATTACCATGAGACCTTCGCCCCGGTCATTCGTTTCGAGTCCATCCGTATCCTCCTAGCTATCGCCACGTGGCTAGATATGGAAATTCACCACTGTGACGTTAAGACCGCCTTTCTAAATGGTGAACTAGAGGAAGAAATATATATGCAGCAACCTACCGGGTATGTAATTCCAGGGAAAGAGCGCCTGGTGTGCAAGCTGAAGAAAAGCTTGTATGGTCTCAAACAGGCCCCCCGGTGCTGGAATCACTCGATTCACCACTACTTAATTTCTATCGGTTTTCGACGCTTGTTGACCGAACCTGGCATCTATGTCCGCACTCTCGATGGTTCGCCCGAATATATCGGGCTCTATGTTGATGATTTGATCATTATTGGCAAATCTGAGGAGTCTATCGCCCGTCTGAAACAGCAACTTTTCTCACGGTTTGATATGTCCGACCTTGGTCCACTTGAGTACTTCTTGGGTATCAAAGTCACGCGAGATCGTCAACAAGGCACACTTCGACTTGATCAAAGTCGCTACATTCGCCAACTCCTCGCCACCTTCAACCTGACGGACGCCAAGGTCCCTTCGATTCCCTTGCCCACTTCTGCTCAGCTCAGTCCTTCTCCAGATGATCAGCCCGGTGACGCACACGAGTTTCGCAGCCTAGTTGGCTCTCTCATGTACACACTCGTTGGCACTCGCTGCGATATTGCGGCCTCACTTGGTATGCTCAGTCAATACCTGAACCAACCTGCTGCCAAACACGTTACGGCCGCTCGCGGTGTTCTCCGATATTTGGGAGGCACCGCCGATCATAGTCTTCTTTTCACCCGTACCAGTTCACTCACCTTGGAAGGGTATTGTGACGCTGATTGGGCTAGCAACAAGGACACCCGCCGGTCTACTTCCGGCTATCTCTTTAAGCTGGCTGGCGCTGCCGTCTCATGGAAATCCGTCAAACAACACTCGGTCGCTCTCTCCACTACGGAAGCCGAATACATCGCTCTCAGCGAGGCGATAAAGGAAGTAATGTGGATTCGCACGCTGTTAGAAGAACTGGGTCACACTCCCGAGGGTCCGACCCTTATTTTTGAAGACAACCAGGCATGCATTCATCTTGCTAAAGACCCCACGAATCATAGTCGTGCCAAGCACATCGACATCAGGTATCACTTTATCCGTGAAAAAATCCTACAGAAGGACGTACTTACCCTTCAGTACCTTCCCTCTGAAGCCATGATCGCCGACATCTTAACGAAGGCGCTGCCGTCGGCGCGGTTCCAACGCTTACGCCGCGACATGGGTTTGGTTCCGCTTTCCTCCCCTAGTGTGAGCGACTAGGTGAAAAGGTGGGGTGTTGAACAAGGTTAGGGTTTCACCTAGCCGCCTGGCTGTTGCCTCGGGTAGGCCGAGGTGGCCTACCCCTGAGAATATGCCATATCCGGATTTGCGCAACCAAATCCGGTCATTCTCGTGATCTTTGGTTTCTTCTTCTCCTCTCGGTTCCGTCTAAGTTGTCGTCGCCTCTTCTCTTCTCGGTTTCCTCTCGGATGTCGTCCTCTCGGTTTCCTCTCGGATGTCGTCCTCTCGGTTTCCTCTCGGATGTCGTCCTCTCGGTTTCCTCTCGGTTTCCTCTCCGATGTCGTTCTCTCGGCTTCCTCTCGGATGTCGTCGTTTCTTTCTCTTTTTGGTTCCTTTGCTTTTGTTTTTTCGTTGCTGCCACTTTCTCACAGTGGCATGTTCTTGTTGCAGCCGGTCGGACATAAATAGAGGTGTCTGTCCCACCGACCGGCTAGTAGTTAAGGAGTGAAAATAAGCATCCAATAGATTATGGAGTCTACTAGAGTTTTCGTCGACAATGTCGACACCTATCTGTCCCGCATCCCAGCTATCATCGCTCAACAGTATATGAAGGCTTATCTCTTTCTGACTGCTTGAGATCCCAATTTATCATTTCTATAAAGATGATTAGGTAATAGTGTGTCGAATATCGAATATCGGCACGATATGACGAATATTCGATCCGACGGTCGGAGATGATTCCAATAACATTCGCTATTCGTATTCGAAGCTGGTGGAATTGCCAATATCGTATTCGACGCCGATTATCGGTCGAATAATATTCTATAAGTCGAATATCGTCAACCCTAATTGACAATAGGTACTTGGGCATTCATGTACATTGTGCTTCACGGTGAGCTGGGTCGATGCAAAGGAGATCTTGATGTATGTCGCTCACGGGGCCGCTCCGGTTTCAGATTGAAGTCGAACGGTCTGCAGGAAACGATTCCCTTGCATCAGCGTCAGTATCAGGAAACAAGGAGAGGACCTAGCCTGACCCATTAGTCTTGGAAACACTCTCGCCCCTGAATTCCTAAACTCGGCCATTGGTTAAGGGTTCAGGATGCAAATGCAAGCTCTAATGCAGATGCAACTTGTCAGGGCAGTCACCACTGTCACTCGGCGAGTGCGAAATTCAGGAAAAGACAGCATCATTTGTGCTCTGTGAATCCCTGCTTGATTTATCTTACCGTCGCGTGTAATTTAATTGAACAGCGCAGCACTTTTCTGCAACTAGTTTCAGGGTCAGCTGACGTTAGAGCGACGGTTTCAAAGCTACAGTGCTGCATATGTTCCGGTTTCTGACGGATTTCTCCAGAGTACAAAACGCCGATACCTTACATAATCGGTACTCAGAGTAGTTCCCCACACTTTGATGGTAGCAATTGGCGGTGACCATAGCTCAAGAATATCATGCTGCACAGTGTGTAAATGTGACAAGATTAGCCCTAGCCCTCGGCGCCGGTGGGTTGATAGCGCCTTGTTTGGCCTTTGTTTGGTCCTGGGTGGTCTGGCAGTTATAATAGGACTTATAGGAGTGGCTTGCCCTCCCTGTCAGGCCAAGGAAAAGACCTGGTCTTCCAGTATAATTTTTTTACGTTGTCTTGCCTTGACTTGATATCGTATGATATCATATATGATAATATATATTACAATATGAATTAAACAATTTATACACTTTTTTTGACTTTTATACTTGATAAAAAATTGCAATTATAATAAGTTATCATATAACGCAGGATGTCACAGTCGTTGGGACTAACCTGCATGTACCACAACGTATTCCACAAGTGAGTAAGCCACACCTGTATGAGAACGCGACCAACTCAACTTCTCATCAATGCATCCACCAATTGAGATTCAATCAACAGATTCTGAACACAGAGTATCCTTGGCAATGCAAGCTATCAATAGAGGCTAAATTCAGAGCAACCGATTAGTTGCAAAGACGTACAAGGTCGATCGTAACACTCAGACGACCACGCGAAGGTATCCTTCACGACGCGATTCTATACCAAATAATTTAAGACTCACGCCTAATGAGGAACATTTATCGTTCAGCACATCCTCGACATGGATTTGCGAGGATTTTCGCTTCGTCTAGTTAGTGTATGGCCAATCAACTGCTTGACGGAAATGGTCGTTACAAGCTTAGAGAGATATTCTCGTCCAAAGAGGACACAGCCAGGCAATCGAGAAGGTCACCGTGATTGATGGCGTTAGCTCTCAGGGCTGGGCGATCCCACCCTTCCTGATCGCGGGACAACATCACCTTAGCTCATGGTATCTGGAAAGTAATTTACCACATGACTGGGTGTTGAGCAATAATGGCTGGACAACATATCAATTAGGATTTGAATGGATTGAGCACTTTGATCGCCATACCAAAGGCCGTACGATTGGCACCTACCTCTGCTCGTTCTCGATGGTCATGGAAGTCATATTTCGGCTCAATTCGATCAATTCTGCAAAGACAATAACATCGTTACGCTTTGTATACCTCCCCATGCTGGATGCTTTGGGCCGCTGAAGAAGGCGTACGGAAAACAAATCGAAAATTTATGAGGGTTCATATCAATCAAGTTACCAAGCTCGAGTTTCTCCCCACGTTTCGGGAAGCTTATCAAGTCTATGCTTTTTAACTCTAGTAACGTGCTAGCTCATCTGGATCTAGTGCCAGGACGTACTACACCTTAAGCCTGGACTCCTCTTGGTCGTCGAAAACACATATACTAAAGCGGATCTACAGGCGCAAACAGATCTTCTCAAAGATCGAATAGCAAGGTACCAAAATAGTTCTCCAACCCCAATCAATGAGGCTCTAGATCAACTTATCAAGAGTGCCGAGATGATGATGATGAGTTCGTCCGTCCTTCTTCAAGCGGAGGTAGAAGCATTACAAACGACGAATCAAGCGGCAAAAGAGATGGATTTCTCTTTTCATCTGACAACCACTCCAATAATCCGCCTAACAATCCCGCTCACTAACCAAGGTCAAACTTTCTACGAAGTTTATCTTTCATTACCAATCTTTGTGGCGCAGCCAACTGAAGTGTTCTAACTCGCAACCTAAAGCAACGACATCATCTTCTCGCAGTACGTCAGGCGGAAACTCATTGTTACCGCTTAAAATCTCTGACTGTTCGAAGTGGAGAAGGACCAGCCTTCGCTCTTTCGTTAGAAGAGCGCGCAAAAGCCAAATCTCCGTGGATTACGCCACACGAGTGTATCTGGTACAAGACCTCTTCACCTCTCGCACCATCCAATCTGTTTGAGATTCGCTCAACTCTCCTGGAGCATACCACGATAATGGCCAGCCATCAATATAACTCCATCAGGATGACTTTAACGGTTTGATCGGATTCCCTTGGTCGGTTGGCGAATTGATAAGCAAATCCGCCGTAGAACATGGAAACCACACTACCTTGAATTGAAGATAACGCTGTAGGCCGCGACCTCATGTTCGCAACAGCGCGACGTCACGATTTGCCTAAATCTCGCAGGAGCATTATCGGCTGCTAATTCTTCGACTGGAACAAAAAGTGGATTGAAGAATTTCGCGACAACTTGTTTTTCGACTGGGCAAGATACAGTTGAGGCCATTTGGATCTCCACGAAACGATCTGCGAGCAACGGGATTTTCGGATGATCCTTAATTCGAATCAGTACCGTTTCATCGCCTTCTCATGCGCGGAGGTGAACGACGTGCCATGAGCGTAGATGTTCTGATGTTCCCCGACGTTGTTGAGTGCTCGCCACTCTCAATAGAGGTGGTAAATCGAATTGGTTTAGAGGAGCATACGTGGAGACACTCGCCATAACAGTATGGCGTGCGACGTGGTGTAAATCAGGGCTGTTGGCTGATTGGCGGATTGGCGGATTTGTATCGGTATCCCGCCAAATCCGCCAGTCCCCAGATCGGCGGATATGTCGGATAATGGGTGAAGCTCAGACAAAATTTGTGGGAAGTCCAAAATATCTCATGCCCCACAAGGACCCCACGATAAAATAAGATTGACTGAATATAAGTCAAACGTAGTCTGAAAGGGAACCGGTCCTACAATATTATATGAAATAGTGTGCATATCCAGAAGAAGAGGACTTCTATATATTTCTATCATCATTTTTTCGGCATGCTATCCATCAACATCAATGATTGTTTCGCCATTCATCGCATATCTACGTACACCTAGAATATCCCTTCCGTATTGAACATCCTCTCAACAGAGACTTACAGGGGCAGAAATGGCGAAGTAGTCTTGGTTGATGTGTAAGTGTCTCCTTTCCATTTATGCGCTCCACACTTCAGTTACGGTCACCATCACTTGGTCATGGACTACCATTTCGACTGAGTTTGATGACGCGCCTCGTCGTCGGTTGCGGTCTCTCCTCCCCCCACCGTCTACGTCCACGACCACAACATGACGTTATGGCCCCGTCGATGTCCGATGTAAAAATCAGGATCGGCAAAGCTGCTGTGATCATATACTTACTTGATACTGCTACGTACACCATGTAGAAATTAAGAATCGATCGTCTTATTGATTGAGCAAACTTTTAAGGCGGATTGGCGGATGAGTATCCTCCACACTCTTGAGAGGCGGATACGGATGCGGATACATATCTCCCAACTCCAGAACTCTTCTGGCTGCGTATATCTGGGGTAAACGGGAACAAGTGACTACATCGACAGCTGCAACGCGGCACGGCAGTGGTTGTCTTAATTATGACGTGCGCACAATTTTCTTAGTCATTCGCGACAGCAATCGTGGAGAATAGGACGGAGGTAGCTAAGCTCCGCTCGCATGCGCACGCATGGGTTATTGGGCTTCAATTCCGTTGCCATTCCGTTACTATGAGTCAGCGACGTGGTCCGATTCTAGTGCACAATTTGCTTCCAGTCACTTGGAATTGTTGCCAATGCATCATATCAATGCCAGAGAAATATGAAGGGCAGAATCCTCAAGCAGAAACACTTCATGACTGTTATGAACAAAATTTTAGCTATGGTAGCAAGCGATATTCCCTACAATAGAGTTGTGGGCGAGACTGCATATGGATGAAGTTCCATTTGAACTCGGTACGTTCCACAACTCCATCCCAGGGTAAGGGTCGCGGTCCTTCCCCGCTGCACAAAAATAATTGCCAGAATCCCGACGCCGCCCAGGGGTCGTTGCTGACAAGTGCTGTCAACGAAGCCCCAGAGACCACTGTAGCCACAGTCTTCGCTCCGACTGCTTCAGCATACTGCATCAGACAGTCCACTCAAGTTTCCGAGAGTATTGTCGGACTAGATGGTCAATGATGTCCCGGAACACGCAGCAGAGCCAACCTGGTGACATCCCAAAAATGTTGGCTAATCGCCGTACCTAATCGGATACGCGAGGCGGCGAAGAAGGATGCAAAGGGTCATCAAGGGTTCTGGACGGACGCGCTGAGTCCATTGAAGTTGATCCAGTCGAAGGTGAGACAGAATTTCGTAGATTTCAGATTTCGTAAACCTGAAAACGTACTTCACTCTGTCATCGTCCATACTGTCGAGATCGAAACTAACAGTGACATCATATGATATTGGTGGGCGGTTGGGACAATCGGGCTGCTGAGTTTGGATCTCAGCCAGGACGTTGCAACTCCGCGCTCTCGAGAGGCCCGAACAAGCTGTCTATCGTTCATACGTCCAGCCATTGCTACTGCAAGAAGCTGCCTTTGACTATGACGAGCTAGGAGATAATTGGTGTGCGTGATGGACTGCATGGTGTTCGCAGGTTTGTAGAGTGTCGGGTCAGGGAAGTGCTAAGCTTTCTGTGCCAAGTAGTGGATTAGCACGTGTGGAATGGCTGGAGAGGATCCTGCGGGAATTGACTCGAAAGGGTTCAGGGGAGCCCTGAAACCCCGAGGACGGCCAAACACATATAAGAAGAAATCCCCCACCAACCATTCCTACTGCTGAAGAATCCCTTCGATCCTCCAGCACCCACGTCACCCCTCTACACACCAACAAGTACCCCTCACCGTCATCATGGTCCACCTCGCCCAGATCCCCAACGAGGAGGCGGTCTCCAAGCCACTTGTTGAGGGCCTCGAGAAGCTTGAGATCGCCCCCGCTGAGGACAATTGCTTCACCACCAGTGTCTACGGCAGCAAGTTCGCGTCCAGCGACCTACCCAAGTACGAAATGCCCGAGCATGAGATGCCCAAGGAAATCGCCTACCGCATGATTAAGGACGATCTGAGTCTCGACGGCAACCCTATGCTGAAGTATGAGAAGAGGTTGGATCGGTATACATAGAAGACATGCTAATTGGGTGCTGCGCAGCCTGGCTTCCTTCGTCACCACCTACATGGTAAGATCCCCCTTTTCTTTGTTCTATCGCCCTTTTAGACAACAGCTAATTGATCCCCCCCCTGACAGGAGAAAGAAGTCGAAGACCTCATGACCGAATCCTTAAGCAAGAACTTTATCGACTACGAGGAGTACCCACAATCTGCCGACATCCAGAACCGCTGCGTGTCCATGATCGGGCGGCTCTTCAACGCCCCTACTGGGGCTGGTGCTGCCGCCGTAGGCACCTCGACCGTCGGCTCCTCCGAGGCTATCATGCTGGCCGTGCTGGCGATGAAGAAGCGCTGGCAGAACCAGCACCGCGCAGCCGGAAAGGACGTCAGCAACCCTAACATCGTCATGAGCTCGGCCGTGCAGGTCTGCTGGGAGAAAGCCGCGCGGTACTTCGAGGTCGAGGAGAAGTACGTCTACTGCACGAAGGACAGATACGTGATCGATCCGGAGGAGACGGTCAAGCTGGTCGACGAGAATACCATTGGCATCTGTGTCATCCTGGGCACGACATATACTGGGGAGTACGAGGACGCCAAGGCGGTCAATGATCTTCTGATCAAGAACAACATCGACACCGTCATCCACATCGATGCGGCGTCGGGCGGCTTCGTTGCCCCTTTCGTGGTGCCCAACCTCGAGTGGGATTTCAGACTCGAGAAGGTCGTGTCTATTAACACCTCCGGCCACAAGTACGATTTTCCTGTTTAATTCCTACTTCCAAAATACTAATTAGTTCCACAGGTACGGCCTCGTCTACCCCGGCGTGGGCTGGGTCGTCTGGCGCTCCCCCGAGTACCTCCCCCAGGAGCTCGTGTTCAACATCAACTACCTCGGCGCGGACCAGTCGTCCTTCACCCTCAACTTCTCCAAGGGGGCGTCCCAAGTCATCGGCCAGTACTACCAGCTCATCCGCCTCGGCAAGTACGGCTACCGCGTCATCATGTCCAACCTCACCCGCACCGCCGACTATCTCTCCGACTCCCTGCACCAGCTCGGCTTCGTGATCATGTCGCAGAAGGGTGGTGCAGGCCTCCCGCTCGTCGCCTTCCGCCTAGACCAGTCCGCCGACAAACACTACGATGAGTTCGCACTGGCGCACCAGCTGCGCGAGCGCGGCTGGGTCGTCCCCGCGTACACTATGGCCCCGCACACCGAGGACCTGAAGATGCTGCGCGTCGTCGTGCGCGAGGACTTCTCCAAGTCGCGGTGCGACCAGCTCCTCACAGATATTAAATTGTGCCTGCAGGTTCTGGACGGCATGGACAGGGAGCAGATCAAGACGCGGGAGCAGTACGTCAAGCAGCACGTCAGCAACAGCCACAAGGCGCGGCACGGGCACCACCACTACAAGAATGAGAAGCACAGTCTGCAGGGTAAGACGGGGAAGACGCATGCTGTGTGTTAAGGTGGGAGGTGTGGGGTGATTCTATACACCTAGAGTACGTTAAGATGCAATATTGGAGGATGGTGAGGACGGGAGGAAAATTTACGTTTTTCAAATACTTGGAATGAATGGAAAGGTAACGCAATCATGGAATGGGATACGAGAGATTATTGAAAAACGAGTGCTGAATTTTTTGCATAGCTTAGAGAGCGTAGGAACGAACGAATCTGATTCCTTTCACGCCGTATATCTCCTACTGCGCGTGGTCCCGTGTAAGATTCTGACGGTGCAACTTTGGATACTCGCATCGCCAAATCCTCTCTGCCCGGCGCCCATGTGTCCCGTAGTTTGGCGGCCAGGTGTAGGACACTTGTGTCCAACTTTTCGGCAGGATCCGCATCGTCGCACCCTTTCTGCCTATCAGCTGCCGGTTGTAAAATCTCAATATGTATGCTAGTATTCTAGTCTGACGGTCTCACCGTTAAAAAAGAAGGGTATCACGTATTTCTATTTAACAGAGGGATTCTTCCATCAGAACTTCGATTAATTTGGGTTGCCTGCTGTGCTAAGTTCCATTCCTTCAGGAAATTGCGGTCTTCTGCCCTTGCTGGTTGCCTTTGAGTAAAAGGCTGAGTGATGCGTGCGTAGCTTTGAATAAAAGGCCGATAGAAATTGCAAACCCCAAGAAAGACTTGCAGATCGTGAAAACCCTTTGGGGGATGATTCTTCCATTCGTGAATGGTTTTGATGCGCTCATGGTCCATGGAATTCCTTCTTTGCTAACAACAAACCCAAGGAAATCGATTTCGTCTTTATAGAATTGACATTTTGATGGTTTGGTGTATAGCTCTGCTTCGCGCATAAAGCTTATGTCTCATTTAGTTCAAGCCGGCGACGAGAACGGGATCGTGGACCTTCGCCAAAGTCGCCTTCACTATCAGTGCCGGTATTCAGCGCGTGATAATCAAGACGTTTCGCTCTAGGCGGGCGCTGTTGTGTATTCTGAGATTGAGAACTGGACTCCATCTTATTTTGGGAAACGACAATGATCCAATAGCTTTGCTTTATCACTGTCAAGTTGCAAGATTTGGAGAGGATGAATGCACCTGAGACCAGAAAGAGCAGAGGTAAGAAGTGGTAGAATAGCTGGAGAAGATCTTGATCCATATGCATTTGTCGGCCTCCTCGCCGTCTTATATAGTACAGACTTCTCATTCACTATACTGTAGAAGGAAGTAAATTTACATCGCTTAAATGTCCTGAACATTGGAGGAATTATTACTCATTCTGGCTTAGTCTCCGACTAGTTCAACCAATTACAGGATTGGGATCCAACCTATGGCGAACCCAAGGAGCAGAACGCAAAGGAAATATGTATGCAAGATCCGCTTTTGGACCAAGAGAAGAGCCAATAGAATCCACGACCGAGACCATATCTCCGGATATGGTCAGTCGATGCTGCGGCTCAGAAGCTACGCTACGAAAACCGGAGGAAATTGCTACGTCCTCGAAAAACAACTGCGTAGATATGGTTGCTTACTATGACTATCTAATTCCCGGCACTGCCGAAAAATTCAATACCTGTCTCGATAATAATTTGCTTAGTAACTTTATTTACGTGTTTTATCCGTATCTGCCTAACGTCTATCCGTATCCGTATTCTTTGACGGATATCCGCGGATATATCCGTTATCCGTGTATCCGTGCCGATCTCTATTCGACTATTTATTCGCAAATCCTGAGCAGTACTAATAATATTCGTTATTCGCCGAATATTCGCATGTAATAATGTGCTCCGGCACACTGAGGGCTGACTAGATTCGTGACTTGCTACCCTTACCCTATGCCTCAGACCCTTCAAGACTATGCCAAATAGTCAACGGTCGCGACAATATGAACTGTAATAAATTATGGGGAATCATGGGATTTAAACCAACCATTCCTCTTGATTAGCACTGCTTATGAGTTTCAGGGTTTCAGGGGTTTTCAAATAAAAATGCGAATAAAGAATATTCGGCGAGTAATATTCGCAATTTTATTCGTTACGCGGATACCCTGCGAATAATATTCGTTATTCGTTATTCGCAAATGCGAATATTAGGAACTGCCCTACGTTCCTCGTATAAATCATACGAGTGATAGTACAGAAGCAATTCTCTCTACATTTTCAGGGGAGACCCCAGATCATGGATACTCGCCCCGCCAATATTGTAAATTGACTCGCTGGGGAATCTGCTGCCTGAGTGTGGCATTGTTTACGTCTGAGAGTCTCTGTCAGATTGGTTCGGCGACTCACTTTCGGTGAGTCACTCCTATAATAGTTATGAGTGGGATCAGGGATCAGAGTTCTTTTCTATACGGTAAACAGTGCATGTGAGGCCGAGGATTCCTGCGGGGAGGCTTTAACCAAACAAACGTTAACCCTTTCCCTAGAATTTAACCTAAGATGATCAGCTGTAAACAAGGCCAGTTTCGATCATAGTCATGTTCCCAACTTTTCTTCACTCAGCTCTTTTTCCCCAAATGTCAAATATTTCCCCTTCCAGGACTATTTGTGTCAATTATGCTCGCGCAAGATAATAACGAGTTGCTAATTCCACCAGTTGTGACTATGCCATCCGTAACGCCACCTCCACCACCGTCGGATCCGCCTACGCAGCTAGACGTGGACAGAGCGCTACTGTATAAAAATATGGTAGAATCATCTTTATCTGGTATGCAGCCGTGTAATGGCAATAATACTATTTATCACATCTAATTCTGCTATAGTTGCTCGTTGCCATGCTACAGCAGAGGATGTTGCTAGTGCCGCTACCTATTACGTACGCGTCCGCCAACGATATGAGCAGAGTCTCGGTAAGTTCACGCCGGTCGATAAATTATACCTTTCTAATATGTAGTGAGGCCTGGGTGATATCACTTTGGCTGATGCAGTGCGAGAGTTCAGACAATATTTCCATGACCTGAATGATAAAATCGATCGCATGGATCGACGGATTACGACAATGGATCGACGGATTACGACAATGGATCAACGGATTTCCGGTAAGATTGACCGCCTAGAAGAACAGATGATCCGCCAGGTGGACACTACAAGCGTACTGGTGCAAAATTCTGTGGCAGGAATGGATTCAATGTTGCAGACTTCGAGGCAGCAAGCAATCGTATGTATAGCGCGCAAGTGGATTTCTTGCTTGTTGGCGACATGATACTAATTTTCGTTTCAGAACTTAACCGTGAGCGATCGAGAGGCAACCGGCCCGGAACAGAGGTACCATTTTTAGATGGCGTAATACCATCTTCCAGAGTAAGCGAAATATTTCAAATACATGCTATCGACATTGTACTTATGGAGTTTTTAGCGGCATAGCGCCGTGAAATCAGCGGCTGATATTGATCGGCTGACCGGTAGAGAAGCGCGGACATTTGCAGCTGGGCACGGGTTCGGCGAATTGCAAGGGACAGATAATATAAAGGACCGCTTAAAGATAGCTCTGGGTTTCGTCGAGGAGTAGAAGAGCTTCGATTTGATAGATGACTGCTATGTCTTAGGCTTGCTTGATTGTTGGTTGCTATGCTGGCTCCGCAGTTCGTGCAGTAGCGGGTTGTCGGGCCATCTGGCCAGTATTCTAGTACAACAATGTATAATGTGTTGTCAAAAATTTACATATATACGTAGAGATAACTTCTCTATAGTTCTGTGAGGATTGAAATATACGAAATATGACAATACTTTGTACTGTTTTTCGTTAGAGATTCGACTCGTAAGCGACCATCATCGGGCTGGCTTGATGTCAACTTGCAATCTTGATCAAGAGTTCAAGACTCTTCAAAGCTTAGCAGAAGTGATCGAGCGACAGAATGTTGACTGTGAGCCATGGTTGTCGATCTGGTCTGTTGCGCGTAGCACCTGTGCACGCAATCGGCGCGCTTGTGTAGAGGCTCCAAAAGCTATTGCGTCCATTTTCAGGTAGCAGTGATAGTAAAAAGCAAGTAATTGTCGAATGGACAAACAGAAACTCTTGTATCTGGCCGGTGCGAGACTCCATTCATATATGACGGGCTGCGTTAGATCTGTCGCTGCTGTGATGGATTAGGGTTCACCGATAAACACATCGGCGATATCTTACAAATAATAGACTGGTGCCATTCTTCTACCAAGGAGCGCTGAGAAGATTGCGCATGCTAAATCCTTTTGACGACAAGATCTGAGGTATTCAGTTTAATGTCCCGCACCGTTATGAGCTCTATTCCGGTATACGTGTGCTCTAAATTGCCATTGCACGCTTACGTTGGCGGGGTCATTCGGTTGATCGTCACTTTAAGCGACATGGGATATAAAGTTGGCATTTACGTCAATGTTTGTTCGATTTTCGTTTGGAGCCTGCAGTGTTAACATTATTTTCGTTTTAGAAAACCACTTCCAACAGCGGGACCCTTATGGAGCGCATTCGCCTAATTGGCAACAGGTACCTGGGCAGAAGTACTACTACAAGTTGCGGAAATGATTGAAAAGCGCGAGGAGCCGCACCTCCACAGTCGTTCCGTACTTCTCAATGGGCAGTCTGCTACTCTTCTAGTCCCACTTTTAGTTCAGAACTTGATTAAAATTTCCGGGCAGTCTATAGATCATGCGAATGACAGTTTTGCATTTCTGTGGCGGCTTAGAGTTCAACATTCAACAGCCCGCAAGTTAAATCTTGCGCGAAGTGTGCAATTTTGGTTCTGAGCTGTGTGATGGGTCAGGTGGAAAGTAATTAATTCGCAATTGACATTAAATCAGACTACATTGAGTAACTATCAAGACAATATGCGATATCAAACAACTTCTCGTCTGCCATCGTACTGGAGTCTCGGATATCTGTGTGTATTTTGCGCCAGCAGATCTATGCTACATGGGTGGTAATATATTAGCACATACGTCATGTCGTTTTCGAGGATCTTTGCTCGCGTTGTCACAAGGCAGGGCTGGGCTAAGGCTAGGCTTGAAGGACACATCCAGGCAAGGACTTGGGATCTAGGAGCAAGGAACAAGAATGTATATAAATATACAAACTAGGAGACTCCCATACCTTCTTCATCTTGACTTCTCGGGCAGGTATGGAGCTCTTTGTGCTCTTGTACCGAGGTTGTGATCTTTCAGAAGATGGTGGGAGTATAGTGTCGCACTGAAGTATTACTTTCTCGTTCGCAGCGTGGATATAGAAACTAGGAGATTTCCCTTGTCCTGACGACGAGGACGAACACCTCGTTTATAACCGCCAGGCAGCTACTTTTCATGTGCTGGTTAGCTCCGACACAACAAACGAACATGAACAATACGACCGAGCGAGCACGTGCCCAACTCGTCGCAAGCACCAACCCTCGCACGAATCAAACACAACGACTACTTTGCTATCAGGAGAAAGAGGACGCCTCACAGCAGCCAGTAACTCAGAATGCTCCATAAGCGGGCTCTGGTGGTCTGTTGTTCTCGTAGGTAATAAGAGCACTTATTCGCGCCAGCACCATCCCCGATATACTTCCGCAATGCACTGACACGGTTGATGAAAGAGGTTGGTTATGTAAGTATAACCCCGATTACGAAAACGGAGAAGTTCAGTAAGAGTATTTCCAGAGAAGTTACGGGGCACGAAATTCTTATCGCCCAATTTGGGTACCAAAGTGGATCCAGATCTGTACGTAGATAAGCCCAAGTATAGCCAGACTATCTGTAGATATGCATTATTTTGACGACTTATCTAGAGTTATGGCATTTTTGATATTATTTTGATATTGAATTTATCCTTTCTATTCAACACAAACAGGACCCAAAATAACATATGTACTATAAATAACCTATTTACAATTCCGCTGGTTGCTCAGCGGTGCGCTCTCTTACATACCTCCACAACATCATTATACATGACAAACATTCGGATCCACCAACTGCAAGCAGCTATTCACTGCATCAAGCATATCCTGAGGAGACAATCTATCCGCTCCATCCGATTCCAATTCGGCAACCATCATCGGCCACTGCGAAGCCAATAAAAAAATTCCATCGCGTCCACGTTTCCTGACCGGGAAACCAAACAGCCACTGTAGACCACATCCACACGCCGCATTTGACCATATACGAACAAATCCTTCCATTTTTTCCAAAACAGATCGAACCTCTGCGCGTGTGCTAAAGGAAGTGAGCGACATCAACATGTACGTCGGCGTAGCATCAATTCCGTGCTTGATTAAAACTTGTCTCGTGGAATAACGTCAGCCCAGACCAGAAGGAAGCGGGTACCGCGATAACAATTGTAGTCTAAGCTAGCCTGAACGCAACCTCGGTAGAGCACGGTTAACAGCTCGGGTTTAATTAAATTCCTCTAATCTCACCAGTAGAGCACATGTTCGTAGAAGACAGCATATCTCCGCAAATCGTTATCGATCACTCGCTCCCATACTATAACCTCTCGAATCTCCGCGCGCTGCTTCTCTTCCGGAAGGAACTCTTTGGATAGTCGTGACAGCGAGCATCATGTGAACTGCTCAATCAAGCTATCCGTATGTGATCGCACAGAAACTTCGTCGGCGGTCAAAGCATGGGCTACCTGCAGAAATTCCAGCAGTCGTCGCCAGTTAGATTGGTACCGCGGAATCGCCAAGATATAATGCTATTGAAATCTCTGAGAATTACGTCAGTTGGTCCCTTAAACTTGTCTTACTACGCTTTCGAGAACGACGAAGTTCGTGAGGGGCGCTATGCGCAAGTTCTGGACATCATCCTCGGTGCCTTGGCATATGAATCCTTCGGGAATAAAAGGAGTAATAATGTGTAGTATCCTTGTCCTGCTCTGCACAAGTTTCCATGACTTCACACTAACAATTCTAATTCAGCCATGATATCTTCAGCGCTTGTCCATGTTATTCCTTGTCGCCAATGATTCCCCTCCGTCGCCGTCCCAGTAAGGGAACCCTTAGCTGAAGAGCCTGAATCACGTCGTTCGTCCGTAATTGAGTCTAAGAATAGCCAATCTTCCGGAGTCAGATCCGGGAAGGAATAGGTACTCAAGAGCAAGTCGATTGAGGCATGGTCGGCTGTGGGGTCCGGGATTTGCGTCTCATTGTCCGTCACCGCGTCGGGAACGGAGTCGATAGACGAGATAGAGGCCGGGAATTCACTTCCGGAGATCTTGTGGCCCCAGTCGATAAACGGCATGGTACCCCCGGCGAAAAGGTCGAGATTGGTTGTTAACGATGAGTAATTGGGAAGAAGTGCTGCCGTTGTGGGGCCTGTCGCTGTCGTTGATATGTCGGATGCGAAGACCTCTCGTTGACCCTTGTCCACATCGTTCGTGGAATTCTCATCGATCTTGAGGCCCAAGTCGATAAACGGCATGGTACCCCCGGCGAAAAGGTCGAGATTAGTTGTTAACGATGAGTAATCGGGACGAAGTGCTGCCGTTGTGGGGCCTGTCACTGTCGTTGATGTGTCGGATGCGAAGACCTCTCGTTGAACCTTGTCCACATCGTTCGTGGAACTCTCATCGATCCAACTCTCTGTGTGTGTCCCCTGCGAATACTGCCTTGGTGTAACTCCCTTGACTTTCTTAAACACACGATGAAAATGCGAAGGTGTCATATTAGCTGCCGCTGCCAGGTCGGCTAACTTCGGTTTTTGACTACCACCGGCATCAATGACCCGACAGGCCTTCTCCACGAGTCCTAGGCGCGGATCCGTCATGACGTCCAGTTCGGGCTTGCAGCGCTTGCAGGCCCGGAAGCCGGCAGATTCAGCTTGAGCAGGCGTGTCGTAGAATTCGACGTTAGCACGACGAGCGAGACGGGCGGGGCAGGATGGACGACAGTAGATCCTGGTGGACCTGACGGCGTAGACGAACGTATTAGCCGACTGATCCCGAACCACGACGGCTTGCCAGCGAGACGCAGGCGTTGTGCACATGGTAGAGAACGAGATGCTGCTAATGATTTGAGAAGTAATACTGTCTTCAATTTTCATGTAGATACGATCGGTATAGAGGTGAAGAGGTGATCGGTGGATCAACGAGGAGCACAAGTCTGCCAACCAAGAGTCCTTCCGTCGTGCCAGTGTCGACATTAAAATAGCCGTCGTAGTCGATTTCATAGCCCGATGGCCGTTAAGCCGCTACTAGAATTGCATCATGTAGTTCAGGAACCTAACCCCAATTTAAGGTTAGATATTCGCCACGGGGCAGTTGCCATTTCTTTGCATAAATGGCGGGCACGACAACCCCGTCTGATTGGCCAGTTCTAGGACAAAGTTGAGCAATGACACTTATAGATTTCTTGGGGCACAAGTACCTGCCCATACAAAATTACTGAGAGAATTCCAGTACTAGCCGTTGGGCAATGCCGAGTTCGGCCGGAACAGCGCCGCACGTCGGTCCGGCTTGTTCGCCTTTGAGAATCGCCGCGATTCGTTTCTCTTCAAAGTCGTTTCGGCCGCCATGATTTGTAATTAGCTAATTCTTAGAGTGCCTGCAATACCTGGCTGCATGTAGCGGGACCGATTCGCGCCAGTTACAGAACAACGTTGGAAAGAGCACCAGGACGTCCAGCGAAGAAGCAAACCGTCTTGCATGACTCACAAGCTCGGCTGGAGGAAACCTGCTACAATTCGACGGCGTCTTGTTAGAGCATTTACGTCATGAGGATGGACGGATATGGAAGACACCGCCGACAAAGTGTAGGGAGCGTGGCAGTCACTCAACGCACGCAAATCGGCAAAATTCGTATTCGGCGATGTTGCTCTCGAAATAGCCAATCACAGTGGTAATTTTTCGCTCTCTGCTCAGTCGACGAGCGTATCGCATATGGTGCAAACTCGCAGTTGGTAATTGCCACCTAGATGTGGCAAATGAGCAATCTACTAAACGCAGCAGACTTTTGCAATTGGCTAATTCTAGGACGTATATCTGGACTCCGAGCAGACAGATCGAAACGTGCTTCGACACAGAGTGGTATAAAATAGAACCAGAGTCTTTGTTCTATGATATTTGATACTGTTATCGACGTTTCATTCGCTTCGAACACACCAGCCCTAAGAACTGAACCACTTAAATCGGAACCCGGAACATAACGACTCAATGGCAACGCAAACAACCACAAATTTCACCTCCATGCATCAGACAATATCTCCCGCAATCTTCTATTGGGGAACTCCTGTTGTACTCATCACGACCGAGAACGAAGACGGCACCTTCAACATCGCTCCCATGTCCTCTGCCTGGTGGCTCGGCAACCGCTGCATGCTAGGACTGGGCACAATCTCCCAGACTACCGTCAATCTCCTTCGTACAAAGCAATGCGTTCTTAATCTCGCCTCAGACGACATGATTGATGCTGTGAATGCTCTGGCGCGCACAACCGGTGCAAAGGATGTCGCAACTGCTGAGGAACATACAGGGTACAAATACTTCAAGAGAATGAATGGATACAAATACGTACCCGACAAGTTTGGACATGCGGGCTTGACGCCGCAAACGTCCGATATTGTTCGCCCTGCACGGATTGGCGAATGTCCTGCACAGATGGAAGCGGAGCTGATGGGCGTGTATGAAATGATGCAAGACGCCGATACTCAAGGCTTTATTGCATTGGAGGTTAAAGTTCTATGCACACATGTGCACGAAAGCATCAGGATGACTGGCCATCAAAATCGTGTCGATCCTGACAAGTGGCATCCGATGATTATGAGCTTTCAGGAACTCTATGGATTACGTCCAAAGAAGATCTCGCCATCGGTGCTAGCACGAATCCAGGAGGAAGCGTACAGACCGTTTTCTAACAGAGTCCAAGTTGTTTCTGCGGAGGCAGAAAATGATATCCGAGCTTGAAGTCGGTAGTGCGACAATGAGGAAGGGATACGTTTCATGTTAGTGCCAGCGAAGAGGCGATCTAGGTTAAGGAGATATACTGGCCGATTCTCGTGTTGTGTCGAATTGTAATTTTTTGTTTTGTAGGAAGTTAGCACAGAACCATTTTACTTTCTGCATCCAGGGAGTGAGCCTTGGGCAGTAATTATGTGCGCAATAATATGATGTATACAATGCAAGCAATTTTTGCATAGGAACTATAACATAGCACACAGGCTAGTAGCAACCGGAATTGAAAACTGAGTTTTTCTGCGCGAGGTAAGTGAGTTATCAAAGAGACTGCTCTTCAGCCTTGACAATATCCCTTGCACTGTGTTCGCGGATGAATCCAGCTCTGATACCTATTGTCTTGTGCGGTAACCTTTGTACACTACAGAGTCTTCTGCAATTGTTATGGAGACTCGCAAAGATGCGGAGCTGTCCTCGAACGTCACTTACCGACGCTTAGTGTGGCTTGGCTCGGAAGGGCTAATAATAAGCTGGGCTCACGAGCAAATACAATTCGGTGTGGGCTAGTGTTAAATGGGTGCAGTCATTGCGACGATTCTCAACTCTATTCCGCATAATCACGTGTTGAGCTAAACCTAACGACCGCAACGGATCGTCCCCACGCGCGATAAAACAGAGGCGATTTGAACACTGTCCACATACTAGTTCTTGCTGTCTATTTGATTTCCATCTTCGGTACAATGGCTTCCGGCATAGCGCCACAATTTCCGATTAGTATTGCGTCACTATCGCTCGGGCGTGCGTCGCATCATGACCTCGCCGAAAAGATACACGCGGCATCTGCCGCCAGCTTCCAAGGAATAGAACTGTACTTTGAGCATTTTGAGTTGCATGCAAAGCAGTACAGGGAACTACCATTGGGAAACGCCTCAAGATTGTCCTTGAATTGGCCAATGACAGGCCCAGGCACGAAAAGACCAACAAAAATATTTACGACTGTGCGGAGCTTTTACCCGGAAATGCCAGATTGAAGTCGAAGTGACCAATGACAGGCCAAGCCGCGAGAACCTGATTGGGTAATTCCAGTATAACTCCGCATCG
Organism: Lipomyces starkeyi; assembly: GCA_018804115.1. Taxonomy (NCBI): domain Eukaryota; kingdom Fungi; phylum Ascomycota; class Lipomycetes; order Lipomycetales; family Lipomycetaceae; genus Lipomyces; species Lipomyces starkeyi. Next base: position 213,573 of record JAGJTG010000009.1, on the reverse strand, counting down.
AATTCCGGCTCTTGAATAGTCCACAATGACTATGTCTTCTGTCGCGTAGAACGCCAGAATAAATATGCCACGGAACCCAGCAAGACGCAACGAAAACTTGCTTGCAGATTATATTCAATTCCTTAAAAGTTATTCCCTAAACGACTACAATTACAATACAGAAGCAACTTGCAATATTTTCTGCCGTCGGAATGCCGTCTTTGCCAAAGAGTAGAACTATGCCATCGCTATCGAATACTTTTGAGGAGTATCGGGCTATAAGACAATCCGCGTCGTTGATCGGCTTTTTTCCGCGTCGTGGTCCTTAATCATCCCATGCCACGGGGTAGCGCATTGGCAAGGAAGATGCACAATGCGCGCTGGCAGAATTCAAAGAAATTTGTCCTTGTTCCTACGATAAATCGTCTCGTACTGACTATTGCCTTGAACAGATTTTTTCCGAATAATTTCCTTCACGCATACCAAGGCGAATACGAGCGCGCATCGAGGGAAGCGTGCAAGGGACTTCGATGATGAATTTTGCATGGATAATTCAACGTTGCTAAGAGCAGGAGCACCAGACTCGACTCGCGAGTCATTGTGGGCCCTGTAGGGTTTGAGGTATAGGGTTTTGTGCGACGCCGGCGGTTTATCAGGCACCAGGATCGATAAGGCACCGAGCTAGGCCTTATCGGGATACTTGGCGCGGTTTCCTATACCAGGCTCTGTTCACACGTCGGTCATGTCGATTCACGCGGCCTGAGCATGACCATTGGTCATTCTCCGCCTGTGCGACGGAGTCTTCATATACCGTTTGGCCTTGTCTCGTTTGCTCTTCGTCCTCACGACCTTCTCACCTTAATTGACTCAATTGATCTAGAACACCTTAGTCTGACATTCTTCTATCAGCATCTATCAGCATGGCATACGAGAAGTTCGAGCTCGAGCTCCCCCTAAAGTGCGGTGTCACTCTTCCTGCCTTTCTCACCTACAAGACCCTTGGTGACCCCAAGAATCCGGCGGTCATGATTCCGACTTGTTACACCGGTCGCATTGCCGGCACCATGAATGCCTTTATTGGCGACGACGACGCCGTCTCCCCAAAGAAGTACTTCATCATCGTAGTCGGTCTGCTCGGCGGCTCCGAGTCGTCGTCCCCCAGTAATCAGCCGGCTCCATTCGATGGCCCTAACTTCCCTAAGACCATCTACGAGGACAGCATTCACGCCCAATTCAAGCTCATGCAGCACCTTGGCGTTGAGAAGCTCTTCTGCTATATGGGCTATTCCATGGGTGGTCAGCAGGCATACCACTTTGCTACTTTGTACCCCGACCACGTTCAGAAGATCATCCCCTTGGCTTCGTCCGCGCAGACCTCGGGTTTCAACTGGAATTTCTTAGAGGGTGTCAAGTCGACCCTCAAGGCGTCATCCGACTTCATGGCCAACACGTACACCGAGCCCGTTGTCATCGGTACCACTGCCTTCGGTCGCGTTTATTCCAACTGGGCGCTGTCGTACGAGTGGTTCAAAACCAAGGCCTGGGAGGCGGCTGGATACAAGTCGTCTGAAGAGTATCTCTTATCCGACTGGGAGAAGCGCTTGAATACCTGGGACGCCCGCGACTTGCTCCAGATGGCGGTAACTTGGCAGGAAGGCGACATTGCTATCTACCACGACAATGACTACGCCAAGGCGCTCGGTGCAATCAAAGCTGAGGCGCTAGTTATGCCATCCAGAACCGACCAGTACTTCAGATGGGAGGCGTCCGTAGAGGAGGTCAAGTATCTCAAGAAGGGCAAGCTCGCCATCATTGAGACCGTCTGGGGCCACATCGCTGGCGGTGGTGTCGGTACCCGTGAGGACAATGTTTTCATCAACAAGACGATTTCTGAGTTTTTTGCTGCGGACGAAATCAGCTCGTCATTGGCGGATTCAACGTTGAATTGACCTTTGTACTGAGGAACGAAAGTTCCGTTGTGCCTTATTCTAATATTGTAATTCATTTGGTACTATCATGCAACTTTGGCGGCTTACCGGTATGCATCTATCTATATCTATACCGGGGAATCAGCTGCACACGAGCACGAAACCCGGCCCTTGTAAGCATACCAGTCAATGAGCGGAGACATCCTTCCTAAACTTACCGCAGCTTGATGAGCCCACACAGCGACAATCTTGAAAACGCAATAGCGAAAAAATTGGGTCGCAATTTATATACTAAGGCTTCACTACCATGCTACTTGATCGCGTTGTCAAGATGCACAAGATGGGACGCGAAATGGACTACCGCGACAATGGCCCAGCAAGCCCCACAATTTTATCGGCGCCCTCTCCCCGCTTTCTCGCAGTCAAATTTCCGCTCGCCATCTCCACTATTGCACTCCTCCGTCTCGACAGTCAGCTCCACAAACCACTCCACGGACCGCTCCTCTCTCATATCCACATAAACCTGTGGCACAGTGTACGATCGTCCAACCATGGCGATGGTCGCGTCTAGTAGGACTGGGTCATTAGAGCCGAGCACATTTCGCTAGTGGAGGTCCGCTCGCCAGCGACGGCGGGCAGCTCGTCTGGCGACTATCCTCCCGCGTTTACGGCGAAAGTCAAGTGCGATGAGGTCCGGGCTGTGCGTGGAAATTGCTCACGATTGGATCTGGAGTGCGCCTGGAGGAGTCCTGAGGCTACGCGGAAGGGAAGTTCTGGAGTGCGTGTATCGTGCAGTGTTAGTTCTAGATCTTCATCAGCGATCGAGTGTGTATATGAGGACCTTCTACAGAGTGAGAGCCGAATTAACGACGACAATGGAGAATTTGGACAGGACCTCGGTGACGATCACCTCAATCAAGGGAAGCCAGAGGAGAAAAGGGAAAGTTCCAGTTATATGTCCTTGCATCATAAGCTCCTACCTAACTTTAGTAGGGCAGCCTAAAATAATGCAGCTGTTGACAGATCAATTAGCCAAAACGCGTCGAGGATTTCTTCAATTACACGAAGTTCATGTGGTCAGATTCAACCACCACACCGCTCTCAGTCGCGCAAGCTCTCCAACCCTACCCGCAGCAGCCCTATCAAGACCCCATCCAAGCCAATTCTGAGCGGCGATCAGATGGCGTTTTGGAAGCGGCTGCCTCAGCAGTAGCTGCGCAACAACAACAGCGTCCATCAACGCCGCGCGTGAAAGAGTTTGATATCTGGGATTCCGTATTTGGGCTGCTGACGCTTTTCAACCCACCCAGTGGCGGATCACCCGAAGCTGTTGATATGTACTCTGTGCCGCAGAACTCAGTAATACAGGTAATGTTTACGGAGAGCGAAGTTGCACCGCGCGACACAATCGTTCTCAATACTCGACGCGTACCCATAGGCGGACAATGGAAACAGCGCCTGCCATCAGTAATGAGTCCTTCTTGACCGCTTCCTCACAAAAGTTATTCCGTATGTATCCCGGTAAGCGATTCACCGAGAAGGATTCTAACAGAAGTTAGACCGATCATCCGTGTCCGTCATGACGGAAGCGAAGTGGATATATTAATGGCACAATCCTCGACGCTAGTGTACAACTCTATCCTCGCATTTTCCGAACTGCACTACTATCGGCAATCTATGTATCGCGCCCCCTACCCACACTAAGTGTGTATTACGACATAGCGACTCGAGAAATAGAACAACTTTTACGTGTCTACCACACCGGTCGCATCCCGGATCGGACCACTATTCGAAGCATTCTCTCCGGCGTATTCTTCCTTTCATACGTGGATTTGATTCTGAGCCTGGAAGTGCGCGCATCGTCGTCGCGTCTAAGCGCCTCAGAGACGCGTTCGAGCCCGTGCGGTCGTCGAAGTGCGGCAAGGTAACAGCGATTGAATCAAGGCTGTTATCGTGGCTGCGGCTATTTGATGCGCGGGCGTGTTTAGAGTATTTTAAAAATATACTTAATATATAAATAAATACCTTCTAAAGTTAGGGAGAGATTAAATAGCCGGCAGCGAAGAACTGTTTCTTACGGAGGACTCGCCCACGCTATATTCTGCTTAAGGTATTGATCTCCATCGCAATGAAGCCTTTAGTGTCAGTGTCTGGCATTAGTCGTACCTCCCACAGGTCCGCCTCTCTGTCCGGGACAATCGGCGATACGCGGCACGAACACAATCGCAGGGATGTGGTGTCAAGCCGGAATATCCCCAAACTTGTCGCGCACCTATTTGTATCCATTAATTCCTGTATTTGTACTAAGTATAATACTCAGCGGTTGAGACCATTTTGTGCCTGTAGCACGCGCCGGGGTGTTCAATGGCCTATCATTATTTAGAACGCATTGCATTGTGTGGACGAGATTGCAGTACTCGCATGCAGCCACTGATTCGGCGATTGCCGAGCCACCAAACGAAGGACATCTGCGCAATGTTGAAGGTGCAGTCTTCATTTACGGTCATGCTAAATGCATGAAAAGGAAATGCCATTTGAATTAGTATCGTCGGTTCGTTTAGCATATAATTTCTTAAAGCTGGTAGCGTTCGAGAACAATGGACGTCAATTGTGTAAGCAAGGAAGTTCTATTTGATACGTTTCTATCGTGAATGTGTTTGATCTGTCCGGAGTCACCCGTGCACCCAAAAGTAACCAATGAACTCGTCATAACTTTGTTCGCGGCCGCAGATTCGAAAGGCTGATGATTATCACGAGTCTCAGCCAACTTTAGCAAGCGAGCGTCGCTTTGTAGTAAAACGACGTATTTGGAGCGTCCCTAGACTCCTCGGCTCGTCCGCTCGTTCAGCTTTTGGAACGCAGCCTCATCGTCGCTACAGTTGTTTTAGCTACAGCATTGGCCAATTACAAGGCTGCATTACTGATTGTCCAGATAGAGGTGGCTAATACCACTATTGTGTTTGCAGCAGGTACAGCAGGTACAGCAGGTACAGCAGGTACAGCAGGTACAGCAGGTACAGCAGGTACAGCAGGAATCGTCGGCCGGGGAGACCCATACTTTTCGACTAATTATGTCGGATATCAAATCAATCGTCCCGACAAGTTAAGAGTTTCCTACAATTATGTCGAAGATGTATCACGATCGCATGCATGCTGCGTCTATTATAGTGACAAACTTTTCAAATGCCGAAATCACATACGAAACCAGTTTAGAAACAAAGCTAAGCCGATCTCTTCTCAGATGCACTTGACGACTCGACATCTTCCTCGCTAACGATTCCAGCATTCATGTATACCGGCCTGGCGACATAAGTTTCTTGTGCTGGGAAGAAATAGCAAATGAGGTAGTAGGACAAGCCCGCGGCTCCCACGCCATAGAAAAAGCCTAGATTATACAAGTGCACCATCCCTTCCACCACGGTGTTGCTGGAGACTGTCGGGATAAAGCCGGGAAGCAATGGGACCCAGCCGATCGTAAATGCAAAGAACGCACGCCAATTGAAGCCGTATTTATACCGGTAGATGCCTTGAAAGTCATACAGCTCCGGGACGTCGTACTTTCGCTTGTGAACGAAGTAGAAGTCCGAGATAAGAATGCCGGCAAGTGGACCTAGCCAGACGGAGTAGCCAGACATGAAGTTCAAAAATGCAGGAGCTGATGTGAGAATATTCCATGGAGTCAACGCCCAGGCGCCCAAGAATGCAGCGATGAACTGGCCTCGACGAATGTTGATATATTTTGGGAATAGACAGTTCATGTCGTTGGCCGCGGCAAGAGAGTTGGCCGCGATGTTGAGACCGAGCTGCGAGAGCAAAAAGCTAAACGCACAGAAGAAAGCACCGGCACGACCGCCACGCGATGTCCAGTGGTTGATTATCAACAGAGGATCCCAAAGAATTTCTCCGAATAAGATATTCGATCCAGAGGCAGCGACTACGCCAATAAAGGTAATGACAGTAGCCGTGAAAGGAACCGCGACAGCCGTAGTGAGATGCGAATACTTGGTGGTGGAGTATCGACTGTAGTCTGGAGCATTCACCATCAATGTGACACCACTTCCAATGTTTGAATACAAACTGCCCATGAATGCCCATCCCAGTGCAGGTCCGTGCACAGTGTTGCCTTGGTTGAAAAGTGAGTTCTGACCGAGACCAGCTTTGTGGACAATCCAACCCATAATAGCCAAAGAGGCGACAGGAGTTGCAATTGCCTTGGCAAGGAAGAGCCACTTAACCCTGTGGACACCAACGTAGTGTAGTGGCAGGCAAAGCAAGAAGTAGATGACATACGCTGTCATAAACTGAGTGGTGATATTCGCTGAATTTGGAAGGTGATTCGGAACATTGTGAAATGAGGGCCATATCGCGAATAATATAGATTCTACCCGCATTAGCCATACAGAGTTAAAGAACACTTCCAAAGACAGAACTTACGAACACACTCAGCTCCGGTGTAGGCCTGAATGCCGTACCAGAAAATGGCGACGATCATACGCATGGCAATCATAAGATACGAAAGATAGTATCCAAACGAAGCACGAGCCTGAATACTGAAGGGGATGTGGTATTTTGCACCAACGACACCGTTGATCACAATAAACGAGCCGATGATAATATTGGCCAGAGCAATGCACAGCAGAGAAAGTCTCCAGGACAAGCCCACAGCCATAACTGAAGCAGCCTGGCGGAATCCGGAGACTGACAAATTATCTGAAATCCAGAAAAGAGCATCTACAGCTGTTGGTAACAGCACATCACCAAGGAAATCGAAGGAAACTTACAGTGACGGGCATGCCAGGTTCGTTTCTCGGGAGGGACAGGGTCCAAGTCTGGAGCGCGGTAAGTATTGGTCTACGGAACAATCAAGACACTCAGTCATACCATCGTTACTGTACCGTTCCTGGGAAGCTGAATCGAGCTGAATGAATTTGTTTATCCGATGCATTAATCCTCCACTATCAGAGTGAGGCGCCGTATAAGTGCCAACAGCATAATCAACCGCCGCCGCGTGCGACGAAATGTCGTAAATTTCTTTTGACTCAGACATCTCTTCTGTTTGGCTAGAAATGATGAGCAACAGCGGGAGGGAACTGAAGCATAGCAGCCAGACTTTATAGCATCCAGATTAGAGCCATCATACATCTGGTTGGTTGATTGGTTATCAGGCTCAGAGTGATGAAAAAAATGTCGCGCCGATATCAGAACAGCGAGAGGCTGACATCGCACTAACGTATGTAGCCCATTTAGCACCCTTAAATCCGTGGCATGATTCATCGGGACGACTGCTACAGTAATTGGTGGCGTACAACTAGTGGTGAGCGAGTACTGCCGATTCGGTAAATCCAGACGATGCCCGGGGTAACAGCAGTTGAGGCAATGATAGCAGTTGAGGCAATGATACCTCACAAAAGTCGACGATCAGTATGATTTTAGCGGCCAATCAGAGACCATGTCGATGCTTTCCCAACCCAAGATATGAACTTAGTTGCTTGCGATACTTGCCCGTAGAGACCAAGCTAGGACTACTGCCAGGAGGAGAAGACGTCATTAATCGTTCAGGCCCGGATTGGGACCGGTGCGCCACTTAGCATCTCATTTGAAAACGCCTCACCAACGGGGCGGCGCCGCCGCCAAGTAGTAGATTTCCCCTAACAACCGACTTCGTTCTCAATAATTGTGTTATTGAACATGTCAGGACAGATCAGCTTGCGATATGCAATTGTGAAGGTTCGGCCTTCACTTAACAGGACAAATAATTGGTGTTCAAAGATATGCCCCACAGAATCTAGCGGAGCAGAGTTACAGGTACCGGATTATAACGGCCTTAGCTCCCAAAGCATTGACTACTGATATCCATGGCCCGTGCGTGAAATTGGGTGAGTCGCGGTTGGGCGACGGCCACTTTCTCGTGAAAAGTAGCTGCTTGGCTAGACCGAGTCAGATTAATCAGTTCTTGCGCTCAGTGTATCGATCGATGATTGAACTGAATAGTGCTTGCCATAGTTAAATTGAAATCAGCCGAAACTCACTCATCAGTGTATATGCACAACTATGTAGTGGCCGCAGTTAGATGCCATTTCTAAGGTTCCACAACCATGAAGAAATTGTACTCATCAGCGCCGCTATTCCATTCTCGACCAGTAATGCCTTCTGCTCTAACTGCCACAACGGCCTATCTTGCCGTTCACCATTATTCGACGCGGGATATCGGCTCGGCAGGAGCGTCCGACCCACCCAAATGGGCCTCTTTCGCGAACTGTCAAAGTACGAACTTCCATCCTTCCCGATTGACCTAAACCATAAGAGCCGAAGTTCCTACTCCATGGGGCTTAATGGAGTAGGGCTATGACACTACGGACGTCTACAAGACCCATCAAAATGCCGGGACAGATAAGAATTCATCGTACATAGTTATATTAACCCGTAATATCTTACACCCATGAAATAGTAACACTGTCGCAACGAAGACATTCTAAATAACTAAACCGAAATCCCACATATATCCTTCGGAATTACCGACATCTAAGTAGATGACTTCTCGTTCGCAGACGACGACTCAAGATCATCGAAACTAACATTGTCCTCTACCATATACACGGGCGCATCCACGTACGTCTCCTTTGCCGGGAAGATATAGCAAATAGCATAGTACGACAAGCACGCAGCTCCAAACCCGTAGAAAAATCCAAGATCGTACAAGTGCACCATACCTGACACCGACTTAATGTTGGAGACCGTAGGGATGAATCCTGGGAGCAACGGGACCCAGCCGATAGTGAAAGCAAGGAATGCACGCCAGTTGAAGCCGTACTTGTAACGGTACATGCCATGAAAGTTGTACAACTCGTACACATGGTACTTTTGCTTGTGAACGAAGTAGAAGTCGGAAACGAGGATGCCGCAGAGCGGACCAAGCCAGACAGAGTATCCGGACATGAAGTTCAAGAACGCGGGGGCGGATGTAAGAATATTCCACGGAGTCAACGCCCACGATCCCAAGAAAGAGGCGATAAACTGACCACGGCGAATATTGATATATTTGGGGAATAGACAGTTCATGTCATTGGCCGCGGCAAGAGAGTTGGCCGCAATGTTGAGACCAAGCTGCGAAAGGAAGAAGCTGAACGCGCAAAAAAACGCAGCAGCACGACCACCGGGCGATGTCCAGTGGTTAATGATCAATAGAGGATCCCAAAGGATTTGACCAAACAAGACTTTGGATCCGGATGCCGCGACCACACCGATAAATGTGATAATAGTAGCCGTGAAAGGAACAGCAACGGCAGTTGTGAAATGCGAATACTTGGTAGCGGAATATCGACTGTAGTCCGGAGCATTCACCATCAATGTGACACCACTGCCGATGTTGGAATACAAACTTGCCATGAACGCCCATCCCAGCGCAGACCCTTGCTTAGTATTGCCTTGGTCGAAAAGTGAGTTCTGTCCGAGACCAGCCTTGTGGACAATCCAGCCCATAATTGCCAACGAAGCAATAGGAGTAGTAATTGACTTCAGAAGGAAAAGCCACTTGACCTTGTGGACACCAACGTAGTGGAGGGGAAGGCAAAACAAGAAGTAGATAACATAAGCTGTCATAAATTGAGTAGTAATGTGGGCCGACACGGGAAGGTGGTTCTTTACATTATGGAACGACGGCCAGATAGCGAAGATCATAGATTCTGCAGTCATTAGCCAAATGCGTCCAATGCAAGAACATGTAGACAGACGAGAGGACACATACGAACACACTCAGCTCCGGTGTAGGCCTGGATGCCATACCAGAAAATGGCGACGATCATACGCATGGCAATCATAACATACGCCAGATAGTATCCAAACGAAGCACGAGCCTGAATACTGAAGGGGATGTGGTATTTTGCACCAACGACACCATTGATAACAATGAATACACCCTGAATAATATTTGCCAGGGCTATACACAAAAGCGCCATTCTCCATGATAGACCGACAGCCATAACAGAGGCTGCCGAACGAAAACCAGACACTGATAGATGATCGGAAATCCAAAAGAGTGCATCTAAACAGGTTAGCAACACTCTAACGACGGTGGAGCTCAAGGCGACTTACAGTGACGGGCATTCCAAGTTCGCTTCTCTGGAGGAACAGGATCCAGATCTGGCAAATGAGAGTCAATAAGATAATACGCCGTAGCATTAAACTGAGTAAGTAGTACCTTCGTTACTATAGCGCTCTTGCGAAGCCGAGTCGAGCAAGAAGAACTTGTTTATTCTATGTAGCGCGCCACCACTGCCAGTGTTGATGGCAGTAGCAGAGCCGACATCGTAATCCACCGCCGCACCAGTAGAGAGGTTGTAAGTCTCCTTAGACTCCGTCATTTTCAATTAAGCTGCGACGATACCGGCAATCAGAAAATAGGTGTTGAAGTGCAGGCGGCTGGGTGCCTTTTATACTACAAGAGTCATTCTGACAGCTGCTTTTAGGCTTATCGGTCCCACCTTAATTGTATCACGGCGACTAGTGGGACGACTCTAGGGGCAGCCACAACGGAGCCAGCGATAAGGTTAGCTGCGACAAAGTAGAAAGCCTTCAGTTTAGAGTGTGAAAGAATTTACCGGACGCCTCTCACACACTAATCAGGCTCCATGCGTAGCGTGATTAATCGCGGGCTGGACAGTGACGCCTGACTGGCCGAGTGGCCGAGTCTTGTCCCGATAGTCTTCCGAGAGATAAGCAGACCAGACCATCCGCGATTACCGCGTGGCCTTTTGTTGCCCTGCATCCTTATCTGTCGAGCAGAGGCCAAGTGAGTGCGTGCCCGACAAGAACCCAGGTAATTTGCAACCACTTTTCTGTACATATTGTTTACTTGTTTTAATGATTGCAGAAGACATTGATTGATATACGATGACTCTGGATTCCGAGAGCAATGTCTCAGATGATGACCTTAATTAAGTCAGCCTTGCAGTGCGCCACACGCCCGCGGCCGCCGCCGCGGCGCCACGACGCCACTGTGGGCTTGACTGTTCTTGGTGAGTCGCGATAACGGCCAAGATGGTTGAGAGCTGTGAAGTTTGGTATTGTCGGTAGACTTTCTCGTCGTCTCGCAGTAATATAACCAGTATATGTAACTAATTACCGGTTTAATCCCAAACAGGCTCGCTGGCGTGCTAAAAGTTTTAATTACAGCGATCGTCCAGTTGACTATGGTCTCAATAGATTCAGCCTGAAGTTATGCCGCGTGCACGATCTTCATATTCAGGATTACTGATTGGGCAAACTTAAGGTTATGTAGGTTTAACTTAGCTTGCAAAAGGCAGATGCACGTTGCGTTTCAGATTTTGCTAAATGATATCATGTCAAGATTAATTATCTGGAATACTTCTTGAAATCTTCCGACTGCCCGCAGTGGACATGTGCAGCCCTAGACGGTAATCTGATGGTAAACTAAGGATGAACCATTTTAATGGATTTACTTCCTATCGGATAAAGTAGGGGCAATAATATATACATGAAATCCTCACCTTTAGTCCTTCCCTGGCCAACTCTATCATACAATATACCGTGCCCCCCCCCCCTGCTAAGCACATTTACTTTTTATCAAGCTAGTCATCTGCTATAACGGAGCATAATCAATACAATAACTAATGTTCGGGCGGCTCAACAGCCTCAGAGCATGATGAATTAACACCGAAAATTTGAACCAACAAACCACAGGGAAATGCTATGATTGTATATTTTCTGAACCAATATTGTCTAAGTCTAATCTCTGAACCATTATCTTCCATGACTTCATTCCTCTCTCTGCAAAATCCTGAGGAATCGACGGAGACGGATCAGAAAGATCGCGATGATACACCTCATAGCTCATCCATCCCCGATAACCCCAGTCATAGACCCAAGAACGCACAATTTTCTCAATCGGTAAATATGCATTGCGATCTGTTTCATAAGGAAACACGCGGCTATTCCGACTCCAGATCATATTTGACGGAAAATCCGGATTGTACCACTCGTGAGCGGCATCGAGCGGTTTGAGTAGACGTTCCGCGTCGCCCAACTGAACAAGAAAGACTTTCTCGACTGGCACCTCGGCAGCACACTCCTTAAGGTCCGCAGCTAATAGCTTGTTCGCATTCGGCCGCACGCCAGACTCGCGAGTAACGTCAGCCCAGGTCCGCGCGACGATATGGAATGTATCGAGACAAAGACCGAGATTCGAATGATTGGCTTTCTTAACAATTTTCCACGATTGCTGCCACGTATTCTTATGAGCACCCCACGATATAGCTTCATATGCAAACCTGACCTGCGGGCTCTCCTTCTCTCCGAGTTCGACAATCTCCAGCAAGTCCTCGACAATCTGATCGTCGTCGCCAGTAGTTCCCTCGGTGAGGAAGTTAGACGGCACAAGAATAAGATCTGTACCAGCGACTTTGGCAATCTTGAACCATAGTTTGATCTTGACAATCTGCTGAGCATGTTCGACCGGATCCAAAAGACCATCGTAGTTCATGAATGGCTGAAGAACAAGTACTTTAAGGTTACATTCGTCGCATAAATCCTTGAAAACCTTGGCCGACTTGAGTATGCTTTCTTCAAATGAATTGTCGCTGTACTGCTTTGCATGAAACTGAATATCTTCGTAGAACAGTTCCACGCCTTGGAAGCCGGCAGCGGATGCAGCGTGTATCTTTTCTGCAAGGTCATGATGCGACGCACGCCCGAGAGACAGCGACGCAATGCTGATGGGAAACTGTGGTGCTATGGCGGAAACCATCGGATTGATGAGCTATTAAAACACAGAGAAACCAGATACACCAGTAAATGGAGCGTGGTAAATCAGGACGAATTCCGTATGACGCGCTCGTTGTTGTCGGACGCGTGCCTCGTTTATCTACAACCCTAGCCCAGATCCATGTCAGGAATTTTCGTTGGGGCTAAGTTATCCAGTTAAATTCAAATGCACATGAGTTTTCCCGGGGTAGGGTTCCCGTTAAGCTGATTTGTTCCCTTCTAATTTAGCAAAGTACACACTAGTGTATCTCACGAATTAGATTTTACACATGGGGTTAGGTTTATGACGTTAAAACCTCGGCTAATATAGACCGCAAGACAAAGTTTGGTCAATAAATTGAATAATGGAATACGTGAGCTGACGTTAGTGGTTAGCATGGTTCTGAAAGGAAATAGTGCCAGACTTCAGTGGTCGATCTCACAAGTAACCTACACTCGAAACCTATCGGGGGTTAGGGTGTTCAAATGAACAAGATTGTTGGCGTTCGAGAGTTAACAGCAGGTAGGCTTGCAAATGCTGGATAAGGCACAAGATGGTGTTTCGGAGATTTTAGTGTGAAGCCAAGCCATTGCGTGGTCTATCGGGGAGGGCTAGTGGGGAAAGACCACGACATGGTGCTTGCCGCTTGTAAAGCAGTAGACACATATGTCTCCGATTCAGAATTCTGTTTGGATTGGACCAATAAGTTATCAGACTTGTTAATTACAGTGTAGGCACTTATGTTTGCTATAATATAAATTTGTGTAACTAGTTGTGCAAATCACCACTGTAATCGAAACTGTGTATTATGTTTGGCCATTACGCTGAGTACCAGCTGCGACTGCTAAGCATTTTAGATACTAGAAGAGCCCATACGCAAATTAGTCATATGGTGATAGTATACAGATTCTCAGATCGTGGGTGGTAAAAATGCGCGATATCACATATTCTGCCCTTGTCGACGGCGGGCAGAGTCAGAAGATTACTGGGTTTCACGACATTTAAGTCGATGCTCGCACGCCGACGTTTTGCACTTACAATGATCACGACAGCGCTTTGGAGATGTTCACGAATAAATAATTGCTCTTTCGAGTTAATTTAAAGAATCAAAAAATCTGTATGTGTTCGTTAAACAGTGCAAATTAGTCGCTAATTATCCATACAGCTCTCGTTTTGCCAGACCGAATCGAGCTATGGCTACGCGAGGTTTCAGATACTACACCAGTAATGCCAGCAAATTCATACGCGCCGTAGCAGCCGTTCATCTGCTTCATACGTACGTCCTTGAGTTCGCAATTACTGGCGGTCTCTCGATGCTGCCCACACTCCACACAGTCGGAGACCACGTCTTTCTTTATAAATACAACCATCGACTCGGTCGCGACATCAAAGTTGGGGATGTCATTGTGATCAGTAAGCCTACAGAGGAGCACACACGTATATGTAAACGGGTAGCTGGGTTACCGGGTGATATAGTGTACTGCGATGCCATGCCAAAGGCGCCGATGCGAGCGGCAGGTATGCCCGACGATTTAGTTGGGTTATCTACTGGTATGACAAACAGGCGAACCGGGAAGTATATTAAAGTTCCTGAAGGTCACATATGGATTCTGGGCGATAATAGCATGGCATCGCTGGATTCAAGAGAATATGGACCAGTACCGAAGGCGCTGGTCGTTGGAAAGGTGTTATGGGCGGTTTATTGGGGCCCGTTTGACTGGCTCCCTAGTTGGCCTCGACAAATTGGATCGAATATAGTGGCTACAGGCCTAAGCGTTGCCGATTTTCTTCCAACCACTGAGAGCAGGAGATGAATTTTATTGGGATTACGGGAGTCTGGATCGTCATTGTATGATAGACATGTACTTTTTTGCTTTCTGCCTTTGTACATATCTGATAAATAGTACGATAAATCATTCATGACATGTACACTATTTACTAATATCTACAAGACTTTATATAACTAATTACCCCCGATAATCTTCATAATGCTGGAACCGTTTATGTGTATAAACATTTCCTGGACCCAAACCAAACTTCTCGCGGACACCTTCCGTCTTCGAATCGTATCCGTTCCTCCAGAAATGTGCGCCAACTGCCTTCAATCCATGCGCGGATCTGAATAACCGTATATCAAATCTGTCTCTCTCAAGCAGTCTATCAACATCTATTGAATCTTTCCCTTTACGTTGCTGGACTGCTAATCGCTCACCGCCTGGCTGCTCGAACGCCCAGACAGCATATCGATGGAAACCGCTATTCTTCTCTGGATGAGGAGGGAGATATGGCACTAGTTCCCTGGCCATAGATTTGTCAACAAGTGGCTCATTACCAGAAATCTTAACGTCAGCCAAAATATAGTGAAGAGTGGTCTTGTAAGAATCGTTTTCAAGGTCGGGTGTGTCGGAGTCGACAATGACAATAGTGTATAGTTTGGCTTTATCCTCGAAAATCTGGATCGAAAACTCTGGAGCCTGAGCAGTGACACCAGTACTCATAATTCTACCCGGATCGATCCAGTGCGCCATCTTTCCTGGGAATCGAATCTTCAAGTCAACGCGTGGGTAGAACGTTGGCAAAGTATCGGGAATAACCTTCATACTCTCCAACCGATCCATCAGCAACAGTCGGTCATTCTTTTCCCACTTTTGTCGCGCCAAAAATCTGTACACTGGAAACTTCATATCAAAATTCCCGGAATTGAATTGGTGGATGATTTCGGGATTGTTGATTTCAGCATGAATCCGTCCCTTCTCGATCTCCACGGACGCTAAGTACGCGTCGGCACGCGACTTGTGGTCCGGGATGTCGTCGATTGTGCTAACATTGTAATGTTGTAGGATGGCGTCTATCCGATCGTGCATCTTCAGTATGTTGTCGTACTTTTGCTGTCTATCGGCCTCGAGCACGCCCAGTGCTTCCCTGAACGCCTGGTCCAGACCGATTGGGTGACGATACGCTAGTTTCGATTTCCGTGATTTCAGAGTGGCCGGGGGCATCTTTACCCGCCAGTCAATGAACGGCGTGCGTCGGTATGCGGGAATTGTTAGCGACTTGGCTGTGATGTATGGCACAGAGACCTCGGATGGGTCGTGCAGGTTTGGATACGCAATGAGGTCCTCGACAGCACATCCCATTGCCCGAGCGATTCTCGCTAGATCGCCCTCCGGAACAACTGTTGCCGGGTCAATTGAATCTGCAAAACTGGGACTCGGCGACTCGACATTCGCTGATGGCGAGGTCGAGGGCAAGACATTCGAGGATGCGGTTACAGAGGCGGCCCGGATGCCTCTCCGTAGGACGTCTCTGGTCGCTGTGACGACACCAATACCGGCGCCGGGAATTCGAGGCATTGCGGTGACCTGGTGCTCGGTTTGCCCGTAATATGAGAAATGCCGTGACGTTGTTTGTGGTCGAGAACGGTGGGAATGAAGCAAGTTGTAGATTCAGCTGATGTGGGAAGTCGCGATTCCGAAGCACCCATCGCGAAAAGTTTTGCGGCGCGGCCAGTTTTTGTTGCTAGCACTTCGTACAACAACCACCCGAAAAAATTCAGCGCACAGCGCAAAACACCACGGCCGAAGAACTCGCGCCGGCTATACCGCAAATAGCGTCAAATTTTGGCCGGATAGACGAGTGCAACTGACGAACTTATTTGCATAAGCCGTTTTCATAAGATATTCACGATATTGGCTATTCCTTCAGGCGGTTCCGCAAATTGCACACGTGCGTCACAATATTCGCAGCAATGGCTCAGCCACGGTTACTGCTATTATTCAATATTCTGTCCCGGAGAGTGCCGGCATTTACATCGCAATCCTTGAACGTACGTTTCTGAGCTGAGTCGGACAATGTTACGAGTGGAATGGGTTTTAACATAGCGCAGACTTTCCGGTGTAGTCGAAGTCGAGGGACGGCCACGATGGCGTCAACAACCGAAATTATCACATCTATTCCTCCCATTGCCCCAATTGATCCGATACAGCCATTCAATGACACTACTCAGTCAACATCAGAGCCGGTAGAATGCAGCGAGCCAAATGTCGCCACCGACGGCGTGACAAGCAGTCCGCTTGCCCCAGAAGACCTGACCTGGGCCCCAGCTGCATCAGAACAAAGAGGGGCCCTACCATTCGCTGCTCGTATGAACTTACTCGTGTTAGGTTTGATGCTATGGAAGACTAATTCGAAACAGGCCCGCCATCTGCAGTTCTGACCCTGCTCCACAGCTTTCCCTCACTCGAGCCTTCTTCCTTCGCCGCTATCCCTACATCGCTTCTCGCTCTCCCATTCCGTCGAGACATTCTCTGGCAAGCCGTTGTTTACGAAAATGATACGCTTCGCGATCGCCGCAGCCTCTTCCTTCCTAACCGTGCCGAGCTGGGCTACTCTAAGAAGAAAATGGCACCACAGAAAGGCCGCGGCATGGCCCGAGTAGGTAAAGCCGGTTCGCCGATTTTCAATCACGGCAGCAAGCCATTTGGCCCGCGCAATCCTGACGACCGGACGCTGTTAAATCGACGGGTTTACAATCTCGCGCTCCGGACGGCATTTTCGTATGCTTATCAACGCGGAAATTTGATTGTTTTGGACGGCCCGGCGGAGTTGGTGACGTACAAGTCCAAGGCGGCACAGGCTATTTGGGAGGTGCATGCGTGGACTAATCTAACGGTGTTGGTGATTGTTGCCGGCGAGAGGCAAAATCTGAATTTGTCGCTGAGGAAATCGGAGCCAAATACGCAAGTGTTGCATATGAAAGATCTGGATGTCCGCACTTTACTAAAGGCGAAGAAGATAATTGTCGAGAAAGAAGCGCTGGAGTACATTGAAGAAAACACACAAGGAAAGAAATACTTGGATGAAGCGACCATGGGCAAGAATTTCGATGTCGGTGCGAAGAGGGTAAAGGAGGCTAAAGCAAAAGCTCAAAAGGGCAAAAAGGCACAGACTAAGAAGTAATTCTATTGTAAATATATTATAAATGTATTACTGAATACAGTACATATAGATAATGACATTTCTATTCTATCCAAGCCGAAACCTAGCCAATCCCAAATATTTACACACCCCAAGGACAATCATCATGCATCAATACAAATAAAAATTCCACAGCCATCTTCAATTTTTCTCCCATATAGAAACCCATCCGCTTATCCTCTCTACACTCTCGCCAAGCAGAGTAGCATATCCTGAATTTTTCCGGTCTTCAAACATGTTCATGTGTGCTTCAATCTCACCGAGTGCATTATTGTTCTCTGCCGGAACAAAAAAGTCCGAATACGGCGTCTCCTTCGGGATATTGCAAAATGTTCTCTTGCCGTCACCTTCACCGCTTATTAACTTGCCGAGGCCCTTGATCATTTGCGTAGAATCCTGCGGGTTGGCAGACTGCGCGTTCTCCTTAGGCTGAATGACTGTGTAATAATTGACCAATTGGACTCGCTCCCGAGCCTGATAGAATGTCCACAGTCTACTCTTGAGAGCACTTGGTTTCTGGAATATTGCACCAACAAAAATGAGATGATCTTTAGCCCAGCTGATATCAACGTTCTGACTCTTCAAGTACCACATCGTTCCGGCCGCGGCTGCAGCTGTAGTTGCGACGCCCGCGGCGGTCAATCCTGCAATTTTACCCCAATTGGGTGACGACTTTTGGTCACTAGCTGGTTTACCGTCTGCTGCACGTTGAGTCGGCTGCTCATTGCTCTTCTTTGCAAACAAATAAGACCCGACGGTGGCCAGAGGAACGCTAGCGCCGAGGGCCTTAAGCTCGTTGAACTTAGATGTGCCGCGATGTATAACATCCTGTGCAAACACGGACGAATGCAATCCCAGAAACGGAGAGTCGAAACACAATAATCCGATAACTTTGGGAAACACAATTGTTGGATCGCGTGCCAAAATCTGAACCGTCGTATCCGAAATAACCAGTCCTCCCATACTATGCCCCACAAGAATCACGCCTACAGTGGGCGAGATAACGGGCGATCCTGTACCATTTGCCACTTCGAGGTCGATGACTTTGGTTTCGAGAAACGAGAGGAACGCATTGGCGGCGACAGTAAGCTCGCCTTTTGTATCGTACGGCGGGTAGACGACAGACGCAATGGCGGTTGATGGGTATATCTGCCTGAGTCGCTGCTCGACGTATTGCGGGAACTGGAGAAAGGTTGTCGAGTCGCCTTTGAAGCCGTGGACGTAGACGATCAAGAGCGTCTTCATTGTAAATTTGTGGCAGCTGCTTTCCAAAGGCGATATGAAGACAGCCATCGTACTGGTTAGGTGGATTAACAGTGTGGCGGACATCTTTTGGGTTAGGGCTGATCTGTGGGCAGAATTGTATGATAATAATAAGTATTTGTCCACGTCTTGATGTGTGGTTATTTGATACAAAAATGCTTGAGAAACTGGGGATATATTGCACAGTCACAGATAAGAGCAGTTAATACTAGTACAGAATTACAGAAAAGACATCCATGTGGATTGAAGACCCCCCCAACTCGCTTATAGTTCTCCCCAAGCCCGTTTAGCGTGCGGGACATCCCAAGAATGCCAACAGCTTGCGTTTCATATCAAGCTCGTCCTCTTGCTCACTATCAATGTCAAATCCATAGAATCCGAGCATTTTGACCAATTCGTCATCTAAATAACAATAAGCCAACGCCAGAATACACTGAATAAACTCAACTTACACTTCATACCCTTAGCATCGAGCAATGTTTTTGGATACATAGGCGGGCATACACCATCCCAGCGTCGAAGTATGCAAAGATTGTCTTTATTTGTTCCGGTGAACACATTTTTCAATTGCCTATTAAATTCACGAGCAACGGCGTTGGAGTCACTTAGTATCGGTTAGCCGCATTGTTCAGCATTTCAAGGTCGACTTACACGATATTAATAGAGCTACGGAGACTCTGAATATCAATTTTCATCTCATTAATGGCCCGCCTGAAGTTATAGAGCGTCAACTGAACTGAGTCTAGTTCTTCACTAGGCTCGTCACCAGAGTCACAAATAGGTTTGTCTCTTTCAATACAAGGTCTGTCTTTCGGGACAGAAGTCTTGGTGGTCTGCAGGTTCGCGACGGATCTCTTTACATCCTGAAGCTCGAGCGTAAGGCTATTCAACGACGCACAGATTTGCCCTATCATTGGAGATGCATACTGGATCCCATAATCGGGCCGGTTGCGTGAATGTCCGGTGACGAGCTGTGGAGTATGGAGTTCTTGGTCTGTTTGCGTGGCAGCGTGACTGGAGTTGGCCATTTGATCCGCTTGCGACTGAACCTCATGTACATCAGTGTCTTGTACTGCTAGTGGCTTATCATCATTGGAGATCTTCTTTGCATTTTTCGCATGTCTCGCATTGGAAAGCACAAGGAACTTGTTCGCCAACTGGTCAAGATCAGTTGTCGTACTAGGTTCGGGCAATCCGTCAGTCTTGAGAGGCGTGTAATCTGACTCGGCATCGGAGTCCAGCGAATCGGCATAATTTGAACTGGATTCACCTTCGACACATTGAGCCACTTTCTGATTCTCCATCGCCGTAGAAGCTCCTTTTACCGTTGGTACTAGTGGACTTACCATAATGAAGTCCTCGGTATCGTTGACTTCCTCCTGAAGATCTCTGGTGCATTGCGTAAAGTCCACCAGATCAACCTTCATGCCACTGTTGTCAAGCATTGTCATGAACTGTATGAAGTCCACAAGGCTATAGGTTCTTTCTAAGGTATCAGTGTCGCTGACCTCATCTTTAAGAACTCTGAGGAATTGCTCAAATTCCACGAGATCGTATGTCTCTTTGAGGCGATTATCTACCGACAACCCATTAAGGCGCTGGTCTAACTCCAATTCATTCTGGACGGGAATATCTGATTCCATCTCCTTCTGGACCCAATTCTCTGACTCTACTTCCATCTCATCAGCCCAGCTCGAAAACGTATTATCCATCTCGCCAGTATAGGTATCGTCAACCCAAGTGCCGGCAGTCTCAGAAATATCGTCAGACATTTGGATCAACTTAGACTAAAATTGTATAAAATAATGGAATACAGGAGCGGGCGTGGCTTGTGCTAAGTATACAGATATTTATCCCGCTGGGGGGACGCCAAAAAAGTGGGATTGCGAGATTAAATACTCGGTGCTCGCTGCTTGTTTAAGCGGTTGCCGGCCTGGTTGATGTGTAAACAAAGCGGCCTCGGTGGCCAGTGTTTTGAGAGGTGACGTTTGGTCGTGTGAGCTGTAATAATATGGCTCTGCTAATCATATAGATTACCCTAACCCGTATTGTGAAATTTTCGAGATCAAAGCCGCGAAATTCAGGGTTTAAGGAGGCTAATGTATGCAGGGTGACGGACGACTCGATTCGTTTTACAAGGTGAACAGATATGACTAACCACTTCCATTGCTTTTGATTGGTGTATGACTGCTTCCCAAGCCGAAGCAGTACTGAAATGAACAGGCTGTCGAAGTATTGTACGAGCTGTGCGCCAGGAAGCTGGAAGTTAAAGCCTGAGAATAAGTGGTTTGGTCGTCCGATATCAAACCAAGTCGGTGAGCTATGTTCAAGGCAGTTACCAGTTACTCAGTCGAATCAACACATCCCCCACACAAATATATCACCAGTACTCTATTACAACTGGCTTGGACTTTGACCGAAATGCTAAAAAAATACTATTAAATAACTTAGCATACATGCATTCTACACCCGTCTAAAACCTCATCTCCGCAAATAAGCAACAAACTCATCAAAAATCGAAGGCCACGCCCCTTCGGCATCATAACTCTCCAGCCCGTCCTCGGATCCAAGGACATTAACGACGAAATCTAACAACATATTCCACGTATCCTTCGGTACCGCTTTTCTGTGTTCTTCGGTAACAAATGTGATCCATTTACTGAAAACGTCTTCATTGGGGAATTTATCTTCTAATAGTAGTTTCCAGTATTCGACTGCTGAGTCGAGTGGTAGCACACGTTGACCTTGCGGACGCACGAACCCGAATGTGAATTTGTACACTTCCTTAAAAAACGCTGGGTCATTTGCCAAATCCGCGCTCAATGACTCAACGGCTTTCTTCATTTTTGGAATCGTATCGGCACTATATCATCAGCTCTCTTGTCCCAGCAAAAGTGACATAGACACCCACTTCATTGATTGCCATCCTTTTATAAACCGTTGCTTTGGGAATTGACCCATCGTCGGGGCATCGAGTTTGTACGCGAGAGCGAGCACAACCGGGTCTTCTAACGCGACGCCAAGATCTTGAATATAGTTTATCGTACCATCGATTCCAATCGTAGAAGGTTCCTCTGGATCTGTTCCTGTTACTCATTGTTCCATTATACATGCACCATGGCATATGCACCTTTATATTTTTCGAAAAGCTCGACGAGCGCTTTTGATTCCTTCTTTCTACATTCCGGTCAGTACTTGCTATTACAGCTCATGTGAAGAAAGACGCACGGAGGAGCGGCGGCACCAGAATCGTAGTAGTCGTCAACTGCCCGTTCGACATTCCAGGCATTGCTGCGAAGGTAAGTTGCTGCGGTGCGGGAAGTAGCCCCTGTTGCCGCTACAAATTGGTTCACTGCGTTGCGCTGAGCGGACGTCAATGAGCTCTATGAATTCGGAATTAATAATGAATATATGAGTAGAGAGCCAGAATGCACACGTGGACGTACCATTTCTCTGGGGAATATGTTCTCGATCGTGTGATGTTGCGTGACCGAGACAGCGTTCGGCGATGGAGACGTTCAGGGGGAGCATTTGGTGAATTTAAACTACTGCAACAATTGCCGCCATCGCATACTTTACAGACCAATGTGTGTCACGTCTGATAATACACAGTTACGACACTTAGATTTAACAGTAAGTGCATTAATGACATTGGCGTTGCTCAAATGTCCCAGTGGATATATAATTACAAGTTAGGAACTGTAATTGTCCTTAAGGTCTAATAGGCAGCTGCTAGCTCACGAGGGCTACAGGGGCAATAGTAATTGGCTATTCCGGTCTGCTGCGTCCAGGGACATTGGCGAGTCACCTTATGTACTGATGATACGTCATTTAGAAGTGGATAAACCTGTAAGCGTGGTAAAGTTCTTAAAGGAGCTACGGTGCTCTTGCCAGCGATAGACAGTAATCGCGAGAATGTCTTGATAAGTATTACACGGTAGCAGGTAACATTATTATTTAGGACAAGGAATAATTCAAGTATTCACTCACACACGATATATATCATTCATGTCACATTCCGTCATGGCTTGAAAACGCTGAACAGTAGGCAGCTCAGTACTGTTGCTATATGCACCGATCAGTATTAGATATTGGCATTGTGCCAGCTTCCAGCAGCTATCCAAAAGTTTGTATCTGTTAAGGGAAATGCATGGTGGTTAGTGGTACAGTACAGGAGCCTGCCACGTGCGGCGTCGCTGGGTTTGAGAAGTGTTTTGATATCTATGGATTTCTGGTTGTTGACTTGGTTTTCAGTATAATACTTCGTCTTTGTATTATTCAAACATTCCCCTTATTCATGATAAAGTTGTCGTGATTGTTGTTGTGTTTAATTTTCTAAATTTGCAGGTGCGTTCTTTTGCCTTGCTAGTGGCCTCAAAGTATACTCAATCGCTGGCGTTCCGCTTTTCTTTGTTCTTTCTAACGTTGTTACTCCTTGTTTACTATCCCAAGCACTAGACTTACTGCAAATCATAATTTGTTAGCCGATATTGTGCCAAGGCAGTATAAAATGCACTGTCATGACGAGTTGTCATAACCCTAACCTGTACATCACCGTAAACCGGTATACACATTTTGTAGACACATTTGTTAATATTTGTTTACAGTACACAATATTGAGCACAGAGCGCAGACATTGCCAAACTCGAGAGTTCTGTTTATTCAGTTCTTATGATATAACGATCTATTCACTCAATGGCCCGCATAAAGTCAACGCCGCGACAAATACCGACACCATCCGCACCAACTACACCAACTACACCGACCGCGGGACCACATAAGTCCAATACTCATTATCCCGAGGATGTCATTACTTCGTCCGCACTGCTCGCGTTTCCAATCGTCGCGGTGGTCTTGTCGTCGCTGCTTCCGTCAGATCCCGTGAAGACATTGGGATATTCTCTGCCGGCTGTTGCGCTAATTCAGGCGGTGAACATACTCTTTACGATTCCGAAATCAGAGCCGGTCGCAAAATCGAGTGGGAACAAGAAGAAGAAGCAAGCGAAGAGCAGAGTGTCGGTATGTTATTTCCATATTTGAAAGGACGGACCAAGTTTGTACGACTAACAAACGAACGAGCAGACAACGATTCTCGGTCTTGTGCTTTCTATGCTTTTGACACCATTCATCCACCTCATCTACGTTCTTTTCGGCGCGCCAGTCACCGTGTCCATCCCCGCGACGTTTCTTTTATCCGCACATACCGCGCTTCTGGCACTTTTTCCGCTTCTTTGCACTTTTCCACTTGACGGCGTTACGTGGACCAATATCGTTGCGCTGAAAGCACCTGTCACGCCGGCGTACACGGCCGCATTGGGAACAATTGCGGGAGCTTGGCTCGGCGCTGTGCCGATTCCGTTGGACTGGGACCGGGAGTGGCAGACATGGCCTGTTACTGTTGTTTTTGGCGCATACGTGGGAAATGCTGTCGGCCGTCTTGTCGGCGTCGTTATTAGTGGCAAGAAGAAAAAGTTGTAAGTTAATGATCTGTATATAAAACGATTACGAGACTATATAATATACAAAAAACTATCTACAAATCGCGTATTATGTGTCAATATGAACAATATGTTCATCCTGTTGTCCTACCCGCTCGTTCAGCTCAACCTTCTTGATCGCCTGCTTGACATTCCCGCCCAATCCAACCACCGGCAACCGCTTATGCACAACCCGGCGATCCCACAACTCCTCCTTGCCCTTAAACCAATCATGCAGCCAAAACACAGTAGTCTCGCCCGTAGGCCGCCGAACGTCCATCGGCTGAGTCAGCTCCGTCTTCCGGAAGGGCACGCGAACAGGGGATTCCTCTCCGGGCTGCTTATACAAATACTCCAACCCGTTCGCGAGGTCAGATACAGCTTCGAATGTACCGGCGTGACGTTTCGGAAACTTGAATCGGAACCATTCGTGCGCAAGGGCTTTATTTTGGTCGTATAGTCGCTCGCGTTTCCTTCGCAGCTCGTGGACGTAGAATTTTAGTGCAAACGCCGAATATTCGTCCGGTGTTCGTGCCACGCAGAGTAAACTCCAGTCGTGCACCCTAGACGCTTTCGGAATCCGTGTCGCCGGTAGTTGTTTTCGAATCAATTTGTCCTGATAATGCTTTAGCAATCCCATCTGTCATAATTTTTCTGTAT
Source organism: Lipomyces starkeyi (assembly GCA_018804115.1). Lineage (NCBI taxonomy): Eukaryota > Fungi > Ascomycota > Lipomycetes > Lipomycetales > Lipomycetaceae > Lipomyces > Lipomyces starkeyi. Next base: position 188,530 of record JAGJTG010000009.1, on the reverse strand, counting down.
CGACTCTCACGTACGGTGACTTCATTCGTGTCATTTATTATAACCGGACCATTGCGGTGCCGTAGCAGAAACAAGTACCCAGGTTTCTGTCTAGTAGCCGCTTGAGCTAATGTCTTCACAGCCTCCATCTTTGACCAATTGAGGAGATAATTAATAGCTCGAAAATTTCGTTGAGAGCCGAAGCTTTGGGAGCTGTGCCAGAAACGCTCACGAGTATATGGCATATCTGTCACACATGGATCGGACCACTCCTTCCCTTGCGGTCTGCCTACGGACTACTTTAACATGTAACACTGATGTTGCAAACAGTTAATATTGGCAAATATTGAGCATATTTACAATTGCACACATTAAACAATACCCAGACCAAACCGAAATCCGAAGACAACAAACATAAAGTACATATGTACAAACCGAACACCGTCTCTAACAATTTATCATTGCTGTTTACAAAACTTTCATTCTAATATCATGCACGCGGCACTCACTTTCGTCAGTAGTGATCGGGATCGTAATGCGGTCCCTCAGAGCGGACTCGAACACTAGGGAAGATTCGACGGACGAGACAGAGTAAAGGTCAGTCATGTCGTCGCTTTCGTTGAACGTCGTAGAGCGGCCATTTCATTTCCTCCTTTTCAATAACTTCTTTCTCGAAAGTGGCACAGTCGACCGTGGGTTCCTGTTCGTAAAATAGCAAAACGACATTGCCGTGTGAGAGCACGTCGTCGATACCCACCGGCTGCACATCGCCGTCGGAAATACGGACCCAGGAGTTTGCACCGACGCGCCGGTATGCGATGTAATGACCAAATGAATGAGAGCCAAAATGCACAACTGTACTAGACAGTCGATACCACGCTTCGTCGACGCACTCGCATTGGTCGGTGACATACTTGCCAAACTGGATTCGTTCTGGAAACTCCACGCGGACGTTATTCTTGCGCGCAATGCCTAGCTGAGCGTCGTATTCCGATCTGTTAATGTGTAGCGCGAGTGTGTCTGGTGCGCGGGATATCGTTACCTGCTTGACCTTTGTGGATGATACTAAGCGCGGGGGTTTCAGCTTCTCGAAATCGGCGTCCTGGATTGTAGGTTTATCGAGAGCAGCAATTATCATGCCACGGCGAGCACAAAGAATAGGGGTAATGTCTGGCTTCGATTTCGACGCGAGCTGAGGATCTGGTGAAGATGATCGAGAGGGTGGTGGTGAGGCGCGAGTTATGAGACGTTGAAGATGAGCTTCGGCCGCAATGAGCGAGCAGCGCTGACAGTACACATCGAGTTTCTCAGGCGCGACCGCATTTGAGAGCATGGACTCGAGAGTGATCGATTGGTGGTTAAATAGTGAAGATGGCGATGACGATGACGATGACGATGATGACAAAGACGTGAGGGACAGTTCGACGGAGGAGAACGGGATCTGCTTCAGCGTTTGCTCTTCGCCACATTGTAGACACACGACTCGCGAGGACATCATACCGTCGAATGGCAGGATGGCATTGTCGCTATTGGAACGTTCTGTGCGTAAAGCATCGAGAAGAGAGAGTAAAAACTCATGGGCGTCCTGCTGCTCCGAGTCGTCTATCCATCGCTTGGACTTAAGCAATCTCAGTAACTGTACAGCTGTATGGGTGTGCTGACTTGGCAGACGCGTGTTGAGGTGAAGGATAAGTGTCTTCAGCTCGTTTGCGAGTGGGAGTGAGGCGGATAGTGGCGAGCCTAGAAAATTTGTTAAGCGTGCTGACGAAGCCATGGCCTGAATTTTGTTAGATATCTTCACCCAGAAATTTCTACACATACGCACCTGAAGAACAGAATTGAGAAAACAGGCGTTGCCGGGATTAACGAGGCCACCAAGGACGCCGTCAGCTGCTGTTGCTGTTGACGTAGCCGGCACATTTGGTGGTGCTGAGTGGTCAGCGCAACCGCGATCCCATACCAAGGAGTCCCGGTGGAAGATCGGCGAGCCGGACGTCCACAGATTGACGAAGTCTGGCGCGGTCTTTGCGGCCGCCATCCCCGACTAATGAGATGATATGTGGTGAGAAGTTGTGATGTGGAAGTACTAAGGTGGAGATGGACTGGAGATTATGAATATTGGGCGCGGAATAAAGGGAAGAAGGTGGAAATGGCTTGCGTAAGAGGCGTGGTATCCGCGTGCCACTACAGATATTGCACTATGCTGAATGAAGTATAGCGCTCTAATTAGTAAACTCTATATCTTGTATTGTTATATAAAAGCGACTAAGCGCTAGCCATAAACGGTAAAGTGAGCCGCAGGAACCGTTGGTGATATCCGAGCGTAGTTGTAGATATTCTATCCAGTTAGTGACGCGGCCTGCTTGGCCGCGCGAAGGATACGCGGCAAACCACACACATCACTGAATAATAAACATCATAAACTCGCAGCACAAGCCAGGCCCACGTAGACACGGTAACTTTTCTTTTGTATTATTATAGTGTATATATAATCATATACGATATACTGTATTACTCGGCAGTCTATGTCGGCGCGCAAGCAGTTCTGGCAACCCTGTCCGCTGCAATCATCTGCACGTGACAACGGCAGGGTAACCCGATGCGGCTCTGCTCTATGTATGTCCTAATAACTATTTTTTCACCCGACTGGTCCATCTGCAATATTGCGAACCGATGATTGCGAAACGACATGGCAAAGAAGAAAGGCAAGTAAAGTAAATTCACGCATACACTCAATATGGGCGCTGACAATGCGCAGCGAACAGATCAAACAAGCGTGCCGCACGCCGTGAGATGCCGTCTCCGCCACCAGAACCAGCAATTCATGACGGAGCAGAAAACTCATCGACTCACTCCAAGTTCAAACAAGATCCGTCCGGCCATAAGAAGAGAAAGAGTAAACTGCCTTCTGCACTGGACATTTCAAAGAAGCAGAAAAATAAAATATTCAAGGCGGAGAGCAGGCACGAGGCCTTAATGCATAAAATCAGTCTCAAGACTGTAAAACAGTCAGTCAGAGCACAACGACGAGTTGCGACTGAGACTGAGACCGACTTGGCCAGTTTAAGTAAACAACGTGCCGTTGTCGATCAAAAGGAGAAAGACAAGCTAAAGGGGGCGGACTTGTTGAAGCTCGTTAGAAAGGTCAAAGTTGGTGGCATGGATGTCGACTCAGGAAGCGACAGCGACAACAACGAATGGGAAGACGAGCCAAGAGGCGTCGACGAGGAAATGAAAGATACAGACGATTCCGCAGATCGGAATCGTGCTATACAAGCACATGTGCCGGTGCAAGACATTGAAGTGCCATTTTAGTAACAGTACTACTGTTATGATAGATGCACTTACTGATTTGATGTACAATACCATACAACCAACTTCATATGTATCATTAAATCATCAGATCAATCAAAGAAATGACAAAACCATGACAATAAATAAGCGCAAAAAATTCCCTTATTACATGTAACGATACGTAAAAAGTAACAACGAACGAGCCTAGTCCCAAAAAATACAATATAAGCAAAATTAAAGAAACAATGTCTGAAGACAACACGATCCGTCATAAGTACTTTTTGTATTAATATAACACTATTGACAAATCTAACGAGCGTATGACGAGTAGCCGCCCCGGTTTTCCAATCCCGCATTACGCCCTCCTAATCCGAAGCCTGACGCGCCAGCTCCTGGTCCGCCACCCGCGCCAAACTGCGGATAGTACTGGTTGTAGTTATTGCTGTATCCATTCATGCCGCTACTACCCTGTCCGACTCGCTGGCCTACTGCTCCAGTACTGCCGGCCGACGGTCCCAGCCCCATTGCTGCCGCAGCTGCTGGCGACCGGTCCTTGCCCCAACTGCATCGCACAGGTCGGCCGTTGATTTGCACGCCCGACACCTGGCAGATCGCGAGGGCAGCTGCCTCATGTGAATCCATTCGCACGAACGCATACCCCCGGTCAGACTGTATTCGTACATCCACAACAAATCCAAAGTTCTGAAACAGCGGGATCAGGTCGTTCTGGGTGGTGTACGGCGAGAGGTTTCCAACATACACCGTCATCTGCCATGACGGCGACTGATTCACGACAATTTCGTAGTTCTGTTGCATACCGCTGTTCGCACCACCAAACCCAGACCCGTGTCCGGCCGCGTACCCACTATTGAACAGGACGTTCGGCACATGGTGGCTATTGCTTTGCGGCTGTAATCCGCTCGTCGTGTTGGCGCCCCGCTGGTTCGCCCAGTTGCATCGGATAGTCCGCGAACCTAGCCACTCGCCATCCATCGTCGTCTTCGCCTTCTCGGCATCGCTGCGTTCGCGGAACGACACAAATCCGTACCCTCGCGACCGTCCCGTCTTGAGATCCCACATCACTCGCGCCTCCGACATCGACGGGAATACCGAGAATGCTTTCGCAAGAAGCTCGTCGTCAACCTCGTTCGACAGGTCTCCAACAAATATATGAAAGTGTTCTGTCAAGCCCGGCGTCAGCGTTATGTCTCAAAATATGACTACGACGAACTCACGTGAAGTGTCCTCCTTCTGTCCAGCGTTGTGCGACTGATAAGCCCAGTTGATCTTGATCTCTGACTGATGGATCGTTCGCCCGTTCAACGTCTGCATCGCCGTCTGCGCGGCGTTCGGATCATCGTACTCAACAAATCCATAATTATACCCCTTGTGATTGCGATCCGGAATGATCTTAACACTCTGCACATGTCCCGCGACCTCGAAAATGTCGCGCAGCATGTCTTCCAGTACTCGAGGGTCTAGCCCGCCAACATATAGAACGCGCTTGTTGATTTCGCCCTTGCGACCCCCCATCGCGGTCGACGATTGCGGATCGCTTGCACTTGACGTGTTTGTCGTAGGCGGTGCAGATATTGTTGCAGACGGCGCCACGACTTTGGGGGCGGCAGAGATGGTCGTGGAACTCATTGGCAACGACGTAGCGGGCGTTGGAAGTATGTGGCTCATAGCGATTCTTAAGTAGTGATGACGTACCGAATCAACTAATGAATGACGAATGCAACGGCGTATTGATAAAAGAGATATCTACCTCGTCTTTGCGATCTGTGGTCAGGTCGGGAGTACGTCGTTTAGAGTCTTGGCTCTAGGTGAGGATCGAACAAGCAGCAGGCCAAACGCTGTTATCCAAACCGCCGAATATATTGCGTAATATATTCTCTTGACAAAACAAGAATAACAACACTGGTGGAGAATATGCTAGTGAGAGGCCAAAATATCGTAAGTTAGTGACTGACGGTTTGAGATTTTTTTCTCACTGCGCTTGATTGTCAAACGCAAAAAAAAGTTCGCGTCTAGGGATTTTTAATGTTGTCTTTCAGGCCGCAAACGCGACGCGGCTGCGCATATGCGTCAAAGTCGAGTGCACGCGTTAAAGTTGCGTCACAGGGCGAGGTCCGGATTGAATAGTAGACATTGCACACCAATTTCATTAATAATATTGATTTGTGACTATTGCATCAATTAATAACACCCAGAATGTCCGACGAAGACAAAGTAAAGGAGACATTTAATGTATGTATATTTATATACTAATATAATCGAATTACTAATATTTTAGACCGTCCTGGTTGCAACAGCCCAGCTCGCCCGCAATCTCCATGCCTCAGCCAGTCCCAAGTGCGTCACGCACCAATCTCGTTCTTGATTCACATAATCTTACTATTATACAGCGTCTATCCACCAGTCCTTGGAGAATCTCGAGTCGCTCTTAACAAGTCGTTAAAGTCCTTTCACACCGCGCTTGACATGGCCGAAATCTCCCTCGTATGTAGGTTTTAGATCTCTGTCAACTGAGGCTAAGAATTTGCAGATACAAGCCCGCGACACGCTCCAGCGTGATCTCAATAAATTGCAACAATCTAAACAGCCGATCAAGACCGAAAATGCCTCTGCACAGTCGTCCTTTACAATCGACATTGAATAGGCAATTACCTCCCAGATCTGTAACTCACGGTCGTCGCCAAATGTTCGGCAAGGTCAACCCTTACGGTAGCCGCTGACTTACAGTTACAAACTGCACTGATCACGGCAGATGGCAATTTTCGGTGGTCATTCTCAACTAGAATGCGGAGACAGGCCGGGCTACTACAGATACCATGGTACTGTGGAAACTTGGAATTAGCCGTATTATTTGTACATGATAGCAAGTATTACATGACAATCGACAGCCAAGCGATTCCAAGCGGGTGAGAGGGTTACAGTAACAAGCAAACCTAGACAAACCACAAGAGATGAGAGTACATCAAACACTCAAACTAACAAACTAACAAAATAGATAAATTACTAGCAAACCCAATTGAACCCAATACAAAATAAAGCTAATTCAAAGCACGTTAGACCATTAACCAAAAATATCCATAACAGAGGATTTAGTCTATTTCACAGATAAACCCTCGACCTTTTTCGCCGCCCGAGCGGCCTCGTCTTCCTCGTTCTTGTCCGACGCAACTGGGGTTTCGCTCCCAATCGTTTTGACATCGGGCAGCGAGTGGTTCTTGCGGATCAATTCCGCCATATTGTTTTCGAATCGGACGACCATGCATGTCAGATTGTCCATACTGAAATGTGACAGCGCGTAATCAATCAGTATGCGACTGGCTGCCTGAGGATCTTTGACATCGCGAATGATGTCAACAGCATCCTGATCCGAGCAAACGTCCCACAGACCATCGCACGCTAATATCACAAACTCGTCCTCCGGCGTCAGATAAGTTTCCGTTGTGTAAGGGTGGCTGATGACCAATTTCTTGATATATGAATCGCCAAGCGCCCGAGTTACCGCGAGTATGCCATTTACGCGTCCATTTAGGACAACACCTCCGCTGTTCTTTATCCGCTGAGCTTCCATCTGGTCGGTTCCTTTGTGGTCGTACGATAATCTTAATGCCTTTCCCTTCCGGCTAAATGAAATGTTAGATCTGGTCAGCAAAATTTCGGATGCGAAACCAACTTACCATAAAACTATTCGTGCGTCGCCGGCATTGGCGGTATATAGCATTCGCTCTTGGACTGTGTGTTGCGGTTGACTTGCTTGAGCGTGCTCGTTGCTCTTACTGCGATGATGGTGTAGGAAATGGTAATGACGATACAAATGATGTGGAGATATGTCAGACGGCTGAGGGTCGCTTGCTTTATTCCGCTGCGAGTCTGTTCCGGACGAATGTCCATTCGCGATCTTTGACGAGTACGCCGTCGTAGCCATCTCTTCCCATCTCAGCAACGCCACCACAGCGGTGCATCCCGCATTTTTTAGCGACTGCTTGCTGAGCTGGATATCGGCCTCGGTAAACGTCCGATCGAATATTTCTGGTATTGATCCATGCGGATCTTTCCTCATCTGCTCTTCCAGTAGCACATGTAGCTTCTGTCCGCACCAGTCGGCGACCGCCTTGCCGGCATGCCCATCGAAAACAGCGAAATAGCCTGCATCGCTTGAATTATGCCCGCTACTGTTGCTGAATGTCGTTGTTGGTGCGCTTGCAACATCTGAATTGGCTGTCGATGCTGATGCCGACGAGTTGTTGGCATGCTTCGACTTTGTTAATGCAGAAAACGGACTGCTCGACGGCGTGTTGTTGCTGACACCAGGGCGGGGACATGCTCCGCCGCTCACCGCCGACCCAAAATCGTAGATTACCTTATGTGTATCCTCCATCGAGTTGCGACATTTTAAGTTCTCGTCCTCAGCTATGCCGACGGTGAAGGTGCCATTGAACCCGGCCGGCGGAGCGACGGCGGTGCGAGGCGGTGAGGGCGACGTTGATTTGGAGCGCAATACCTTGATTGATCGCTCAGGCTCTTTACTTGATCCGGAGCCGGCGCCGGTGAATCTGGCGAAGAACGATGTTGGCGAGTTGCTGCTACCCGTGTCGGTGTCCTTTGTTGATGATGAAGCCGCTGTAGAAGCCATGCTCTTCTTGCGACGATGATCGGTGCCGGTCGACGGTGCTGATGCGCCTGGCTTTGATTCTGGAGACGCAGTTGACGACGGAGGAGGCATTTTACAGTTATCGTGTATGTGGCTTATGGCAGCTTGTGTGCGAGATCATTCAAATATGCTGTCGATAGTTACAAGTAGCGATCCGACTAATTAAGAAAACGTCGGTGGAAGTGAAGTGTCAAGGGTGCTCAGTCTCGAGCGTGACGCATTGCCAAAACACGCCAGATGGCAGCCCAAGGGTTTAGTACTGGAAGGCGATATCCCAGCTTGTGTAAGTATACGTACATACACACGTCCAAATCAATTGTCGGCTGCACATTCACCTCGCCATCAGATTATGCTACAGAATCGGTCGTCCTATCCACCGCAGCAGAGCGCAGTTGCGCCGTCCCTGGCTAGTTCGTCAGAAAAGTCCATCCCGACCAGTCTCACACCATCCGCGTTACGCACTTCTGTAACCACGCCCCGAAAAGTCACAATCTATGATCGAAATCTGAATCGTCGCGCACCAGAACTGTCCCTTGCCGCATTTGCATTTTTGTTTAATGAGATTGTGCAGTATTCGCAGAAGAATGTCAAAGGTATTCAAGAGATGGAGACAAAGTATGCAAAACTATATCGAGATGATATGCGCACAAAGGCGGATGCTAACAGGAATTTGGTAGATTGAGTGAAAATGGATATCATGTCGGACAGCGGGTGCTGGAACTGACCGTCATTCGGGAAATAAAGAGTGCGAAGCGGGAGACTCGTGTCCTGGGACTTCTGCAGTTCATCAACACGAGTATCTGGAAATCGGTTTTTGGCAAACCTGCAGATGCACTGGAAAAATCGAAGGACCAGGAGGATGAATGTAGGTAAATTTGCTACTCTCTGATGTAACTGCTCTGACAACAATAGATATGATCATTGATAATGACCCCATAGTCAATAAATACATATCAGTCCCGAAGGAGATGTCGCAACTCAATTGTGCCGCTTTCCAAGCTGGAATAGTCGAGGCTGTCATGGACGGTTGCCAATTCCCAGCGCGAGTAACTGCACATTCAGTTCCAACCGACCTCTTCCCGCTGAAAACGGTCTTTTTAGTCAAACTGGATCCCGTAGTGGTCGAGCGGGAGCGATATATGCGATAGTTTACAGTCCAAGGATTATGAGGTTATTTTGCGCACTTTGTTCGGCGTCTGTGTAATTGTCATTTGTACATTATCATACAGGATAGAATTTTCCAAAGTATTATGCAATTACTTCTGTCGCTTGCTTGGATGCGCATCATGTAGCCTACCGAGCTTCTCTTGGGTCCTCTTATTTACACGATCTTTCCTAAACCACGGCGAATCGGAGTTTTGCGATGTGTCCTCGTTCAATAAATGTGTCCACTTCGACTGTCCCCGCTTTCCAAATTGATCGCCACGGACCTGCATGATTTTTGGCAGTGCGGTCTTATCTCTGATGTCATCTTCCAAGGCTTCCGCATTGTAGTCGGTCCGATTCAAGATATCCATATCCTGGTAGAATGCACCCTTGTGATAATACTTCTGCATAAACCCCATCTTCCCGCGATTCTTAATCTTCTCTTCTTGCTGCTGTCGTACACGTGCGAGATCCTCCTTCAATCGCTCATTCTCATCCATGTTCCTCCGCATTTCAATCTCCTGTAACTCCCGCTCGCGCTGTTCAAGTTCATCTCGCTCACGCTTGATTCTTTTCAGTTCGCGCAATTTCCAGGCAGCGCGCTCCGCCAGTGGGTCAACATCGTCAGCGTCGTCAATATCCTCTGCATTAGCGATAATGTTGTCTTCATGTAAACTCGCCGTTGCATGCGCGGCAGCTTCAGCCCGAATCTGCTGCTCTATCATTGCTAATGTTTCTTCTTTTTTCTTCTCCTTGCGTGCCTCATCGTCTGCCGTTGTGTCGTAAGCAAATTGTGGCCTCGCTTCGTTCGTAGCTCTCTTGTTCCTAAACTAAAATTAGTATGCTATGTCAAAGTAGTGAGTAGTCACATACCTTGGAACAAACACGGGTCGTAGTAGAACTTTGTTCTCTTCCTCGCTTTCGCTCTCAACGTCACTTTCGCTTTCACTTTCGTCTACACTCTCATGCTCCTCTTCGGACTCCTCATCCTCAGACTCTTCTATGGTCGTTTCCTCCTTGAACCTCTCATTCAAATTGACCTCTTTTAAGCTCTGTACAACAGGTTTCGTGCCACCGAGGGCTTGCCTCCTCGCAGAGACCTGCTTGTCACGTTCTTCGTCACTATTTTCGGCTTCACTGGCGCTCTGCCCAATTTCTGATATCAATTCAGCGACATCTTCGGCCTTCACGGTCCGCGGCTCATCCTCTCCCTGCGGTCCTGATTCCGAATCTGATGAAGAAGAAGGCGATGGCGAGCGCGAGGTCCGCTTTCCAGGAAAATATCGAGTTCGTTTTAATGGTTGTGTTAATTTAGGCGGCATCCTGATTGTATGGTTCTGAGAAGTGGTGGCAAGGCCACCAAAAAACTCGAAATCAACTGCACGCTCGCCGTCAACTTGAGCCGCGTGACGGCACGTACTCTACGAACGTTGGCGAAGTACAATCCTATTATATCAAATTTATGTTGAGGTAATATGTTTATTCTTATATTCAATATAATCTACTGTACGAGTACAATTTTACTTGGAAAGATCGTCATACCGCCCTGAAGGAACTCAGCAATTATGCATCTTTATGTGTCACTCAGAACCAAAGGAACTACCGCTCCAAGACTCCTTCTATCCGGCGGGAAGATGATTATCACATGTGTGATGTCTGGAATCATACCAAGTTGACAAACCAGAACAGAGCCCGTAAAGATAGAGATTGAGGTCATCATCGAACTTGGGGAATTTATAAATGCCTACTGCTATTAGTGGAATGGGACCGTAACAGTGTTGCCGTTCGACAATTGAGCCAGCTATTCTACAGAGGTTAGTTGGTGTCTGGACAAAATACCACCCGAAAATACACTTTCACGAATGTATCGGATCGGAATTGTCGTTCTGGCCGCGTAGAAATTTTGAGGGAATATACGCCTGCCGAACTTGCCGAGAGCAGCTGTCGACTTCAACTGAGTCTTAAAAGATGATACATTTGACCTTCGAAAGGCAAATTGAGATCCCAGTTAGGGTAGGGGGGGAAGGATTTGGCTAGATGTGCTAGATGGATGATGCGGGCTTCAACAGTTTGCCGAGCAGATTGCTCATGCCTTCTTGAATAGAATGCTGCTATTTGTTCTATTCGTGTATATCTATTATTATAGATGTGTAAAACTTGATCAAATCATTTGGGAGTAGTGCAGGGTTATATCATCTTGCAGAAACGAGACGCGAAAGTTAGGCCGGAGCGTGCGGCTCCAATATTTCTCATTACCCACAATAATAACATTGGGAGATCTTTCACAATGGTCGACACGGTCCAAGGGGTTCGTACGGATATATTGGCGGGGCCCCAACCCTACCTCGCCTCAAGGCGCCTAATTCGCTGTGGCCCACTCTCTCACTTCGAGTCTGCAATACTCTTGGTCACTGTTAGAGGTCCTTTATCAATTCTCTCGTCAATGTTAAACGGCCCGCTATTCTGGTTGTTATTCATTACGTTGTGCTGATATAAAGCCGAGTTGTCCGTTTGTTGGTTCCAGGGATTCAGATAAACTGGATATTGTGATATCTAAGCCACGTTGCTGACAAACTTGACTTATTCTGATATTGTACACAACGAAGCAGCATATACAATCGAACGTCAGCATATTGTGAGACGATTTCATTCATATAATACAGTATGCCGCATTCACAAGCCAATGACAAAGGCAGCAGCTGCAGTGGCATCGCGCAACAAGCGACTCGACGGACGCGAATTGTGATTTCTTGCAATGAATGCCACAGGCGCAAACAAAAGGTTTGACCTTGGGTATTCATTCTACTGTTCAAAACATGCTAATATCCAGTCAGTGCGATCGCCAACAACCGTGCAATCAGTGTATCGGGCGCAAGGTCCAGAATCTATGTCAGTACACCACTCGGTCTTCTTCCCCAAGATTGGCGGCTGCTGCACAGACAGCAGCAACGACCACAGAAATCCCGTTCGCATCATCTAGCAACTCTAGTCCTGGTACTTACGTGCGCAGCTCGCCTTCTAAGACCGAGTTTTCACCAAACACTGACTCCACGTCATCGGTTTCCTTCTCTCGAAAAACGGGCCCTGCATCCGATAATAGTGACCGCGAAAATAACAACGTTATTGATTATAGCTTTCATGAAAATTCTGATTCACCGGTTGAGGACGATTTGGACTCCGAGGACGATGGTGCGTTGGGCTATTTCAATAACGGTGTTTCAAATATCGCTCAGGACATTGCGGAGCTTAAGCTCACGAACTCACCTACTTATTCTACCACCAAGGCCAGACAAAGCAAAATAGCGTCTCGCAACAGCAAGATCGTTTCGAGGAAACTGCGCATTATGCCCCCTAGGCCGTATGTCGAGCTGCTGGTCAAGATATTTTTCTCCGATGCCAACTTTTATCAGATGTTAAATCAGGGTGCATTCTGGGAGACTCTGCGACAATGGTGGGAGCTACCAGATCGGGCAGGTAGTATTGCAACTCCTATGTTAACTTTCCGTGTGATGTCTATAGCACTTCAATTCGTACCAATGGAGCACCTTGCTACACTCCGGCAAATTGAGCAGTCGCTGGAGGCATTGTCCAAAGACTACTCCCAAGCAGCTAGCGAACTCGCCGAGTTATTACCCGATTGTATAGACAGGGTGTTGGAGGGCCTGCTTCGTGGTGTATGGCTAAAATACGAGTCACGAATGAAGGAGAGTTGGTACTGTATGGCAACTGTTGTCCGCATGGCCCAAGAAATCAAGCTCCACATTGAAGAACCTAATTCGGCTGTATCGTACGAACGCGAGCGGCGTCGGCGATTATGGTGGACGATCTATCACTGGGACAGATGCATGGGACTTATTCTGGGCCGGCCGACTATGATTGTAGACAAGCTGTGGAATGTACCTCTGCCATTGGATTTACCGGATGAATGTTACTATCCAGCCATCACTCCTGCTCCAGCTGTCACTGAATTCACAGGCCGTGTGCTTGCGTTCAAACTGGCGGTTGTCATATCCGATCTTGACACTGACCCCTGGAATCTCTACAGGAACCTAACCGTATACACAGCATCACTGCCAGCATACTTTGCCCTCTACTCTCCTGACACGTCCTTGGATGAACAATACCCGTTCTTGGTCGCCCAGCGTGAGTCAGTTGCGACGACGATCTGTATGATACTCTGTGCGCTGTACAGGCGCAAAGTGCCTGTCCCTAATCCGCTATCATTCTGTTTACGTTTATTGACCGCCGCAGACCGGATGCTAGCGTTTTCCAAGGAGCATCAGTACCGGCAGTTCATGATTGCGTACCAGAATTTGGAACCCTCAGTCTTGATATGTCGTGAGATGTTGAAGATGAGTGGTAGCTTGGCTGAGTCAGCGTTTGTGATGTGCGACGACAGGTCCGGGAATGCTATTGACGTGTGGCAGTGTTTGGAAGCAGTTGAGTGCGCGTTGGCGAGGTTGAGGCTGGTTAGGACGAGGAATAAAATTGCAGACAAGGCGTATCGGTTATTGAAAGAGTTATTGCGGCGGGTCAAGGTCCAAGTTGAGAAGGAGAGGGTCAGGTATGCACAATTACAGGCTGCGCACAAGGGCAACTCGCCTCCGGAAGAGAATGTGGTTGATCGGGAGATCGAGAAACTGCGAATAGCAAAATCCGTGCCAGGACTCCCGAATGGGACGACTGGGACGACTGCCGATGCGCTGGACCATTTCCCATTGTACCCAGACTCTCAGGAGAATAACCAACAACGGCCGGAGGACGTGGAATTGACGAACATGACGGGCTTTGAGGAATCGATAGACGACTCGGTGCTCAAGATCATGCAGCGCTTTGATCTGAATAATCTCGTTCGGGAATTGCCAAACGGCAGATTGACACCATCGTCTCCGCCGGAAACCGTGACTAATGTCTCTTCAGCATTGACGTTCAATGAGCTTCCACCGTTGATGAATCAGCAATACTATCACCAGGGCGACGGTCAGACGCCGCAGCCGCAGCCGCTGCTACAGCAGTACCCCATAGAGCAACAAATACTGGACCAGTATGGGAATAGCGCGGGACAGATCGATAATGGGGAGCAGATGATGTTTTCCTGGGCGGATGACATGGACATTGAGAATTTTGATCTGTCTGCTATTGGCGAGCAGATGGACATTGGTATGTTTTAGTGGGTTCCTGGTCGTTGAAACTGTAACCCTATATACTGCTATGGAAAGGAGAAGATAAAAAAAGGTGTTAGGAATTTATGTAATATTAATTAATCGGAATTGTACAGCGTTGGGTTAATAATTGTAATAGGTCCCTACTCACCATATGTATTGTGCCACTAATTACACTCGTATGTACGACGCAAAGTTGATTTACATAGGATGACGAATAGATTGTATCTCATAATACATATAGAAAACCTAACCCGTGGCATTAAGATCATGACATACAAAAAAACGACAATCGGTTCGACAGAGTTTCTCAATAATGTATAATTGAAACGACGACAATCTAAGTAATTTGAATAACAGTCAATCGTTCACAACAAAAGAGCCGTCTGTCCAATGCTACGACCCGTGATATACACAAACCAACTAACTAATTTACAGACGTCTGATAATCTGCTCGGTGAAGTGCTTGGTGCCGGCAGTGCCCTTCAAGTCGCGGGTGATGTTCTCGGGGCCGGAGGCAATGGTCGTCAGAACAGCGTTCTCGATCTTGTCGGCGTAGTCATTGAGTTTCATATGACGGAGCATCATAACAGAGGAGAGGAGGAGAGCAGTGGGGTTGGCCAAGCCCTTGCCGGCGATATCGGGAGCAGAACCGTGGACGGCCTCGAATATACTTACTTCGTCACCCATGTTACCAGACGGAGTGAGGCCGAGACCGCCGATCAAGCCGGAGCACATGTCGGACAAGATGTCACCATACAGATTGGGCATAACCATAACAACTGGCTTGTATGGTTCGGGGTCAGTGACGATCTTGAGGCATGTATTGTCGAGTAGCTCAGCGCCGAGCTCAATCTCGGGGTACTCCTTCGCGATCTCCTTCGCTGTGCTGAGGAAGAGACCGTCGGACATCTTCATGATGGTGGCCTTGTGGACAACGAGCACCTTAGGCTTACCGGTAGCACGAGCGTGCTGGAAAGCGTACCGAATGACACGCTCGCAAGCGGGTCGGGTAATGAGCTTGATGCTCTGGACGACGCCGTCGACGACAACGTGCTCAATACCGGAGTATTCGCCTTCGGTGTTCTCACGAATGAGGACAGTATCGACGTTGTCGTACGGGGTCTTGTATCCTACTACCGAACGGCATGGTCGCAAGTTCGCAAAGAGGTTAAATGTGCGGCGCAAAGTCAAATTGAGCGAGACATGCCCCTTGCCGATGGGGGTGGCAAGCGGGCCCTTCAGGGCGACAAGATTTCGCTTGACGGAGTCAATAGCAACATCGGGGATCGCAGTTTTGCCGTCTTTGAGAATAGGAGTGACGTCTACTGCCTCCCAGATGATGGGGACCTGTGTAGGGCATGTCAGTCAACGCTATCCAGAATATTGCGCATACAAACATACCTTCGCGGCAGCGTATATGTCTTTGACAGCAGCAGAAATCTCGACACCAATACCTACACTCAATTAGTTGTGTTCTATTGATATTGGACCATAGCAAAGTGTAATAAGGAGGACTCACCATCACCCTCGATCATTGTGACGGTGTATTTGCCCTGCGTCATAAAACATATTAACACCTGTTCACCAACAGTTATCGACAAAACCAAATTACAACACGTACATCAGCGTTCTTCGTTCCCTTAAACTCGGCGACCTCGGTGGACGCATTTCGTCGGAGAGTCTGGACGAAAATAATTGTTAGCCAGTGATCCACATATACAAGTATTGCTCTTCTGTGCCAACGACCCGAAGCTGGTACTTTGTACTCTGAACTCATATAGACCAGCGCTGCATGCACTGAAACGATCCGAACAACCAGAACAGCGACAGGCAAGTACCGGCAGCTCCGGACATGCAAAACCAACCGAGTGATTGTGGGTGAGACACATACCTTGATCGAGATGGAGCGGAGCGGGCGCACGAACGCGGCCGAGCGGCAGAGGGGGCGAGAGAGCAGCATTCTTCAGAGAGCAATTGAGAAGGCAGATGGAAGTGTGGAGGAGAAGGATGAGTCGGTGCTGGATGAGATGGACTTCAACCTGCGTCTACATGCACCCGGCGTAAAAAATCGTTTCGCGGGTCCCAACAGGGCCAATCAGAACTGCTCTTGCTGACACAGAAATTATGTCAGCAACAAGGTTCGTTCGGGACTAGTGCCGGAGCATGCGCGGGATGCCATAACCACATTGTCATCCCATTCGTTTGTGCAGTTTGCTTGTTAAATCGTCAAATGCGCCAGTAAGTTGGAGCATTAGCAATCGGTGACACGATGGCTTTCCACCGGACTCGCGAAGTCTCGTAACTCCCGTCCAAACTACAAAAAGACATATATAAACACCGGACATGCGACCGACGCGCATCTGAAATATAATCTGTTATATTGTGCTTGTTTGTGTGGAGGTGTGGAGGTGTGTACACTGTACACTGTGCAGTGTACTTAGTGATTATTAATACATGTTTGTATTTGTATGCACCGCTCGTAACGACTCTAGACGGACAGAGCGGAATCAGAGTCAATAAACCGTGGTGCAATTTCACAGTTGCTACCTACAGAGCCAGTAGTTGACTGACCAATGTTTGTAGATTCGCCGTCGGCATCTCGAAGTCTACAGCTGGTCGGGTGTTGGTAGTATGTTCACGAACACGGAACGGCAATTTATAGTCAGTTATATAGCTGCATCTAGGCTGCAGGCTATATCCCAGACAGAACGTACATTACTATTACAATGGCCATTAATACAGCCTGTGAGTGAAACAAAGCACATATTTAATGAGAAAACGCTACGTCAGCCACAGCCATTACAAATTAGACCTTTATCAAAATTAAATCCAAATAAATAAAACTCATGATTCCAAAGATCCAAGCTAGATACTCTCATGGTTCATATCTTTGCTACCTTCCTCCAAACCAAACAAACTCCCCTTGTTCCCCGTCTAGTAAGCCAACCTGCCAAAACATTTCATCCTTTACTCTTTGTTACCCTCTCTCTCCTGGGCCCAGTCTTCTGGCGAACCCTCCACGTTGGGTGGATGAGTGCTTCCCTGCTCGTCTTGACAGTCTTGTCCTCCCTCTGCCTTGACTTCCTCTGCCGTGACTTCCTCCTCCAACTTCGATTCTTCTGACGCGATTGCCGGCTCCTCTATTTCTCCATTTGCTTTCTCGATACCTACCGGTGCGGCGTTGGCAGACGACCCATCTGCCGATTCCTCACCAGGAGCTTCGCCTTCGTCCTTTTCGCCATCTTCCGGAGTAAGAAGTTCAGCTACGGCTTCATCATCAGGTGCGGACGGAATGATAGACTCGTCGTGCGGTAGAACAGTAACAATCTCGGGGGTTTCTTCCTTTTCCTCTACCGCAAACGGATCTGTGCTGTTCGAAAGAATGTCGTCCAAGCCCTCACCGGTCCATCCTTTTCGCGCGATACCTTCAAAAATCTCGACCTCCGCACGAACAATACCGGTTGCTTGCTTCAGTATCTTGGCCGAGATATCCTGTGTGATGTCCAGCGAATACTTGAAATACTCATACTTTAGTTTCTCCAGCCCGTCAACCTGTGCCGTCAAGTCCATTAATGCACTTCGATAAAGCGCCAAGTTTCGCTGTTTCTTCTTGCCCAACTTGACATGCTGCTTCTCAGTCTTACGCAATTGGTTCGTGCGTGAAATCGTTTCCTTCTGGAATTTATCTTCGTGCTCTTTGGTCAACTTTGCATAAGTATCAACTTCCGCTTGCACTGGCTGCTCGAACCCTTTCGTGAAACTCTCGGACAAGATCTTGTGATGATTTGCAGCAAGATATTGCAATCCAGCAGCACCAGATAGCCCATCCTCACTCTCACTGGCACCGCGGCACTTTGCGCATGTTTCGAGTGCTGTGCCAAACTGATTCTCAGCTTGGGCAACAGCTGCGAGAGCAGTACGTAGCGCAGCCGCAGCGCTCAACAACGTCTCATACGCGGCGACATTATTTTTGATATCGTCCTTCGTGACAATGATTTTTGGAAGTGTAGGTGGTGCGGGAAACGTTACTGAGGCCAGTGTCGGTGGAAATTTGGATGTGCTCACAGTGCCCACTGGCGAGAGGCCATCTGCTGCTGTTCCGGCTTCTGTTGCAGAGGGCGAGAGTGGTGCCTCTGTTGCTGCTGCCGCCATTTATTTAATTGAGGATAGTTGCTGGATATAGTTGGCGATTTTGCGGTCAAAATAGGGCAATGAAAAATGCAACGGGATTAGTTGAGCGGAGAGCGGAACGAATGAAAATGCAACTTGCCCCGAGCGTTCCTAATCTGTCATCCACAGTCCCTTTATCTTGGTACCTCCAGGCGCCTGAACCCTAACATCAGTCATATTCCTTCAGGCACATCTACTTCTGGGTTAGGGCGGTATGACAATCAGTGGACCAGGATAACTTCCTCGATATGTCCGATGACGAAAGAATTACTTTATGCCAAGGCTCCCGTGAAAAACCAATTTGCATAGTCTGGACATCAATTATAGTCGTACACAATATACTACAAGCGCACTATATCGGCGATGGTGGTCGGTGCATGGAGTTCATTGAGCTCACGATGTCTTTGTCGTTCGAGCTTAATTTGATCAGCCACAGACCCCGCCTCGACAAATCCTTCGACGCCATACACAAACAAGTAGCGATCAGAGGCCAGTAACAGCTTCTAGGCCAAGCAAGCACATATTCAGATTCTCACGGGGGCTAAGTTACCCGCACAAGCCTAGGCGACAACGTGCAGAGCTGGCGAGAACATCTGCGACCCATGTGCCCATCGCATAAACTTCACGCGCGCGGTGATCAGGAACGGGCGTGACACTACTGGCACCCTCCAAATAATTTAGTGTCGACTAGCCCTCGTCGTCATCGTCGTCGAAAATTTCATACTCGTCCGCGTCAACAAATCCACGCTCTGCGTGAGTTATTAGCAGATCATCTTCTGGATGACAGCTGTGGCAACAAAAATGTAAACAAACCTCCTTCTCCTTCTTCCTGCTGCAAAATGCCTAACAGCTCGCGTAGTTTCTGACCACCGTCCTGACTAACAGCTGACACTGCATGTAAAACCTGCTCTTCGTTCGACTGAGTCTGCTCATCTTTTGTCGTGGCCCGAGCATCTTCGCCTTCCGTCGCTGATTGCTCAGCAGCGGCAGCCGCAGCTGCGACTGCTTCATCATCGCTTGCCTCCTCCAATATCTTTGCAACGTCCATTTGCTTAATTGCTTGGCCATTCCATAATGCCATGAGCTTAAGTCTAATAATTCGTCGAATTTTGGACATTGTGGTCGCCTGGTACCACCCGTCTTTCTCATCCGCCTCGTCCCTCAATCCGCCATGCTGCACCAATTCTGCCAGCACAGGATCTGTAATATCGCAGAGTTGAAAGCTTCTGCCAGTGGGCAAATGAATGCCATCAAAAATATGGGTCGGCACATCCCCATCAGGTTTCCTGTCATCTGCGTCCTCTTCACCCTTAAGCGGAACAGTCCTCCCAGGCCTTTTACCTTCCTCCTCATCCTTTGGCGCAATCCTGAAATATTCGGTTTGATATTTTGCGTACTTATTATCTTTCCGTGGATCAATTCCATACTTTGTATAAGTCGCCCTCCACGGCCCACTTTTCCACGTAAATGCAACATACGGCAACGCGAATTTGACATGGGAGGCCCACATGTGGCGCAGCTCCTCATCCAGTGCCTCTTCCTCCAATGCACGTCTAGTCCAGATAGGCCGCTCCTCAAACTTCGTGAGCAGTAACTCAATTATTTCCAGCATGCGTGGATTCGCCGCCGTCGCTTTCGCGACTGGCAAGTTATTTGTCGCATAGGACTCATCTGGAACGGCTGCGTCGGTCCACCGCACGACTTTGCTGAATAATCTCTGGACGATCGACTTGTTGACAAGACGAGTTGCGCCTGATGCATCAGTCACAGCGTGAACTGCCGGATTCTGGCGGTAGGAGTAGTCAAATGGGACAGTGATGCGGGAGAACCTCGGAGGAGGGGGCATGTCAAAGTCGGTCGCTGATGGCTGAGAGTCTGAGAACGTGAGCTGCGTAATTGCGTCCACTGATACGTTAGCGTCATTAACAAGTACCAATAAAATTAGGACAGGCATACAGTCTCCCGAGTACAACGACGACCTCATACTGGAGACGAACGGGGAATTGAGAGTGCTGTACTGATAATCAGCCATTTCTAACCCCATCAGCGTTGGCCTACACTAATACCGCGGTCCATAGACAAACCTCTAAACCTGACAAAACAGTTTACTACCGCACACGGAGCTACTGTGTATGAGTTGCGATGCGCCTCCAACGTCTTTCGTAGATCACCGTCATGCTGGGCCAGGAGCGATTTCTTGACCTTCACTTGGAGCACGATCGAATGACCATGTGTTGTCGATCGCGATACAATCGGATGTGAGAACCGGTCTTCGGGACATAGCGTTAGTTCAAGTGGTGTCTGGCCACCCGAATTAATTGTCTGTATCCGATCATGTTAGAATGCAAAGCATAAAATCAATTGATACCGACAACCTTTCGCAGAGCGTCCTTCCCACCTAGTGTAAGAATGGCTCTGTCGACGTCCTGGACCGCACCGGGGTGTTCGATGCAGGTGATACGTGGGACGATATCCAGCGACATTATATGTACATTGGCTGTCAGTCACATTTGACAAAGAATTGTTTGTTGAAGTATTGCCATTGCTTGGGACGAATTTGTGTGGACGCGAGTGGTCACGCAATTCGAATTAGATGACACAGTGGCCAGATCTAAGGAGTACCGTTGCACGTCTCGCACACAAATCACACCTCCTCATTTCGACATAATCCCCAAACACAGCAAAAGGGTATCTTTTTGTGCGTCGACAGCGGCATCATCATCTTGTTTCGATTTCGATCTATCACTGCAAGGATATAGCGCAGGACCGTCTGGCGTCCTCGCCATGAAGGGTTTTAAACAGCGCGTTGTAAGCTCATTTTGTTCATAGAGGGCATCTAGCTCAGTTTATTGATGCGCTTACGAGCTGACGGTTGATCGCCATAGTTATCCCGCTCGAGAAGTACACACGATCCGTCGTCGCCATCCGGATCATCTGGATCATCTGCATCGTCAGTACAATCCAGCCAGTCCGGCCCTTCGGTGAAATCAAACAACGCACTGGCCGGCAACTCTGGATCAGCATCACGGAGCAGCAAGAAGGATTCGTCGGCGAAAGAGCAGCCATCACGGACGAACTCAGATCAATCCCGAAGTCCATCCAGCCAGAGCAAGTCAGGGTCGTCTGCGCCGCCCGCTGTGATCGGCAAACCATCCTCATCGACTACGGCCGGCACTATACAGACTGCAGAAGTTTCGCCGACATCGCCAACATCGCATCAAGGATCACCAGGAGGTGGAAGTGCTCAGACGACTGTGAATACACTCAATGGCTTGTCAGCAATAGTGCGTGTTTTGTTTGAATGTCATGCGGTAAATATCGTTAACAATTATCAGATTCACGTACCGCCACCGGGGGCAACAGAAACGATGCCCGGTGACCTGGCGGCCCCACGACACGGCCAGCGATCGCCCACATTTGACAGATTAAAAACCGGCATCCCGGATGAAATTGGGTCGCCGACTCGGCGACACCACTCTTCGCGGTTCGAGATTTCGGCCAAGCGCGAGTTAGAAAAACTTCCTGGATTCCACGAGGTACCGGCAACGAGTCGGCAGGATCTGTTTTTCAAGAAGATTGAACAGTGCAATGTCATTTTTGATTTCGGTGACCCGTCGTCAGATATGAAGTCGAAGGAAATCAAGCGGGTTGCGTTACATGAGCTGCTGGATTTCGTGTCGACCACGCGTATGACGTACACGGAACAGATGTATGCTAGTGTTGTGGACATGTTTGGACGGAATCTGTTTCGACCGATTCCGCCGCCTGTGAATCCGGTCGGCGACATCTACGATCCCGATGAAGACGAGCCGGTATTGGAGATCGCGTGGCCACATATGCAGGTTGTGTACGAGTTTTTCCTCAAGTTTGTGGAGTCACCGGATTTCCAGCACAGCGTGGCGAAGTCTTATATAGATCATCACTTTGTACAACAATTACTCGAATTATTCGACACCGAAGACCCGCGAGAGCGAGACTATTTAAAAACAACTCTTCACAGGATTTACGGCAAATTCCTCAATCTGCGATCATTCATCCGGCGGTGTATCAATAACGTCTTCTTCCAGTTTATATACGAGACAGGTAGATTTAACGGCGTCGCTGAGTTGCTAGAGATTTTGGGTAGTATCATTAACGGATTCGCCCTGCCACTGAAGGAGGAACACAAGATTTTCCTTGCGCGAGTACTGATTCCGTTGCACAAAGCTAAGTCGTTGAGCTTATATCACCCGCAGCTGGCGTACTGTATTGTGCAATTTATAGAGAAGGACCCCAGCTTGACAGAAGAAGTTGTCCTTGGACTACTACATTACTGGCCGAAAGTGAATAGTCCCAAAGAAGTGATGTTTTTGAACGAGATTGAGGACATTTTTGAGATACTGGAGCCGTCCGAGTTTCTGAAGATCCAGGTGCCTCTGTTTCAGCAGCTTGCAAAGTGTGTATCGAGTCAGCATTTTCAGGTGGCGGAACGGGCACTGTATTTGTGGAACAATGAGTACTTTGTGTCCTTGATGAGTGAAAATGTGGAGACGATTCTGCCAATCATGTTCTCAGCCTTATACCGGAACGCACGGGGGCATTGGAACCGGACAATCCATACGATGGTTTGCAATGCAGTAAAAATGTTTATGGAACTGAACCCGTCACTGTTTGAAGAATGTGCAGCGTTGTACCGGGAAACAGAGGAGCATGCGGACGCCAAAGAGGAGCACCGACGGCTTTTGTGGAAACAGGTTGAGGAGAGTGCGAAGCACAATTCGACGAACACGATGGTGCAATGATACGCATATTTTGATTCGATTTGGTGAGTTTGACGATGATAGTTGTTTATAGGTTGCTGCGTGCATTGCATTTCGGTCATCTACAATAAAGACAAGACGGGTTGTTGTTTTGTGATACGGTTTGGGTTTGTCTTTTCGTTGTCCTTTAGTTAAGTCTTCGTGGTAGTTGTAAATGATGTATCGGGATCAATGTTCAGAGTCTATTAGAGAGTATAAAAGTGATTTTGAAGGCCACTCGCTGCAGACTGGTGGATCAATTTAGGAAACCAATATATGTGCCTACAGTATATTTTACATATAAGTTAAGTTTATTAATTTACTAATTGTTTTAAAATTTTGTTTTCATGTTTTGCATGCGTGACAACGTGACATTCACATAAAGAAGGGGGATCGTATATATTATAGTTAACTACTATTGTATGTAATTATATAATAATTATCACAATATCTTTCCATGTCGTTCAGGAGGCGTGACCAAACCACGCCCGGTGGCTGTAGTGGCTGAGTGTGGCTTGCACGCACGGGCTTTAGTGAAAAGTTATCAGTGCCCCAGCAGAAATATCAGCGAGCGCACTAGAGCCAATAATTGTTAGCTATGTGATATCTCCAGTGAACTAATTGCTATTTACCACCCTGTCACTTTGGTTTGTCCCGCAGGCATTTGACCGATTTGAGTCTCGCCTGCAATGAACTCGCTCTCCACGACTTTCACTAAACACGACCACAATCGACAGTAGGGTACTCATATCACCACATCAGTCCAGCAAATGCCGCCGTCGCCTGCCACGACGGGCCACGCCTGGACCGGGCAGTCGCTACCTGTTCCGCAGCCGCCGCAGCAGGCGCAGCAAACTCCGCATCGGCAACCGCTGCAACTACAGACTGGAACTTCGGCCTCCCTCCAGCAGGCACTTCCTTCTTCCTCCACTCCTCGAATTCCGAAGCAACAGAAATCTCCGCCATTGGAGAATGTTACTCAGCAGCATTCACAACAGCAGCAGCCGTTTCCACAGCCAGGCGCGTATCCCGTCCTCGCTCCGCCGGCCCACCAGATCCCCGCCATTCTCCCGCTCTCTTCCTCCCATCCCGGCATTCCTGTACCCGCGCCTGCAATGATCAACACCGGGTCACTGCCGCAGCATGGTGGTTCTGTTACGACAGTCGGTGCCGGCATGCAGGGCGCGACGCAGGGCGCGACGCAGGCACTGCTCGGCCTTCAGCCCGGGCAGAAGTCCCGGCCATGTGACTCCTGCCGGCGACGCAAGTCACGGTGTTTTATACCCCCGAACGATGACTCGTGTGTGCTATGCCGATTCCGCAAACAAGAGTGCACGTTTTTAGAAGGGCCGAAGCCCAGGCGCAAGAGAGACGCCCAGAGCGCCGTCGAAGGAGCAAGTGCGCCCAAAATCACTAAGTACGTTGCCAGTTAGGTGCCTATCTCAATATCTATGCTAATTCGGTAACAAGGGTCGATGGGTCGCCGCCAGCCACTTTCACAGACATGTCACCGCCAGAGAGCAGTGTTGCGACTGGATCATCACTGCATTCTCAAGTTCCGATCCGCGAAACCCTGCCCATCGAAGACTACAGTACGATCCGCGGCCACTCACTTCTCAAAAAGACACTCGGCCTGCAGAATCCACGGTGGTCGACCTACGTCGGCACGTCTTCCACGCTTGACTACGGCTTTCTCGACCTGATCCCGTTCGATCGCCGTGACGAAGCGGAGCTAGCAAATGGCGTCAGCCTGCGCAAGGTCGCCCCTGACGCCATGTTTATTATGGAGTATGATCGGTCTATTGACGGGTACGAGGAGATGCTGAAGACAGTTGACGATATTGAACGCATCGTTGCTCCACACGGTCAAGCGCTTATTGACTTGTACTTCCGCATTGTCCATCCGTCCTTTCCGGTCTTACACAAGAAAGTATTTTTGGAGAAGTACTCGCGCACCCATAGAGAATTTGCTCCACCGCTACTCGCTGCTGTGTACTCACTAGCTTTGAACTGGTGGTCATACGATGCGGAGCTGGCGCCGCTACAAAAGCCCGATGTAGAGAAGCTGGACAAACTTGCACACAAGACATTTGCAGACGTCATCATGCGACCGAAACTATCAACTGTCCAGGCCGGGCTTCTTCTGCTCCAACGACGGCACGATAGCGCGGGTGATTGGCCGCTGTGTTCACATGTTGTCGCGCTAGCTGAAGAACTTGGGCTCGGACTCGACTGTGAAAAGTGGCGGATTCCAAAGTGGGAGCGCGGTTTACGGCGTAGGCTAGCGTGGGCCGTCTGGCTGCAAGACAAATGGCATGCACTTACCCAGTCACGGCCGTCGCATATAGATAAAAGGAATTGGCTTGTCAAGCATGTCACGTCTGATGATTTCCCTGAGACAGCTGCGGACGAGTCAAACGAAGATGGATCGGCAGAGGTCGAAAACGGGCGAAGATTATTCCAGGAGATGATCTCGCTATCTGAGATCGTGCATGAAGTGCTCTCAACATTATTCACGGTCGCTGCTGAACGCGAGTTGCGCGACATCGAGGGGATCCTTGAGAAAGCTAAGCCGATACAGATCAAACTCAAGGACTGGTACCAGGGCCTTCCTGAAAGTTTACGTATGAATACACAACTCAAGACCCGCAAGCTTTCGTCGAACGGCTCGCTGCACCTGGCGTATTTTGCGACAGAAATCACTCTGCATCGGCGCATAATCCACGCGCTCATCCCCTCTACTCCTAAAGAAATTGTCCAAGTATGTCGATCTGCCGCGCGAGTCCGTCTACTTGCCGCCATGGATTTTGTCAAGAATTTGAAGCCAGAACACATTCAGGCATTTTGGTTTTCAGCATCGGCAACAAACTTTGCACTAGTCGGGACATTCGCGGCGTTATTATTCGCTACAGCGACTGAGAACGAGGAACGCAAGCTTTTCAAGACGTGCTTGGATGAATATCGGTGGAGTTTGCGCGTGTCGTCCCGCGGTTTTGAGCAGATGTCTCAGGCATTGCGCAAGCTCGACTTGGCTATTTCCAGGATTCCGGTATTTGAAATTGAGAAACGAGCCACGAAGGCACGGGACGATGAGGAGGAGGAAGACGATGAGAATGACGACGACGAAGAGGACGAGTCCGGACAGCAAGGTCAGGATAATCGCTATAGCGAGGCCCATGGTCCGTACGAGGAAGATGAGCTGTATAATCTTCATGCAATGCGGTATTGGAGTGAGACCGGTATGAACATGGCCAATGACATGGTATTCATGATGGGACAGGGTGATATAGATGGAAATGGTAAATATCCGCCACCGATGTCATCTGGTGAATTGCGAGCCTTGTCAGCGAGCGGCAGCGCACATTCGTCGCCTGAGCAACAAATTCATCATCAGAGAGAACGACAACTTCCCGATTCACAACAACAACGACAGCAGCAACAATCGCAACAAGATTGGATGTATCTATCATCGTATAACGCCAGCGTGCAAGGCCCACAGGACTGGCCACCGCGATGGCAGGACGGAGATCACAAGACCACTACTGACACAGTAGCGGATGGCACCATGCGGGATGATAGCTATCAAGGTGACATGCATATGTAACGCGTTATATAATGTTGTGTAACAAATAGTTGTATTTTGGATTTTTTGGTCGTGTACTGTATACAATTTGGCTTAGGTGTTGGGATACACATTTATTTTCACCAGTAACCTTGGTATCGTTTTTTTTGCGATTTACGGAATATGGTGTTGATTTGGTCGATATGTCATATCTTACTATATGTTAGATTGGTTAATATACGTGAAAGTAAACTTGTCCTCGACCAGATGCGAAGTGGTGTTGCTCAACATCAGTAGCCCAAGTTTTGTTTCATGTCTACACCGTTCACTGATAACGCCATATTATTGTAGGATGAGAAAGAAGTAATGATATGAGGAACGGAATCTGCACAGCGCAAGAACTAACGATGAGTCAGGGCCTCTCGTCCAAGAGTTTGTATTGTATGTAGAATGTAACGTGTATTTGGATCCTGTTCATCTAAAGTTTCATGCGGCATCTTGGTAGACGCATTAGCTGTGTGAATGCTCCAAACAATCGGATGTAGCCAATGTGTACAACGTTTTGTCCAATTTCTCTCGCCAGTTCATCGTAACGGGAGTTACGGACAAGCCACCTCCAGACCAGAGTATCGCGCGGTGTGTTTCTGATCTGTATTCAGAATGCATCCAAAATCCAACTGGTGAAGGCGAGAGTTTAATAGTCATCAAGTCGCAGAGTTTTCTCCATATCCCAATTTGTCAATTCTGTACCCAAAATCCCGGCAGGGATCACCGTTTCCTCGACAAGTACAAATCCCTTTTTAAGCCAGTAGTCGCCGTTAATTTCCTTGACTACCCGGACTATCGTTTTCAGTTCCCCGTCCGTCTGTTTCTGAGAGGCCAGCAAACGACGCTTTAATTCTTCCGCGACTACGTTGACAACGTGAGTCGCGAGGCCCTTCTTCAAGTACTCTGGAGAGTAACGGACTGCCACCGCTGTGATCTCCCATTGCGTATACACTGCATCTTTATTCTCCTCCTTCCATTGTTTCAGCTTCAGTCGCCGTGCGTCACCCCAGTCTTCCCAGAACTTGTCGTTGTAATACACTTTTACTGACGCCGTAGCGATGGGTGTGTCCGGCGACGAAGGCGAGAATGCGACGACGGTAAATCCATCAGGTGTAATGTCTTCAGCTAGCTCGTTGGGAGAGTTGATGCGTTGAGTCCCGTTAAGGACGGCAGGACTCACGAATGGAGCGAAGTGTGCTGCGAAGGAAGAGTTTATCATAGCAGCGAGCGCGGGGAGGATGGGTGCGTTGAGGAGCGCCATCGGGTCGTAGATCTTGGTAGTTATAACCTCATTGTGCAGGGCGGCCTTTTCCGACATATCGGTTGGAGATAATTCGAGCGAGAATCAAGGGAAAGACGGCGGATTAGGCGATTAGCATCTTTAAGAAAGGTGAAACTAGCCCTTACGGAGAATTCTGGGACCGTTGGTTAAGGAGCTTTGCCTCCGCGTCAATTTTGATTGATGACTCACAGCGGCCATCGAGGACTGTAAAGCACCTTACTGGGAATCTAATCGCCTTTCAAAACGTTCCTTTAATCTGGCACAGTTTTTTTTAGGTGCGTGTCACTAAGTTTAGCTGAGTTTCGTGACCGAACTATGATTATTAATAGAGCAGAGCCATGAGTCCAGGGGCGGAACGACTCTGACTTTGTCAAGCACCATTCTGCAGCTCTTAGCACGATCTTACAGACCGTCTTCGTTAGGTGCGGACGTGTGTAATCGGACTTACAATTGCGTGGAAAGCAAAGGGATAATCGATGGTCAAAATTCATAGAGATCTTGCAGATCAGGGGTGCATGTACCCAGTTAAACAGGTCCCAGACAACATGATATTCAGAAAGTGCGACTGCATTGACAAATGATTACCATTAATAGAACGTACCAGAGGAATATATTCCGATTGGCAGGGGAGAATATCGTAACAATTGTAGGCTGCGCACTTTTACGTGAGATTGATACCAAAGTGTCTTTATAATTCCAACTGAACCGTGGAAATGTAATAACTGCTGTAAACAAGAAAATGGGCAGGGGGTTCCCGGCGATGTTCTATCTGCTCATGGCCATTAACCCTTATCCAATGAGTGCAACATGAGGTCCGCCTAGTATCTACTCAACTGCAAATAGCACTGTGAAAGCCACCCAGACTAGAGTCTTCTTGTGTCCGCCAATTTCGAAGTCTGTTTCGGAATCCGACTTGCAGCTGAGCAGAAGAGGCACTGTTCTTAAAGTTGCTTGTGGACGAGACTGACTGCAGGTGGGCCATGCACTCAACCCTAATCAACCGAGCCAAAACCCCTCAACAATCGACCAACAAATTTATGCGGTGTCTAAACATCGTTCCCAGCTCTCGTCCTCTAAACAGGATCATGCGATCCCTAAGCAGTGGTATTGCGGGTCGGCCTAGACCCGCCTGCTCACTCGGAAGCCGGATCGCAGCTTGCACTTGTCTGCTCTGGAGGGTCGTGTGGAATCCGGAGGGCGACGTTGCACGTTGAAAAGACAATGGCGAACTATGTGGGTTAGGGTGAGCTTGCTAGCGCATTGGTTAGATTTGCATGTGCTTATCGCTGGGGCGCCGTGGCGGAGACCATTCCGCTGCAATCCACTAGCCTCTTTGGGAATGGAACAGACAAATCAGTTTGGGCTGTGTTTGAGCCTAAGCGAGCTAAACGGTCTAGGTGGGTCAGGGTCAGGGCCAGGGTCAGGTACCAAACCCTTCCGGAGCCTGAGAGCGAACCGCGTGGTCGCCATAGTTGGTGCGAGCCGTCGCGTTTGACAGGAGGACCCTGAGGAAGGTTTCTCTCGGAGCAGCCCCGCTCTCCTTTGTCCGCGCGGCTTCCTCAATCCGTTCTCGGCCCGAGCTCCTTGTAATGCGAGTGGCGTTCGTATCTTTTGACCCTGATCAATTTCTCCTCACTCTCGTAATGTATATTTATCCCGTTAGCGCCATTTTTTCTCGCATACCTACCATGGGGTTTGCGCAGATGCGTGGGGAAATCCACTCGCGGCCAAGGCTGCGTCAACCTGCTTCGCACAATGTCCTCACTCTCCAGTCCTGCCTGGATCTGGTTTATGTATCTCTGTGTCCGGCTACCTGCTCCCTGTCGCCGTCTCTCGCCCACCCAGACTTCTATCGCATGTTCCCAATTCACACTCAATGGGCCCGAAACAACCTCTATCCAGCGACGATGTCGAGGCCATGATCGCAGACGGCAAAACAATTGTCATATACGAGAACCGTGTCCTGCGACTCGACTCCTGGCTTCACAGACACCCTGGCGGCGACAAGGTTGTCTTTCATATGGTCGGTCGCGATGCAACGGACGAATTCAATGCGTGAGTTGCACAACAACCATTGTCCTTCTGTCCATTCAGGTGCTAACAATTAACAGATACCACTCAGACGAGGCAAAGGCCCTGTCGCGCAAGTTCCAGATCGGCCGAATCGATGGCGTTTGGAAGAATTTCGTACCACCAATACAAGGCGGTTTCTTTAGAACCAAAGAGATGATTGACGAGGCCATAAGATTCTCTGCCGGCTCTTCTTCCCGCTCGTCCTCCATATCCAGCGGCTCTTCCTGCGACGACATCCTCACCCTTAACGGTATAGTTGCTCCGAAACGACACGACTCATTCGACTCGATGACCGACTCGGAAGAGGTCCAGAAAGTCACAATAGTCTCGCCCTCCGTGCGTGAGCCGCCCGCATGTGCGGAGCTGATGGCGGAATACGACCGCAAACTGGTTGAACACGATCTCAAGAAATATCCGTCTCTCGATTACCGAACGCAGACATTCATAACAAATAAATACCGGGAGCTCGAAGCGATGTTGCAGCGCGAAGGCTATTTCAAATGCACCTACTGGGGGTACGGCAGCGAATGCGTGCGATACATCACCCTCGCCTCACTTTCATACTACTTTCTTCAAACCAAGTGGTATCTGCTGTCGGCTACCTGTCTCGGGCTGTTCTGGCACCAACTCATGTTCACGGCTCATGATGCTGGACATCGCGCCATCACCCACTCATTTTTCTGGGACAACATCATTGGCGGTCTAATAGCCAACTACATAAGTGGTCTCAGCATTGGCTGGTGGAAGTCCAGTCATAACGTCCATCACTTTGTCACAAACGATCCCGTGCATGATCCAGACATCCAGCAGTTGCCGTTTTTTGCCGTGTCTACCAAGACTTTTAACAATATTTTCTCTACGTACTACAATCGCTTAATAGAGTTTGATGCTGTCGCACAAGTTATGGTCCCCATTCAGAACTGGACTTACTATCCCATTCTCTGCTTTGGCAGATTCAATCTGCACCGGCTCTCATGGGAGCACCTGTTGATAGGCAGAGGCCCACGTCACGGCGAAGCAGCTTGGTTACGCTACTACGAGATCGTAGGCGTAATTGCGTTTTGGTATTGGTACGGCTACCTGTTGGTATACCTGCGACTGCCAACGATCACTGCTCGCATAGGCTACGTTCTGGTAAGCCATATCGCCACTATGCCATTACATGTGCAAGTCACACTGTCGCACTTTGCCATGTCAACCGCAGACCTCGGCGTGTCCGAGTCATTCGCGCAAAAGATGCTGCGCACAACTATGGACGTCGACTGTCCTGCATGGCTCGACTTCCTCCATGGCGGCTTGCAGTTTCAGGCCGTGCACCACCTTTTCCCACGTATGCCCAGACATAACTTCCGCGCAGCGCAGAAGCATGTCATTGATTTCTGCAAAATTATCGGTATGGAATACTGCATCTATGGCTTTGTCGATGGAAACAAAGAAGTCCTCTCGAAGCTGGAGGATATTGCAAAGCAGGCATCGATCATGGCCGAATGCACAAATCACATGAAGAAAGACGCGATGTCAGGCTTGACTTGAATTTAGATTTGTAGATGTTTCGATTAAGTTTTGGTTCTGAATAAAATGGAGATAAAAATAGACTGAACAGTCATACACTCACAAATTTAGATGATTCTATAGAATTGCACTTAACCCGGCTCACTCTAACGAAATTCAGGTGAGATGCGCAATCCAGACTACACCCGGCAGAGGACGCAAAAGCGCAGGGGTCGTGTAGATAGGACCCATACTTATGAGCGTCAAGGGCAGTATACTTTGAAAACGAACCGTGGCCGATAACCACATGGGACTGGGCCGCAATTATGAATTATGAATTTTAGAAAATCAACTTTCAGTGCATTGTTGCGCGCCAGCCGTGCCACGGGACCCGCCACAATAGCCAACGGTCGACTTCGATTTCATCTCCATGAAATGTGATTACCGCAATCATGCTCTGCGGTGTATGCCCAACGCGGTTAATTGGGAATGATCCTTGGTAGTCCACAACTTAAATATGAACAACATGCAAATTTATAACAGAGTAAAACGTTTAGTTATAACTTTAGATTTGGAATGAGGATGGGTCGCTTTATGACTTTGAGATTCAAGGAGATACGAGGAGTGAGTACGCTGTAACATTGTGCATAACTTAACAATTTACAAGACAGACAATTGGTTAACTTATATCTATTCATGTCAATGGCGGTTTCGGGCTGTAACACCAATCCTCAGGGTTTCAGGAAGAAGAGGATAAATACAAACCAGTGAGGGCGAATAGCGCACCAAGCATGGTCTTCCGATATCCAAATCGCTCGGAAGTTATAGACCGAGAATCTCACCGGCTCGAGCGCCATTGCCGAGGCCAGCTTGCCATGCCGCAGGAATCTGTAACGGCCGTTCGGCTGCAACTCGCCGTACTTCCGCACAAAAGTAGGGAAGGCGTAAAAGGAACCCAACAAAATCAAATCGTACCCTTCCATGATGACGGCGAGCGAGAGCACAAAGGACCATCTCACTGCCTTCGGATACAGCTTGATGGACATCTGATGTTCTTGGTCAGTGGCATCCTTAGCTTCCGCAAGCAAGTCATGACTAACGTCGGGGTCGACCTGCTCCGTGACGGCTCTCTCTGTATCGACAGCGGCCACCATGCTGATGATTCTGTTGGTACCTTGATTATTCGCGAAAGAGTAGCCGCAGAGATGGGTCTAAAAGTAAATAACATAAATCCATGTCGAATGTTGTGAGCGTCCGATATTTATAATAGAGATTGTGGTGTAGGCAGTTTAACTTGACGTATGAATGTAGGTGTATGCTTACATTCACGTGGCGCCTTGGCACGTATGACCTTACCCCGCGGAGAGCCAGGATCCTTAATCCAGAAAGGTTAGTCTAACAATCTTTAGGCAGTGGTGGGTGTGTTTCTCCGAAAAAACGCCGTGGAGCTACCCCGCGCCTCTTGCCCACTCTTTGGTATCGTGGCCAAATTCGTCAATTGGAAAGATGGATGTTCGTCTTCCTCAGTAGAATATGATAGGATTTCACGTTGATCATGATGTTCAATCGATATCACTGTGGAATCTAATGCTCGCTTTGTCAGTCTTGGCGGTTGATCTTGCCTTTCCTGCTCATTGCTTTACAGACCCGCTACACTGAGATGACTTGAACCTGATATGGCTCAGTCCAAGAAAATTTCTGGATTTGCTTGGGACAACACTTACCGAAGCCGCAGACCGCATCAGGCGGCAGGATTTGGCGCGAGAGATCACGGTCTTCCACTGACGGGATGGTCACAATTTGTGGACCGGCGCTGCAATTGGGTATACTACACTGGCCCATATGAATGGCATCAGCTGCTCAGTCACGAAGGAGCAGGACGGATGGTAGCAGATCTGCTATTCTCCGTAAATGAAAGCGATTAAGCGAAGACTATATCTGTATCTCGCCTTTGTTGCTTGGACCGGATTGATCAGATCCACAAGCGAATTGCGCAATCCTGTTCTTTATCCATCTGCATAATTTTGAACTACATATGGAAAGTCAGCAACCCTGCAGTTTCGGCAAGAGGTGTGTGGCACGGATAAAGCTTGTAAGGCGAAACTATTAAATGCACAATAATTTTGTGTGCCAATAGCAGTGGACCTATTGCAAGCATAATTTCTTAAAAGTACAGAGCATTCGAAGCATCAAAAATCTTGAGGTCCAATTATGGCGTGTTGCTTCGGGCTCGGACAAAGTCCCCTACCGAGAGTCGAGCGGCAAGCTGCCCCGTGTACCGACCACTTCACTATTCCATCAACCGTCGGTAATAATTGTGCAAAGAACTCTAAAATTAGATATCACAACCTCTATTATCGTGCGTTTTGGATTTTTAGAGTTTCCACTACGCCCCCCACCCTTTCTGCAAGCACTACGTCATCCAGCACTAATTCACCAAATATTTTCCTCAACGTTTTGATGTAGAAGCGGTCCAGTACCAATCTAATCTTTAGTCGGTTTTCCATGTATTTAATTACAGTGGTGTCAGACGTACACTGAGCTCCATAGTTGTATGTCTAGTTGCTGTTGAATTAAAGAAAATGCGTAGACCGAAGCTGTGGAAATGTCGTCGTAGTGGCGGCAGGGAAGATAGCGAGATAAGGTTATGCGTGCAATATTACCCTATTCCGCAATGGGGATGGCTGGCGAGAGTTTCGTTTGAACAACGACGCGCCAAAAGGCATCATCACCCGACTAACTAACGGCATCTTTGGTGGTCACGAATTTTCAACTGAATTCAAACCGCATTTTGTACAGGATTTTGCACTAACCATTATAAATCCAGCCCGCTCGGTAGCCGTCGTTCGATGAACGGGCAGATAAGTAACTCGATATGAAATGCCTACGTGGTTTGCGGGTTTGTCTCGCATGGACCGTACAAATTTCTGGCGAAATAAACTGATGTGGAGTTAAGTGGAGCCGTGACATATCTAATGGAAATTGACTTCGCGGAGATTTTCCTAAATTTGCGGAGGTGTTCTCGGAGAAATATTTTTACGGCGACTCGTCTCCGCTTCCCACTTGTAATTTTCAGATAATTGAGATATCCTCTTGTAGTGTGAGACGACCCACTCTTCGTCGCACGATCGTCGTCCTCCGCTCCAGCCGATGTGGGGGGTTGGATATCTGTAGCGCCATAGCCGGTGAATCTAAGGCGCCGTTAGGGCCAACTTCGGGGATTTGGCCATCGATCGATCCTCAAGCTGCCGAAGTAGTTCCGCCCCCCTCTCACCGACGGAGTCGTCACCCCCCATCGCTTGTCCTTACAGAATTGGGCAATAAGATAAAGGCGAGTGCTAGTTGAACTTCGCTTTGTCGCTTAACTGAGACTACTAACAATCCGTCATCATCACCTCTTAGTGCTCCTTGGGATTCCACAATGAAACATCGACGTCTCCCAGCCTCGCCGGTTGCAAACCCCTCAGCTGTTGTTGGTGGTACCGGAAATCTCCGATACCGCTTCACTGTTCTCGCTCCAGGGTTGGTCCGCTTTGAGTACTCGCTAGACTCGGCCTTCGAAGATCGAGCATCAACTTTGGCGATTAACCGCAATTTACCTGTCCCTAGCTTTCGCGTTGTCGATCGTGAGGACGGCCTCGAAATAATTACCGAACGGTTTCATCTGCGGTACGACAAGCAACCATTCAGTGCTAATGGACTCCGCGTACAAGTAAAAGGAGATGTCACCAACTATCACAGTCAGTGGCGGTACGGTGAGCCGAGTCAGCTGGCGCGTTGGGATCTTGGAGGTACAGCCAGGACACTAGACGGAGCTGACGGAAAAATACCTCTGGGTCCTGGCGTAATAGCCAGAAACGGATATATGATGCTTGATGACTCACAATCGATGTTGTTCACAGACGATGGTTGGGTTACTGGTCGCCACCAAAGTGAGACTATTGACGGATATCTCTTTACATATGGACGCGATTACAAGGATGCGATCAAAGCGTTCTATGCTCTCTCTGGGAGTCAGCCACTTCTCCCACGATGGGCGTTGGGAAATTGGTGGAGTCGGTATTATAAGTATACTGCGGAAGAGTATCTAACTTTAATGGATCGCTTTAAAGTAGAGGGGATTCCACTGTCTGTCGCAGTGCTGGACATGGATTGGCACTGGGTTGAGAACGAGATGGTCAAAAAAAGTGGATTCAGTGGTTGGACAGGTTATACCTGGAATACGGACCTCTTTCCCGATCCAGGCGCCTTCCTGGTGGAGCTGCGCAAAAGAGACTTAAAAGTTACATTAAATGATCACCCAGCAGATGGTGTCGCGAGTTATGAGGATTTGTATGAAGAGATGTGTGAAGTGCTTGGAAAAGATGCTTCGCTCCAAGATCCCATTGCGTTCGACATAACCAATAAGACATTTCTGGATGCCTATTTCGATATTTTGCTTCGTGCACTTGAAGACCAAGGGATCGACTTTTGGTGGATCGACTGGCAGCAGGGTAGTTTCTCTGCGATCCCAGGTGTGGACCCTCTTTGGATGTTGAACCACTTTCACTTCCTGCGCAATTCAAGAGGAAACAAGCGTCCTATGACATTCTCTCGGTTTGCCGGCCCTGGAAGCCATCGTTATCCCATCGGCTTTTCCGGTGATACAGTTGTTACATGGGAGTCCTTAGATTTTCAACCTGAATTTACGGCTACAAGTTCTAATATCGGATATGGATGGTGGAGTCACGATATAGGGGGCCATATGCATGGGTATAAAGACGATGAGCTTGCTACTCGATGGGTCCAACTTGGGGTGTTCTCTCCGATTTTGAGACTCCACTCGACCAATAACCCGTTCAATTCAAAGGAGCCCTGGGGTTTCACTATCGAGGCGTATAAAATTATGGCGGATGCTCTACGTTTGCGGCACCGTCTCATACCATATCTATATTCTATGAATGTTAGATCAGCTAGGGACGATGAGCCTCTAGTGCAGCCTTTGTATTGGGAATATCCGGACCAAGAAGAGGCATATCGAAACCGGAACATGTTTTTCTTCGGCTCGAGCCTGATTGTTGCACCATTGACTGCACCAAGGGACGCTGTGACCCGACGAGCTCGGATGCGCGCTTGGCTTCCACCAGGAAAGCATGTCGATATTTTCTCGGGTATTGTCTACGACGGCAATCGCGAAATCTGGATTTATCGATCACTGGATGAGTACGCTGTGTTTGCTCAAGAGGGGTCTATCATTCCAGTCGATGCTGCAAAAACGCCTGGTAACGGTTGCAAAACCCCTGAAAGCCTGGAAGTGATAGTGGTGGTTGGGAGAGATGGTTCGTTTGACATTTATGAAGACGATGGAAATGGAAGCGGTATAGAAGATGTCGACTTCGTACATACACCAATTTCGTATAATCAGGATATTGGCACCTTATCAGTTGGACCGGTGGTCACAAAAGCCAAATCAGTGGTGGGCAAGAGGGACTGGACGTTCTCGTTTTTGATGCTCGACAGCGTCAAGTGTATCCGAGCTTTGGTCGACAATGCAGAGTGGGAAAGTAAAATTTCCGTGACTGGCAAGGGAGTTGAAATAGCAGTCGAAGGTGTCCCTGCTACTGCAAAGCTGGAGATCATCCTTGGTTACAATCCTCAACTAGCAATGACTGATGTATCGAAGCACATTTTCAGGCTTCTCAACGATGCTTGCATGCTGTTTGATGTGAAGCAGGAGATTTGGTCTGTAGTGACTGCGCCAATACCGTTGAGTAGTCGCCTTACTCGATTACATTCGCTTGATTTGGATGCGAGACTCCTTGGTGCTCTCCAAGAACTGATTCTTGCCGATTCACGGTGCAATTCTTAAAGCAGAAGCCATGTTGATGAAGCTATTTTGGATTCTACTTAGATCATAATTGGCTACTGTAACAATCAATGCAATGTATGTGTATAATCAAGCACCAAATTAACAATTTCCGTTTGTATAATAACGTAATTCACAAGCGAACGGATCACACAAGCGAACGGATCACACTCCACCGCCATCCACCTGCTCTACTTGTAACACTACACTCCACCACAATTAAACATGCCTTTACTTCCGTACGAAGGACGATTAAATATTGCCCTCGAATCTCTTAAAAATGACAAAGATCTAAGTATTAGGGCCGCAGCGAAGATCTACAACGTGTCGTACACGACCCTCTACAACCGACGCAACGGCCGAACTGCACGACGCGACACTACGCCCAATTCTCAGAAATTGACAAAACTAGAAGAGGAGGCTCTTGTTAGGTATATTCTCGAACTAGTGGCGCGATCATTCCCGCCTAGGTTGTGTGGTGTGGAAGATATGGCTAAAACCGACTGCTTCGCGAGCGCGACGCGCCACGCGTTGGTAAGCACTGGGCCTCCAACTTCGTACGGCGCCGTCCAGAGCTCCGTACGCGTTTTTCTCGCAAATACGACTACCAGCGAGCTAAGTGCGAAGATCCGAAGGTTATTTGCGAGTGGTTTGAGCTCGTACGGAATATGAAGGCCAAATATGGTATAACGGACGATGATATCTATAACTTCGACGAGACGGGTTTTATGATGGGCGTTATCTCTACCAGTATGGTGGTTACTACCTCGGAAGGTCGTGGAAGGGCCAAATTAGCCCAGCCTGGCAACCGGGAATGGGCTACGGTGATCCAAGGTGTGAATTCTCAAGGCTGGGCAGTCCCGCCGTTCATCATCCTCGCGGGCCAGTACCACTTGGCCAACTGGTACCAAGAATCCAACCTTCCGTACGACTGGGTCATCGCCACGACCGAAAATGGCTGGACGACAAATGAGAAGGGCCTAGAATGGATCAAACATTTCGATAAACATACTGCAGCTCGTACGAAGGGCTCCCATCGTCTGCTAGTGTTGGACGGCCACGAGAGTCACCACTCGACCGAGTTTGAGCTCTATTGCCAAGAACACTACATTGTGACGCTTTGCATGCCTGCACACTCCTCCCATTACCTTCAACCTCTCGATGTTGGGTGCTTCAGCCCGCTGAAAAAGGCGTACGGTCGCCAGATCGAAGACCTTGTGAGGTCGCATGTTAACCACGTGACCAAGGTCGACTTCCTTTGTGCTTTCCGTACAGCTTACTTTGCCTCTATGACCGAGTCAAACATACAGGGAGGGTTCTCGGGGTCTGGCCTAGTGCCATTGAATCCAGAGAGTGTTCTTTCCAAGCTGGATGTAAGGCTTCGTACGCCATCACCCTCGAACTCGCGAACTGGCACTCCACAATATTGGGTCTCTAAGACGCCACAAAACCCCATAGAAGCAACTGCACAGTCTGAACTTATCAAGACTCGCATTTCCAACCATCAAAATAGCTCCCCAACCTCAATGCTTGACGCGGTGAACCAATTTGCAAAGGGGACTAAGGCAATAATGCATCGGATGAAGCTCTTAGAGGCAGAGGTCTCGTCGCTACGGAGGGCCAACGAGACGCTCAGCAAACGCCGGAGAGCCAAAAAAACACGCCTACAGCTTGGAGGATCGCTTAGCGTACAAGATGCACAGGATTTGCTGGGCGAGAAGGCTGTGGATGAGCAAGTACAGCTGGAAACACGACAGAATGGGGGTCTGTCGGAAGGGGCTTGTACGAAGGTGCGGCGCTGTGGCAAGTGCGGGAAGACCGGCCATAATGCACGAACATGTCAAGAGGTTGTAATAGTCTAAGAAGAAGAGAATTTCGCGTAGTTTTTATTGACTTGTAATGTGGTGGTGTTGTAATAAATGTTAATTGTGGTAATGTGGTGGAGTGTGGTCCGTTCGCTTGCGTGATCCGTTCGCTTGTGAATTACGTTTAGTTGTTTCAATTCGCATTTAGAGTCTCCGGGTCGAGTCCAGGAGCTCTTTATAGACAACAATTACGCCATCAGTGGAGGATCTTGAGCGGCTAATTGGTAGTGAAAAAAGTTTTAGAGGCGTATTCGAACCCATAGGATCAATTGATGGGTTCAGCACAGGTGAATGTGAAGACTGTGGCGAGCAGAGCGGCGATATACAGATGAATTCATATAGTAAATGGTGCTTGTTATACATGCCCTATAGTTCGTAACAGGGCAACAGTAGCGATACTGTATATGATCGGATTACTTCAAAATACTCGACACTAGCGAAGGTGAGTCATAGTTCGGCTACCTGGAGTTGGCAAAATACCCTCCCAATCTTTGCTATTGCTTGAAAACGCGCTGCACATGCCAATACTTGGACAGAATCAATTATCAATATGCGTTTGAATAGGAGAATTTTGAAATTCGTCTGTCAAACCCGGATTACATCTTTATAGAAACTGTGAATTACTTGGTGCTGGACCACTTGTAACGGATGACTCGTGCACTTGAACTGTTGTGTCCTTAGTTCGGTACACTCACCCAAAAAATGCCATTGGATCTAAGTTTTCCTGTGGAAGATAGATTTGCTGTTCTGTGATGCGTGTCGACAAGGGAAGGTTCACGTTCAGTGGCTCGTTGGGAGCTTAGGAAATGTGGAGAGTATTATCTTTAGTTGCCTGGAAGGGCTATGACGAGACCGAGTTCACCTACGAACCTATTGAACACCTTGCTAATGCAATGAACTGACTTCGACAATTTTATGCCGCCAGGGTTTCAGGGCTTCCACCTACCAGTAACCATATTCTCTACAGTCTCGCTATGGGAACTACTCGTATCACATCTGCAAATCCACAGCGCCTATCCCGATCTCTCGACCTCCAAAATGTGACTAGCTGTCTTGCATGAGAATTTTTGATGATAATATTCTCAGCCGCTAAGTAGCAGAGGGCCCACATTGTCAACAAGAAGTTGACATTTCGCTCAACGGAATCACCGTCAGTCGCCCTAAGAAGAAGGGCTGAATCATGCGGAAGGCGAGCCTCCTAGGTTGACCAATACCGGCCATTCATTCTACATAATTATGTGAAATGAATAGCTAACGAAACAGGTGTTCTTATTATGCTAATTACACAATTTATTTAGAAGCATTCAGCAATTTTCATTCGAGGTAAACTTCCTGGCGATGTAAATCAGGGTCATGA
Organism: Lipomyces starkeyi; assembly: GCA_018804115.1. Classification (NCBI taxonomy): domain Eukaryota; kingdom Fungi; phylum Ascomycota; class Lipomycetes; order Lipomycetales; family Lipomycetaceae; genus Lipomyces; species Lipomyces starkeyi. The sequence goes on along the minus strand of JAGJTG010000009.1, from coordinate 147,809 downwards.
TTGACGCATGTAGTCAGGCCACTGGGATTCAGAGTTTTTGCGAACTGTTAAAGAATTATTCCAGACGACATTGCTGGAGAATTGAATTTTTTCAATTAGTCGGAGATTTGTGGTTCCTTAGGTCTTGCTGTTCCTTAAAAAGGAAAGGTTGATGTACAAAAAAATAAAAAATGGAAGTATCCCTACAGCTGTTGACGTATAAATCTTGGAAATCGCGAGCAAATTCCTGGGGTATTGAAATATTTGCTGTTCTTTGAACCACCGAAGGATGGCAGTACGGCATTGGAACCGATTCAACCACAGCATTATGTCGGCATTCGCGCCCGGTATCCGTCTGAGAAACCTACCTCAATGACAAAAATCACCTCTGCGCCCCGCGCGGCCATATTATACTTGAATCCGTTATCTAGAGATTTGCTTGAGTCCCTCATTAGCATTAGGATCCATGTGCGGAGACATCTATTGCTGCGGTGAACGAGAACAAACCACGCTTAGAAGCGATTCTATCTGTCATTTATGTTCTTTTTTTGTCCCTCTCTTGGCAGATCTGCAGACAGACCTGTTGTCGCAGATTCGTCATGCGTCATGGCGATTGCTGCCGGAGCAAGAGCTCGCGCTTGTGATCTGGTCTTGTCTTCAAGGTCGTAATGACTCATTTGGGTGCTTGCAGAGCAGGTTCAAACGAGATTAATAATGGCGGAACGTGCTGGTAGATGAATAAGCAAGGTCTGGTTGAATGTCCGGCACTTGATCATGATTTAGATGCGGCCTGTAAGGAAACCGAGGTCGAGCGCATGCCTTGTTCCCTAACCCTCAAGATAAGACAGTATAAAGTTCAGTTCAAGCTATGAACTGCTACTTGCGGGACATATCACTCCGAAAATATTTCAGGGATATTAGCAAAATATGGAATGACTATACATAATAACAAGGGATTTACAATGTGACCCAATGGCCACTCTTGATAACTCTAACCAGAGCAGGACGCATGAAGGCTCTGACAGACCGCTAGCTCAATGTTACTGCGGGTTAGGGAAGTCTGACTTTGACCCCGTCCTCTGATCTTGCTCCATATTGCTCGGCTTCTACGCGGAGGCTCGCCGCTCACCTTGGGTCTGCTCTTGTCTGCTCGACGTTACTGCGTTTCCTGCCGTCTTGGGACCAATTTACACTATGTGTCCACAGAGTAGAGTACTGTGTGGAAATTATATCAAATGTCAAAAATTGTACTTCGCATTCATAAATTTATGATAGCATAAATCACTTATCCCTCAATTCAACTCATGTCGTTGTTTCCAGTCTTGTCTTAAATAAAATGGTGTGATAGGCCGACAAAGCATCTGGATATTAGCCATACCCTGTATCGGTGCTATATCCTCCTCAACTAGTTTTCCCACTTAGCTTCTCTTCCCCGCCAAATACCATTACCAAACTCCCGTTCCTTACTCTTCGCAGCACAAAGTGAAGGTATCCCTTGTATTGTGATTTTGTTCGACCTTCCATGATTGGATGCTAATGTTCTCTAGACCATCAATGTGTTGCACATCTCCAACGCGCTTCCTGATTTGGTCATTTGCATGGATAGTTCATCGCACGTGACGCATTTGAAACACCTTCTGCGCGGCTTGTCCAACCTTCTCTTCTCACTTCCGTGTTGCGATGGTAAAGCGCGTGATACACTGATGCTGAAGCTCGCGACGGCACTGCGAGTAAATGAGCCCGATATTCCATGGGCTATCGAGAGTTTACCCGAAGATTCCAAGATAGATGATGCAAACGATCAGCTGGTTGTCGAGCAGCATAATGGCGGAGAGCTGTGGGATCCGGCCCTTGTGCACGGAACTCCGCTCTGGTGTCTTTGATAGAGTTTGGATACCGTGGGTAAATATAAGAATGTAATGATCTTGCCATATGGTCTCGGATAAATTATTGGCAGTTGTTTAGCGTTCTGTTTATGTGACAGTACAGATAGGATAACACCTGCTGGTTTAATATCAATAACTCAATTACAAAATGAGCTGCTTTGATGTACCGATCACAGCGAATGAAGGAAGGACCAGATAAGATTTTGCCCTGACCTTTGACATTGCTCTGAAAGAAAGGAGTACCGCTTCTCAGAGGTTATGTCACGCCCGGTACAGCAAAGTGACTGAATACTTGGTGCTAGATTCATTTCCATAGGGCTTCTCCCTCGGTCTTAACCCAGACCTCCCAATAACTTGGAATCCTTTCGTAGGATGATAACTTGTTTGCGCTTAGTTGTCTATTTGTCAATATTGCCCAGGGCCATACCTTAGCCCCAACAATGCTAGCGTGTTGAACTTGGACCTGAAGCCTGTATGCAACGCGTCGCATGCATCACGTTATTTTGTCTTCGCTACAAAGCCATAGGTGTGGACAACAAGCCATTGTTAGAATTGCGTGTGCGGTTAATGCCCATGAAACGTAGAAACGTAGAAGGGCCAAGTAACTGGATATAGATGACACGTCTGTACGCACAAGAAATTAGCTGTCTACTCTTATATATGCGATTCACATATAACTTTATTATTGAATTGAAAACCTGAAATATACCAAAGTAAAAAGGACAGGTATACTGCTAAGGCCACATATGATGTGAATATGCACTTAGGATCCAAGGGTCCACACATATAATGATAACGCTGACTATAATCTAACCTACACTGTTAATGATGGTTGACAAGCAAATTTTTTTAAGCACCGGTGAAGCATTCCTGAATAGAGGACAAGCAACATTGTCACTCCATCCACTTTAACTTCAATTCATTTTCAGTTCAGATCCTTATAAGCAAACTTCAGGGCTGCTCCGACTTGTTTTGACTTGGACCAACCGTTCTGTTGGCAGCTGTCGTTGATATGGAAGACATCACACCAACATATGCAGAGGAAGTTTGTTTATCAATGCGCTCATATTCTTGGCGCAGGCTGCTGAGTGTAGAGAGGACTGTGGCAAGGGATGGTCCATTATTGCGTGAAATATTTGCATCCACTGCCTCGACTTTGAGCTTTAAGTGATCGAGCTCTACTTTTCTCTGCAGGGATAGTTGAGGCTCACCTGAATTCTTAAACAATGCAACAAGAGCGCCGCTGACAGTTGCTGACACCGTGAAAATAACAATGACCACATTGTTGGACTTAGACCCCACAAGGGCGGTAGCTACAGCACTACAAGCCGTTTGTGTTAAGACTGCGAACCAGCTCAAATAGAGCAACGCCATGTAGTGGTTCCCTCCGAGGTTTTTGTCTATATCATTTAGAAGTGCATTCTTTTGGCCTTGTGGTGAAGGATCAATTGGCGTTCTTCGTTTTGATTCATGTCTTCCGGGAAAGGAAAACCAATTCACTAGCGCTGACGACCTGTGCTGGTCTTTCTGGCCATGCCAGTCGATCTCCCCATTTATTGTTGAGCTGTTCAGTGATGATGTGGGTCTCGAGAGACTATACGTGTCTGTCTTGTATTCGTCGACGACCCCGGAGCCCAGTGGTGACTGGTTGCCACTGTTTCCAAATTGCTTATTTGTTGAATTTGCTGGTACTGAAGCCTGGCCACCTTGTGGAAGCGATTCGTAGCCCGTTTGTGCCTGGCCCAAGTCGCCTTGCTCTGTTAGCTTGACATTCCCGCCCGAACTCGCGTTCCCCACTGTCGCCTGTTCATCCATCTCCCTGGTCGTTTAATCAGCACAGAGTGACTTCAGCTTTGGGGAACGACGCTGCACTTTGTGAGAGTTGCCGACAAATTTGCGTTGTTGCCTGAATGAACGCTTTGGCCTGGCTGAGAAGCTTAGGGTTGAAGTTGCCAAGGCGCATGGCGGAAAGACGAACGGGATTGCCGAAGTCAGGGGCTCAAAACTTACAAAACCGGCGGCGATCATGGTAGTTTGGCGGCAATTACGTTCCTTCAACATTGCACCGCTAAACTTTGTTGTTCTTACATGTTTTGAGAAAATTCCGCGAGGCTACTTGGATACAAACAGTAATTAATAAGCTTAGAAGATTGCATGCTATAATACAGTGTTACTCTAAAAATTACCATTATCAAGCTCCCTCATAGACATTATTTTACTTGCCTTCGCAGCAACATGTATAATAATCCCTTGAGTCACGGATCCTGAGCCCTTTGTCGATCCTCAGTAGTCTCCTACTGCGACTAACGCATTGAGTAAAGCCAGAACGCTGATCTTCCTCTTCAAGTTAGAAGAGTGAATCGCCCGCTGATGCGCAAGTACCACCGCAGTATATATCAGCACGTACCACCGTAGCTTGCAGGCCGCAATTGTCGGCCTCCAACATGCCGATCTACCGATTCAACTCTCATCCACAACAACCACCCAAAGTCGCATAATATTTTCATTACATTTACTGCCAGGTCAGGTCAAAGACTAGCCAGTCAATGAACTCGGACGATGGCTCGCATCAATAAGACTGCTATATTCTTATGGCAGAAGTCAGGATTAAGTCCGGGGCTGCTAATTGCCATGGTCAAGTACGTTTCCAACTTTCTCTGAAAAAGGATCTTCGTAGTAATCTGTTTCTAGAGGAGGTCTACCTCCTGCAATTGCACTTTCTCTGTGAGTAGACCCCCAATTCCACTGCGGCACCGGTGCTAAGCTCTCCAAAAGGTTCCAACTTGATAATTTTGCTGGAAAATTTACAACTGTGGGATATCTGGTTGCGATCATGTCTATACTGTCCTCGGCAATGCTTCCACGTGCAAAATTCTTACAAACTATGATGTTCAACATCATTGGAATTTGTATTGGTGCCTGTATTGCCCTCCTGACCTGTTACTGCAGCGTCTCCGCGAGGATACACACAACATCAGTCTCCGCCAGCTCGGGAGGAACTCCAACACCAGGTACAACAACATCAGTAACCTATAACTCGAGTGCAAGTGCAGTCAGCGCTATCTGGCTCTTCTTCAACATCGCCATCTCCAATGCGTTTCGCTTCAAGAGACCGCAGCTCCAAGTCCCTGTGATCATGTACAGCATCTTTGCGAACGTGACGGGAACAACTGCACCACTTTTTCCCACAATGGCTGTGAGCATAGCCTTCGTGAAGAGGTTGTTGGAAGCTTTTCTCGCCGGCTTCGCAATCGCAACTGTTGTAAACATCTTTATATTTCCTGTCAGCTCCCGGCTAGTGGTTTTCACAGAGTTTGCGGGCTATATCGGTGCGTTGCAAGGCGTCATTAACGCTCAGAAAAAGTTTCTCCAGAGCATGGAGTCGAAGGATATGATGTATCTCCAAGATGACGACGACGACAACAAGGGCAAGAGTGTTTCGAAAACAGAGCAGGCAGCGAACGCTCTGAAGGGTGCTCTTGCAGGCTTAACTGCTCTCCATGGCAAACTGCATGGCGATCTCACTTTTGCGAAACGAGAATTCGCTTATGGCAAGCTCTCTGCCAATGACATAGGCGAAATTTTCGATCTGTTCCGAAAGATATTCGTACCGCTACTCGGTTTAGGATCCGTGGTTGAAATTTTTGAGCGTGTCGCCGATAGCAGAGGCTGGTGTGATGTCAATGCTTCTACTGGTGAAGACTCGGAAAACCCAGAAATTATAGACAGGAAAGAAGTACTCGAAGCTGAGCAGGCAGAATGGAACGAGATAATGAAAACATTGCATGCACCGTTCGAAGCGATGTCGGATGCAATGAACGATGGCCTGCTGCACGCCTCATACGCGCTCGAGTTAACGAGGAAACCCAAAAGTAAGAATGTGCAACAAGATGCAGAGATGGAGGAGACTGTTGTTGATCTCGAGACTCGTGGGAAAATCAGGAAGCCTGGGGATACAAAGTTCGGCGAATACCTGGAGGAGAAAGTACGCTACTTCAAAGAGCACAGAAAAGCAAGCCTCAAAAAATGGTGCGAACTCAAACGCGTGGCTTTCCCGGAAGAGGAAGACGGCGCCTCTCTGGAGCGCACACGCTCCATGTTGCAGCGCAGTAAAGATCTTACGGGAAATGACCAGACTCGGCAGCAATTATATCTGATCCTGTACCTTGAGTTTTTGCTTTGGTCAACAGGGCATGCGGTACTTGACTTAGTCAAATATGCTGATGCTAAAGTGGAATCTGGTCACATGAGGCGCAAGAAGATCCAGGTCCCAGGCAAGAAACGTCTACGCAAATGGCTTATAAGCTGCCTTAGCATGGAGGATACTACAGCAGAACATTTACCGGAGCAGTCTGAAAGCGGCAGCCTAAGCATCGCTCTTGGCCAATCCTTTCTGAAACGGAAGGATCCTGAGCATCTACCGCCTACGAGTATGATGACCTGCAGAATGACATCTGTCACTTAGCTAACGCGTTTGTTAAGATTCATGGCAGCGGTTTGGAGATGGCGTACGGCATTTCTCGCACTTCTGTGCCAGTCCTGAGCTCATCTTTGGATTCCGTGTTGCCTGCGTAAGGTTCATGTTCTCTCATGGAATCTGCAAGACCTGACTTACAGGTATATAGGCGACAATGTGCATCGCTATCATTGCTTTTCTGGAGAACACACAACGATTCTTTATCGAGCAGCGTCTCGTTTGGTAGGGACTTCTCGCAACAAGATAATTCTGGGGGCTAACTTGGCAGGGCCATGATCATGGTGGCAATTGGTATGACAATGACCACTGGATCGGGAGCTTTTGGACTCTTAGCACGAGTGGTCCGTCTTCTGTTGTTTTGGGTCGATGATTGTACGATTGTTAACTTTCAACCAGGTCGGGACCCTTATTGCTACTGTATGCTCGTTTGCTATTTGGTACATTGTAAGCTTCGCCATGGCTCAACCCTATTACAGGTCTAATACATTCACTAGGCTGGTGGAGATGGAAACACCGCTGGAGTTATCGTGCTCGTCTTTGTCTTCATATTCTGTCAGACCTATATTCTAGTTAACTTTCCCAAGTTCGCGATTGGTGTCATGATAATGATGGTCACTCAAGTAAGTTACTGCATTGTCTGCTGGTTTATGCTGACGACAGCAAGGTCCTCATAATTGGATATGAGCTAGAAGTAAGAAGGCTTGGAGTTGCAGTCGCAACATCGAATGGCCAGCCCTACTATCCCCTTTATCTACTGGCGCCTTATCGATTGGCCACTGTCGCTGGAGGGTGTTTGGTAGCTTGGATCTGGTCTTACATCCCATATCCTATCACGGCCAAGAGCGTCCTCCGCCGGCAACTGGGAGAGTCAATCTATTTACTTGCCAGTAAGTTTCACGGGTCTTTCGTACACATTTTCCATGCTAAGAGGTGCAAGATTTCTACAGCGTTGTACACGTCACAATCAAATCACGTCTAGAGGGTACCGGTGGGGATCCGGAAGACAAAAATAGCCCTGCGAAACGGCTTGAGAAGGCTCGTACCAAGATCTTGGCAAAGCAAATGGGCATACTCACCCAACTGCGGCAGCATTCGGCGTTTACAAAGTTCGAGCCGACACTGGGGGGTAAGTTTCCGAAGGCGATATATGATTCTATTATCCAAGAAGTGCAGAAGTAAGTCGAAGTCTATATACAATTCAATCAAGGGCCAAGCTAACACATGATAGCATTATGAGCTATATGTCACTTGTAAGATCCGAAAACATGTCTGCACAACAGACGAAAGACTGATGTGAGCGCTAGATGTCGTACGCGACGACGACGTTCAGCACAGATCAGCGGACCGAGGATGATCACGAGTGGATGCAAGACTTTGCGCGAGTGATGAACTCGGTCAACATCACGTCGAACCGGGTTACGTCACTGCTGACACTCATATCGAGCAGCGTGACCAGCGGTACTCCGCTTCCACCTTACTTGCAGCCACCGCCACCACTAGAGCTTAATGACAAACTCAGGGCATTGGATCCGGATATCCTCAGTGTCAAACATATCATAGAGCCAGGCTATGCAGCGTTTGCAGTTTCACAGGTAAGCTTCCATGCAACGGGTGAGCTACGCGTTACTGATGAGTTACAGGTTGCAAGTAAGCTCATCAGCGATGACTTAGAACGGTTATTAAAGAACGTCAAGCGCCTCGTAGGGGAGGTAGATTTCTCGTTCCATATCATTTCAACGGAGAATTCGTCTTCGGAGACCCTCGGAAAGATAAGTAAGTTTGATTAGGCGTCGTGCTGTTGAGAGCGAGCGTTGAGTTAGCATCCGTAAATAGCAGTAAGAAAACAAATGAAGACATCTATGTAAAGTACCGTTAAATAGCAGCTCTTTTCTCGATTCTTAGGGAGTAGCTCTTGTGATCTGCATTATTCATGCTCATCAGATATGGCCTGATGATTTCCCAATATTAACATCAAGCAGGGCGCCCCGATAACGACGAAACCCTAATCTTAATTTTTTCGGTACATCCCTCGCCACGTGAAGAGCCGTTTACAGTTCTCATCATGATCAGATCGAAAACAAATACAATTTATATTTTGTAAGCTGACAGTCCATCTAAATATTCCTTTTTCGCTACTATTAATCGACGACCTCTTCCTTACGATTATACTAGAGTCCTTACAAAGGGAGGGGGCAAAGGGGGCGGGGAACAAACGGCCACAGAGGAGGAGGGATTTGAACAAGAACGCGGGGCAACAGTGCCTGGACCAGCTACTTAACTGTGGCCACCCTGAACGCATTAAGGGCGCCTTAAGGATGTCTCGAGATACCTTTATTTCCCTACACAACTGGCTTGTAAACCATACCCAGTTGAGAGCCTCAATGCATGTTTCGGTGGAGCTGAAAGCCGGAAACTAGCAATCTTCCTACATATCGTCTCCCGGCCAGCTTCACAGAGAGATACTATGGAACGCTACTTTGTTGGAAACAGGGTAGTCAGCGAGTAAGCTACCTATAATTAAGACCTTCGCTAATTGCTAGTAGATCATTTCATGAAGTTCTCGAATCGCTGCCTATCCTTTACCCCGCGTTTGTCAAACTCCCTGATCTTAATACTCCCCTTGCATCTCGAATCTCTGACGACCCTCGATTTTATCCATGGTTTAAAGATTGCCTAGGAGCTTTGGATGGTACACATATTGTCGCACATACTAGTCTGGAGGAGCAACCTAAATTTCGGAACCGCGGGCTTTTTGTCACAGAGCGTACTTGCTGTTTGTGACTTCGTCCTGAATTTTGTATACGTTTTGCCTGGTTGGGAAGGCTCGGCGCACGACGGGCGAGTACTCTTAGATGCCCAGGCTTCCCAAGGCTTTGTTACGCCTCAGGCAAGTACTGATTAGGTGATGCTGGCTAAGAAATAGTGAGTTTGTCGTTGCACCATATCGATCAGTGCGGTACCATTTGAAGGAGCAACGGCTGGCCAATTTAAAGTACTTCTCCATCTACCTTGTCTTCTTTTACATACTAATTTATATGGGAATTTATTAGGCCAGAGAATGCCAAGGAGCTGTTTAACCTCCGCCACGCCTCATTACGCACTGTTATTGAACGGATATTTGGAGTTATAAAGAGGAGATTTAAAATACTAGCAGTAATGGGGGAGTATTCAATTCGAACACAGATTCAGCTAGTACTTGGCCTCCTTGGCCTCTTTAACTTTATTCGTGAAAGGGAATGTGTTGAGCTGAATGATGATGTTAGTGACAATGCAGGAGATTTAACTCCTTTGGTAGCTACAACAAGGTCTCAATCTCAAGGCTCTAAAGCTATGAATGAGTTTAGGGATAAGGTCGCTCAAGAGATGTGGGTAGCGTACTGTCAGCATATTGGAAGGGAGATTTAAATCTATAAAATGACTGGGCCCAAAGTCTGCAGAGTTCAAAATTGCATTGCAGATAGCTAATCGCAATAAATTCAGAGAACTGGTAGGCTTACCTTTACCTGTCAGAGCAGCTGTTTGTCTACTTGCGCTGAGCAGGTATACTCATCTCTGTAAGTGGTACACCGGACTCGAGCAACTAGGCATTTTACTCTACGTCACCAGAGAGACTAGCTAATTTAGTGACAACGTCACTAAGAGAATTCCGCTTCACTAAGACTGCTATCTATTAGTGACAGCCACACATCGCAGGGTTAGCGATACAATCACTAAATCGACGTTCTATAGACACCCAGCAAGACGTAAAAGAGGAAGGGTGCTCAGGGCACCTGACGTCGATGTATGCGCTGTCGAGTTAGTCTTAGTTATTGATTCCAGCAGTACAGCTATTTTGTTCTCCCTAGACCTCTCCCTACGAACATTTTATAGTGTGCCGCCATGGACACTAAGTACAATCTAAATATGGAGTTTTTAACAAACGCCTCAACGATCCTGTCGTCCATCCCCGCGCTCACCAAACTACATAACCTCACCCTGCAGTGTGCGCCGCCAGGCGCCCTGACAAACGGCATTGTGTCGTCTTGGATCATAGAGGCATACAGCGAGAATGCATGGCCTTCAAGATAAGAGGAAGATAAGAGGCGGCGTAACCCACTTTGGAGAGCTCGGTCGCGAAAAGCTCCGGATTCGTCACGAACTTGATCGTGAGCTGGGCAAAGAACTCGCGGAGTTTGCGACGGTTGCCTTCGAAAACTCCGGGTCGGCGGCCTTTGCTTGCTTCACTGGTGCTGACATGGCTCTCGACTAAAAAGGTAACGCACATGAGAACCCAAAAATAAGTGCAAGAAGCCTGTCTCAATGGATGCAACTACCACGGTGGAGGTCACGTGCCCATCGACATTTAGTTCGCATCACGATACCCTCACTTTTCAACAGACCACAATATTCAACATTGAGCATGAATAGAGCGCGAGAAGATCAAAATATCATCGAGAATAGACTACCACGAAGTCATCTAGGAATGGTCGTAATGCAGAATTAATGAAGCATTAAAATGTTGCCGGAGCATTAGTGAGTCCAAAGGGCATAACTAAATACTCGTACTGCCCATAACTTGTTAGAAATGCAGTCGGATGATGCCTCCTGTGATGAGTCCCTCAGTGCTTCCGTGCGCATACATCTGTGGGTGAGCAATCACAACATAAGGCCGTGTAGAGTTTCGCGAGTGAGTTACCCTGCTTGTGATGCTGCACCTTGCGAGCGTGCATCATACTAATTAGCCGCGCGCCCACCGCCGAACTCTATTCGCCCCTTCGGGAGCTCCTCCTGTTCTCGGATCATGTGACGCTCCGAAGGCCAAGGCGATTGACAACCGCATTATTTTTCTTCAAAGCGTGATTTGGGCACACCTAGGTGCTTGATAATTCCAGTAGGGGTGTAAACGAATAAATTTTTCATTATTCGTATTCGTTATGCGTATTCGCAGGATTTCCGTTTATTATTCGCATTAGTAAGCAAGAAATCTTCAGTTATTCGTACTCGAATTACCAATATTCGAATATATTCGTTATTCGTGGACACCCGTAAATTCCAGGATGTCGAGTGACACGAATTGTGGTTGAGAATCTGTGGAAATGTGTAGAAATGCGATAGCCTACGATCGTAGATTGTGGAAGGTTCTAGAAATAGTTTGAGATTGCGCAATATTTTGTCATTATGATGGATACCTCGCAATGGGTTGTAATTGAGTTTTGGAAGGTTCTGGTGATATGGTTCTAGAAGGATCTAATGACAAGTCTCTAATATAGATAGACCTGTTAGAACCTGTCTCCAGTAGATAATGGTAATATAAGAGTGCATTCCTTCTTACAACAGAATCGATTCACGAACCTGATAGAGGTCATCCTAGAATCAGAATGACGGCTATGAATGGGTGGAATCTATAGTAGAAATTTGGTATTTTATATTCCCTTATCTATGCCGCCGAATGCTAATCTTGACAACCCTTCCGGACCCCAAACGCCTACCGAGGACCATTTGAAAAACGATCCCGAAACTCACGAAGACCAACTGAAAATCTCCTGGCATGGATGCTGACTCACTATCGCAGACAAAAGGCCAATGTAAATGCAACGCGGTGCTGGATGTGTGTACTTGAAGAGGTGAGATCGAAACAGTCTGTCGCATCGTTATGATAGAGTCATGACCATCTAAACATCTTCGTTCGTCCAGTCGCTGATCTGCCACGAGGAGGCATCATCGTCAATGACCAGTTTCAATGTCGTAAAGACGATCGTGTCATACAGCTCGCGGGCAGCGGCGCGGGCGCTTTTGTGCCGGGGGCCGGTACCTCCCGCCCGCGCATCCTCTCGGCTTCTCCAGAGACCTATGAGTAAAGTAAGTTTTTGACAGAAGTCCCGAATGTCCATCGAATGTACACGTACAGGTTGACAAATTTTGATGGCTCTGGTTCTTTGTACCGAACCAGTACTTCAGCAGACCACCACTAGCCATAGCCTCTTGATGCGAATGAGCATCGAGATCGTGCAACCGCTGCAGGTCGATGTCCGGATTCAACTTTGACCGAAATGTGACGACGTAGAATTTCTGTTTCTTCCACTGGTAACTTTCTGCGGCTGCCAGATCACGGAGAAAGTCGATAACCGCTTGCCAATTGAATGATTCAATATATGGAGCCGTCGCATAATCCTCGCGAATGGGCTTCAAGATGGTTAATGCCATGGCCAACAGTTGATTCGGTGTATCCAAGCGTCTCAGGTCGAGCAGATGCAATTCGTCGTTGTAAGGCGAGGCGATCAATCGACCATCCGACGTGGCGGCTTTCTCATGGCGTTGATGGCCGAATTGAAGCTGCAAAGCAGCTGCCGCATGGAACTTGAGGAGCTCATAGTCCTTCGTAACAAGACTGTGGTGAAAGAGCGAAATCGGTCCAGTTAGAGTGACGTTGGCTGGATTTGCTGCCAATGTCGTCTCGGTTTGAACAACACTTAACGCAGCGAGTGTCATTTCACTGATTCGCAAATTAAATGAAACGATTGATAACGGAAGTGCCAGATCAGGAAGTGCCTTTCAAGAGTTCGCTCAGAAAAACTCAGCTGAGGAATGAGTGAAATCGACGTGATGAAGAAGATGGGCGTCTTATTCCATGGGGGGTAGGATATGAGTCAAGGTGTGTCTCGAATTGATGCGCTGTGAAGCACTAATGATTGTCCAATGCATGCAAAGCAATCACGTCTAATTGAAGAGCAGGCTCAACCCAGCAGAACAGCAAAATCTGGGCCAAAAAAGACAGAACGAGTACAGGAGCGAATCCAAAGGACAGGGTAGTTATATCAAGACCCCCCTTTGAAACGACATACTGCCGAGAAATGTCACCTTCTTTTGACCCATAGGCTATCGTGCGCAAGGATCCATAGATAAGGCGAAAAAAGCTACGGTATACCTTGACCTTTCCCTTTCCTAATAAAGTCGCTGTGCTTTGGAAGGACGGAGGCGAAGCCGGAAGATTGCGTGCGAACCACACGTACATTTTAAACGCGCAATGCGAGCACGCAATCCGTCGCAATTCACCAGCAGATTTTTGCTGGGTGCTTCCCGCCGTCTCCGTCAGACATGTACAGTACAGTACCGCGGAAGTCCCGACGGCAGACAATAATACGTTCATGGTCGACAAAGGTCGAATTCATAGATAAAGACCCGTGGTGTAGCCAATAATAATCATAGTCTTCTCTGGGAGTCTGGAATATTTTTTTCTTCCAGCCCTAACCGTAGAATATCCTTATACCGAGCCGGGTCCACAACATAAACCCTCGACACTTTATTCGTTACGAATAAAAGTTTATTCTACGAATGGCAAATACGAATGCGAATAGAGAAAATTGTATTCGTAGCCCCTAGATGGAGACAGTTTATAATGCAGATTGCGTGTTCTGCAGGCCAAGAAGGTCAACCGTAATATTGGGTGCCTGTCATGGTTGCGTATAGACGACACGCAATGACCATAGATTGGCGCGGACCCACTGCAGACCCACTGGAGACCCATTAGGAACCAGCAATCGCGACATAAAGTAACGTCCAACGATCGGTCGGAGTAGAAACCTCCCCTCAGGGGTGTGGCTCAAGAGCCATCCACTCCCTCTTTTGTGTAACTCCTTCACTTCTGCCAGCCTTGTTTATGCCGGGTTCGTTCCTTTAGGATCCAGACCTGCGCGTGATGCTGAACTTGCCATAGATTGCGTTCTGAAAGGATGTGTCCATGCTAGACCGAATTAGACACGCAATCGGAAGTTAGCTATTGGAGTGCAGTCAGGGGAGCCGATTGGGTAAAACGAATACCCTGCCGCTACCGCTACTGCACGATCCTCGCTGAAAAGCTTACAATGGATGCACCGTCCGCAAGGGAGGAGAATGAGAGAGATTACAAGAACCACTGCGGGACAGGAGAGATTATGTTGAAAAGATGGCGATTACTCTAGACATGCAATAATTTCATGGCACGGCCTATGGTGGTGTGCCACTAGAAATAAATTGTTTCTACTAATATATGCAATGGAAGGCGGTGGAAGATGGCGGAATGGAGTGGTGGTGGAAGGCAACAACAGGTCTTGACACTGGCCTTTCCATTGCAGATGATCGGGAGCGCTCCCCCATACTGACTTCGTGGGTTGCGAATTGAGTTGCCGCAGATAGAACGTAATTATATTGTCTCTGTATACTACACGCCATTATTTCTGTACACGAGGGAAGGAAGTTACCCTTACCCAGCTGCCACAAGACCCTTAAGCTAACGATTTTGGTACCCGTTCGTACCCACCTGTCATTTCTGCGGAAAAGAATTTTTTCGCTACTGCAAGTAGGTAGGTTGCAAACTCTGTTCCACACCTGGAAGTGGACGAGGATTTGTCGGATATATTTTAGTCGCGATGAGTCTTTTACACCCTGCATATATACATTTTCCCGAGTCATTATTACGCCTGATGCCGCTATCAAGGGTTAGCTGATAGTATTATCATTTTTCTCGGTGTTCCGCCCTTGAAAGTTTGATAGGCGACTCTCTGTCTCTATCAGCGGGTCAAAAGATATATGATCCAGACAATAACGTGCATGGTCAATATTTATCGTCAGATATCGAGTCCTATGGCAGTGGAAACCCATGAGTTGAGTAATTAACATAAGATACAGCACCGTGTTGATCTGTGTTGATCTGTGTTGACCTGTGTTGATCTTGTTGATCTTCCTTTTTAACTTAAACCTGACACCCTAACACCCTAGCGCCCTTTTTATCTTACACTTACAAACATTCGAATATTATCCTGACGTATCACATTGTGCTGAATATCCGTCATCTTTCCAGATACACCCAGGGAGAAACAAACTAATATCAATGCCCATATGGACTTCTTCAGCAACAAAAATATCAAATTTAATAGAAACGGCACGCGAACGGGAGTTTGAGATGAAATTTACCTTTTTAGTCTCGACAGATGCCATCGACTGTCCTGAGAGCTTCACATCACCATGTCCATGGTGTACGAATCTATAACGGTAACATAAGAGAGCACAAGGCGATATCGAAACAAATAAACTCCACATGAACGAAGGCGTGGGCAGCTATATCGACGCTCAAAAACTCCTTTGCCCGCGGCAAATATACCAAATTTGATACAACTGGCAAACGAATCGGATATTAAAAAACCAGACCTTGCTCACCACGACAGTGCAACTAGTGCATGCCGGCGAGTGCTATTACGCAATCAAAGCGAGGAAGAGACACGGTAACCGGTTTTAGATCGACTCAGGTCCTAGTAGCAGAGAAGCGAAACTATTCATGAACTCCAACAGCGTCGAATTTTTCTTTGACCTTTATTTCATCATGCTTGTCGGGAAAAGTTCGAACTGGCCAAGTAGACCGAATCTTCATAGTCGCCACACTCGGAACAAAGAAGCACGGCCACTGTGTTGCGCACCAACGCTACATTCCTATGAAGGAGTTAAAGAGGCCGCGAGATCATCATCAACTAAACCGGTAGTTGGCCATGATTTTGAGGTCGCATATGATAATACGACTTCTGTGCTTTTCTCATCGTTTGGCTGTCGGCTGAACGTGACCGACCGATAGACTCCTCATGCGGTCTCTTGTATTGGGCGAGAAGCTCGTCCTGATTCTGAATGAAGCCGCAAAGATGGCGTTGCATTCTTGGATTTGAGTGAGACTCGTCAGCAGCCCACGCCATAATCCGAAGAAGCTCAGACGATCTTCCGTCGTCCTCCTCTTTTGCCTCCGGATCCTCACTCGGCATGAGCTGGAACGACTGCAACTCCTCCTGGTAGCTGGATGAGCTCGAGACCGGCTCACAATCATCGCAGTCACCCGATGCTTCTGTCAAGCCTACGCGTCGAGTATTACTGACATCGACGTCGTCGAATCGTATGAGTGGCAATTGTTCCTTGAACAAGTCTGGCGTGCATCTCGGAGGAGGCTTCACACTATACTTACTGCTGCTATCATCGCGTTTGAACGACTCATCCAATCACTGTTCTCGACTGAACTGAGCCGGAATCATCGCTGCTGCGTCAATTCTGAGAGGAAGCCATGGCTGATGCCGGAGTTGGTGAGATTTTGTCCTTAAGTACGCTTGACAGTCCTCTAAGAACTGCCCAACGAACGGCACTGCATCCACGGCGGATTCCTCAAGCCTCGGCAGCTCGCCCGTGCGCCAGGTCTCGCGTGAGATTCGCAAGGCGTCTCAATTCTCGCTCTCGTGGGAATTGTGGCAACTCACGAAGGGATAAGACACCCATCTGTAGAACGCCTATTTTATAGTTCTCTGAAAATATTTCACTGTCCGAGATCCGTCGAGCTTCGTCGACGAGAACCTCCGCCGACACCACCCGAGAGCGAGCACCGTCACGGGCAGCCTCACGAGCAGCCTTCCTCTCCAAGTACTTTCTTTGCATGTACTCCGTGCGGTCTGCCCGTGGGCCACCCAGGCTGGGCTTGCCTCGCTTGCCGGGTCTCACGGAGCGCTGGTGGTACCCCATGAGGTGTCGACGGAGCGCATGAGCGTGCGAGAGCGAAAGACCACAGATTGAGCAATCCCGGTCGCCGGCCGACACGACAAGCTCTTCCTCTGCTGGCGGTCCCTCAGCTGGCGGTGGTGGTACCGGTGACAATGACAACGGAGAACTGTTGCCAGGTCGGAAGGCTATACTGGCGGCTGTGACTTCTACCAATAACTGTCAGTTTCGAATCTCCAAGTATCACTATGAAATTATGGTGCAACCTGCAAAATCTTTGTCAGTATGAACAAAATTTGGCTGCAATCCAGCGTTTCGCAATGCTGTGAACCACTGCGTCAGTCTGAGTCCCCTCTTGCCTTCTTCACTGAGACCACGCGTGTCCAGTAGAAGGTAGGACAACGGTAGAGATACTAAGTCGTACTCGGTGAGCACGCAGTATAGCTCGTAACCGTGTCTGTTTGTACCAAATGTGGAGTCCACGAAGACTTCTTTCATTTTGCCACGGTCATACTTGTCTTGATTGGTAAAACAAGGAGTCATGAGGGCCAATGATACTCCAGGTTCTTGGAGTCCCTCAATAAGCTGGAAGCCATCGTGCTCAGCCACGAGTAGCTGGGCGATCTAAAATCGTTTGCCCCGTCTCTTTCTCACTCGGACTTGGTAATAGAAAGCCAGAAGTTGTACACTTGCTGCCTTGTGATAGTGTATAAGTCTGTCTTGTCAAATTCCGATTCGTTTGCCATTTGTACTAAATTTTGGTATATTTGACGAGGGGTAAGGCGTTTTTGGGATTTGATATAGTTTCTCACCTCGTCGGTCATATGGAACTTTTGGGTTTCCATATGACACTTGTGCTCATAGACTATCGTAACAGATGAGTACACCTTAGACATGATGATACGAAGCTCTCCTTGGCAGTCAAAATTGTCTTTGGAGACTAAAAAGATAAAAAAGTTAGCGATGAGCCGCTGATTCA
This sequence comes from Lipomyces starkeyi, assembly GCA_018804115.1. NCBI lineage: Eukaryota > Fungi > Ascomycota > Lipomycetes > Lipomycetales > Lipomycetaceae > Lipomyces > Lipomyces starkeyi. The sequence goes on along the minus strand of JAGJTG010000009.1, from coordinate 130,009 downwards.
GTCATAGTGCGAGTGTGTAACCAGCCTTACTTGTGTAGCGCTTAACACATGAAAGATCGCGCTCACGTTTAGCTTCATTCGACCTCGAACAGGTCAACCTGAACGAGGTTTCACCATCGGGCCTCGCGTTGACTCGTCGCATATGAAATAAGTATCCCGTAAAATCAAACATGCTATTGCGCAGGAGTATCGCCGCCCGCTTCTGGAGTTCATGGTCGTCAGTTTGTGTGCAGGCCTCCACTAAAATATCGTGGTCGATGAGAAAGGACGACGAAAGAGTCGCCGTCACTCTCAAAGGTTGAACAGAAGCGTCAAATACGTGATTGTCATCGACATCCACAAAGGAAGACACAGCGTTGACAAATTCTTCCTCAGTGTCGTAAAATCCGTTAAGTTCAAAGCTGGTACGATTCAGCCCGTCACCTTTTTTGGATGCCTTCTGGAGCAGATTATTATATTAGCAGTGATATTCACTACCGCATAACCACCAAAATATTTGCTTGACCAACCCTGTCACGACACTTTTTGCAAGTCTTGAAAGCGAGACCGTTCCTGCCAGAGTACATTTGCTGAAGCTCTTGAAGAGTGTCACAGCAAACCATAGTGCGACATGCTGCACACTTTTGGCGGTACTTGGAGTCTACGACAGGTCCGTCCATTGTGCAATTAATTAAAGAAGAGGAAAAATAGTAGTGGTTGTTACTGTGAGAAAGAGCGAAAATGATATATTCCGTAAAAGGAGCGAGGAGTAGGAAGAGTTGTCAAACGAAGAATGTAAACAAAACAGCGCGCGGCACGCGGTGATGTAAATAAAGGCAAGGGTTTGGCGGGTCAAACAAATAGAGTTAGGCTAGACTGGATGTGGAATAGTCAAGTTCCATTTTTGAACCCGGTACCGTTCGCAAGTACCTTTCCCAACTCAGGCCCAGGGTAAGGGTCGCGTTCCTTCCCTGGTGCACAAGAATAAGCCAGAATCTGTATACTTATTTGCTCACGTGATTATCTTCTGAAGGTGAAGCAATTTCGCGAGTATTATTCTGCATTTGTTGAGGAAATAGTGCAGGCATTGTATAAAAAGAGAATGTGAACTGTCGTTCTCCATTTACACAGCGGATACGGATGGGAATCTAGATATCTCCCAACTTCAAAAAGTCGGGTGGCGGATGCGGATTTGGAAACTTTTGGTGGATATCCGCATCCGCCACAGCTTGAAATTCGTATTCTAAACTAGTAATAATATCAAAAGTTCAGGGTCAGTCACTACCCTACCACCTTTGTGAGTATATTGATGTCTTCTCAGCACGACGATGCGACATATAATAATTGTTACCATAGCTCTCTGAACATTCTCCCTCCACGAGACCGGTGTGCCTTCAGTCTTCAGGCTTTCGTGCTGAGACCGCAACATATCTGCAGATATGTCTTGCTCGATAACCCGCAACTCCAGCTACAGTGTTCACAAACCATGCTTCAAGTCCCAAAAGCGTTATAAACAAATAGGGTATATATGCAACAACAAAAAAGAGTCGCAACATAGGTGTGACATTTGTTGTCAGATCCCTCACGACAACTTCCTGAAATCCGACGTCCTGTAGTATCCGTTGTACGACACCTTGGCCAAATCGATCGTACCCTGGCATAGCTGCGTACTTGTTGACTTTCTCAATGGAGACCTTGAGGGCGCTGCGTGCGGCATTGAGGTCCCCATGCTCATACTCATACATAGCAATCGACCCTCCCGGCTTTAGAACGCGGAAGAATTCTCTTGCTGCTGCTTCAGGATCCGTGGCATGGACCAAAGTTTCCATTGTGTATACGCCGTTGAAAGATTCGTCGGCGAAGCCATCCAGGTGATGGTAATCCATCTTGCGGACAGTGACTGCGCTTTCGAGGCCTTGCGCCTTGACATTGCGTTGCGCCTTCTGAACGTGGCGGCCGACAACATCAATGGCTTGAAGGCGGAGACCTCTACCAGCCAAATGAATGGCAACATGACCGACTCCACATCCAGCATCAAGCACGTTTGCGCCGATTTCAAGTCCGAGCGTGTCGAAGAGGTGGTCTTCCATCGCTCTCAGTGCTTTGCTGATCGGGAACGGCCAGTATGTATCCACATCGTAATACCCATAGTGGCGTGTATCTCCTAACATAAGCCGATAGCCTATTCTGGATTCGAGAGAGGCATAGTAGTTTTGTAGCAATCGATTGGGATTTATGCGGGGTTCTTGATCCGAGGCAGGCATCATGACAAATAAAGATCGCGCTTTTTCAGGTTCGTATGGAAGTTGCGAGTAGCAGCGGTTTAAAGACAGTCTGCGGTTACGATCTGCTTTCCTATGTGTTGAATTTAAGGGAACTATTACTGACACGCGTAGATGACTTTTTAGCGGACTTCACGCTAGTCTGGTGTGACTGTCGGCCAGAGGTAAACGCTTCCGCGTCTGAGCCCATGCCTCGTCGATGAACTTCACCGCTGACACAACGCAATCCAATGCGCCATCGTGTTGAATTGAGGTAATGTTTGGCGTCCTCCCTTAACTTCTCGGCGACCTCCTCTGTTCCCATTAAAATGTCCAGCAGGCATTACCGTGTCAGCCTCACGTCAATTGCCTTCAGGCAGAAGTTTGAGCATTCATCGTGTCAAGTGCCTTCATTCAGAAGTTTAAGCAGCCTCATTTAAGCCCTGATTCAGGCTGCTCTACAACTCTCCAGTCTCTAAGACGCACCGTCCTGATATGTATACCGAGTGTCACGTGCTACCTGGATTTAATTCTCTAGTTTGTGTTTCAGATATCAGATATTTGGGAGTGAGCGTATGCCCGATTTCGTCCAATGTGAAGCTCCAAATAGTCTATCTGAAGTGAATGCCAGAGGTGCGTCATTTTGGGTAGTGCGCAGCTGAGTACCGCCCGGAAGAGAAGTAGCGCCAAACGTCTCCGAGCATTTTCAATTGAGAACTACATTTTGGCTCACCTCTTTTAGATCAGACTCGTGTTATATACAACATCATGGTCAGAATGGACTGCTCATATCCAAATCGAGCTGTAGATACATTTTGGCCACTCTATCAGTTTACACCATCGTAGTCTCTCTGTATATTAATTCAGTTCCGGAGTGTCAGCATACAGACCAAGCCTATATCTAGTTAGTACTATATCCCAGTTGGCGTAAGGATACTCACGAGCTGCTATAACGATCGCCCGCAACATCGGCCTTCTGAACAAACTCGGTAATCTCATCAAACTCGTCCTTCGTTAACTGGACATATGATGCCTTGATATTCTCCTCCAGTCGGTCGAGCTTGGTCGTGCCCGGAATCGGGATCGCGCCCTTGGCAATCAACCAAGCAAGCGCGACCTGGCCGGGCGTGGCGTTCTTCTTGCCTGCAATATTCTTGAACTCCTCGAGCAATTTCAAATTGGCATCAAAGTTTTCTTTTTGGAATCGCGGTTGCGCACGACGCCAGTCACCTTCGGGGAAGTCCTCCGGCTTTGTGTACGCACCAGTCAAGAAGCCTCTGCTGAGCGGGGAGTAAGCGACAACAGCGACGCCCAGTTCCTTGCAAGCTTCGATAAGGCCGTTACGCTCGGCCTCGATCGCGAAGGGTGAGTACTCGATCTGGACCGCCGAGATGTGATGGACTGCACAAGCACGGCGAAGGGTTGCCTCCGAACACTCCGACAGACCAAGGTACCTGACCTTTCCCTCCTTGACAAGCTCGGCCATTGCACCGACAGTCACTTCAATGGGAAGTGACTGATCCATGCGGTGCTGATAAAACAGATCGATTGTCTCAACACCCAACCGCGACAGGGACTCATCACACGACTTCTTCACGTACTCAGGCGAGCCATTGGTCGAGTAGTCAGGCTCGATACCGAACTTGGTGCACAAGAAGATCTGCGACCGATTGCCCGTTTTTGCGAACCATCGGCCGATGACTTCCTCGTTGTTGTTGTAAATGCGGGCAGTGTCCCAGAACGTGCAGCCGAGCGCCAGAGCCTTGTCAAGAAGAGCGAAAGCGGCCTCGTCGTCGAGTCTGGGCTCGTAGTACGCGGAAATGCCCATCGCCCCGAAGCCGATGGCTGTCACCTCTGGTCCATCTCTGCCCAAATTTGTCGTCGGAAGTGCCATTTTGCCCGTTTACTGAACCGTATCGTTGTTGCAATTGAGAAATTCGAGTGTGCCATGCGCAAGTGTGGGTAAGGGTGGTCTGTGCTCCCTATCTGCCACCAGTAATATTGCGTAGCACAGAATGCTAACACTTCGTGGTTCGGTTACGCCATATCTGGCAGGCAAGTCGTGTCACGGACACAACAAAATTTTCCTTATTCGGATTCGTATTCGCGGGATTTCCATTTATCCGTAACGAATAAGATTGGGAGCGTCGAATACGAATAACGAATATTATTCGTAATTTTGTGAAGATGCTAGGGCCGTAGTCAAACTTTAATTCAGCCAATCATGACGCGTTATTACGCGTCAATGAATGACTCTACGACTCGTCTTCCAATCCAATATCTTATCTTACAAGATGTCTGACAGTGATTGTGAGATTTCTACGGTCAGCGGGATGGGCGAGTTATCCGTTACCATATCCGACCGTCTTCGGCACTCTAACAGAATCGACTATCCTTAATGACGGCAGTGACGAGGAAGCAGGTCCTGAAGCGAGGCACTCGTTGAGTGTCGCGACGATGAGAAAGTTGATGCTGTTGAGGGCAGTTTATAAGAGGGAGCAGGCCGGGGAGCTGTGATTTCATAGTGTACTTGTCGTGAAAATTTACGAATATTACAAATAAAACAATTTATTCGTATTCGCATTAGTAAGCAAGAAATCTTCAGTTATTTGTATTCGAATTACGAATATATTCATTATTCGCGGACAACCCTAAAGTCATGTCACAGACACAACGGACTGTTTCCGCAATCTACGTATTCACTTGTAATAGACGGCCTCCAAATCCCGGATTTTGAACATGACGAACAAAATGCCGAGATTTGGTGGTCCAGGGGAGACAAGCCTCAGCGAGAATCTATCGAAACGAACATCCATTTGGACATGGGCGAGGGAAATCCTCTGGGAACAAACAAAAACCCAGTGGGAAAACAAAGAATCCCGAAGGTAAAACCTAACACTGTTCCTTATGAGCCTGTAAAGGCTCCGGTATTGACGCCAGTCGACAAGGCGTCGCTGTGGACCAAGTGGCTTGGTTCCCGGCTTGGACTTACCGCGGTTCCAGACTGGTGCTGCGGGAATGCACAGCGACGGGCGCTCTGACCTTTTCCGGATCACGCCCTGGTCTCCATGCAGGACATCGTCTCCTCAGGGATTCGATGCTACATGCATTTTGCCTGCCGGCATCGCGCAGTAGTCGCTGAAGCTGCAGGAATGCGATGCACAGCTGGCTTCAGGTCTTTCAAGTAGACTGATTCTGTACTCACTTCTTGTCATATTTTAAGAGTCTATTCAAGAACAGCACGAGGAGTACGGAACTCTGGATATATACCCCAAGTGTAACTACGACGACGAGCGACTGGACTGGACTAGGCTAGACTGGATTGGGGAACTAGACGTGATGTACAAAGTAATGTTTACTCAAGAATACAAAAGACTTCGTACTTGGCAACCGGTGGCTTTGCATAGGCCACACCAATGTAGATAATTATAGAATAGGCAAGAATACGACGGAAACACAAAGAAAGTTAAAGAAGCCCCAGTGAAGATGAATTGCGCGAGGTGAACGCGAGCTCGATCACCCTAGCAGCGTCTCGAGCATTGACCACGGACTTTGATTTCCCTAACCGCATGTCTTCCAGAACTTGCACGCACGCCAATTACAGTAATAAAGATCCGGGTTACTCTTCCATTTAAGAGTCGGAATAATCGAGGAACTCGTCATCAGTTGGGTAGTGGGACATGGTTCGGCCGGCTGTCAGAGAGAGCAACTTAGTGTATTACAGGGCTAATCCCCTCGTAAACAACTTTTTAACACAGAATAATAGTTCATAACTACTTAAAAAGCCCTGCCCGTTTTTGTCAGCCTTAGTGGACTACCTGTCCATTTGCTGAGCACCCCTTCTTATGTGTTGTTCAACTGTCTTTGAGGTGTGGAAGCAGAAGAAAATTTCGGAGCTGTAGGAATTGAAGTTTTCAAAAACTGAAAAACCAGGCCAATATCATATGTTTAGAATAAATCTCACACCATCTTCATAGTGACCGCATCAGTGGCTCACAACGTTGAAACCAGAACCAAAAGTCGTCCTACATGTCCATCCTCCGACAGCATAAACTCGCGTACTGAGTGGGTAGGCCGCCCAATGCAGTCTAACCGACGAAATATTTCCACCCTTATAGATTTTGATCGCCCCCTAACATGACAATCCACCTCACACATACTCACATCGTCATTAATAAGAAAGTTAAGCTTTCCTTGAAATTATATTTACACGTTCGTTTATCGCGACTCGCGAGCCGTATTCTGCATCGATGACTGCGTACGCTGACACGGCTTACATAGACGTACACCAAACCTTATTTTTTCGACTGCGCCAGGTACGCTAATCCGCGTCGCTCAGCGTTTTCCCACAGCGACACCGACTATCCTGTTCTGACCGCGCAACCATCCAACTATATATAGTCTCAGGAAAGCTGCCTTGTTTTCGTCCTCTGAAAGCAAGAGAGGCAGTTTCAAGTCATTCTCTCTATTAGTCTTGCACTGCACTTGAACAAGATGAATGAGAAGCGTGCACTCCCTGGGAACGACATATCACCCAAGTTGCCAAATTACACTGTAAGAGGACCAGAACAACCTGCTTCAGTCTCCCCATTTCGTACAACATTCGCCTCTCTGTCAATGCATATGAGAGACCGGATACGCCTGTTGAGATTTCCTGACAGGGATGTCGCCCAGATACTGGATATCATTCGACATGCCTGGCCGCGAGGTATCCAGGATACTCGCGTCTATGATGCGGCAAATGAGGTCAAGCTCTACGGAAATCCGTGGAGCATGTCCGCCTGGGGTGCTGAGAAAACGGAAGCACGCCGACTGCTTTGTCAAATCCTTCATGGTCTCTTCGACATGGGCTGGATACTGCAGGCATCGGTTGACATAAGTAAGAAGGAGTATGACAAAGGTATGCATATTATGGTATACCTTAATCCCTATTATTACCGTCGGAGAACCCTTGATGACTGACGGAAGCAAGATACTTTACTATTTCGCTATCAACAGCCTCCACCGCCATCGTGCATCTGGATGAGCATTTCCTTTGACAAAGGTGATCTGCTACACCTGATTGACGCGCCTCAGGACCTAGGCCGCCTACTGGTCCAGGCGTACGGTGAAAAGGTTCAAAGCTATCAATTCAAGGGATCCGTATTCGAGATCAAATTCCGAGGCAACCCATGGCGCGCAGATGGTACCGACACTGTCCAGACCCGATTGATTCTGTTGACCCTTTTGGAATGCCTGGAGCAGCAAGGCTTCAGTCTTTATGCATCTATTGACCAGGACAATGGACCTGGCGGAGATTCTCATTCCTCGGAAGCTGATACATTGGTTTGTAACCGACAGGCAGATTGGACACCAGGAGCACCTATTTACCACGGCTAGAAGCTATGATGCAGCGCACTAAAGCTGTCGCGGTGTCAGGAACTCGTTCCTGAGTGTATCGTACTGGTCTCTGCTACTGACGGTCGTGACCGCCGCATCGGCGACCGCCGAACTGTCGGTGGCCTCCGTCGGAACGGTCACTCGGACAGGCCCTTCCGCTCTTCCGCTCGAGTGCTTTGCTTTTGGTTCTTTGTAATGCGTTGATTTTATTGGCTTGTTTGTTTATTGATTACAAAAGTTTTCATTGGTTGTAGAGGCTCGGACGGGGACGCAGGAATGGACATAAGAACACGTTGCTCCCTGGCCGAGTCCTCATAGTTAATATTCTAAAATATACAGTTACTTCCTTTCCAGCTCGCGTAACACATAGTGAACAACCGTCAAGTCCCTCACACGCAGGCGTTTGCGCTGTACTACGAGCCATAATCTCCTTGTCTTTCGGAATTACATCGGCATCGAAGCTGAAGAGTCTCGACGAATATCTTTCAGGTCGGGAATGCGTTACACTCGTCTTGATCGTCGCAGTGTATCTGGTGGGCATATTGGTCATTATGTTAACTTGGAGGGAATATGAGATCAATTTAGTAGTGAATAGGTATATGAACTAGCATGAAAGGTCTTAATGTCGGTTGTGATATATCAAAGGATATCCAAGCACCCATGATTTTGCAGTCCCCGAACTTACCGGAAACTCCATGCAAATTGCATCTCATTCCGCAGAGCTTGCTTCTTGCTCCACCGTGAACAATTAAGTCACGACGATCTGTTGAAATGCAAACCTACCAAGTATAGCATACCAAGTTGGCAAGTGTAGGGGTCTCTCGCTATAACTTCTTCGTGATCCTATGTCAGCAGACATGTATCTCATCCACAACTTCATCATATCTCTAAAGCAAAGGGTTCTAGAGACATTTAGTGGATCAGCACGTGCGTGCTTTTTCTGGGTGCTCGAGGCGGCTCGTAGTTTGGCACTTTCTTGAACGAAGTCTCATTTTTGGGTGTCTAGCTGTGAGTAGGGGCTAGATGGTGTACGACAGGGAGCGACGCGAGCCTTCTACCATATTAACTCTCCAGTTGAAAATGCGAGGGTTAGGGTCAACGGACTCTATATCCGGTCGATGTCGCTGGAACGGTTTCATTTAATATGATGGCAGTTTTCGCTGGCTTGCATAAAAAAGTGCACATAGTACCGGTTAGTTTCAGGGCTGTTCCGTTATTTGCCTGATCCATTAATATTGTAAGAAACAATGTTGATGTGCTACAATAATAGCGAACGTTGACGCGTTCGACCGCAACACGCGAGAGCGCGTCGCGCCGGTAGAGCCTGCTACAGGTAGTATTGTTCATGCGCATGTTTTACGTCATGTTTTTGGCACCAATTTACGGGAAGTTCTTGAGATTCCCGGGCTTAACATAATAGTGTGGCCGAGACGAATACTAGACCAAAAAGGTCATAAAATCAGGGCAAAAGATGGTCGAGCCGAACTTATAAATCTGAAAATGGACGTGCCCTCTGGTCCTATCTAGACCACTTAAGGTCCTAAGCAAACTCTACGACTCAGGCGTCATGTTGTATGGAAACGTTTGGGGGCGGGGAACATCGTAGTAGGACACCATGTTGTGATTTTGTTCCGGCTGTCAAAATCTACTGGAATCGACAGAGAATTCAACCGAGTGTGAGGCCGTCTTTTAAAGAATTTTCCGAGTGTCTGTTGACATGCAGTTTCTCCGTCATACAGTTGTAAGCACATAGAGCCCGACCGGCTGTATGTAGTCTTGGGCTGGCTGGGTCACGGCTGCATCCGATGGGGCTCTACAATGACAGGCAAACTCTCACAGAAACGAGCCCTCGACAGCTGCTACCACAGCGCGAAGTCTGCAGTGTTGCCTCTCCCAGAACAGGTACGATATTTTGTCGTTGTGCTGCTCTATGCCGTATCAGGAATTCCGTAGGCAGATATTGCACTGTTTCGCGAATAGCGTGACTCCGAGGAGCGACATACGATCTAGGCGGGGGCAAGTTAGGTTACGAACGGCAACTTCCCCGGATTTCTCGGGCCGCAACCGCGGGCCGACCAACGAACGGGCATCAACTCTAACATTATCTCCACTCGTTGACCCAGGCAGTTGTTCTTATATCGTCTTTGTCTGCCTGTTAACAAGATGATTAATTTGTTAGTGTGCACATACAAGATATTCTCAATTCTATAGTTGAGTCGACTCTGTTGCCTACCGAGCAACTAACTACAATATGACTGCGGCAGAGACAGCAAACCCCACTGCGGCGGCTGCTCTTAAAAGAGTGAGATTATTCGTATATATATTTGAATTGCTCCTTTGCTAAATCATACTAGCTCTCTCGTCCGGACTTATTCACTGGATCAGCATTTATAGACGGAAAATGGGTGCAACCTGACAAAACTTTCCCCGTGTACGAGCCATCGACTGGCGAGGTCTTGGGTGCTGTGGCCAATATGTCGCGTTCAGACTTTGTCACGGGCATCAGGTCTGCGGATATTGGTTTTCGGAACTACTCTACGTCCACCACGGCACACGGGCGATCCGCCCTGTTAAAGAAGTGGTACGATCTGATCATTGCCAATAAGGACGATATTGCGACAATTCTCGTGTTAGAGAACGGAAAGACGCTTTCTGAGGCAGTCGGCGAAGTTGTCTACGCTGCCTCGTTTGTTTCGTGGTTTGCTGAAGAGGCCACCCGAGCGTACGGCGATGTCATTCCTTCGTCTATGCCAAATACCACTGTGCTCACGTTAATGCAACCAGTTGGTGTCTGTGGGATTATCACTCCGTGGAATTTCCCTGCGGCCATGATTACTCGAAAGATTGCCCCTGCTCTTGCTGTCGGCTGCTCTGTCGTCATCAAACCGCCAAGCGAGACGCCTTACACTGCAGCAGCGCTTGTCAAGCTTGCAATTGAAGCCGGCATTCCACCGACTGTCATCCATCTAATTCCCACAAAAGACCGCGAAGCGGCAACCGAACTCTGCACGAATCCCGCCGTCAAGAAGGTGTCATTTACGGGATCGACAAATGTCGGCGTCTTCCTTTCCAAATTGGCAATGGGAACTATGAAAAAGATATCCATGGAGCTTGGGGGTAACGCACCGTTTATTGTGTTTGATGACGCGGATATAGACCTTGCTGTTCTGGGCGCCATGGCTTGCAAGTTCCGCTGTTCCGGGCAGACTTGTGTTTGGTGAGATATTTTCATTGACACGTTTTGAAGCTTGGGTATTTACTAACTTGCGCAGTGCCAATCGAATTTTCGTGCACAATAAGGTTCTTCATGAGTTCACCAAGAAGCTTATCGCGATGGTTTCCACGCTGAAAGTCGGCTTTGGTCTCGACAAGTCAACAACTCAGGGACCCCTCGTAAATCGGGATGGTGTCAACAAAGTTAAGCAGCACATCGAGGACGCTGTCTCTAAGGGCGCGAAACTCGAATTCGGAGGAACTGTTCCCCAAGATGTCAATCCAAACGGCTTCTTCATCGCACCGTCAATCCTCACCGGCGTCACTAAAGACATGCTTGTCGCGAATGAGGAAACTTTCGGTCCGTTAGCTCCCATCTTCGCCTTCGACACAGAAGACGAAGTCATCTCCCTTGCGAATGACAGCGAGTTTGGTCTCGCAGGTTATTTCTTCTCAAAAGACGTCAATCGCATCCTCCGTGTCTCGAGTGCACTAGAGTGCGGTTTGGTTGGCGTTAACACTGGAAAGATCTCTGCGGCTGAGAGTCCGTTTGGTGGCGTCAAAGAATCTGGAGTTGGCCGGGAGGGTAGCAAGTATGGATTGGCGGAGTACTCCATCATCAAGGCTGTTACTATTGGAAACACTAATGCGTAACTTCCGGGGGGAAGCGTTCCGGGCGGAAATATAGGTATTACTAGGTGGAGTCATTAAAATGAAATAATATGCATTTATGCAGTTGGGGTCAGTATACAGCAGAGCAGTGCCAACAATAAGAACCTCGATAGGGCTGCACAACGTATCGTTTATCCGCTATTTGCGTAGGCTTAGTCGGTCAAGAAACCTCATTTTTGACAAAACTGCCAACTGCCCGCCGTCGACTACCTGAGTGACGAGCTCACATTTGTGATGCTCCTATTTATCGGCGGGATGAATGTCGCCATCATCCAGTAGGGTGCGAAATTTGCCGGTACTCCTTCCGATAGTCCTTGGCCCGTAATTTCTGCTCACTATAATTGAGGAATGCTGTCATGTAGATGGCCTCCTTGCTGCCTGTTGAATGCTGCCGGAACCGTGGAGAGTGATTGGTTCGGTTATATGGCTCCACCATGGGACCACAGACTCGTCACAGTGGCCTGTGAGCTACCTCATCTGCTCGACCTTCTTAGGGAGGGAGTGTGGAGTGTTAGCTGCCATTTCGCAGACATGCTAGGTCATAGCTAGCCATAAAACAATGGGTGAATGAAAAGTTTCCCCAATTGCCAATACCATTAAGCACTTAAAATTAACAACAGAAAAAGCCAACCACTGATACCAAGCTGCAGTTACCTCAGATCCAAGCAGGTTACAAATGCTATTTATACGGGTACATCGACATGCCGGGCGCTCCGTTCTGCCGGCCAGACTCACCACACTAAAGCTATAGGTAATATTTAATGGCCTGAAAGGATACAGCCTTAACGACTAACGAGCCCTATACTTGTGAGTTCTGTACCGTAACGAATTGTACAGAATTGGCCAATTGGGCGTGATAAAGCTTCCCTAGATTAACGATGGTCGACCGGTATAACCATTAGCAGCAAAACGTTCGCTTCACATACATTAGACGTATAGATGTTTACCACACAAATTAACAATAATATCACGCCTCAAAATCTGGCCAGCTCAGCTTTAAACGTCGGCAAAAACATATCCGTATGATCCATATGATCCAATTGGTCTAAATATCTCGTACCATGCTCATCCGAAATATCGACAGGTAAAATACGGGGCTCGCCGTTGACAAGAATACGGCCTTTGGTGCCGATAACTTCAGTTGTGGAGTGATGTCCGTGCTTGTTGTCTCTGCTGCTGCAGACATTCATTACGAGACTGCCGCCTTCAAAATTAACCAGTCCCAAGTCGTTATCGAAGTCCCCATATTCCGCAAACTGAGGGAACACATTCGTCGTGCCGGTCGCGTACGCACGAACAGGGTTCGCCAACACTATCTCGGCGTTTAGTATACTGGATTCTCAGTCCGACATGTGTTTACAATTTGTTCGGTTGCAGGCTCAAACGTTTGAAGGTGCAGCGTTGAATAAGAAGCTTGTCAACGGCGAGGGCAGCAGGAAATGACAGAATGTTTGTTGATTGAAATTTGAATGCGAGTAGGGCATGTCATTCCAGCAGCAATTCGTACCTGAGACAGACCCAAAACATGCCTCGGAACACTATTTAGATAAAGTCCATTTATAAAAATTATTACTTTCCAATACTAGAAATAATGGCTGCGGTTACTTGCTTTGTGTTAAGCTTGCCGCCGAGATCGCCAGTGGTGTTACCCTCTGCGCACGCTTTCTCAATGGCGTTCATGACAAGCATGCTGCCTTGCTTCTCGCCCAACCACTCCAGCATCATCGCACTGGACCAGATCGCACCAAGGGGATTCGCAATACCTTTTCCCGTAATATCAAATGCACTGCCATGAACAGGCTCAAACATTGATGGACTCTTTCTCGTAGGATCGATATTAGCCGAAGCGGCTATGCCGACAGAGCCAGCCAGTGCGGCAGCCAGGTCTGATAGAATGTCAATGTGCAGATTCGTACCAACAATGGTGTCCAATGACTGAGGATTGCGGACCATTCGAACTGTCATGGCGTCGACAAGCATTTTATCCCACTTGACGTCCGGAAATTCCTTGCTAACTTCCTCCGCGATTTCATCCCACAACACCAGTCCGTACCTCTGAGCATTTGACTTCGTGACAACAGTTAGCAGCTTTCTTGGGCGGGAAGCGGCTGTCTCAAATGCGAAGCGCATGATCCTGCGAACCCCGTGACGAGTGAAAATAGCGACTTCTGTGGCCACCTCCCAGCCAAACCCACTATGCGTGCGACCTCCCTGCCCGGCATACTCGCCTTCGCTGTTCTCGCGGACAAACATCCAGTCGATATCTCTCGGTCTTACGTGACGCGACACTGGCTCAATAGAGCTCAAGCATTTGACAGGACGAACGTTAGCGTACTGCTGTAACGATCCGCGCATGGTAAGCAACAGTTCCCATAGTGAGACCGAGTCAGGAACATCGGGGGCTCCGACAGCGCCAAACAAGACCGCGTCATATTTTTTGAGCGTTTCGAGGCCATCGGATGGAAGATATGTGCCAGTGGCCTTGTAGAAGTCGGATCCCCAGAGAAGGTTGTCGAACGACAGAGTAAACTCTCCGCTGTACCGTGCGACCGCGTCAAGCACATCTAATGCAGCGTCGATGACCTCGGGACCTATGCCGTCGCCAGGCATGGATGCGATCTTATATTCGTGTGGCATTCTATTGCGGGGAGCAGTAGGAGCTTGGAGCTTACTGAATATGTGAACTAGATCTTGATATGGTGTTTACTCTAGTTGCGTATTCCAGGAAGGTCCAGCCATTTCAAGTACTACGACTTAACTTGCAACACAAGTACACTTACTCTCGGACCTGCACATCTCAATTATTGTACCGAGCACCCGGCCACCTCCCCACGGTGCTAGCAACAACAGCAATGAAGTACGACTCATGGGTTGCCGAATTGGGATTGCCGTCGCACATTGGTGTATTCCGCAAGTCGGCGGGATGAGAGCGGTTCGGCAACGGTTCCGGCCGGCTCTATGCATAAAGCCGAATGCCCTGCAGCTTCTGAGTCTGCTTAGGTCTAGGTCAACTTTGATGGCGGCTGCTGGCGAAATAGGGTTAGACAGATTCTCATTGACTGATTTTACTTCTGGTATATCAAGGAAGCATTCAAACTGTAGCCCCTTGAAGCAGAGCTGGTTCATTCTGAATCGAAGTTCACTTGAGTGCACTCGAATCGACTCTATATATGTAGGTGGATTAGGAATAGTGTGCTATGGAGCAAACGCAAAGTAATCAAAATTAAATAATTGCAAATTTGGTCTTGAAATCACTTGAGTTGGCTTCGCTCGAACGCAGCATATCATGGCATTAGAAGTCACTCGACTTCACTTCGATTCGCAGGAAGTGACTTCGGATTGTGTTGCCGGGCTTGCTCGAACTCGAATTGACTTGGGTTCTAAGTGCAATGAACTTCTCTACCTCTAAGCGGATGTAATGTTTACTGCTACTTCTATTTGCTAATTGCCGTAGGCGACGTTTTCTCTCACCCAAGTGTCCAAAAGGCAACATCGAGAAAGACAAAGCCGGCGAAAAGCGACAGAGCCAAGAGGGACATTCACACGTTCGTCGCAGTTTCGAAGTCACTGCCTCGGAAAATTTTACATTTTTCCCTCCAGAATAGCATTTATCTGGGTTATACTATAATCCCCCTATCGAACTTTGAGTACTTAGCTTTAGTTGTTGTTCGCCAAAATGTTTGTTTTAAACTACAGTGAATGCCACTAGAGGCAATTCTGGCCATTTTGGATTTCTGTCCCCTGACCCCAATCCTTAGTGTTAGGTTTCAAATTAAACTAAATACCCTACCCCGCGCTCCGGGGCTGGGGCGACAAAAGTGCCACTCCGTGCGTAAATTCTATCACTAGACTACGCCCATGATCGGAACGTGGCTACCCCGCACTGTCCAGAGTATCCTAGACACGCGATGACTGCCAGTTCCGGTGTAATATCGCGAGTATTATGTGTCTTGTCTGCTTGTGGGTCGTGAGAATTGTCCAGGTATGGTAGGGGATTTTATTCGCCCTTGCTACAAAAATAATTCCCAAAGCAGACACCTTCGCGCCCTCCTATTCTATCTCTTGACGACTTATTCGCGACCACCACACTGTCGCTCTGCACGCGCGATTTTCGATATATATTTCAGCATACATATTAGCTATAATCCAAAGATATTTGGCTGACGGAACTGCAATGCCCATACGAACTGCTACAATGACTGGGTCGAAAAGGTCTTCAATCGCCTGCAGGCAGTGCCACTCCTCCAAGATCAGGTGCGACGTGTCTATTAATGGGCCACCTTGCACCAGATGTCGCGAACGCAATTTTACAGACTGCCAGCTTATTGAGTCACGGAGAGGTCAATATGACAGAAAAGAATGGATGCGCAAGATGAGGAGTTCCAGGCGTGCTAGCGAGGGCGAGAGTTCGCCTACCGCGTTCAGCAAAGCCGCTGGTCATCTAGAGATTATCAGAGGGAGTGAAACTCAAGAGAAGTCTCAGAATCAGTCTGCCGAGCATAATGACATCCCATCATCTGCGTCAAGCCAGAGTTCTGAAGAGCCTACACCCAGTAATGCGCCATACAGCTACGTTGCGACGTCGGTACGGACAAAGTCAGGGAGTCACGATAAGCGATCAAACGAGAAATGGTCCGTAGTGTTCAAGTACTACGCGAACGTTACGAACGACCTTGTTGACAGCAACTCAATCTCTTATTTCGGCGAATCCTTTCCAATGAGCGTCCTCTTGAAACGCCTCCGCGATGGTCGAGGAATACGACGACAAAGCTTAGAAAGAATATCAACCACAAGCCTAAGGAGTCCCGGAAATCATCCAGACCATATGACACCAGAGAAGATTGCGTATCTGGAATCTCAGAAATGCTTTACAAAGCCGCCACCGGATGTGCTTGAACAGTACCTCACATTATTTTTTCAAAGGGTCCACCCTCTTTACGCGACTATCGATCGCATCGCGTTCATGAAGATGTACAAAGAGGACAAAGTCCCTTGGCTCCTGTTGCACTCCATCTGCTTTGCAGCTGCGACATATTGTCCCCTGAGCCTTCTCTGCAGGGAGAACGCTTCTACGAGGCGCGAGGCCCGAACGAAGTATTATCTTCGTGCCAAAACTCTCTTCGACTTTTCGTATGAGACGACGAAGCTCACGCTGTTGCAGAGTGCGGTGTTACTGTCCTTTTGGGGAGGCCAACCCCATGACTACTGGAATACGTTTTCTTGGATAAATGTAGCAGTCAACATCGCTGAGACCCTCGGTATCCATCGATCCAAGCCATCGATTGACATCTCAGACGAAGACAGGGGTCTGTGGAAGCGTATCTGGTCGTGCCTGGTTACGCGCGACAGCTTCTGCGCAGCTCTGCTTGGAAAACCATTAAGAATCAATCTTGTGCAATGCGACGCTGAGTTCCTGACCCCAGGGGACTTTTCGTCCGACACAGATCCCGGCGACGAAATGTGGGGCTTCCAGATGCCGGAAAGCGGTCTGTACGTTATCGCTATGACAAAATTGGCATTGATTCTACGACAAATGGTACAAGCACGCGCCACACACCGAGTGGACACGGAGTTTTTGATCAAGATCCATAATGACCTCGACAATTGGCTTTCAGTGCTACCAAATGAATTGCGTCTAACTTCGTGCCACCCTGACTCGCCTCAATATATATATGCGACTGCAGTCTCGCTCGTGTACAATCACCACCTGATATATGTGCACCAAATGGCTGTCCAAGAGTCAAATATGGCAACTTCCGTCGCGATCGAAGCAGTTTCGCAAATTGCAGATATAGGAAGCACACTTGTCACGAAATCGCTGATCGCATATCTCCCGCAAAATGCGTACGCGAGTTTCTTCATGGCGATCGTCACATTGTTCACGCAGATGAGTAATTGTGCTGGGCAGCCGGAGACTATCAAGCTCTTACAGTCGCAACTAAAGATATGCGAGATGGTCGTGTATCAGGCTCAAGATCACTGGGATCATGCTGATTGGATCCTCGCTCTCAGTGACAGTTTGCGACAGAAACTGGATTTGAACACCACCTCAAACTGTTGTTCGATATTGAACAACGGGTTCACCATACCTTCGGCAATGTCGGCAATTAACACCACTTCCACGTCACTGTTGTCGGCCACGAATACTAACGTATTTTTTCCCGCTATGCTCGCCAATGATGCAGACCTAGATGACTTTATGCGCAGCTTGCATATGAGTGGTCTTAATTCACCCGCAGAGCCGGATCAGCGAATATTTGAAAATGGCATTTATGCTGAGGTGGATAATAATAGTATGAATAATACGTGCGGGGAATTCAATGCGAGCGTCGATAAAATGTTGTATGAAATGTGATACTTCAGAAGACTGGGTTATTAATGTAGACGCGAATAATTACGGTATAAACTTGCCAATCAGCAGAAAATACATCCCCATTTTCCAAAAAAATGCCCAGGGTAAAGAATAAAAGAGTAAATGCCGGTGCGCAGGACATCTCAGTGACTCGGCCGCGCAGTTCCTCTATTCCGTCATTATTTCATATATCATCTAGACCATCTGTTCTCCAATGATAACCTTTACTAGGTATTGGCGAATACTTGGAATGCGAAATGCGCGCGCGGATTACAGCGGCTGGACGTCACTCGACCTGCTCCTATCTAACTCCCTACGCCTGTCTTAGTTTCTCCTGTAGAGAATCATAAGAAACTGGAGAGTCGGTATGGACCACAGCTTGTGATTGGGCAGATGCCCGACAAAGTTTTCGTGGCTGCGCAGTTTGGGCCCTTCCCCGACTGCCGACTGATTCAGACGAATTAGCAGAAAGAAGTGCGATCTCTGTTATTTTGTACGAAAATGTTGTAAATAGTGGGCAGCAAAAGGATTGTAGACCGTTATCTTACTATTATATCTATAGATACATGCAGCCCATTTTATAGTTTAGCCCCCTCGGCCCCCTCGGACGTTCCTTTATCAACTTTCCACACATAGGCTATTCGTTATCTAACCCTTATCACACTTCTTATAAGAGTGACAATGCGTCGGCCCACATTGATTCGAAAGCAGCATCATTGTCATGGCCCTCATCGTCGTGACCCTCAAATGTACCAATCTTCTTTATCAATATGAAATTAAAAATCTCCATGCTTACGTAAATGTATGCAACCAAGGTTATCTTATCACGTTAGCTAACAACCCTGAACCGTGCAAAGCGGGAATATCCTCGTCGCTAGCTTGTACGCGGAAAGCGTTGCCCCATATTACCACCGGGAGCAATGGCATTGTGATCGGCTTGAAGGTATAATTATTATTTTGGCAATTAGACACTATTATGTTGTTGAGAGCTGAAGGAGAGAGAAGCTGTGGGGAGTGGTGATTGGGGGGAAAGATGAGTGCACTAGTCTACGGGGCTGGGCAACAGATATTTGCTTTTTAAGCTGAAGGTGTAGTTGCTGTCGTGAGAGGAAGAGTTGTGCATTTCATGGCTATTGTAGCTTATTGATTTCTTGTGCTTAGCGATAAATTCGGCCGCAAATGTGGCTTCGGTGGGCTGTTCACTCGCTGCCATCCATAGCCATTGCCTTCGCAGTTTCATGTTCAGTGACGACTTCTAGGGCAATAAATCACAGCAGAACGTCGCAGCTACAGTGACACTTACTATCTGTGGATAAACAAACTTGTCACAGGTGGCGACAGCCACTTACTGATGATTCGAAAAGTATGTGACGACAACCACCTTACCTGAGGGGATCCCTACTATCGGGCTAGGCTCCCGCTTGGTTATCAGGCTTCTAAACTCAGCTCATACATTGGAGCCAGAGCTATAACGAAAAGAACAGTTATTTTTGCTTTTTTCTGATTATGGCCATCGCCATGCATAGTTCTGTTTACTTCTCCGGGGTATGTGCCATGTGGGTGTGCCATGTGGGTGTGCCACAAATATAGCTACACGTCATCAATTTCGACTGCAGCTCAGTGACTGCGGGACTTGAAATAGATAATTGGACGCGAAAACAAGATCCGATTTCTGAAGAATTAGACAACACGGAGGACGTGGATATGTAGGCATATAGAGAAGCAGCGGAGCACCGGGAAGAGTGCGGCAAACTTGATGCGAAGCGGGTGAAGCCCAGAGGGAAGTGCCGTTACGGTCTGTTGGTCCCCTAACCCGCAAGTCGCGACTCTGAGTCCCTACTGTTTGTTAAAAAATCAAGTTAGGGGCCTGCTCCCGCCTTGTTCAATACTAGCTGTTCATTAGTATGCAACGGGTTTAGTTCTCTGAGAGGATGTCAAGCAATAATTCGAGCCGCTAGTGATAAATTACGTAGTAAGTGACATGTAGGGAACCCAATCTGCGTTCTTATGCCAGCACGCGCGAAGTCATGGCATTTGATGGCGACCACACGCGCGGCGCAACAGCCCCTGAAACCGGACAACGGGGTCGCATATAAGTCCGCCAGAATTTCCATGAGAGTCACAGCCTCCCAAACATACTCCAGCCTGCGTCAAGCCAGTGTCTGGTGGATGGAGCAATGAGAGCTCAGCAGCGCTAGAGTGCTGGGACCGCACCTCGGGTTTTCGAACCAAAGAAGACTGCGACGTGGAGATCCAAAGATACAATAAATTCAATAGACGCGGAGACAGGAGCATCAGCCACTGTGGCCGCTTGGGTATAATGGAATTCTCCGCTATGCAACATCACGAAGAGGAGGGCAGAGAAGAGAGATGCAGTTGCACAATCAGGACTCGTTTCCTATTGCCGTGTTCTCATCAGATAGTACTTGGCCAGCCCATTGATGTGACCGCCATACATCCTTGCTGGATGGTTCAGCCCACTTTACCTGTTATCGACATCCCTTCACAAGATATTGATTCCGCTATGCTGTCTGTCCTCCGGGACCCACCGTTAGCAATTCCACGAAAAGGGCGTCCGAAAGAGTCGCAACGACTCCAGACGTCGGCCGAGAAGATCCAAAATGCGGCCGATCGAATGGAGAAAGTCAGAGGATGTAAATCCTGTAGCAAAGTTGGGCACAATCGGCGCACCTGTTCAAAATTGAAAATGGAAGGTACGCAAGAATTAGAAACGCGAAGCAAACCCGAACCCTAGGAACAGTGAGGACAACGAAGACTTTCTTCTCGGTGATGAAGACGATGTAGCATTTGAGGAGATGTGGGCCGACGCGATGTCGGCGTGGTCAAGATATGGCATGTTGTAGAAATAGATAATGTAGTAGATGAATTTCATTTACATCCTAACCAAGGTGGAAGAATTAAGACAATCAAGTAACAACAATGGGAAGCTGTGTCTTGTACTGGCTGTGGCGTGGTCATTACAACAATTGCAATTGACGCTAGTCTCAAAGAGGAAGGAAGGGTATAAGCCCCATGTTTCGCCAAATTATATTTACCCTAATTATTACAGTATCCACGCACAAAACCGCCACCCATTTATCCGCCAAGTGGTCCCCCCACTCGCCTAACCCAATAAAGTTGTAACCCGACAGTCTGTTCGACGAGCCGAACTCTAAATGTACCGGACAAAACCCCTGAACCGCCGCTACCTGAAAAGACGGTATGGGCCGTGTGTGACTCGTGCCAGCGCCGCACCGCGCAAAAAGAGACGAAGTTATACCGAATAATGTCAGGCATATATTCCACCACATAGGAGGTAATACGCAGTAGCATCCAGCATTCAACAACGACAGCGATCACGCGGATGCACAGATTTGCAAATAATAGTAAAACTTATACCAAACGGGGTGCAGGAAAAAGAGTCTTGTTACAAGTCAGCATAAAAAATGCGGCTGTATGCAAATTTTGGAAGTGCCGATTTTCGCGCCGTTAGTATCCTACTATTCTGGTGCCATCTGACCGTCAACGATCTTCATTGAAGCCGTCGACTTATTATGACGCGGCCCGCCCCAGTATTAGCTATTCTGGTGTATGCTATGCGCTTTCTCCCCAACTTTATAATTCGCCCCGTACGCTGCTTCTCCCCGGGCCAACCTTGCGGATTGTCTACACTCCACCCCACCAGGCTGTTCAAGGGGTTTGAAATCATGTCTGCCGCTGACAATTCGAGTGCTGCAGACAGCACTACGCTTTCCACAATGCAGCGGATGCGTAAGTCGACCGCCACCTTGGGCTCGATGAACAAGATCTTAGGTGTGTTTCCTATTATTTGCTATTTTAGTTGAGCGTGTTTCTGGCTCTTTCTGGTATATTTGTATCGGTAGCGCGTCATGCTGACAATTGTTCTCTTAGTCGCGAATCGTGGTGAAATTCGTAGGTCCTCCATATGTCCAGCTCGCCATTGAGATTAGCTTGCTAACCGTTACGCTCGTTGCGGTTTCTAATTAGCCATTCGTGTGGGTCCTCTTAAACACTTTATTCGTCTTGACTATGATGCTAATCCTGTCCAGATCTTCCGTACTGCCCATGAGCTTGGCATGCAGACTGTCGCCGTGTACTCCTATGAAGATCGTTTGTCCATGCACCGACAGAGTACGTTTATCACATGTAATATATCGACTACAGCGTTAACACATTACAGATGCTGACGAGGCCTATCCGATCGGTGAACGCGGCCAGTACACTCCAGTTCAGGCCTATCTTCAGATGGATGAAATAATCAAGATTGCCACGGAACACCATGTCTCCATGATCCACCCCGGTTACGGGTTCTTGTCTGAGAACTCGGAGTTCGCGAGCAAAGTCGAAGCAGCCGGCATTGCCTGGGTCGGTCCTCCAAACCGCGTCATCGATGCTCTTGGAAACAAGGTGTCTGCTCGAAAAATTGCTATCCAAAACAACGTCCCTGTCGTCCCAGGCACACCTGGTCCGGTGTCTGAACTGTCTGAGGTCGAGGCTTTCGTTGACAAGCACGGCTACCCGGTCATCGTCAAGGCTGCTTTCGGTGGTGGTGGCCGGGGTATGCGTGTCGTTCGCGAAGGTGATGACATCAAGGACGCTTTCTTGCGATCATCATCCGAGGCCAAGGCCGCGTTCGGCAATGGCACTGTCTTCATCGAACGATTCCTCGATAAACCCAAACATATTGAAGTTCAGCTTCTCGGTGATGCCGAAGGAAATATTATCCATTTTTTTGAGCGTGATTGTTCCGTCCAGAGACGTCATCAAAAGGTTGTCGAGATTGCACCTGCCAAGGATCTTCCCAAGTCCGTCCGCGATGCTATCCTTAAGGATGCCGTCAAGATTGCTTCCTCGGTCAAGTATCGCAACGCTGGTACTGCTGAGTTCTTGGTAGACAACCAGAACAGACATTATTTTATTGAGATCAACCCCAGAATGTACGATTCCTCTTTTGTACATACTCACTGACGCTAACAATCGTACAGTCAAGTAGAGCACACCATTACTGAGGAAATTACTGGTATTGATATCGTAGCCGCTCAAATCCAGATCGCGGCTGGTGCGACTTTGGTCCAACTCGGTCTCTTCCAAGACCACATCTCGTCTCGCGGTTTCGCCATCCAGTGCCGCATCACTACGGAAGACCCTACCAAGAACTTTCAACCCGATACTGGAAAGATTGAAGTTTACAGATCCGCTGGCGGCAATGGCGTTCGTCTCGACGGTGGGAACGGCTTTGCTGGGGCAATTATCACTCCTTTCTACGACTCTATGTTGGTCAAGTGTATTTGTTCGGGCTCGACCTACGAGATTGCTAGAAGGAAAATGCTTCGTGCCCTGATCGAGTTCCGTATCCGTGGTGTCAAGACGAACATTCCATTCTTGCTCGCGCTCATCACACATGAGACTTTCGTGGCGGGCAACTGCTGGACCTCCTTCATCGACGACACCCCGGAACTCTTCAATATGATGGTTTCGCAGGACCGAGCTCAGAAGCTTCTTGCATACATTGGCGACCTGGCAGTCAACGGCAGTTCCATAAAGGGCCAGATCGGTGAACCAAAGCTAAAGACTCCGATCATCATGCCGCTCCTCAGGGACGCTTCTGGTAACCCACGTTCGACCGCCGAGCCTTGCAGAGAGGGTTGGCGTAACATCTATCTCGAACAGGGTCCCGAGGCCTTCGCAAAGGCTGTGCGTGGTTACAAAGGTGCTCTTATAATGGATACCACCTGGCGTGATGCTCACCAGTCGCTGCTCGCTACACGTGTCCGAACTGTCGATTTTGTCAACGTAGCTATTCCTACTTCCTACGCTTACTCAAATGCCTTCTCGCTGGAGTGCTGGGGTGGTGCCACTTTCGATGTCGCCATGCGATTCTTGTACGAAGACCCATGGGATCGACTTCGCAAGCTCCGTGCGCTTGTTCCCAACATTCCTTTCCAGATGCTTCTCCGTGGAGCGAACGGTGTCGCCTACTCCTCCTTGCCTGACAATGCCATTGATCACTTCTGTTTGCAGGCTAAGCAGAACGGTGTCGACATCTTCCGTGTCTTCGATGCCTTGAACGACCTTGAGCAACTCAAGGTCGGTGTTGATGCAGTCCGCAAGTCTGGTGGCATCGTTGAGGCTACCATTTGCTATTCTGGTGATATGTTGAACCCGGAGAAGAAATACAATTTGGAGTACTACCTCGATGTAGTCGAAAAGATTGTTGACATTGGCACGCACATTCTTGGAATCAAGGACATGGCGGGTACCATGAAGCCCCAAGCAGCCACCCTTCTTATCGGCACTATCCGCGAGAAGTACCCCGACCTGCCGATCCACGTCCACACCCACGACTCGGCTGGCACCGGTGTCGCGTCCATGGCTGCGGCTGTGCAAGCTGGAGCCGATGTTGTCGATGTTGCCACGAACTCCATGTCCGGTATGACATCCCAGCCATCCATCATCGCCCTTCTTGCCACTCTCCAGGGCACTATCGACACCGGCCTCAACGTCGATCACATTCGCGAGATCGACTCGTACTGGGCTCAAATGCGACTGCTCTATTCCGTTTTCGACGCAGATCTCAAAGGTCCTGATCCACATGTCTACGATCACGAGATTCCCGGTGGCCAGCTCACTAACCTGCTCTTCCAGGCGCAGCAGCTTGGTCTCGGGACTCAGTGGCTGGAAACCAAGCACGCGTACGTCCAGGCTAACAAGTTACTTGGCGATCTCGTCAAGGTCACGCCTACATCGAAGGTCGTCGGTGACTTAGCGCAGTTCATGGTGTCTAATAAGCTCTCTCCGGAGGATGTCGTTGAGCGTGCCGCGACCCTCGACTTCCCTGACTCCGTTCTTGATTTCTTCCAAGGTCTCATTGGCCAGCCGTACGGTGGCTTCCCCGAACCCCTCCGCACTGATGCGCTGTGTGGTCGTCGCGAGAAACTCACGGAACGTCCAGGCAAGACCCTTCCGCCAATCGATTTCGCCACCGTCCGCAAGGACTTAGAAGCGAAGTACGGTCCTATTAAGGAGAGCGATGTCGCCTCATATGTCATGTATCCCAAGGTCTACGAGGACTATCAGAAATTTGTCAAAAAGTACGGTGATTTGAGCGTCCTTCCGACCAAGTTCTTCCTCAGCCGACCTGAGATTGGCGAGGAGTTTAACGTCGAGATCGAAATGGGCAAGGTCCTTTTCCTCAAGTTACTTGCCGTTGGCCCGCTTTCGACGCACAGTGCCCAGCGCGAGGTGTTCTTCTCGTTGAACGGCGAGATCCGACAAGTCACCGTCGAAGACAAGAAGGCGTCAGTGGAGTCTATATCCCGACCAAAAGCTGACCCGATCAACCCGTCGCATGTCGGGGCACCCATGGCCGGCGTCGTCATCGAAGTTCGTGTGAAGGATGGCTCACTCGTCAAGAAGGGCGATCCTGTCGCTGTTTTGAGCGCTATGAAGATGGAGATGGTTATATCTGCACGGGATTCGGGCAAGGTTTCTGCTGTCGTCGTCCGTGAAGGTGATTCGGTGGACGGATCGGACCTGATATGCAAGATTACAAAGGAAGCTGCTTAAGTTGCTTTAAATATATACTAGGAGAAGAGACGACGAATGGAATGTGATGATATTATACAATATATCTTTATTCGTATTGAGTGATTCAGAATACGAGTATATATGCGTGTTTCTATATATGTACGTTTGTTGTATGCCGCACTGGGAAAGACTGGGTATACTTTGCGCAAGTAGGTCGCGAGAAGCTCAATTGGGACCGCGCCCACGGGATTGGCGTAACAATTCTCGTTAATGCGATTTTGGCAGCAGTCATATGTCTCGGATGGTTTTGGTCCTTCTGATCGGACGACCGGCAGAGGCAGAGCTGGCCAGGCTTGAGATATTGATTGTGGAGGAGAAAAAACATCGGGAACAGCTCGAAAAGTATGACACTGGAGTCTTGAGGACGACCGGCTGTTGGCAGAGATAAGGCTCACGGTACGGCTCCTCGTCTGGTGGAGCGTCTTGAATTGACTGAATAAAGTGTAGCGGTGGACGAGGCGATGAAGTATCGTCAGGTGACGACGAAGACTCACTTCTAGGCACCTGGCACCTGGCAACTGACAACATGCTCAGACTGCATCCTGATATCGCGGTGGCGCGCTTCGTTCTGGTTGCCCGCCTTGTGTTTCTTCAACCGCTCTTTTCGATCGAACGTTCCTCGTCTCGACTGGATTTGCTTGCAGCTATTACACCACGCTCCCAGCACCGCGTACAGGGACTCCCATGGATAGACACGTCGTACCTGATATTGGACGCATGGCACCATGACGGAAGAAGTCCGACGATCAATATCAGACATATTGTTATAAAGACGTATTATTTCCAGGAATAATATATCGAGTAATATAAGAACGTCCTGCCGCGTCAGAACACGATCTGATTAAGAGATTTAAGGTTTGACTAATTAATCGGCGTCGCGGCAGTTCATTATTCATATTAGACATCGCATTTTAATCATTACGAATAAATGGCCGTTCTCTTAAAAACGGCGAAGATGATGTACAATCTCCAAGCAATGTTGTCGATACCAATAGGAGTGATCAATCAGCACTATATAATTGGAGATTCAGTTGGGTTGTGTGGCAACAGCGGCTCCAAAACTTCATCCCCTAAAATGATCCGTTTAAAGTTCTTTAACTCGTCGTTCTTACACAAATCTCTCCAGATATGCTCCGCTTTTAGTGCCTCTCCGTGTTTAGCATGAGCTAAAATATCCATTTCGACACTGGCGACTTCGTCAGGGTCCAAAGGCATTTCAAGCAAGCGCCGATAACTTGCATCCATTTCCATCGATTCCATCCATTTGAACAAGTGAGTGGAGTGGATCGCCACACTGAGTAGGGCCCGAGACCTTAGACCGGTTTGCGACAGATCGGGACCGGAAACCGGTTCGGTCTGTGATTTTGACCGGTATCGACGTTCTTTGTTCAACCGACACCCAGATTCATTGCTCCAATCACAGTTTTCTCGATTGACTCCTATCTCCTGATCCCTGAATCCCTTGATGACTGAAATCTAATCCTGTTTTCCTGTCTCCTGTCCTCTTTTAGTTCACTACCATAAGCTCCGTATCTGCGAGAACAACACACCGTATATGTTGAAAGAATTGAGTTTTCACCAAGTCGGGACAATATGCAGCTCCTGAGTTTAGAGTTCAGCCACCTCGTCACGAGAAGGTTCTGGTGAGATCAAGTTGTGTCTTTAGAGGTCTACGAGGTTCTACACAGTTCTTATCGCATGTACATATTGCTTTTAGAATGTATTCCTGGGCTCAGTCCTTTGTTTAAATCGGCGTTGACAGCAACAACGCGAATTTTAGAATTGCGGAACTTTTGTCACAGAACGTACTTGCTGTTCGTGACTTCGACGTGAATTTTGTATACGTTTTGCCTGGTTGGGAAGGCTCAGCGCACGACGGGCGAGCTCTCTTACTCTTAGATGCTCAGGCTTCCCAAGGCTTTGTTAAGCATCCAGGCAAGTACTGGTTAGGTGATGCTGGCCATGGAAATAGTGAGTTTGTTCTTGCACATATCGATCGGTGCGGTACCATTTGAAGGAGCAACGGCTGGCCAGTTTAAAGTACTTCTCCATCTATCTTGGTTTCTTTACATGCTAATTTATATGAGAATTTGTTAGGCCAGAGAATGCCAAGGAGCTGTTTAACCTCCGCCACGCCTCATTACGCAATGTTATTTTGAACGGATATCTGGAGTTATAAAGAGGAGATTTAAAATACTAGCGGTGATGGGGGAGTATTCAATTCAAACACAGATTCAGCTAGTACTTGGCCTTGTTTAACTTTATTCTTCAAAGGGAAGGTGTTGAGTTGAATGATGATATTAGTGACAATGCAGGATATTTAACTCCTTTGGTAGCTACAACAAGGTCTCAATCTCAAGGCTCTAAAGCTATGAATGAGTTTAGGGATAAGGTTGCTCAAGAGATGTGGGTAGCGTACTGTCAGCATATTGGAAGGGAGATTAAATCTAAAAAATGACTGGGCCCAAGTCTACAGAGTTCAAATGACAAATGTCGTATTTACTATATAAAGACACACTAAAACAAGACTCTTAAGCATCCAAAGAACCATACCCAAAGGCCCAAGCACCTTATTCATAAAGGATTTCAACACCTACATGTCTTTCTAGCCACCGGTCTCTCCTAGCCACATCTTTAATGCTACTAAACATGCTTGATTTGGCCTCGTTTTCAAGGCAATCTAAAGTCATCTCCATATGCTCACTTGACATTTCTAGCTGTGTTATAACCTTCTCAATTAACTGATATGAACCCCCTTGTAAAATCTCCTTCTCCTTCTCTAACTTATCGTTATTAATTCGCCGGCGTTTTCGAAGAGGGCATGAGGCCGAATAAGGAGAGGGAGTAGAGCTACTTCCAGAAGAGGAGGGAGCTCTAAGAAGAGGGTCGAGACGGGGGGCGATTTAGCGTAGTAGCGTAGCTACCAGTAGCCTTTGAAAGGGCGTATAGCTCATCTAGAAGTCCGGTGAATTCAAGGGCATTATAACGGTGCCATTTGCATGATTTTTGGTGCTGATTTGTTAGCAAATATCACCAAAGGAGCCACTATAAACATACCCTAAGCACTTCATCCCATGCCTCTGCAGCTGCCGTAACACGACGAGTTTCTGGGTGAATCCCAAAGCCAGACTGACCAATCAACCACTTCCAACCTTCATAATAAGCCTTGTAATTTGACTCCTTGCTCTTAACTTCTCTATGGATAAGACCTTTTGTATATTTGAAGGAGCTCTTGATCGGACGACCTCCAAAGCGTCTACCTAGGCCTCTTGTTTGAACCCTGAATCGGCTCTTTTCCCGCTTCTGATCTTATCCAAGAGAGTTGTAAACAGCCCCTCCTCCATGGTATAGGTCCATGCTAACCTTGAAGGGCCCTGGACCTCTGTTTTCTGGCCTGCTTCGATAGGTCCAACCTCTGTACTCTCTGGTCCGGATTCGAAGGCAGAGGGTGTGGGTAGAGGAGTATCGAAAGGGTCTTCTGAATCAGGAGGAGGGGGATATTCGAAAGGCTCTTCTGGCGGCTAGGGATCGGCACGGATACACGGATAACGGATATATCCGCGGATATTCGTAAAAAATTGCGGATACGGATAGACATTAGGCGGATACGGATACGGATACGGATATAGCAATCTTGATTAGTCATAAATCTTGATTAGTCATATCCGTGGATATCCGTTAGTATAAATTAAAATTACTCATAAAGCGCTTAAATGAAGATACTGAGCCAATTATTATAAGAGAAGGTGTTCAATCTTTCTGCTGTGCCCGAAATAGATAGTCATAATGAGCAACTAAGTTTACGCAGTAGTTTTTCGAAGAACGTAGTATAATACAGCATTCGTAGTCAGCTTCTGAGGCGCTGTATCGAGTGACCGGATCCGCGGAAGGGTTACAGGTGGTTAGATATAAACTTAATATTCGCTCTCCCTTACCTATCACTGCGGTCCCAAACTGGATCCTGCATATGTATTCCCTTCTGTTCTGTTTTTACGCGGTTTTTGCCATCATCGAATGACGAAATCCGGAGATTTAGTCTCGGTTGTGGATTTCTATTGCCTGCACCTTACCTATCGCACTTGGTCCAAAAGCCGGCCTTGCATATGCATTTCACTCAGTGTTCCTTGCTCGGTTTTGATTCGTCATAGCTTGGATCCCAATCCTGTGATTGGTTGAACTGCTTGGAAATAAGTTAGATTAAGTAGTAATTGTTCAGCATTTTGAGCGATGTAAAATTACTTCCTTCTACAGTATAGTGAATGAGAAGTCTGTAATATATAAGACGGCGAAAAGGCCGAAATTCATATGGATCAAGATCATTGTCATTTCCAAAGTAATATGGACTCAAGTTCCGAATCTCAGAATACACAACAGCGCCCACTTAGAGCGAAGCGTCTTGATTATCATGCGCTGAACACCGGCACAGATAGTGAAGGCGACTCCGACGAAGGCCCACGATCCCGTTCGCGTCGTCGCCTTGAAGTGAGTGAGGCAAGTACCGCATTTTCGGATGACATTATATCCCCTGATGAATCTGCGTCCCAAGTTCTCGCAAGCGATGCTGACAGGGATCCTTCCCTTTCACCAGTCATTCAAAGAAAGCCCATACCACCAAAGTCATGGGTCTGGCAGCACTTCCATATTACCGAGCTCGAAACCACATATATCTACAAGGCAACTAACAAGGAACGCCCGGACAAGCTGATTGTGTGCAGTCGCTGCTCGTGGTCTACTACGGAGGCAGTTCTTCAAGGGTCATCAGGAAATCTGAGCACACATCTCTCATCAAGGCACGGGATACGGAAGTCTGGCGCACCCGCTCTTACAGCTTCAAGCGATATCACGTCATTTCTCAACAGGCCTAGTAGGTCAGTTGCAGAGCGACTAGAAGACAACATACTGCATTGGATAGTTGAAGAATCAGAACCTTTTACGGGCGTGGATGCTCCCTCATTTAAACGAATATTCCATGATCTGCCAGGTATCGAATTACCCCTCAAATCCGCAAGTACGGTAAAGCGCCGGCTCGTTGCAAGGTTCGAAGAGAGTCGAGGAATTCTTAAGCGTGAATTAGAATCAACCTGTGTCACCATCGGATTGTCGCTGGATGTATGGACCAGCAAAAATAATCTCTCCATCCTTGGTGTCGTGGGTCATTGGCTGGCACCGGAATTCGTTTATAAGGAACGTGTCCTGGAGTTCAAAGAACTAGATGGACCTCATAGCGGAGAGAACATGGCCATGGCTGTCGGCGACCTTCTGGAGGAGCTTCAGCTCAACGCCAAACTGTTAACGATAACAGGAGACAACGCGTCAAACAACGAAGTTATGATTTCCGAATTATACACCTGCTAACAAAATTCTCCACTGCTGAGAATACATCTGGCAATAATGAGCGACGGGTAATGCGGTTCGAGGGACTATCGAGCTACATTAGATGCATCGCGCATGTACTCAATCTGATAGTAGGCGACATCATGAGCGCATTGAAGGCAGGAGATATCCAAAGCGCGAATCGGGCCTGTGATGATCCCAGAGCCAATAAGGACCCAGATCCTGACCTGTCTCCTTTGGCTAGATTGTGCATAATTGTCCTTTGGATAGACCGAAGTCCGCAACGACGTAACCGATGGAAGAAGCTATGCCAGGTCGAGGAGCTTCCCGAAAAAATTATTCCATACGATGTAAGCACACGGTGGAGCTCAACATATCAGATGTTGAAGGAAAGTCTGGAATCACGCAAACAGATCGAGCGCTTCATGATAGTTGAAGCCATGGGTCTTCCATCGTTCACAGCGACAGATTGGGATCAGCTTCGACAATTAAAAAATGTACTCGCCAAATTTGACGAGTTTACGCGGCTTGTCTCGAAGTCTAAGCCTCAGCTGAGTGTGTCAATAGCCTTGTACTATGAGCTAGAAGAGTTCTTCCAAGATGCGAAGAACCGCGACGGACTATTCAAAGATACTGATCTTAGCCTCGTAAGAGCTGTTGAAGCGGGATTAAAAAAGTACTGTACTTTGGATTCGCTGACGAAATTGATGTTTACTATATCGCAATGATTTTGGACCCTCGATTTAAGTGCGAACTCTTGAAACATGAGATTGCGGTTAAGGCGGACTCCTCTTTCCTCATCGAACAACTGCGTGAGCTTCTCCATAAGCTTTATCTCCCGGAGCACAATCTGCAGCCGCAGCAATCCTTTGCTCAACCTTCGGACCATCCCACCACCTCGACAGAATTGCGCCTGTTACGAAAAATACAGGCGCAGTCAAGGTATGTGTCCGACATCGATCGGTACTTTGACGATACTGTCATTAGTGTTGCAAATACTGATGGTAACGAAGACTGGCTGTTTGAGTGGTGGAACACGCATAAAGGGGAATATCCCCAAATGGCGAGAGCTGCTCGCGATTTCCTTCCCCTCCCTGCTTCTGAAGTTGCCTGTGAGCGGCTGTTCAGCCAGGGAAGAGACTTGCTCGGATTGCGACGGCACACAATGAATGGGGAGACTATGAGACTTTTGACGCTGCTAAAGAGCTCATATATGTCGGAATAGTCTGTTTGTAATTTTTTTTTTTGTTTTTTTAATGTTAATAATTATTATGTTCATGCTTTAATCATTATTTATCCATTTTTTATTTTTAGTTTTATTTTTATTTGTATGCTTGTTTCATATTTCGTATTTAATTACAAATTAGATATGTAAATGTTAATTCTTGTCAT
Source organism: Lipomyces starkeyi (assembly GCA_018804115.1). NCBI lineage: Eukaryota > Fungi > Ascomycota > Lipomycetes > Lipomycetales > Lipomycetaceae > Lipomyces > Lipomyces starkeyi. Next base: position 97,819 of record JAGJTG010000009.1, on the reverse strand, counting down.
CAGATACGGCAGTCGTCAGTCGATCAAAGCAATCGTAGAATCGGACACGAAATATGGAAACCGCATCAATAACAACAGCTTATGTTGCCTGCATGCAAGCTGATCTTTTACATATATTAGAGCTGCTCATACCGGCTCATTTGCAGAGCAATGTGACCTGGGTTAATACGTATGGATGGCCTGATCGATCTTAAGGATTATACGAGTCTTATACACTCGTAAGTCGTAACCTCCAAAAATAAGTTTTTAACCCAGTTGCACGGTATATCTCATATTAGTGACGGTGTAATATCTTTTATTCATATTCTCGCAGTCCCCTGCGCGAATATCCGTGGATATCACTGATACGGATACAGATAAAGCCCATTCTTACGGATACGGATAACTATATGTTGCCTGGATACGGATACGGATACGGATAATGAAAAATCTTTATCCGTGCCGATCCCTAGTGGCGGCAGTGGCGGGGGAGGGGAAGAGACAGTAATTGTATCTTCTTCAAGAGGCTCTATAAACTGTGAAGGCCATATAGCCTCAGGGCGACTTCTCTTATTAGTACGGGTCATTTCAAAAATATCAAATATTGATACGAAGAGAATCAAAGGTAGAAAATTATTAGCGTGTAAAGCCTTTATTATAAATTACTAGAGTCGCGTTACGCGGTTGTAGGGTCTCCCCAACTTATTTTCTTTTTAACGCGTAAATTTCGTGTCAGATCCGGGTCACGCGCGGATTCAAATGGGAGCTTCATTTAGGTGTAAATGGGAGCTCCATTAGGCCGCCAAGAAAATAAACCACAGTGGCATTTTGAGCGGTCACAGCAGCTCAGTGTCATCAGTTCGAATGAGAACCTGCTTGTACGACTGGAGATATGGGTACGAAAAGTCCGATCTACGCTAGTCCCAAAGAGGAATGGTTGGTAAAGGCCCCATGAATCTCCTTCATCTACTAAAAGATCTCTTGAGTTGCTATGCCCACTGAAGATGCAGTATGCCAAACTAAGATGAGGCTCGTAGCGTCACTTTGGTACACTATCCGAGAGACAGTGTGCCGCGGCTCTACCGCGGCCCGCATCGGCAAAACAAGGGTAAACGATAACCTTGCCGCAGGAAAACTGAGGCTAGTGTATTCCGGTTTCTCTGCTAACGTGATCGGCAAGCGAGCGGACCACCCAAGCGAGCGGCTCACAAAATATCAACTCTCAGATTTTATTTATTCTAGCAATCCACAGCAACATTGTATCAGTATAATAAATATAAAAATTATTCTTTGTCAGTTTTACACGTACGCGACGTATGTCCGCTCTGGTTGCAACGGCTGCATCGTCTTGGCGTACGGGTTTTTTCTACGGCTCTCCCCTCTGCACTCTCACCCTCGACTACGTCTTCTTGGCAGGACGCACGACCACGACCTTCTGTTCCAGTCAAAATAGTGCTAGAAGTGATAAAAGATTTATCTGTTTGGCGCTTTCTTTTCTGGTGTTGTGCACTGGCCTGCATTTGGGTAAGTTGGTCAGTTAAAATCTCGGCCTGATATAGTGCCAGTTCCGCGCACTTCTTTATCTGATCAATTGCGACCGACGTCGGACTGGTGGGACCCACCCTGCTTAAATGCTTTTTGATTCTCTCCGTTTGACGTTGCAATTGAATAATGGTCCTCGGCGTTTCAGGTACCCATGTCTCTTGAGAACTCTGTGGCTGGCTGCTTTGTGTAGGTGTTTCAATGCCGGAAATTGTAAGGTTACTGAGTACCCTACTTGGATCGAACGGAATTAGTCCTGTTGCCCTAAACCCACTCTGAATATTGGGCATAGACAATGCTTCTTGTCGTGCGATCTGATATAGGCGTAGAAAGTCCAACTTGTCAATGTGATTTATACCAGCTCTCGTACTCGCTTCAACCTGACTGCCGTATGACCGCTTCAGTGGCGCAAAACAGCCCACATCTAGCGGTTGAAGCAGATGGGACGAGTGAGCCGGCATATAGAGTGGAATAATAAAATTTTCTGTGCAATACTGATCAAATTCTGATGTAACATGACTTCCGTGACCGTCCAATATTAGTAGTCGATATTTGCCTTTAGTCCGATCCCGAGTATATTTATCGAAGACTTCTTGAAGCCATTGTCGCCCAAGGTCATTAGTAATCCAGCCGTTGGTGCTCACACCTATCGTCCAATCCTCTGGTATGTCGCGAAACCACGGTGATTGGAACACTTTTCCCTTGAAGATCACCATGGGTGGGACAGTCCATCCGGAGGAATTGACCGCTTCAACAACCGTCACCCACTCCCTATTCCCGGGCTGTTTCAGAAACGCCTTCCCATACCTTTCAGCAGAGGTTACAATTTTTGAGGTTCCGATAACACCCATTTGGAAACCTGTTTCGTCGAAGTTGTAAATGCCTTCCTCAGCAATCCCATAACTCTGAATCGTGTTCCGTACAAGCTCGAACCACTTTGTTATGATCTCGGGGTCTTCCATCTTTGCCCGTTGATGATCGTATCTTCGCGAGTACTTTGACTTCAACTCAGGATGTCGTGTAATAAAATTACGTACCCATTTGTCTCCGACTTGTATAGGAGGTTGGGACGATGATTCCGCACGCTTGGCAAGGAGCAAATCGGCCATTCTACGAACGCCCGCAACCCTAGGAGGAAGTCCTCGCTTATCCATGGACAGGACCCATTCTAGCAGCACCTCTTCTTCTCTGTCGGTCAGTTTTCGCGTCGGTGTAGTCGAATTGAGTCTTGATGCGCGGCCACCTAGACGAGCGCGAAAGGTAGAGTAGGGGACGTCGTACAAACGCGCAGCACCTCTAATGCTTGCAATTTTGGTATTTTTATAAGCCTGGACCGCTAATTCAATTCTGCCTTCCTTACTTTGATCGTTTCCGGCCATGGTTGCTACGTTATTAAAAATTTGAAATACTGGACGCGTAGACGATTGAGGAGTGAGCCGCTCGCTTGGGTGGTCCGCTCGCTTGCCGATCACGTTAACCCGAGGCTTATTAGTCATTGTTATCCATTTATTATAATATCCCTACCAACAACGAGCGCGACATGCTTAGGATTTTGCATCTCGGTTAGAAAGCCTTGCGACTATAACAAGAAACTGTTGAGATTTATCGAAGTATCATCATTGAAGTACTAACAGTGACGGTCCATTTTTGCGATGACTGTTTCGGATGAGCAATGTCGCCGAACCGTACCTTCGAGATTATATGCTAATGGGCTTTCGCTGTCCGATTTCGAGGAGCTAACATCTCAAACGATCAACGCAAAAATATATCCTCTTGCCACTGCCGTCATATCAAATGTTCCGGTCTACGATCTTTCGTCTTTCGACATTACAGACCTTCATGTAACATCAGCCCTGCAAGATGAATGGCACCACATTATATTGTCAGGACCCGGAGTACTGGTCTTGAGAAGCATGTTCCCTGATCCCTATCTTTTGGACAGCGCAAGCCGCGCCTTCGTCAGGATTATTAATCGGGAGAAATCTCAGTCCAGGGGGGATCACTTCGCGAAAGGCGGTCAAAACCATCGGATCTGGAATTCATTTGGCAAACACGCAGCAGTTGACCCTGCCTCCTTTGTCGAGTACTACTCTAACCCTTGGCTGGCGCTCATCTGTGATGCCTGGCTTGGACCGGCATATCGGGTCACGGCACAAGTTAATATTGTCAAGCCAGGTGGCGCAGCGCAGATCGCACATAGGGACTATCACTTGGGATTTCAGACTGCAGAATCCTGCGCACGCTTCCCAATCGCGATGCAGATTGCGAGCCAGCTCCTGACATTGCAAGGAGCCATTGCCCATACTGATATGCCAGTTGAGTCTGGACCAACACGTCTACTGCCATTCAGTCAAAAATTTGAAGAGGGATTTTTGGCATATCGTCGGCCCGAATTCACAGACTATTTTCTTGAACATTTTATCAGTTTGCCGCTACAGAAGGGGGACGGCATCTTTTTTAACTCAGCCCTCTTTCATGCGGCGGGATGTAACAAGACATCGAGTTTGGAGCGGTCAGCCAACCTGTTACAAATCTCCAGCGCGTTCGGAAAACCGATGGAATCCATAGATTCCATCGCAGTGATTGACAGGACCTGGGATGCCATATCCGAAAAGGTTCGACATGGTGGCCTTACCAAAGAGGTTCGTGCATTTGTAGCAGCCGTAGCGGATGGCTACCCCTTTCCGACAAACCTTGACAATCGGCCACCTGGCCCTGATGGTATGGCGCCAGAGAGCGAGCAAGAGCTTTTGTTGCGGTCTTTAGAAGAGAATTGGTCCAAAAAGAAGGTGTTGCATTCTCTGTCACAAATGCGGGACGATTCTTTGGGTCGCATAAACATTCAATGCAATGCGTCCTGAACAAACTTAGTACCAAAGCAGCGGAGCTACCTAAGAGAAGTTCAATGTACTTTCTACTACACGACAGATTTAGATTGTAAACAGAGAAAATTATGAGTACACTGAATCTTTGGTAAATATTTATACCAACTCTAATATCAATTAAGAGAGATGGTAAAATTTTAAGATGTTAAGTAAGGGAGTAAGGGGAGATAACGGAGGTTTATGGTTTTATATATGTAAATAAATTATGCTTACAGTAATTAACTATATTCTCGGGGCATATGATGGGCCTACCATCCAGAAACCATGCCGTTGCGCATACCAACTGGGCAATAAAGTATACACTTGGTTCGCTGTTCCATTACTCTTACGTGCGATGGATTGGCGTTTATTCATCACTTTTGGGCCATTCAACATGGCCGCTTTCATTCATGTCTGGTTCAGAACGCCCGAGATCAACAAATTCTCATTAGAGGAAATGGATGAGATATTTGAGCATGAAGAGACGAACTGGCGGTCGTTCACCAATGGTCGCCGTACTGACCACCTGGATGCTCTGGCCAGCGACATCGAGCAAACACGTCATAATCGGACCGTCCGCGAGGAGTACAAGGATACGCGGCCATAAGAGAGACCAATTATGTTATCTTCCATTATTCATCTTTTACCGACGAGGACGTGTAAGAGGTCCCATGACGATGGCGTCAATGCAACAGCATATGCGTTAATGAGTAGGAACACCTAATTCTTGGTGATATTTCAGAGGACAAAGGGTCTCTGCCATAACGCTACCTTCCTAATGAGGAATACGATTACTATACGATTTTATAGTGCACTATACGAGCACTTTACGATTAGAGCTTCAATTTTGCCATTAACTTTACTATAATCTAAAAAGTTGACGGTACCGTGATCGTAATCACACCGCCATTGAGGATGAATGCGACAAGTCCAAGCATAATAAGAGACATTTTAAAACAAGAATCAAGATGTTAGATCATGTTTACTTTCTCAATAATATTAGTAATTTTTTCAGCCTGTCGGCGACTAGATAATCTCATTAGAATTTCACAGACTATTTGACCTCATTTAGCTTCAGAACCTCAACGAGGCTCTTCCACGACGCCTGGCCTCTCTTCGCGTAATGCCTGGGAACCTCAGGCGACGGACACGCCATGGTCCTGTTGAAAATCTCCATCGTGAACCAGCCACGATACCCACAATCATAGACCCAGGACCTCACAATTTCCTCACCGGGAGATAACGATTAAAAGTGTCGTGCTCACAGGGATAGATTCGAGCGTTAAAGGTCCAGCTCGCGTTAGGGTGCTCGTTAGGACGGTGCCGTACCGTACCATCGGCCCGGTAGCCGCGGCATATAAGCCTGGAAGCTTTCTCTCCGCCACAATGAATCATGGCAGGACTAACTTCGGATCGATGATGCAGAATAGCAACATCTATTGAATTGCGGTGTCGTGCCCCAATGCTCATGTGGCGAGATTACAACAATGAAACTTGTCCTGGCTTCCTTTTGGAAAGGATTGGCTGTGTGGTGGCCAGTTTCACGAAGACAAGGTGTGTGCACTGAATTTTGGGCTATCAGGGGCCTAAAGAAACGCCTATATGTGGCGTTGATTTGAATATGGTGCATCCACATAAGAACCAAAAAAAGTACAAGCCATAGCCAACAATTTCAATCCACACCACCACATCGTCATTTATCAACTTGAAAAATATATATTAAACTGTTTTGTAAAGAGTATCGTCTCGAGATTGTCGTTCATTTTACTTTCTTAAAATCAAAAATTTTGAACGTGATCGTTTGTACTATATTTAGTGAGTACCGATTCCCTTAACTATGGTAAACACAAACTTTTGACCAATTGGTACGCTTGCCAAACCCCTAAACCCAAGATCTGCGCTATTCTATATTAGGACATTTAACAAGTATAGCGCTCACACTGGCCAAGCGTCATTGCTGATATGATCAGAGAACCGAATATCAAGAACAATTTGTAAGTGATATTAGTAGCAAATATGGTGCCTCGATCAAAACGCTCTAGAATAAATCAAGAGAATATGAGAAAGAGATTCCGCATTAGTCGAACTGATCAGCAACAATCGGATAACGAAACGGCCCGAATTGAGACTCGCGACACGTTCTTGGCCCAAGTGGACCGAGACGTCAATGATGAGGATGACGACAGGTTCTTGGATGAAGATTCTGTTATTGAGGAAGACATGCACGTTGAAGCGGAAGGAGTGCATTAGCACAATAGCATGATATCTGAGGAAATGAATGTGCTGGAAAAAGTGTCCTATTTTTCGGAAGCCGGCAAGAAACTCCAGTATTCTATACGTTCAGGAGGGTCCGAAAGAAGTTTACGAAGATGGAAGGCGAAATTTAAGACGGAATGTTAGCATGGGCTTGTTATCAAATTACAACTTTACAGTGGCCAGTGATGCGAATGTCAGCGCCAGAATATCAAAGGTAGTTTATCATAGAATGAGTACTCTTCAATGTGACTAACATTTTACAGGGCAGGTCGACGAACCACAGACATTCTCTCCAGGAGTTAGTGGCTAAAGTTGAGTCGTGCATGAAAGAAAATATGTCAAAAACAGAGATGAACCAACGCACGGTACTGTTATTCTACTACGAGATTTATTAAAAGGCAAAAAGAAAATGGAAGCTGTTTAACATCGCTAGACTAGCCTTAGGATACAGAGGTCCATACATCTGCATCAAAGGCACCATCGCATCCAGCGAGTCTTCTGAGTCTTCTGCACTGTCCAGCCAGGAGGTAATAAGCCTTGATGATGGCATTGGATATTCAGCTAATAAAAGGTATGGAACGGGGATAGCGCCATTTCAACTTACTAACAGTCCACTGCAAAGTTATGAATGCAAAGAAGGGAGTGTCGAAGGCCAATTTGGAAAACGCGTGCGACGGATGGAATACGACGATTCAGAAGGAAATGAAGCAGGTGACAATAATCAGACTCAGGGATTGATTTAGGCGGGGATGACCACGGACAACAGGAGCACGAGTTGTAGAACTCTTTCAAATCACTTATTTTCTTGCTGTTTTGGCTCACGGTTTGGGAATTGTGAAACCGCTGCACATGGACCTCTGCAGGAACGTGCTAAGGAGAGTACTGTTGAGCGATGATCGCAGCGATGCGGGAGATAAAGGTGTCGACATTACCCACGAATATTTTGGTAGGGGTTTCACGGCGAAGCATATATAACCGAGAAAGCCAACGCGTCAGGTTATCCATCACGATATCCTTCGGCCGCTTAGCTTTAATCTTTCCTTCGATATATATAATGCCTCCTGCTGTAAATTCCGTAACAACTGCGTCAAGACATCCGAACTATGAATAACGACAACGAGGTATGAAGCTTCCCAATAGGCCCTTTCCGTCTCTAAGCTTCATGGCGAGAGGCATCAACAGCCGAATCGGCGGAAATCTCATCTTCAAACGCATCTGCGTCGTGGCCAAAAAGCAGTTACTTACAGACCAGGTTGAGAATATGACCAAAGCAGTGGACTCGGCGACTTCTGCCCTCGAATTCAAGTGGTGTACCAATGGTATCGATCGCCGTATCGTTGTTCGTTGCGTTGTCCAATGCGAAGTACCCGACTTTTGAAAAAATCTCGCAAGTACGTGGCAAGCAATATTCTTGCCAGTATACCATTGCATAACTTCTGGGATTCCTAAAACGAACTTTTGCGCCCAGCTTTCGCTGTCAAGGAAGAAGCAGACGATCCCGTACATTGCGTGCCGATTTCGCGACCGCCAGCCGTCAAACTCTATATGGACCTTGCCAACTCCTCTAAGGACCTCCACCACACGCGCCTTATTCGTATTATAGACTTTGAGAATTCGACTGCGGACGGTATCGTGGCAAATATTGGCGTCAGCGATACTGACGAGCGGGTTAAGGTATTCGAGGAGGTCACGAAAGCGCTGGTTTTCGGAGTCGATAACCCACGCCACCAGCAGTTGCTGGAACCTCTCTCTGCGAAAACCGCCAATCAAAGTACTTGCAATGGCAATGATATAGGCGTTGGTCCTGACAAGGCAACCTTTTTGGATAGTTGCAGCATATCCGTAAATTAACTCTAGTTGTCCCTCGTTAATCGTTTACACATCTCTACTGTAGGTAACACAAGGTGCCTTTGTCCTTATGCGTGGTCGATTTGGGCGCTGTGTACGGTCATAATAATGTGCTCCTAGCAGCGGGAATATCGTGGGTCATATTCCAACTGGTGTCTGGCTTTGTGAAGAACCTCATGCGGGCCCTGACTAACCTGAGCGTGTTTGCATACTGTAAAATTCTCTTCGATCCACTTCGATTTCCGCGGTAACGCTAGAAATACCAAAATTTACGACATTAGGCTTGAACAAGTTATTCGTTGATTCCTGAGATGAGACCTTTCGATTCGTTAAATGTGCCTGTTGTTACAATAATGCCTACTTTTGTTGCTTAGCCACGAAACGGGCGGATTACGGCAGGGTCCTGCCGCACTAAGGCGTTAGAGTCAAGCTGGGTTGCAGCCCAATGTTCGCATAGCCCAGCCACGATTATTCGCAACTCGCAAAGATCTCGAGGACAAGCGACTCGCGTCTTGATTTTCGAATGCAGACGGCGGAATACCATAGCCGCAGCAGTGTTTGCGTATGCTCAGGATTGCCGCGGCGTCCCTACCGCTTGGCCGGAAATATGGGCCGCGGTAAAACATGTCTCGGCTGTGAGCAATGTGAAACGCCGCAGCACCAATTTGACGCCATGAGCCTCATCTAAGTCTGCATACTGGATGTCACTGGGCATCGCAACTGAACTGATTTTTGGTACACGAAATATTTTTTAGTCGTAATATTGCACAGATATGGAAGCTACTCTTAGGCTACGGTATATTCTTTGCCGTAAGCTCCTGCATTCAGCAAACAGTTGCCCTTGCCCTGGATTGACTCTTCCAGGTACCCTTCGGCTATGGGAATCCAGCCTGGCAAGAAGAAATTGCAGGAATAAGGGATTTCCCCGCATCCCCGCATCCCGCATCCCCCGCATCCCGATCCCCGCATGATAATGGGATTCCCCGCTTCACGGTATTCTCGTGCACGGATCGACTGTCCAAAGTCAGGGTCTATATATTGTCGAATTTGATCCAATTCTACAGATTGTCTACCTAAGATTTCAATATCAGAATGGCTTACATTAGATTCAACACAGTCGCAGCTATTACTCTTTGCTGTGGAATTGGCTTCACTCTGTTTGGCTATGACGGAGGGCTGCTTAGCGGTATTCTCACCGATCCTCGGTTTTTGAAGACTTTTCATTATCCTTCAGACACTCTTCTAGGACATATCACGGCAACTTTCGACTTGGGGTGCTTCATTGGTGCTGTATTCTCGACTTTTATTGGCGAACGACTTGGTCGCAAACGGATGATGATTATCGGGTGCTCCATTCACGCTATCGGTGGATTGCTGCAGGCTACTGCCTTTAAAGTCGAACACTTGATCGCTGGGAGGGCGGTCTCAGGGTTTGGTAATGGCTTTGTCACTGTTACCATTCCTATCTGGCAGTCGGAAACTTGCTCTGCCCTTCTCCGCGGTCGGCTGATGGTGTTGCAACTAACCGTCAATATCGGCGGGGTGTTGATTGCAACTTGGCTCAACTTCGGCATGCGTTATGTTCAGTCTGACTTTTCGTGGCGATTTCCCCTCGCGTTTCAGTGTGTTTTCGCTTTGTCTTGTCTAATCATGGTTCCATTTCTTCCTGAATCGCCTCGATGGCTTATTACCAAACGAAAGTCGTCGGAGAGCAGGAAAGTTATCGCTCGCTTGCTAGAAATGCCTTTGGATAGTGACGAAGTCGCGCGTGTCGAAATGGATATTTTGGCTCATGTTAGACACGAAGAGGCACTAAAGGCGGAGACAACCTGGAGAGACTTGTTTAAGAACGACGAGTTACAGAACTTGAAACGAATCATTTTAGGGGCTGGTACTCAGTATTTCCAACAGTTTGGTGGCATTAATGTGATACTGTACTACTTACCAGTGTTATTTCAGAATTCTATTGGGCTAAGTGACACAATGTCACTTATTTTGACGGGATGCAACACTATCAACCTTTTCCTCGCGACTTTCGCTGCCACATTTTATGTGGATACATTTGGTCGAAAGAAAATGATGTTTTACGGCTATCTGGCTCAGGGTATATGTTATACAATGGTGGCAATTGGATTGGGTGTTGGAACCAAGAAGTCGCAGATTTTGTCTATATCATTTATTTTTCTCTACTACACGTGTTTTGGCATGACCAACTGCACTACAGCCTGGGTGTATCCAGCTGAAGTGAATTCGCAGAGGTATCGAAATCTTGGAGCAGCTGTTGCCACAGCCACCAACTGGATCTCGAATTATATAGTAGTGTTGATCACTCCTATTGGCATCAGCAATATTGCTTGGAGATTCTACATTATCTTCGCTGTTTTTAACTTTTCATTTTTACCATTGATCTACCTCTTTTATGTGGAAACCGCTCGCTTTACTCTTGAGGAGATTGACGAAATTTTTGAGGAACAATACCACAAGCGAAAAGGAACTACGAGTTTACGGCGGGCAGTTGAATCACCTGCAGAAAAGGAAGATGTTAAAATTGTGGAGAATAAGTTCGAGGCAGTGGACGCTTAAGGGCAAAGTTCCAATCTGGTTTTGCCGTTGTCATATTGTGGTGATTCCCTAACTCTTGCTAAGTTTTGAGGATATGCTAGCAGAGGTAGAGACCGTTATTCTGCAAGACAGCCAACCTTATAGTCATTGTTTTTACATCAGGCCCGTTTCAAAGTAAATTTAGATATGAATGTTTCTTTTTTGATGTGTACATATATATATATATATATATATACCGTACGACAATTAACCTTAATTACAATACACACCAAAAATCAATTAAAGCTACTCGGAATCTTCTTAATTTTCAGAGATTTCTACAACCCCTTGACACTTTCATGCATTATGGCCGGACTTCCCGCATTTGCCACAGTGCCGCACCTTCGTACGAACCCCTTCCGAAGGACCACCATTCTGACGTGTTTCCTGCTGTACTTGCTCATCCACCACCTTCTGGTCCAGCAAATCGTGTGCATCTTGTATGGTAGGTGATCCTCCAAGTCGTACGCGTGTTTTATTGACTCTCCGGCGTTTGCTGAGCGCCTCATTGGCCTTCCGTATCGACGAGACCTCTGCCTCTAAGAGGGCCATCCGATGCATAATTGCCGTCGCCCTTTTGCAAATTGGTCCAACCTGAATCCTCAGTGTCGCAAGCGCACTCAAGTGGTTTAGAAGGCGTCAGCACAGAGGAAAGATTTCTGTGGCGGAATTTAGCGGTGTCAATGAATCTGCAGTTCGTCGGGAGGGCAGCAAGTATGATATGGTGTGATATGACCATATATGACCATATAGAGGCGTAAACAAATATGCCTGATTTTGCGGTTTATATGACGAAACAAGCCAGATATACATAATTCAGCAATTTAGACATACAAAGTAGTACATCAAAATCAACAACATATCATATCAAAAACCCTGAATCACCTGACGTCACAAGCCACTGATATACTGTCGCATAACTCGAAAACGAGTTACTTGAGATTCCTTATTCGCCAGTACTTAATTGTACGCAGCCGTATCCTTCTATGGCTACCTCAACAATTACAACTACGAAACATCAACAGTATTCTAAAGTCTGGTTTTACACACTTGTTGGCTGTAATGAGATTATTCTTAACAAGGATGGCTAGTCAATTTGGCGCTGTAAATATTGCACAACAGAGTATCGAAAGCATAATAGCAACATATACTCTGCTCAAGAAGCTCGAACTGCTTTAATACAACCAATATCACCGACGCCTTCAAGAACGCTCAACAAACGCCTGATCACAAACGTCGCCGCCTTCTAGTGTTGCTACTCGAATTTAGACCCTGCTATCATCGAATAACTCTACGTGCGGTGGATTACAACTTGTGGAGTCTTATTTCGCATGGTTATTACCAGACTTTAGGGCATTGCTTCATTATCTGTGTCCAGAGGTCGATAATTGCTACCTAACTCCTTACCAACAATAGGAAGCTGGACCTTACGTTCTTTAAAGCTCAGAAACAACATATCAAATGTGAGATTCAACTAGCACTCTCTAAGGTTCACTTTACAGTAGACGTTTAGACCTCGCCAAACGCCTTGCAATTCTTGGTTTAAATGAACATTTATGTCCGAAGAGCCATAACGCCTATTTTCAGGGGAAAAAATACTGATTTATTACAAACCGCAGGAACCGCTTTCGAATTGAGAGTATTGGGACTGTTGAATGCCTTAAATCTGAGGGTAATATGACATCTTTTGTTGATAGTGCTGTTAATATCAGCTGTCAGATATGAGTGAAGAAGCATTGTAAGGTAGAGCTTTCATTTAAGTCTGGCGTTCATAATAAGTTTGTTGCAATTTTTTATCAAGTATAAAAGTGTATAATTTGACCACGTGATTCATATACTTCCGATGATCAAGAAGGCCGCGAGCATGAATTCAAACAAATTTTGGATCTCTTATGTACCTTGCCGCCTCGCTTGGGAAAACTCAGTCCATACGCCAATTATCCGGCTGCCAAACATATCACTGCTGCTGCCTCAAAAGAACAATTAATTAACTTATCAGCAATTCGGATCGTTAAAATTGGAAGCATACAGTGATGCGCATTGGGCCGGACACCCAGACAATCCACCAGTGGCTATGTGTTTCTCTTTGCCGGCGCTGCAGTTTCTTGGCGTCCTTAGAAGCAAAAATCCGTTGCACTATCTACCATGGAAGCTGCATATATGGCCCTTAGTGAAGCAGTTAAAAAGGCAATCTGGCTACACATGTTTTTCAACTGTGTCACCCTCAACCTTCTCGTATTCTAATTTATGAAGATAATCAAAGGATGTGTCGGCCTCACCAACGACCCCACCCAGCAGAGTCGGGCCAAGCACTTCGTGTGTGAGACAATTATGGAAAAGGAAGTACTGGTACAATATACCCCACCGAAAGAATGATAGCCGACATCTTCACTAAAGCGTTACCTGCCAAGAACATCGCCGTTTCGTTCAGAAGGTGGGACTTCATTAACTCCCTGCGAACACGGGATGGACAATGCTGGCCTGGTTAGCAGATGATCTAGCAAAAACAGGGAAATGTTGAATAGAAAGTTTCTTTGCTAGATAATGGAATAAGGAAGTATAGATAGGACTTAACCGAAAAGAGAAGGAATGCGATGTATGATGATAGGAGACAACAGGAGATGACGGATATAGGTGTAATATAAATAGATAATGAAATAACCTCCATTGATACTGGAGGTTGCGTAGTGTATCGATCTAGTTTGGTTATCGAATTAACTTGTATGGAGTCCACCAAAGTTTCGTCGACAACGTCGATTGCTCTTTCCCTATCGTCAACTTACAATCATCCACTTCAAGTCTGCATAAGCTAATTATCGCTTCGGTTACCGTCGCGGCAATATACTTTGCATGGATTGTTCTAGGAGTATTCATCATAGGCATATCAAAGTAGAGAGACTATGAAGGCTGATTGACGGGTTATTGGTTATTATTTGTGGAATAATTATGGATTGTGGTTCTTAACTTCAAGCATTTTCCGATATGTTTAGGATAAAGTAATTGTTGTAGCGGACAGCACTGTATAACGCTAATGCCTGTACGAATGATACATCATTCAGACCTACAAATTGTCTTAGTCTTTCTTCTCGCTTTCATCCCTAATTTTCCAGGTCATCGCAAATGTCTTGCAAGCATCCTCGTACGACGTCAAAATCTCGCTCGCGGGTCCAGGTTCGCCGGGCTTGACTTCAGATTTCGGCGGAGCCTTACCGGCACGCTCTGAAGCAATCCTAATAAATGTCTCCATTTCGTTGAAGAATGGGTCGTCTCCGGGGTAAGTATAGACTTGTTCCTCAGTGTCGCTGTCGGGACTGCGAACATAGAGTGTAGGTGCAGTGTACATTTCCCGGAGGCGAAGCTGGTAGCCGTCTGCGTATATTGTGATCTCATTCGAGAACCGGATGCCATGAAGCGCGACAATGTGAATTAACGTGCCCACAGCGCCAGATTCGAATTTCCAGAAAGCGGCCGTCGCGCGAGGGATGCGGTCGTGCTCCGGGATTGTCGATTCATCAATGCATTGATGGCTCAACTTTCCAGCGGGCTCGCAGTATTCCACAGCAGTAGCTTTGATAGAATCAAGGTTGACTTCTCCACCAATATAGCGACACAGGTCGCAAAAATGGGTCGCCTGTTCGATGATAGGACCCCCCTGTTGAGATTTTTTCCACCAATCAATCTTCCTGACCCACTGGTACGCGTTGGCATATCTGGCAATGACGCACATGACAGTAAGGTTGTTTTGCTTAATGATCGAGATGGCCTTCTGGACAACTTTGAGGTAGCGCATCATGTAGCCGACGCCAATGGTGAGTCCTGACTCCCGAAGTTGCCGCGCAACTTCAAGGGGATGCTCAGGACGCGTTGTCGCGACAGGCTTCTCTAAGAAAATCGTTGCCTTGTTGCCAAAATACTTTAGTAGCTCTAGTTCAAGATTCCGTCCGGGAAGAGTAGTGCCTCGGAAATGCGGCGGTGCCCCGAGAATAACGATATCGATGTCTTGCAGCTTTACATTAGGAAGAGCATCATCGAGGTTTGCAAAGAACTTGGTGCCGGCGTAACTGGCTGCTGATGTTGACTCTGATTTGTGTTCGAGCACTTCCTTTACGCGCGCTGGGTTTGGATCTATGATAGCGACTACATTGAGTCTTGGACCAAGCAGCTTCTACAACAATTAGTATATGCATTTTATTTCAATAATATTTCAGACTGGACCTACCTCCACTCGTCGGGAATGGTTCCACAGGACATTGTCATTACCGAAGTTGATGTTTCCCTACAAATAAGTTAGTTTAATCTTTCCTTACTTAATCGCGAACTGCATTTTCTTACCGCGCCAATATATAGAACACCTATAGTTGAATCAATCGTCATGTTGCACAAGTTAACTAATTGAGAATATGAGAAACAGGATGAAGTTTGTCGACAACGATCTAACTTGGCTAAGACCTGACTGAAATATAATGGAAATGTCGCGCACAGCCGATAATGCCAGTGACAGACAAATATTTGGCAACCCCGCCCATTTCTCGAGCGTTTGTGACAGTGATTACGGTCGCAGAATTGCGATCTGGGGACGATCAAGTCGGCTACATGACACCAATCGGCACTCGTGGGGCTTCGGGCCGACGCGTAGAAGCCGCATGAGGATGCGAACTCCAGCTCTGACCTGGTCTTCTGCAGATGTGGCAGTCATCATCCGAAGTTGTGGATTGTTTACTTTCTTGCCAGTATGAACTATTACTGCAAGACTGAGGACATTGAGCGGGCGCAAGAGTATGCCCGCGGAGTGAGCTCAGGGCCGGCAACCGTAGACTACCTACCCGAGCGGCCACCTTCGCCTGTTGACAAGTTTCTGATATAAGAATAACACTGCCACCACCGTCATCCGCCTTTAATTCATGGACCAAATGACTTCTCGTGCTACCATACCGACTTGCAACGACCACAGTTCTGAATCGATTCCTGTCGTTGCGGCTGTGCTACACGGCCCAAATGACCTGCGAGAGGTACAGGATGACTGACGTAGTCATTGGGAATTACATCTAATATCATTCAGGAAATTAAAACACTCAACCCACCCGCACCATTTGAGGTTCAGATCAAGATCACTGATACCGGCGTGTGCGGGACCGACCTGCACTATTTCCAATATGGCCGAAACGGTGATTTCCAGCTCAAACATCCTCTAACTCTTGGCCACGAAGCTGCGGGAATTGTCACTGCTCTCGGTTCAGCGGTAACTTCATTTAAGGTCGGAGATCGGGTCGCGTTGGAAGTTGGCGTGTCTTGCTCGGAATGCTATCTCTGCAAAAGTGGCAGTTACAACCTATGTCCATTGCTGCGGTTTCGCGGGTCGTGTAAGTCAGTACCGCATTACGATGGCACACTTGTCCAGAAAGTTAATCACCCGGCGCAATGGTGCCATCTTGTCCCGGATGGTATCAAGGATCTGTCTTTAGCGGCGCTTGCTGAACCACTTGCTGTGTCTTTACAGGGAATCAAGCGATCCCGACTTGAAACTGCAACAAAGAAAGACAATGTGCTTGTTCTTGGAGCTGGAACAGTGGGTCTACTAACTGCCTTTGCAGCAAAAAAATCAGGCGCTAAGACAGTCGTCATCGCTGATATATCGGCTGATCGAGTGAACTTCGCTGTCGCAAGCCGCATTGCCGACAAGGCTGTTTTGTTGAGCAACAAGAAAGTCGAGAGTACGGATCCTCTGGCACCTGCCATTGCATCAGCAGAATTGCTAAAAAGACGGGCTGAAGTCCCGAACGGGTTTGATGCTGTATTCGAGTGTACAGGGGTTCAGATCTGCGTGCAAGCTGCGATATTAGCTGCGGCGCCAGCTACTAAAGTGGTTCTAATCGGTATGGGTCACCCAATGCAGGAGCTGCCTATTGGCGTTGCCGGCGTGAAGGAGGTTGATATTATTAGTGTGTTTCGCTATGCCAATACGTATAAGAAGGCATTGGACATGGTGGATCAGGATGGGGATGTTCTGATTAAGATGGTAACGCACAAGTTTCCGTTGACATACGCAGCTAAGGCCATCGAGACCGCTAGCTTGCCAGTAGATAGGGATGGCAAGTTGGTACTAAAGGTTATGATTGGAGATTAGTTGGTTTGGATGATACGATGAAATATATGCAATTCAGCCGATTCACTGAGATATCTGCTTTCGATTGTAAATGGTGATGCTGTATTTTCTGCTGATGTTTACACTCGTGTTTTATACTGCCTATTATTATAAATGAGCCTTTGTAGTGCTGAACACATCAAATACTCTATTTACGCCCACAATAACATTTAACCCAGGCTTATTCACATTCGAGCAACACTTTATCGACCCTCGCAATGAACTCCGCGGCACGTATTGTTCATACTATTATTATCCACGTCAGCAAACATTCCGTTTGCTTTTCCAAACATTGGGTGCCTTCCCCTAGCGCGAGATTTACCAGATTCGCAGACGAAATTCACAAAATCACAGAATTTACCTTGAAACCTTGCTTACGTAACTGCCAGATCTATGTATTCGATAGTCTGGTCGCGCGAAAAACTTTACGGGAAGTCACCCATTCTGATCCATTTCTGCGGGTGTATTATTAAGACAACTCATATTCAAGCTGCGCATGAAGTCATCCAGATTTGCATTATTGGCGAGCACAACTGGAAACAATACGTTATTATTTCCGACGAGAGTGACATGGCAGTGGTGTTGTGGAAGATATAAATGGACGCGTTGCTCGATATCGAACTACTGCCTGAGTTATTGTTCAAATCAAATTTCTGCCGCCAACTGTCGCTGAGAGCCACGATCCAATCGGCATGGTCCCAGTGATCTTTAGCCAAGTACGGGACAACCTCACATATCCTGAGTTGCGACTGTAAGAGAGTCTTGTAGTATCCGGTTGGCTTGCACATCTACTCATCTGCGTGAACAACTTGACGATCGCCATGAAGAAGAAACTCACGTGCCCGTTTTGCGGGGGATATGCGATCAGCGAGTTCGTGATAAGTGTGCTTATATATCTGCAATTTGGCCAACTGTTTCGAGCGCGTAGGAAATTGGGATATTTGACTCATGGAGTCAATAGAGGAACTCCGCGGCCGATTCACCGAGATGTTCTGCGCACCAGCATTTACTCTTTTAAGTTTTCTTTTTTAGGCATTTGTTTAGAAAATGGGATGCTGTATTTCTGTTGATTGGAACGTTTATACCGTAATTATTCGCATCTACAATAATATCCCAGTCTTCTATAGTATCACATTTCAAACAACATTTTATCGACGCTCGCATTGAATTCCCCGCACGTATTGTTCATAATATTATTATCCACCTCAGCATAAATGCCATTTTCAAATATTCGCTGATCCGGCTCTGCGGGTGAATTAAGACCACTCATATGCAAGCTGCGCATAAAGTCATCTAGGTCTGCATCATTGGCGAGCATAGCGGGGAAAAATACGTTAGCATTCGTGACCGACAAGAGTGACGTAGAAGTGTTGTTAGTGATTGCCGACATTGCCGAAGGTATGGTGAACCCGTTGCTCGATATCGAACAACAGTTTGAGGTGGTGTTCAAATCAAGTTTCTGTCGCAAACTGTCACTGAGAGCGAGGATCCAATCAGCATGATCCCAGTGATCTTGGGCCTGATACACTACCATCTCGCATATCTTTAGTTGCGACTGTAAGAGCTTGATAGTCTCCGGTTGCCCAGCACAATTACTCATCTGCGTAAACAACATGACTATCGCCATGAAGAAACTCGCGTACGCATTTTGCGGGAGATATGCGATCAGCGATTTCGTGACAAGCGTGCTTCCTATATCTGCAATTTGCGAAACTGCTTCGAGCGCGACGGAAGTTGCCATATTCGAGTCTTGGGCAGCCATTTGGTGCACATATATCAGGTGGTGATTATACACGAGCGACACTGCAGTCGTATATATATATTGAGGCGAGTCAGGGTGGCACGAAGTTAGGCGCAATTCATTTGGTAGCACTGAAAGCCAATTGTCGAGGTCATTATGGATCTTGATTAAAAACTCCGTGTCCACTCGGTGTGTGGCGCGTGCTTGTACCATTTGTCGTAGAATCAACGCCAATTTTGTCATAGCAATAACGTACATGCCGCTTTCCGGCACCTCGGGGCCCCACATTTCGTCGCCGGGATCTGTGTCTGACGAAAAGTCCCCTGGTGTCAGGAACTCAGCGTCGCATTGCACAAGATTGATTCTTAACGGTTTTCCAAGCAGAGCTGCGCAGAAGCTGTCGCGCGTAACCAGGCACGACCAGATACGCTTCCACAGACCCCTGTCTTCGTCTGAGATGTCAATCGACGGCTTGGATCGATGGATACCGAGGGTCTCAGCGATGTTGACTGCTATATTTATCCAAGAAAACGTATTCCAGTAGTCATGAGGCTGGCCTCCCCAAAAAGACAGTAATACCGCACTCTGCAACAGCGTGAGCTTGCTCGTCTCATACGAAAAGTCGAAGAGGGTTTTGGCACGAAGATAATATTTCGTTCGGGCCTCGCGCCTCGTAGAAGCGTTCTCCCTGCAGAGAAGATTCGGGGGACAATATGTCGCAGCGGCAAAACAGATGGAGTGCAACAGAAGCCAAGGGATTTTGTCCTCTTTGTACATCTTCATGAACGCGATGCGATCGATAGTCGCGTAAAGAGGGTGGACCCTTTGAAAAAATAATGTGAGGAACTGTTCAAGCACGTCCGGTGGCGGCTTTGTAAAGCATTTCTGAGATTCCAGATACGCAATCTTCTCTGGTGTCATATGGTCTGGATGGTTTCCGGGACTCCTTAGGCTTGTGGTTGATATTCGTTCCAAGCTCTGCCTTCGTATTCCTCGACCATCGCCGAGGCGTTTCAAGAAGACGCTCATTGGAAATGATTCGCCGAAATAAGAGATTGAGTTGCTGTCAACAAGGTCGTTCGTAACGTTCGCGTAGTACTTGAACACTACAGACCATTTCTCGTTTAATCGCTTATCGTGGCTCCCTGACTCTGTGCGAACCGACGTCGCAACGTAGCTGTATGGCGCATTACTGGTTGTAGGCTCTTCAGAACTCTGGCTTGACGCAGATGATGGGATGTCATTATGCTCGGCAGACTGATTCTGAGACTTCTCTTGAGTTTCACTCCCTCTGATAATCCCTGGATGACCAGCTGCTTTGCTGAACGAGGTAGGCGAACTCTCGCCCTGGCTAGCACGCCTGGAACTCCTCATCTTGCGCATCCATTCCTTTCTGTCATACAGACCTCTCCGTGACTCAATAAGCTGGCAATCTGTAAAATTGCGTTCGCGACATCTGGTGCAAGGTGGCCCATAAATAGACACGTCGCATCTGATCTTGGAGGTGTGGCAATGCCCGCAGGCGATTGAAGACCTTTTCGACCCAGTCATTGTACCAGTTCCTATGGGCATTGCAGGTCCATAGGACAAATATATTTGGATTATAGCTAATATGTATGCTGCAATATATATCGAAATCGCGCGGGTAGTGCGACAGTGTGGTGGTCACGAATAAGTCGTCAAGAGATAGAATAGGAGGACGCAAATGGTGGCCCGCTTCGGTAATTATTTTGGTAACAACAGGCGAAAATCCACTACCATACCTGGATAATCTCGCCACCCACAAGCAGACGAGACACATAATATTCGCGATATTACACCGGAACTGGCAATCATCGCGTGCACTCCGGACACTGCGGGGTAGCCACGTTCCGATCACAGGGCGTCGAGTAGTGATAGTATATACGCACGGAGTGAAGCTTGTGGGGCACTTTTGTCGCCCCGGACCCGGAGACGCGGGGTAGGTATTTAGTTTTATTTGGAACCCAAGGCTAAGGGTTGGGGTCATGAGGACAGAAACCCAAAACGGCCAGAATTGCCTCTATTGGCATTCGCTGTAAGTTAGTTTAAAACAAAAATATAGGCTGCTATGCAACATTTTGGCAAACAACAAATAAAGCTAAGTACTCAATGTCGATAGGGGGATTTATGGTAGAACCACGTTGAACCATTTATTGTAAGCCCCATTAGCCGATGTTCTTTCTGTAAATCTTCCGATCAAACCACATTTCCATCGATCTGAAGCTCATTTATTAGGGCTGGACACTATATCGCCTTCCTGGCCATATCGCAACATCTACCAAGATATTTAGATAAATGCTATTCTGGACGGAAAATTGTATTTTCTGAGGTAGTGCTTCGTAACTGCGACGGACGTGTGAATGTCCCTCTTGGCTCCTTAGCTTTTCGCCTGCTTTGTCTTTCTCGATGTTACCTTTGGACACTTGGGTGAGACCCTCCAGAGTGCTGGCTAGTTAAATGGATGCCAATATATTCAACGAAATGCAATCCCTCACTAGTCGCTTGCAGCTATCGCGACACAAAGCACAGCCTGCGAAACAAGAAGAGAAAGAAAACTTGGCAAATTGGCCGATATGTCTGGTCAGTTTTGTCAACATTGGACACCGGCGTTATTTAGTGCCCATGACAACTAACTTTCTGCGGCATCGGCACTAGAGAAGGGCAGAAAATGCAAGTCGGCTTCTACTCGTTCTGGCTATGAACTGTCAGTCAAGCCACGTCTTGCATTGGCGCGCGCCAACATCTCACACGACAATGTAGATGTTTGCGCCCTCGTCGACGAGGACGTCGCCTACGGCAATTAGCAGATAGAAGTAGCTGTAAACATTACATCCGCTTAGAGGTAGAGAAGTTCATTTCACTTGGAACCCAAGTCAATTCAAAAAAAGGTTCGAGCAAGCCCGGCAACGCAATCCGAAGTCACTTCCTGCGAATCGAAGCGAAGTCGAGTGATTTCTAGTGCCATGATTATGCCGCGTTCCAGCGAAGCCAACTCAAGTGATTTTAAGTCCATGTTTGCAATTATTAAAATTTGATTACTTCGCATTTACTCCATAGCACACTATTCCTAATCCACTTACATAGACAGATCAAAATGAACCAGCTCTGCTTCAAGGGTCTACTGTTTGAATGCTTCCTTGATATACCAGAAGTAAAATCAGTTAATGGTTCAGGGTTTCAATTTGAAAGTTACGACGAAAATGATCATACTAGGGCTTGGCTTGATTCCAACTTGCTACCCTTACCTCGGACACTTCACGACTTACCAGAAGTCAATTGATCCACCGACAGAAGCCGCACGGCGGTCGGCTCTATGCATAGAGCCGACCTAAACCGTTGCCGAATTGTTCTGACCCCGCCGAAGGAATACACCAATGTGTTTCTGAGCTTCCAGGTTCGTATTGTTGGTATAGAATTAGGTAGCCAATTATCAATGTCTGTATTCAGATAATGAAGTAAGGCCCTAAATTCTGGTAATGTAACCATGCGAAATGACACTCCATACGGCCATATCGCATGCCCTCATATCATATTATATCACATGAGTTTGTATGAACTCGTATGATATGATATGATATATGGTAATACGTATTCATATCGGTCATACTACTTTACACAATGCCTCGTACTTGTCCGAATTGGCAGATACGACAATATAGTCCCGTGTAAGTGCACTAGATCTGGCCAATTCTTTCGCCGAACCAGGAAACCCTCTTATATCATCCTTTTCTCGATGTTCACGCCGAGGAAATATGAAACTTGTCCTAGGTCCTTCATTTTGAACTCCTGCTGTAGAGTTCTCTTTAGCTCATTGATGTGTTGGATATCCTTGCCGAATATCATCAGATCGTCGACATACAGTGCGACAATTACATCTGGCTTGATGAACAGACATGGATCATTCTGTGATATTTGAAATTTTTGACTCGTTAGAGCTTCGGCAAATCTGCCGTACCATTCTCTAGGCGACTGCTTTAATCCATAGAGCGTGCGATGTAACTGGCATATCTTCTCCTTCGTTGAAACCTTCTGGTTGTTCCATATAGATCAGTTCCTTTAGATTTCCATAAAGAAATGCCGTCACAACGTCCATTGGATGGCAGTGCCATCCATTAGTGAGTAGAGTCGCAATTAGGAGTCTCCATGTTGCTCCGTTGACCACAGATGCGAAGGTTTGATTTTAGTCTAGTCCGATTTGCTGTTCATAACCTCGTACAACTAACCGCGCTTTTCTTCGTTGGAGGTTTCCTGCGGAATCGGTTTTGGTTTTGAAGATCCACTTATTTGTCAAAACATTTCTATTTGCTGCTTCCGTTCGCGGAACTAACACCCAGGTTTGATTTTCTATAAACGATTGTATCTCCTCTTCGGAGGCTTTCAACCATTCGTCACCTCATCGGTGGGCGGCCCCGAGTCACTCTAGTCGATCTTCTTGGTGGGCCTGACACTATTGCATGATCTCCTTCAATTTCTCTTGCCGTCTGATTTGGTGCGATCGTGTTCGATCCTTGTGGCGGAGCAAGCGTAATGGTGGTATCGGCCTCGGACCCTTCTGGTTGTTGAGCAGGGTCTTCTGATTCTGATTGCGTAACCTGTTCAGAGACTTTATCGCCAAATATATCGATCGCATAGTCTTCTCTATCCTCCGTCGATTCAGGTTGCTCCAGGCTGCTGTTTGTGGTTTCGACGAATGTGACGTCCCGCGCTCGGATTACCTTTTCCGTGTCAGGCATCCATATTCGAAAAATATTATGGGCTTCTGTTCCCACGAAATAACCTAGTTTGCTCCCAGGCTTAAACTTTTCACTCCTCGCTCTTCGCTCACTGGGTATAAGTACCCACGCTTTGCATCCCCATATACGAATGTGGGATACATCAGGCTTCGACGGTTGCTTATTTGGGTAGAGCAACATTTCCATCGTTCTTGCCGGGGACTCTCCATTCAATGCTCGAGTCGGTAGCATATTGTTCAGTCTCACCGCGTGCTTGAGAGCTTCTGGCCATAGACATTCGGTTAATCCGGACGTCGTAATCATCGTTCTGGCCATGTTGTTCAATTCCTTATGAGGACTTTTTACCCTTTCCATTTTGTTCCGGCGTGTATGGCACAGTAAGTTCTTGTTTGACTCCTTTAGCCTTTAGGAAGGCTTCTAACTTACTGCCACCAAATTCGAGTCCATTATCCATACGGATCCTTTTGACACGTTTCCCAATATTGTTTTCTGCCCAATTGCAGAACTCGCACAGTCGGTCGTATGCTTCTCCTTTAGACTTCATGGGGTAGACCCATTTGCCGCAAGTTGCATCATCCACGACACTAAGGTACCAGCTAGAACCATCATATCCTTGCGGATTAATTGGTCCTACAACATCAGTATAGACAAATTCCATTGGCACCTTTGCTCGTTGAGGAGTTTCTCTCGATATTTTCATTTCTTGTTTGGATTCCATGCATGGCTCACAGACAAGTTTGCCTGACTGTTCTTCTAGGTTGATTCCATTAACTATATCCTCAGCCTGTTTGATTCGTTCCGCGGAGATGTGGCCTAAGCGTGCATGCCATAAATCGACTGGTTCCATGGCGGCGTTAACGAGTTCCTTTTGCACATATGTATCTAGTGCATGCATTCCTCGGTAGTCTTTGCTGTTTCCGACCTTTGTCCCAGATGGTGTGTGTACTAATTTCCACGCTGACCCATTATAGATTAAACTCGCGTCTTTTGATGACTGGAAACGCTTCACACTTATCAGGTTGGTGAAAAAACTGGGAACTAAGTGTACATCCCTCAAGGTAAGTGTCGTATCGGTATTACTGATAGTAAGTCTCACGGTTCCGACTCCTTCTGCTCGAACACCTCCTCCCAAATCATCGAGAGGCGGTTGCTGGCTAGTGTCAAGATCTTCGAAATATTCTGCTTGACAGCATATGTGTGCGGATGCACCACTATCGATTAGCCATGCGGTCCCAAGATCGCGATTGCTATTAAACACCGAGGACGTCATGTTGAGAGTTGAGGGTTTAGAGCTTCTGTTTCGTCCTTGGTCTTGCGGATTCTTGGACCATCAGTCTTTAGCTATGTGACACTACTTGCCACATTTGAAGCAACTGCGCGTTTCTTTCTTTGAATACTTTGAGCTTCCTTTAGCTTTTGAGGCTTTCCTTCTGTTATTGCGAGCTTCCTCCAGGAAATCATTCCTGAGGTCTTCGGTGGTTAGACTCTGTCGAACTTCGGCACGTTTCAGTCGTTTCCATACTTCGAAACCGGAACCGACTGCGTCAAGGAAGAGTCTAACTTGTTTTTCCTCATCGACTAACCTTCCCGTTGACGCGTGACGACTCACTAAGCCTGTGAAATTTTGGACAAACTCGTTCGCGTCCTTGAAATCTGGGTATTGAAGGCTGGCTAGCTCTCCTTTGAACCCTGAGCTGCATCCGCAATACCGCTGAGCTCTGATCCTAAAGCTTCATTAAACGATCCCATATATCCTTCGGGGTAGCCTGTCTCCAGGGATCTGGGCTTGACCCTTTATGCTTAGGTCCCCATTATCGTTGCGGAGGCTTTCATCTCCTCTTGTTCTCCTTTTGCTGCTCTTGTGGGCTCTTCCTTTCCTTGGCGGGGCTGCCCTCGAGGAACTTGCAAAGGCCTTTTCCCTTCAAAATAAGGGTCATCTGCCGCTTCCACGGCACCCAATCCTCAGCTCCTTCGAGCTTCCATACTCTGATGTCTCTATCGTCGGACATTGTTCGTAGTCTTCGATCTCAAAGTGGAGGGGGTCACTTAAGGCTTCACTTATCTAGCGCAGAACAGGGCTCATAATCTGTTGCAATAGAGAAATGTGGAAATGTGTAGAACACTCTAGCCTACGATCGTAGATTGTGGAATATTCTAGCAATGTGTAACGATGACGCAATTGGGTATTCGTGGAATGTCTAGAAGGTTCCAGAAGACAGCGTCCCAAGTATATATAGAGGTCGTAGGAACCTGTAGTTCATATAGTTTTTGTTTAGTGTGCGCTTCAATATAATCATATATTACAACAGGTTATGAGCCCTGTTTGAGCGCAACCATTGGAAAGAACGAAACAGAAGAAACCTAAGGAATGTCAGACGATAGAGACATTCGAGTCTGGAAGCTCGACGGAGTCGAAGACTGGGTGCCGTGGAAACGGCAGATGACCCTTATCTTGAAGGGTAAAGGTTTTTTCGAATTCCTCGAGGGCAGTCCCGCCAAGGAAGGGAAGAGCCCAGAAGAACAACAGAAGGAGGAACGGGAGGAGATGAAAGCCTCCGCGACCATAATGGGGAGCCTGAGCATCAAGGTCCAGGCTCAGATCCCTGGAGACAGTCCCACGCCAAAAGAGATATGGGATCGCTTGCTTAAGCTGTACGACCAGAGTACAGCAGGTTTAAGGATGCAGCTCAAAGGAGAGTTAGCGAGTCTGAAGTACTCGGACTTCAAGGACGCAAATGAGTTCGTTCAGAAATTCACCGGCTTAGTGAGTCGTCACGCGTCAACGGGGAAGCCAGTCGATGAGGAAGAACAAGTTAGGCTCTTCCTTGAGGCAGTTGGTTCCGGTTTCGAAATATGGAAACGACTGAAACGTGCCGAAGTTCGACGGGGTCTTACCATCGAAGACCTCACGACCGATTTCCTAGAGGAATCTAGAAATGAGGAGAAGGAGAGCGCTTTTGCTATCCGAGCAAAGGGAGGCTCAGGACACGGCAAGAAGAAAGAAACATGTTTCAAATGCGGAAAGAAAGGGCATATAGCCAAAGACTGTTGGTCCAAGACTCCGAAGGACCAAGGACCGAAACTCAACATGGCGGCTTCCGCATTTAATAGCGACAGAGATCTTAGGACTGCATGGTTTATCGACAGTGGCGCAACAGCACATATATGCTGTCAGGCAGAATTGTTTGAAGAGCTTGACACTAGCTGGAAAAAGCCTCTCGACGGTCTGGGAGGTGGTGTGCGAGCCGAAGGAATTGGAACAGTGAAACTTACTGTCGGAAATACCGATTCAACACTTACCTTGAAGGATGTACACTTAGTTCCTGGCTTTTTCACCAACCTGATAAGTGTGGACCGTTTTCGATCATCAAAGGACGCGCGCTTGACCTATGACGGGTCAGCATGGACGTTGATACACACACCTACTGGAACAAAAGTCGGCAACATTCAAGACTACCGAGGATTGTACGCACTCGATGCACAGGTAGTGCATAAGGAACTTGTTAGTGCCGTCGTGGAACCAGTTGATGTCTGGCATGCGAGATTGGGACATATTTCAATGGAACGAGTCAGAAAGACTGCAGATCTCACAAATGGAATTAGTCTAAAGAATGCGTCAGAAAAAATTGTTTGCGAGACATGCATTGAATCAAAACAGGAAAGACAGATTTCACGCGACCAACCAGCGCAAGCAACGGAACCTATGGAATTAATCTATACTGACGTGGTGGGACCAATCAAACCTCAAGCATATGATGGCTCAAGTTGGTACCTCAGTGTCGTGGACGATGCCACGTGCGGCAAATGGATCTACCCTATGAAGACAAAAGGTGAAGCATATGATCGGCTATGCGAATTCTGCAATTGGGCAGAAAAGGCAACGGGAAAACCCGTTAAACGAATCCGTATGGATAATGGACTCGAGTTTGGTGGCAGTAGGTTAGAAGTTTTCTTAAAGGCTAAAGGGATCAAGCAAGAACTTACGGTGCCATACACGCCAGAACAGAATGGCAAAGGCGAGCGCCCTCATAAGGAGCTCAACAATATGGCAAGGACTATGATTGCCATGTCGGGATTAACGCAAAAGCTATGGCCAGAAGCTCTAAAGCACGCCGCTAGACTGAGCAATTTGCTCCCCACCAGAGCACTTAACGGAGAGACTCCTGTGAGAATGATGGAAAAGTGTCTCTACCCGAACAAGCAACCGTCAAAACCAGACGTCTCACATCTTCGAATATGGGGATGCAAAGCATGGACACTAATACCTAGCGAGCGAAGAGCGAGAAGCGAAAAGTTTAAGCCTAGGAGCAAACCAAGTTATTTCGTGGGAACCGAAGCCCATAATATTTTTCGAATATGGATGCCTGACACGGGAAAGGTAATCCGAGCACGGGACGTCACGTTCGTCGAAACTGCAAATAGCAGCCAGGTGCAGCCTGAATCGACGGAAGATAGAGAAGACTATGCAATCGATATATTTGACGATAAAGTCGCTGAACAGGTTACGCAATCAGAATCAGAAGAGCTTGCACAAGAACAGTCCGAGACCGATTCCACCATCACGCTTGCTCCGCCACAACGATCGAACGCGATAGCACCAAATCAGACAGCCAGACAAATTGAAAGTGATCATGCAACGGTTTCTGGCCCTCCAAGAAGATCGACTAGGGTGACTCGCGGTCGCCCTCCGATGAGATATGGAAATGCAGCATTCAATAATGACGGAACAATGGAAGCTTCTGTCTTTGCAGTTAAATCGGCAGAGGACCTAGATCCCAAAACATTTCAAGAAGCACTTAATGGTGCCGACGGTGATGAATGGATGAAAGCATCTGAGGATGAGATTAAGTCGCTAAAGGAAAATCAAACCTGGGTCCTGGTTCCAAGAAGTCAAGCGGAAGGAAGGAGGGTTCTGACAAATAAATGGGTGTTTAGAACCAAAACGGATTCCTCGGAAAACCTTCAACGAAGAAAGGCGCGGCTAATGGTGCGACTATCGATTAGTGCGAATTGACAACGATCATAGGCTATGGGGGGTGTGTGGAAATGTGTAGAACACTCTAGCCTACGATCGTAGATTGTGGAATATTCTAGCAATGTGTAACGATGACGCAATTGGGTATTCGTGGAATGTCTAGAAGGTTCCAGAAGACAGCGTCCCAAGTATATATAGAGGTCGTAGGAACCTGTAGTTCATATAGTTTTTGTTTAGTGTGCGCTTCAATATAATCATATATTACAACAAGAAATTACACTTATATTATTACATTTCTACAGGTGAATATTCGATATCACCGCCACGCTACCCTCCTTTCGAGAACATTTAGAATTCTACGATCATAGGCTAGCACCTTTTACACTTTTCCACATATCTGACTCCCCTTTCGCCAAATAGTCTTCGGAAATTCCAGAAACTTACTCGATAGACGGGATAGGCAAATATTCGATGAGCATTATCGAGCAACCAAGAATCTCCCATTCGTAATGAACATTCTCGCACACAGGACAGCTGTCCCACCAGCAAACATCATAACGGCCGCAAACACAGCAGCTCCCCAATACTCCCCTTCATTATGCGTCACGATGGCGCCGCCTACAGGTGTGCCTAGTAAACTAGAAACCCCCTGAATGGCACTCACCGCTCCAAGTCTGGCTCCAATTTCAGTGACGGGTGATATTTCAGCTATCATAGGCTGCCACACCGTTACGGCAATCCCCGAGAATAAGCCGTAAAAAGCTGCATAAATGATAACTGGTAAATGACCTGATGCTGGAATCCAGAGCGCAACTGTAATAATCGCTGTAAGATACACACCAATTATGTATGTATTAAATCTGCCAAATTTGTCTGCAAGAAGACCGGGTAATATGCGACCAATTATACTCACACCGTTTTGAATGGATGTCAAGTAAAACGCCATTGTAGGCGAGAAACCGTGCATTACCGCATACGACGGAATAAACGATATTGGAATGAACACGCCCCAGTAGACCATTGCGATACCAATAGCAGATAATGTAAATGGGACAGACTTAAACGGATCTACGTAAGTCTTCTTGAACTGGATTGGCTGTCGGCCAGGTGATTTGAGTCGGGATGTGACTGTAAAACATGAAACAAGCGAAAGAAACAGAAGCACGAAACCGATAGTTCGAACTCCCCATTGAAAGCCAACCTTGAGTTCAACAGTTCGGAAAAATATTGGGATCAAAACTCCACCAAGTGAAGAGCCAGCATTCACAAGACCAAGAGCGGTTGCGCGAGATTTGTTAAACCAAGATGATACGGCCGAGATACACGGGTTGAAGACCATCGCTGCTCCAATACTCGTGCAAATACCTTGCGCAAGGATGAATTGATAGTATTGGGTGCATTTCGATGTCATCATAATGCCAAGAATCATTATTGCAGTTCCAGGAATAAGCAGCGGTCTAGGACCAAAGATGTCGTAGAGACGTCCAACAAACACTCCGAGAAACACAACTAAACACGTTTGCAATGACGTAATCCACGATATCTCCGATGTCGTGTAGTCCTGTAGCTGGTGGGTCATATAATAGTCCTGGAACACGCCTAGAATCATTAGACGAGAAGATGGCTAATAAACCTGAACCTACCAATGACATTGACATATCCAAAACTGCAGAATATTCCACATCCCGCACCAAGAACGCACAACCATGCTGTTACTCTTTATCAGCTAAAGAAACAAAGACATTAGTCATTCGGTTCTAAATGCCTTTAATTCCAGAATCTGCCGGATACCGCTCACGCGCTTCAGGCACAATTTTTCTATCATGAAAATTCTGCTCTTCAGTCCCGGCGGTGTTAATTTTTTGAGATTCCGTTGATGGACTAACTTCCGGCCGCTGCCATGAGCTCAAGGGCTCTTCCAGAGCCATGTCATTTGCGACATGACCGAATTCCATGTCGGTGGCCATGATCCCGAAAGACAGCGATAAGAATTCGTTTACGAATCTTTGCTGAACACACGTCAGCGAAGAGGAAGTAATTACTGGATATAAGCAAGAATTATGAAAGGTATGTCCTGACAATATGTTATGTACTTGTGTCAAGTGGTCTGTAAACTACGAGAGAATATCTTTTACTAACTCTGGCGTTATTTTTCAACAACGATGTCGAAAATCTCCTCCTCTTGCTTTCGACGGAACAAGAATACTGTACAAATCGGGAAACATCCTCTCACAGCCAAATGATTGTATTCCAAGGCGCACAACCGTAACTTCAATCCTATTGAGTGGGGCACTGTCGTATGACAGCCAGACAGGAGATCTATGACCAAAATTCAACCGAGTCTTGTAGCCGATATATATTAGCGCGGCGTGTAGAAATCAACGGTTTAGTACTGCATCCGGCCGGCTTCGTCTCGGTATAATGAAACGATGCATCGCATTGGGCTGCTGTGCTCCTGAAGGAGAATACATGTCAGATATGGCAGACAAGGTTTGTAACTGCTTTTACTTCCTCTATTCTAAGGGGGTCTAGAACAGAAGTCGACTGCCGCTCGAGCGGCTCATTCAAGATATCGTTTGAGTTAAGACACACACTGGAATACCCCTAAACCTTATAGCGCGCATCACGCGGTCTTTGATTGTGTAGAGACTCCCGCGAATAGTGGGTATTAGCATGCGGGGCGGGTTGGCGTGGCATGAATAACCGAATCGGCTCGGCTATATCCAAAGAGTATAGGGCCAAAATTGCGGGGCAGCATTGACGAATGAAGCTGGGGTCAAGGGAGTATATTATTATTCTACTACGTTAGTATTACCGCCCTCGTTTATCCTCTATTAACTAACAAAACCAAAATGACTATTTCTTCTAAAGTGCTGCGGATGGGTGTCGCTGGTGCCGGTCGGATGGGAAAAATTCACATCGAGCATCTCCTGGAGACACGATTTGTCCATGTCAATGGCATATGCACTCCCGTCAAGACAGAGCAAGAGTGGGCTGCACAAACTGTTCCGGAAGCCAAAGTTTTTTCAGATTACAAAGATCTAGTCGCTCAAGATAACATAGACGCTGTTATGTTGGTGACTCCAACCGGTTTGCACAAGGAACAAGTTTTCTTGGCTCTCCAGCACGGAAAACACGTTTTTTGTGAGAAGCCGTTGGCGCTGAGCGCGAGCGATGCATGGGATATTTACTATGAATCTCTTAAATATCCTCATCTTAAGGTCTGCTGCGGATTTCCTCGTCGATATGCAAAGCAGTACATCGAAGCTGCACGACGGATCAGGAATGGCGAGATCGGAAAGGTAATCACGCTTCGCTCAGGCACGAGTGATCTATTCCAAGACAACGAATTTTTTATCAATTACATTAAGGGATCAGGGGGGATTTTTGTTGATTGTAATATTCACGACATTGACGCCTGCTTATTTCTTCTTGGTCAGGACAAACTTCCTGTACGTGCATACGCAACTGGTACGACACATGTATTTCCTCAATTCGCAGAGTTTGGAGATGTCGACAATGGCTTGGGACTTGTTGACTTCGAAGGCGGTCTCGTTATGAATCTCTATAGCAGCAGAGACAATAAACACGGTCATCATACTATGGCTGAGGTTATCGGCACTAAAGGTCGAATACTTCTTAATGGTGAGCCGCGCATTTTGCCTCTCGATATTTCAGATGAGAATGGTACAAGATATTTGGGTCCATTGGACCATATGGATGTATTTTCGCCGGCATTTAAGGCTGAGTTAGTTGCATTTCGAGACTGGATTTTATATGACAAGCCGATTAATTTTGACTTAAAGGATGCAGCGAAAGCAGTATCCATTGGATATGCGTTGATGGAGAGTTTAGGAAAAAAGCAAGCAGTACCAGTCACTGTGTATTAGGTGTAGGTAGATATAGATGGACAATTGGTCTCTATAATTCTATTACATGATAGGTGGTAAATTTGTATATGAAAGTAGTCTTAATTGAGAGTTGTGTGCTATTGAATTTTGTTGACCCGACACCATTCGAACAACCAATTCGGATCATCCATGGAATCTGCGTTAACAGCTATTCGGGGTCTATCGAAATAACGGTCGATGTCCGACTCGGTTTGTAGAGCCAATGGCTTCAACCTCTGAAACATCCTGGACCCGCTGGACCTTTTGGTTCTCTCTTGGCTAGTCTGCGCCAGTAATGAGGGGGTTTGACTGTCCGCCGGATAGTTGCAATCGAGACTGAGTCGAATGGCTCGCAGGATCTCCTTAGCGGCGTCCTGGTCTTCGAGTTCATTCATCAGCAAATCTCCCTTTACCCGTGGATCAAGAATCAATGCGGTATAGTATGTGTCGGACGCATCCATAAAAGTATAGTACTTTTGGAATTTCTTCATACCTTCCGTCACATCGCGTGCAATTCTTGCATCGATATCGCTGAAATCTCCCTTCCCTTCCCATGCCTGCTCCAGTATATCTTTCGACAGGACCATTAGCCAAGCTGAGAATCTTCGCCCTTTGGATTGACAGGAGCCCCAGCGAAGACAGAAATGCAAGGAAATCTGCAACTTTCTCAACCAACCCAATAAGTTCATCGAATACGATGTTGAGACAAGGTGGAATTCAATCTTTTGAATATTGAATGATGGGCTTCAAGCTAAACGTCAAATCAACAAGTTCTTAGAGTTCCAAACAGACATCCCGCCTTCCTACCCTGATGATTGGCTGTGGCTTGAACAAATCCAGATTATTCTCTCGAAGTTTAATGAATTCACCTGGATTGACAGGAGCCCCCAGAGAAGACAGATATGGAAGGAAATCTGCAACTTTCTCAACCTACCCAATAAGTGTATCAGCAAAAAAACCGCAAATCAGCCTCTCATCTGCGATTTATTATGAGCTTCACGATTTGCTTTATGATGCGTCCGAGCGCAAGTGATTGTTTTCAAACCTTGAATATGATATTGTATCTGCTGTTGACCAAGGAATGGCGAAATACAGGAAATATTATACGTTTATGGATGAAACCGGTACGCATTATATCGCTCTAATCTTAGATCCTCGAGTGAAGTAATATTTGATCTTGAAATAGCTTGAAGCAGACGAGAGCTCCGGCGCCATTATAGTTAACGCAATCCGCGAAAAACTTCATTTGCTGTATCAGTCAATTGATTCCGAGTCCCCTGCAAATATGCCAGTTTCGGCGGACAACAGTAGAAACAATTTGGAGTCTCGGATGCTTCAGAAAGTACAGCCCCGAAGCCAGACTAGACCTTCCGACATCGACCGATATATCGATAGCCCGTTAGTCACTGTCATCGATACAGCCGATCCGAATTGGCTGTGCAAGTGGTGGCATGCACATAGAGAGGAGCATGCTAGGATGGCGTCTGCGGCTGGAACTTTTGTAGCCATCCCAGCGTCAGAAGTTCAAGTTGAAAGGTTGTTTAATGCAGGACGAGACCTGCTAGGAGTGAGGAGGCATTCGATGAAGGCCGATACTATGCGAATGTTAATGTTACTGAACGACTACTATAAGCAATAGATTATGTGCAAAATACAGCTATAAGTTAACCTTTATAAAAATCAACTGCACAATAAACAAAAACTTTTGTATCACATACTGATAATTTCATCTAACAATAAATTAACAAATAAACAGAAGCACTGTTTTCCTCATGGACTTTCTCCTCGCGTTCGTGTGCTGGGCTATGCGCGCGTTCATTCCCTAACAGACGAAATTAACTCGTGTAACTGCTCATACATTAATGGGATTAGCCACCTGTCGGTCACCTTAGGGTATCTACCGCGTTAAATTAGCCTTGATGGTCTGTTTTGGGCCCTCGGAGAGCATCTCCAAGGCATGTTAACGGCGCACGTTGTCCTTTTGACCGGGGCAAACTCTGATTCGCCACATTTGGACCAGCACTCAGAGTATGTTGCCAAACTCTCAATGAGCTCAAGTTCCACACGTGACAGAAGAAGCTTCCAACAAAGTTTGTGGCCGACTACAAAGGCGCACGTCAAGGCGATTGTAGCGCGGGCCCTTGCACTGTTGTGCTGGTGCTGCTTAGCGGCTTCTGAGCGGGAAATCAGGATTTACGAGGTCACTCCGGCACCCAGCGCAGTTTGTACAGGCCTACCGCCGCACCGTCTTCTCACGAAGCCACACCCCACACATCACAACGAGGCATTCTAATTATTTCAATATACAAAATCGTCCGCATTCACGGTATTTTGACACCCAAATTATTCAGCATTTCAAATCCGGCGTCCTCAGACCTGCCAGATCCTTCTCGTGGCATCGTGGAAGTCGTCTCATATGTTGCAAGAGTCATATGGTCCGCCTGCTCAACGTCTACACCATCTCGGCTGTTGCGGCCCTGGGTGGCATGCTCTTTGGTTTCGACATCGCGTCCATGTCCGGCGTCTTGGGCACCGATCAGTACAAGGAATACTACGGCAATCCCCTCGGAGCTCGCCAAGGCGCAATCACGAGTGCCCTGGCTGCCGGCTCGCTCGTTGGCGCGTTGTCATCTTCTTTTCTGGGCGATTGGTACGCCATTAACGGAGTAGCGGTCGAAGAATAATCGCAATTGACTTTTTCAGGTTATCGCGTAAGGTCTCTATACAGATAGGCACCGTCTTGTGGTGCATCGGTGCAAGGTCCCGTGCTTGACCATATTCCTCTATCGACACAGGCTAACTTTTCGCAGCTTGCAGTCCGCCTCCACGGGAGTCCCGATGCTTATTATCGGACGCATTATTGCCGGCCTCTGCATTGGTCTGACATCTTCTCTTGTCCCGATCTACCAGTCCGAGATTGCCCCGCGCAAAATTCGAGGTAGAGTGGTTGCTCTCCAGCACTCTGCCCTTGCGTGGGGCATCATGATCCAATATTTCATACAGTACGGGTGTTCTTTTCTCGACTCGCAGGCCGTTTTCAGATTACCGTGGGCTATACAGGCGGTACCGGCTATTATACTGTTTACCGGCCTGTTTTGGTTCCCTCGATCGCCGCGATGGCTGGCGACTAAAGACCGCTGGGACGAGGTACTGCGCGTACTCGCGTTTCTGCGCACGCCAAACTGCGACATCAACGATCCGCTTGTACTGGCTGAATATAAGGAAATTGAAGAACAGATTCACGCTGAACGCGAGGAGGAGTCAGCTAGCTACCGCGAATTGTTCGGTAAGAAAATGCGAAAGCGGTTGTTGCTTGGCATGGCTATTCAGGCGTGGTCACAGCTGACAGGAATCAACTTACTCCTATATTTCATTGTCTATATCCTCGAATCTGCCGGAATTTCCAATATACTTTTGTTCTCATCGATTCAGTACATTCTCTTCGCTCTCGCGACAATTCCGTCGATATTGTGGACCGATTACTGGGGTCGCCGGTTGTCTCTACTCATTGGCTCTCTCAGCATGGCATTCTGGCTGTATTTAATCGGCGGGCTCTTTGCACGATTTGGTGAGCCAGCCCCATCAGATAATCAAGCATACACATTGATTATCGTTGATCATCGTGCCGCAAGTCACTGTATCCAGGCGAGCTCGTACTTGGCTGCCGCATCATTCGCTATGTTCTGGGGGGCCGTCTCCTGGACATATCCTACAGAAATCATTCCGTTGCGTATACGCGCCAAAGCCGTTTCGCTTTCAACCTCGACCAACTGGGCAATAAACTACGCGCTTGGGTTCGCTGTTCCACCTCTCTTGCGCGTGATCAGCTGGAGATTATTCGTCATTTTCGGGTCGTTCAACATGGCCGCTTTCATTCATGTCTGGTTCAAAATACCCGAGACCAAGCAGGTCTCATTAGAGGAAATGGACGAGGTATTTGAACATGGAGAGCCAATATGGCGGTCGGCCACCAATGTGCACTATATAGACCGCCTCGATGCGCTGGCAAGAGATATCGAACAGTGCAAATTCCATAATCATCGGACCGTCCATGTCGACCTGAACGAAGATCTAGAACGATCTAGAACGCGGTAGTCATGGCGACATTAGGCCATAGTAGTTGCTTACCATTGTTGCTTAGGGTCACTAATTTCACTGTTCCATCCCGCCCATGAAAGGCCGCAATTTTGCCAGCTTCTCAACTATCGTATTGACGACAGCTTCCTCTTGCAATGGAGCAGCCAAGTGGCGTATGCCATCTATATGTCATCTATATGCGATTACTTTTTGCGGCGAATTATACGGATGCAACTCCACTACTCCTGGTCCCCACCGCGGGTTCGTTTTCTTCCACCATGTCATGTGTAGCGGTTACCTCTCGCATCAGACAGCTTGGCCACCCACTGATCCATTCAAACAGACCTTCGTGTATCCGTTCAAGTCACTTTCAATCACATTGTCCGCTATCGGCATGGCACCGGTGTACTGGGTGTCTTCATCCAATCCCATTCATCCCTTCGGACGCCGTCAAGTTGCGAATGTTATCGGCCGCATAGTCTCCAGTCTACTTGAGGACAAGTTTGGCAGATTAAGTATGGGGCGCAGCAGTGTTCGCTGCTATGGCGATGTTTGCGGGGGTAGGGCTGGACACGAATACAATTTTATCTATTCGCATTCGCATTCGCATTGCGAATAAAACTTTATGCTGCGAATTGCGAATAATATTCGTATATTCGCAGGGTTTCAGAGACCCCTAACCCCTGAAGACCCTTTTCAGTTTCTCTCATCAAAAACTGTATTTTACTTTCACCGACGAGCGAACTGATAACAAGTCCAGCTCCTTTACTGATCTTCGAACCAAGCCTTCAACATAAATCTCTACAGCATGGCCGATAGCGACTGCGAAATTCTATCCGACAGCGGGGTCGATGACTTATCTGTTGGCTCGTTCAAACGCCCTCAGCGTGCACCACGACTTGATTATCGCCTGCTTAATGACGGTAGTGACGATGAAGCTGCCCCGGAAGACAGAATGGTGAAGAGAGGCCGATTTCCTTCACCTCTTGATAGTAGTCAACCGATAACACCCGATGATTCAGCAAGTCAATTGTCGCAAGATGTAGACCACATTGGAAATTATCCTCAGAATGAGGCGGGATTTCCTTGATGAGCAATCGGAAACATCATTAGATTCTATGGAGACCTCAAAGCCTTCTGCCCAGCGTCAGAACACTCTGCTCTGGTCGTACTTCAACGTCTCTCCCATTTGTGGAAAGTTGTGGTACCCAAAGCGTGGTAAAAAGGGACCTCTACTGGACAACGAGATTCAGTGCAGATTGTGTAGCTGGAAAACTACGGATTCCGCTAGAGCATCGTCAACAACAAATATGAGATCGCACCTTAATAAGCATCGCCTAGAGCCCAGCAACGATAATAATGGCCATGAAGACCACCAACACACGATGAAGCAGCAGTCAATTGCCACAATATTCAAGAAACGGTCAGAAGAAAACATTGCGAAAACATTAGAACAAAATTTAGTACGTTGGACAGTGACAGACCATATGGCTTTTATGTCAATCGAGTCACCAGCATTCCAACAGATATTCAGAGATTTGCCAGGTGTCTCGCTCCCGATCACATCCCGTAGGACAATGGCTCGCAGAATTGACCTGGAGTTTAACCTGCGTCGAGCTCAGTTGATTGACACTCTGGAACAAACGTGCGAAACAATTGCACTATCTCTGGATATTTGGACTAGCCAAAACTCCAAGGCGATATTGGGAGTGATCGGACATTGGCTGACACCGGAGTTTCAGTACCACCAGCAAGTTCTGGATTTCACCGAAAAATATGGGCCTCATACTGGGGAGAATGTGGCGGAAGTGTGGCATAAGACGCTAACTGAGCTTCATATCGAAGCAGAGGTTCTAACAGTGACGGGAGATAATGCTGCCAATAACGAATCCCTTATGTCTGAGCTATACTTGAGATTAGTTGATCAGTCGCAATCCGAATCCGAGGATCCAAACGGTTCGAGTGCAAAGCGACTGCGCTTTCAGGGCATCGATAGCTACGTTAGACGTCTCGCCCATGTGCTCAATCTCATAGTCACCGACATTCTTGCTACGTTAGATGTCTCGCCCGTGTGCTCAATCTCATAGTCACCGACATTCTTGCCAGTTTAAAAAGCTGGCAATCGTGCCACAACAGAGCACGCTTGCATCTCATGAAAAGCAGCCAAGACATTGGATCACATTCTCCACTCTCTCGGCTTCGAATGGATATCGAGAACGCCCCAAAGAAAACAACAATGGAAAATTTTGTGCCAGGCTAATAATTTGAAAGCGAAAATGATTGAGTATGACGTGGATACCCGTTGGAACTCCACATATCGGATGATCCGTGACGCGCTCGAAACTAAGCAGCAAATACGGAATTGGACGGAGCATAATCAAACTTACTTTCCACAATTTAGTGCCCAGGACTGGCACCGTTTGCAACAAATCGCGACTGTTCTGGCTAAATTTGAGGAATTTACATTGACCGTTTCGAAGCGGGAGCCACAGATTAGTCTGGCAATACCTATATATTATGAGTTGCAAGACATGCTGGACGACGCTGCTTCGCGGCAGGGGGGGTTCTCTGGTCTTGATCTAGATATTGCCCAAGCTGTGTCAGCTGGCCTAAAATAATAAAAGAAATATTATAATTTCATGGACGCGCAGGACGCGTTTTACATTGCCTTAGTGCTTGATCCGCGATTTAAAGCACGGCTGCTTGAGAAGGAACTAGGTGCAGAAACTGCTGGTAATATTGTTAACATCTTAAAGGATGCCCTTCACAGCGATTACCCATTGAGCGCGGAGAATCTGTATGGAGAACCGGCCGCGGTTGGCCACAGTATTGAAGCGCGGGTGTTGCAAAAGGTGCAACCGCACACCGGAAACTTGTCGGCTATTGAACATTACTTTAACACCGCGGCCGTGGTGGTAAATGAGTCAGTGACGACTGACAAAAACTGGCTGTTCGAATGGTGGAGGAGGATGCACCGAAGCGAGTTCCCGCGGATGCAGCCGCGGCTAGAGACTATCTAGCGATTCCTTCGTCAGAAGTTGTGAGAGGCTGTTCAACAGCGGAAGGGATTTGCTGGGCCTACCTATATCAGGTTACAGTTGTACACCAAAGCCAGCGGCGAGGCTAAAAATTGAATAGTCGTGTCTGAAGACATGTGGGAAGTTTGGAATACCACTCCTCAAGTTGTTTGTGTGTGCTAGAGATAAACTCTAGTTCCCCTCGCATTTTCTGACGTGCTTGTACTATTGTTCGCAGAATTAGAGCCAACTTCGCCATCTCGACAACATAATAAGTATGCTCGACCATCCGTGTTCCCAAAACATCCGCATTAGGACCAGCAGGATCGAGTTCACTGCGAAATCGCGTTTGTCGAAAGCATCTCCACGTCGCACTGGTTGACATTGATTCGAACCGGTTGTCCTAGAAGCGCAGAGCAGAAACTGTCGCGCGTGACGAGACACCACCATATTCGGTTCCAGAGTGGAGGTATGCCGAATGCAGGTACCGATCTGTGCATCCCGAGCGATTCGGCAATATTGATTGCGGTATTAACCCACGAGGACGTGTTCCAGTAGTCTGATTGCTCGCCACCCCTGAACGAGAGCAGCTTTCAAAAGCACCATTCGGTTCTTCTCATAACTGAGGTCGAATAAAGCCTTTGCGCGGTAGTAGAATGATGCGCGTGTCTTACGTCTCGTACAAAATGTTCCGTCTCTGCAGAGAATGTCAAGAGGACATTCCGTAGAAGCAGCAAAGCAAATCGCATGGAGCAGAAGCCACGGGACCTTGTTGTTCTGGTACAAATCCTGAAATCTCTCCGGTCGATAATCGGCAGGACGGGATGTGCAGTCTGGAAATAGACCGTAATCAACTGATCGAGAACCTCCGCTTCGGGTTTCGTAAAGCAATTTTCAGACTCTAGGAATGCGACTTTGGATCGGGACAAATGTTTTGGATGATGGGACGGATTGATCTGCTCGACTGGGTTCTCGGCGCCTTCCAACCGAAGGCGACTGACGAATCCTAAACGACCTTTTTAAGCATGTTGTTCGCCACCCTCATCATCGTGCCGGAAATTCTGGCGGGTTTAGTGGTAATGATGTGACAATAACAAGCGATGTGGACCCATAGTTCGGTTATCATCCATCCTGATCGAATCGGCAGTCGCGTGAAGACCCGTTGCTGAAGAAAACACTCAAACACACCAATGCCCATTCTTTGCTGAGCACGTCGGTGAGCGCCGCTAACTGGCCGATTGACTTCTTCTTCAGCGGCTCTGAGTCGGCAGGACTAAAGTCGAGTGGCGCCGGCACACGAACGATGTCGCTGTCGGCAGTCGTGGATGCGAAAACCTGGTACTGTTCGTGGCACGGACCGTTCAGCTGTGTGAGGGTTAACGCTGAGGCTGTTGTCGGTGGTGTCGGCTGTTGCTGTTGATGAACTAGGGAGACTAGTAGATCTCGGTGGTGGCCTGGTCTTTGTGGCGCTGCACTGCCTGCAGTCAGTCGTTGTTCGCGGTCGGCCGGTCTTGATGTTACTCATGGTGGGTGAGAGTATCGCGTGCGTGTGCAGCTGTTGTGGTGAATGCAAAACATCTGAGCAGTAGGGATTTGGAGCAGAGGCGAACCGGCAGCCAGAGGACTATCTATAGATGACTACGGATTGGGGCGCACGGCTGCTAGGAATGCCAACAGCAAAGGGTCACAAAATATCCGGACACTCGCCTCGCCACAAGCCAACAATCCACGATCTTGCGCCGAGGACGGCAAGCTTCAGCCTACTGCAAGGATTCCAGTAATTATGGATCCGGGGAGTACTTTGGTTACATCTTCGATCATCCGGTATCTTCCGCAGCGGAAGACGCCTTCGCCAGCTTCTTCATGGCCATCCTAATCACACCTGCAGAATGAAGGCAACGTACCCAACAATTAAGGTTGATTCGGTCGCAATTAAAGATGTGCGAGATGACTGTTTTTCAGTTACAGGATTATTGGGACCATGGATTGGATATTGGCGCTATGCGAAAGTCTACGACGAAAATTAGATAATAAAGAGGGTGCAAGTACCTTCAGTTCATCCGCTTCAGAAGGAGCGGCTTCAATCGACAACCAACTAACGGAAAATATCACTACCAGTCGAACCTACGACTCATCTACGACGCAGCAAGAATCATCACTCACACTGTCCTCCAACTAGTGTTGCATCTAGAGTTTTCGCTAGATAAGATAGGATATAGGATAGGATATATGATAGGATATATGATAGGATATAACACACACGATAGGATATATGATAGGATGTAAGATATATGATAGGACGTAAGATAAGAAAAAGGACATAAGTTAGGAGATAGCGGAGTCAGATGGGGTATAAATTGAATAAAGAAGGCCCGCCATTATGAGCAGGTGGGGCATCATCATATCAATACTTGATTAGCTATCTAGTTATTCCTCATGGATTCAGCCAAAGTATTCGTCGACAATATCGACACTTTCCTGTCGCGCACCCTGCGATCATCGTTCAACAGAGTCGCCATTAGCGATGTGCTTAGAGCAACTGGTGTTGTAGTAGTAGCCGGCTGAGCGCTCGTTAGTGTTGAGGAAGAAGCCACACCTCCATGCCATCATAGAGCTGGAATCCAGCTTGGGCGAGACTATCAAGAAGTTCCTTGTCAAGTTATTTGATGCGGATACAAAATGTTTGTGCCAGACGATGAGCTTCGGAGTAGCCTCGGGGAGGAGGTCGACAGTCCAGGTGTCGTCGCCTTCTTTACATTGGTCCATGGTGGAGACACCGCGCGGACATGATGTATTTCTGTGAAGAGGACGGAGGCAATGTAGTTAGACGTTGCGGTAGACGGAATGAGTTGACTATGGGCACCGCCGATGGACGTTCTGAATGTGAAGTGAGCCTGGATGTACGACACGTCCTCGAACGGAGCTTCAATAGGAGCCGGACTAGAGAGTGCGACAGGGTTGGCTTTTGTGACGCTGAGACGGTCGGCAGCGGCCTGGCAAATGTTCGGCTTTGCGATAGAGCGGACGTCGCTAGTGAAGGCAACATATCACGCCAGTAATCTTCGGAAGCAAAGAGGTCCTGGAAGGCAACGGCGTCGTGGAGATAATAGCGCCTTAACACTTGGAAGCCCAGGATTGAGCGATTTCCCTGATCTCCAAAGAAGCCAGAGTCTTCGGCGCAATGCTGTTAGGGAATGTCTGGGGCGGGAATATCGTAGTGTGACATCATCGTTTTGACTGTTCGTGGTCGATAATCACGGGAAGCTTGTTTGAGTATTGACGCGGATTCACAACGACTGCTAGGCCGTTCTTTAAAACGTTTCTCCGAGTGTCTGCCAACGCACTGTTTCTCTGGCAGGCGGTCTGAATGCAAATTTGCCTGCTTATCGCTCGGTGTCGAACAAAATGTGAGCTTGTGAGAAAGCACCTGAGCCGCATACTACCGTGTACCCAGAGTTTGACTGCCTCTGGCGGCAATCGCGCTTGTCTGGAGGTTCAACGCCAGACCCGGGTTCAGGGTCAGGTATACCAGCATGCGGGCCGGCTGCGGCAGTAGCCGGGGTTTAGGGTAACTGCTGCATGGTCGTTCCACCATTCCGACTTATAGCGCAAATTGACTTGACCTCCTTGTCAAGAAATATGGCAGTGACGATGAAGCAGCGCCGGAAGAATCCGTTAGCAAGCACCTCTCAGTATCGCGAGTCGACTGAAGATGGACCATATTATACTTCGAGCCTCTGCGAATCCGAGCCTTCTGGGAAAAGAACACAGAATCAAGTTCTATGGGCACAGTTTACCGTCTCGCTTCATCCTGGAAAGATGTGGTGGCCGAAGAGGGGTAAGGGACCAGTTGAAGATCGTCAGATACAGTGCAATCTGTATAACTGGAAGACAACCAATTCCTCAAGAGCAACGTCAACCTCGAACATGATCGCCCATCTTGCAAAACATGGGATCTTTCCAAATGACTATCATAGTGATCGAGAGGTTGCCCAGACAAGAAG
Organism: Lipomyces starkeyi; assembly: GCA_018804115.1. Taxonomy (NCBI): domain Eukaryota; kingdom Fungi; phylum Ascomycota; class Lipomycetes; order Lipomycetales; family Lipomycetaceae; genus Lipomyces; species Lipomyces starkeyi. The sequence continues at coordinate 54,129 of JAGJTG010000009.1, read as the reverse complement.
GAAGCGGACAATAACAGAGCACGCCTCTTGGAGCAAAATTTAGCGCGGTGGATAGTCACTGCGACCATAGCATTTGATGCTATAGAATCGCCTGACTTCCCGCGAATATTTCAAGATCTGACCATCTCTCTTCCGTTCACATCTCGGAAGACACTATCACGTCGGATTGAGGAGGAATTCGAGTCCCGCAGAACACAATTCATTGACGGGTTGGATCGCACCTGCCAAACAATTTCAAGCTGTCTAGACGTCTGGACTAACAGAACTCCAAATCCATGTTGGGGGTTATTGGTCACTGGCTGACGATTGACTTCCAGTACCAAGAGCGTGTCCTTGAGTTTGCTGAAATCAGTGGCGTGCACAGTGGAGAGAATATAGCAGCGATGCTCCACCAGTCTTTAGAGGAGCTCGAGATCGATCAGAAGCTGCTTGTTATCACAGCAGACAATGCTTCTAGCAATGAAAGTTGTCACAATTGTACTACAATCTGGCGTCAAGGCTTCACGATACAAATTTCTCGGCAGGCGACCCAGCACCAATGCGCTTCCAAGGACGGGACAGTTATATCCGGTACACGTGCTAAATCTAATTGTTAATGACATACTGTCCGCGTTGGATGCTGGTGATCACAAAAGCGCAATGCCAACTTGCGATCTTATTTAGGCAAATATAGAAATCGACTACGCATCATGGCCTTGTGGATCGCAAGAACACCACGACTAGCTTCATTGAATACGACGTCGACACGCGGTGTAGTTCGACCCATAGAATGCTCCGAGATGCACTGAATGCGAAAGAACAGATCAAAGAATGGATAGAGAATCAAAGGTATCTGTCGCGGGCTGCGCCCGTGAATGGCTCGGCTGTGCCTTCGCAACCCTGAACCGTGTGACCCCGTTGTAGGGCTTATCGCCCCCAATTTATCGCTCTCTTCCTCCTCTCCCTTTTTTCCTTTCTCCTTTCTTCTTCTTCTTCAGTGATTCCTTTTGTACAATTCTATTTAATAGAAATACAGCTCTAGGCCCATTAGGAATCACTCTACTTTCATTGGACATTGGCACCTGGATGGTAGACTACAGATCCCCAACACCGGATAGCCCATCGGACAATTATTATTCGGACAGCGCAGAAATGACTGACCAAGGCATGGCTGGCACTGGCAACGCCTTACCAGGCGTCCACACCACCACTACTCCCGCCGACGAGAACGTTCCCACCTGGTTGCGACACTTTTTACAGGTGCAACGCGAGGCCGTTAACACTCAGCAACAGCATATGCTGCAGCTAATTCAACAACATGGTCAGCGTTTGGACCACATGGCCGGCCTGTTTGCTCAGGGGCAGGGTTCGAACCAGACCCAGACCCCGAACCACGACAGAGGGGATGGCAAGCGTCCCCGCGCCAAGCTGCCCGACCCGGAAAAATTTTCAGGCGAAGACTTATCGCTCTTCCCTCAATTCCTTGGCAAATTGCAGGCGAAACTAGAGATCGACGCGGTTGCAATCGGCACCGGAAAGGACCACGTCTGGAATTGCTTTAGCCGTCTTGATGGAAAGGCTGCGGCTCGCGTTTACCCATGGATGTCCACCTACAAGGACTCTGCCGCCGATTTCACGACCGAGAGCTTCTATAAGCAGTTAAAGATCGCCTTTGAAGACCGGCCCAGAAGGATAAGGCCCTTAATCGTCTTAACACGTTGCGACAGGGGAACCGCCCCTTCAGCGAGCTCATGTCGGAACTCGACCGTCTCCTGTTCTGATCAACATCGAGGAGAAGCCCACATACGAAGCTTATTGCTTGCAGGTAAAGAACATCGCAGAGTTCAAACGCCTTTCTATCTCCGGCGCCCATACTCGCGGAAATTTCGCGCATGCACCCACTGCCAGTCACGAACCCCGCATGCCCGACGAGACGGCTACAGCCGATGCCATGGATTGGGAGCCCAGTATCGCGAAGTCTTCCAAACGCGCAAAGTGGGTCAGCAAAGAAGAACTCGACCGTCGGCGCCAGCTCGGACAGTGCATGCGTTGTTGCTCGTCGAGACATCTGGTTAAGGGTTTCCCTTTTCTCCCTCCGAAACGACCCTTCGAGGTTGCTAACGCCGGCCTCGACACCCTTAAAGTTTCCGAGATCGAAATCAGAGATGCGGTTTTGGACGAGGACGACACAGATACAAAGCCAATTGATGAACAATTTCTTCAGGGAAAAGTGAAGCTCCAGTAAAAAGTCGCTTACTGGAGCGCCCCATGACTAGTTCGAAAGATGAGTGGGAGGCCTTTATGGAGGAAACCAAATTTAACGGTCCACCTTTCGTAGTAGCAGCACAGGTAGATGGCATTTGTCACGCAAATACATTAGTTGACACTGGTTGCAGTACTTATGGTCTCTCCTCCCGCTTCGCCCAAAGACACTAGCTAAGCCCATTAAAATTAGGCCTCAGTCCATCCGGGGATTCGATGGGCCAGCCATCGACAAGATTGAAGAGGTCGCGAAATTCTCGTTAGATATCGGAGGAAACTACCAACACTACGATTACCTCTACGTGGTACCGAAGATTGACGGTCACGATATTATATTAGGGACCCCGTGGATGCGGCAACAAAACGCCATTCCCTTGCCTGATCGCTCTAAATTGGTTTTTCGAAACAGTGGCATATCAGTCCCATGCGGGTTGGGACTGGCGAAGATGTCCGACGTTCTTGACGCGACCCCTATCTCAGCCGCAGCTTTTAATTTCTGGCGCACTCGGCAAGCCAAGAAAAAGAATTCCTACATCACAATCTTCGCCGCTAGCTTAAGAGATATCGAGCGTACACTTCGCCCGAGAGAGAACACCGATCCGCGCACCAAACTGTCTGTCCACTATCACGACTATCTCGATGTATTCGTCCGCAAGTCCGCCGACACATTACCACCTCTCCGGGGACCTGACGTCGACCATAACTTTGAATTGATCGACAAGGATGAGGTTGGCAAGAAGGTGGAATCACCGTGGGGACCACTGTACAACATGAGCAGAGACGAATTACTTTGCTGCGGAAAACCCTTAATGACTATCTTGACAAGAGTTTCATCCGCGTCAGCAATTCTCCCGCTTCTGCCCCTGTCCTCTTTGTCCGGAAGGCTAATGGCACCCTACGGTTCTGCTGCGATTACCGGGCCCTGAATAAGATTACGAAGAAGGACCGTTATCCCCTACCATTGATCCAGGAGACCCTCGACCGTATAAGCAAAGCACGTTGGTTCACTAAGCTTGATGTCATTACGGCGTTTCACCGTATCCGAATCGCTGAAGGGAATGAATGGTTGACAGCTTTCCGGACACGTTTTGGCCTCTTCGAATGGCTGGTCACACCTTTCGGTCTCGCGATGCCCCCAGCACATTCCAACGGTACATTAACATGGGTACTCCGGGACTACGTTGACGATTACTGCTCGGCCTACATCGATGATACTATACACATCGGGGGGTCTGCAACAACACCGCGACCACGTGCGCAAGGTCCTAGAACGCCTGCGAGAGGCCGGTCTCCCCATCGACATTGACAAATGCGAATTCGAAGTCCAATCTACGAAGTACCTGGGATTTATCAGCGAGGCGGGGAAGGGGATCCGTATGGATCCCGACAAAGTGAAAGCCATATTGGACTGGCAGACTCCTACCACCGTAAAGGGAGCCAGGTCCTTCCTGGGCTTCGCTAACTTTTACCGCAGATTCATCAAGAACTTCTCCGAAATCATATCACCGCTCACAGACCTAACCAAGAAGGATCGAGTCTTCCATTGGTCGCCGCAGGCGGCCTCACTGGCCACCCGGGCCATAATAAACTCTATGCACTCCTTGCTCGGCAGTGGTTCTGGCCCCAAATGTCCTCAGACGTACGGCGGTTCTGTCGAAACTGCGACCAATGTGGCGCAAACCAGATGCGGGACCGGAGGCAGGGCCTCTTGAAGCCCTTGCCGATCCCGGACCGCAAGCGGCGAGAAATCTCGATGGATTTCGTCGTCAGACTCCCTCTGTCCGACGGCTGCACCAATATGATGGTCACGGACCGCCTCGGGAAGGGCGTGATCATTGAACCTTGCGAGCAACTCGACACTGAGTACGTCGCAAAGAAATTCATCAAAGTCTTCTACGCACGCCAATGCCTCCCTGCGGCAATTGTATCGGACCGTGGGGAACAATTCGTCGGAGAATTCTGGAAACGGCTTTGCGGCCTGCTTAAGATCACCCGCCGGCTTTCCACGGCTTATCATCCCGAGACTGACGGCTCTACAGAACGCGCGAACGAAACAATCGAGGCCTACCTACGATTTTTCGTCAATTATGCCCAAGATGACTGGGCTTTCCTTTGCCCCGTGGCCATGCTGGCGCTCAACAACCGCGACTCGTCATCTACCGGTGTTAGTCCCTTCTTTTTGGACCACGGATACCACGTCGAACCATTAGACCTGTCGGAACAACCGCCCCCAATTCCAGACCCAAAACCCCCTCCCAGAGAGCCGACGTTATCGTTTTGAAGTTACAAGGCGCCCTCGAACTTGCTCACTCTGCCATGGCCGCGGCACAACAAGCACAAGAAGACTATACCAACAAGCGACGAGAACCCGCGGCGAGTTACAACGTCGGCGACAACGTATGGTTGGACCTACGCCACATACGGATCGATTGCCCCTGCCTGAAGCTGGACGCCCGAAACGCGAAATATACGGTCCTCGCGAAGGTCGGCTTCCACGCGTACCGGCTCGACACACCCCCAGGGATCCATTCGGTCTTTCATACACACCTCCTCCGGCCCGCGAGCGACGACCCTCTACCCAGTCAAATCCGGGCCGATTGGCAACCCCGGCCATTTTAGTCGACGGCGAAGAGTTTTTTGATGTGGAGAAGATCCTTGCGGAGCGACGGATCCACCAATACCTCGTAAAGTGGACCGGGTACCAGGACCCTACGTGGACCGCCGCCCAGAACATGGCCGCCACAGTTGCCTTACGCGTTTGGGAATCGCAAATAGCACATCGCGAAGGGACTTCCCGCAATTCGACTACGCACGACCTTAGGCGGGGGTAATGTCGCGGGCTGCGCCCGTGAGTGGCTCGGCTGCGCCTTCGCAACCCTGAACCGTGTGACCCCGTTGTAGGGCTTATCGCCCCCAATTTATCGCTCTCTTCCTCCTCTCCCTCTTTTCCTTTCTCCTTTCTTCTTCTTCTTCAGTGATTCCTTTTGTACAATTCTATTTAGTAGAAATACAGCGCTAGGCCCTTCACAATACGTATTACTATATCGGTCATACTACTTTACACACTGCCAGCTACCGCAGAGCCAGCTTTGCCCATATCTACGTCCTACTCCCCGCAATTCGTAAACTTGCTGTCGTCACCTTCACCTCGCATTCCATCACCTCTAGAACTTCCGACAGCTACGAGAGAAGGCTCGCTGGGTTTGCTTTTTGTGCAGCATAGTTATCTGCGATAAACGGATATGGTCATAGCTAAGGTGTTCTTGCTTAGATATCGATAATTTTTGTATGCTCGAAATGTGGGCACCGATTGGACTACATTGATAAATTCTCTCTTCTTCGAATTGACACATGCAATGGGTGTGTTGGATTATAAGACATAGCCAAAATTAGCCCAAGTCCAGTGTTAGACTTGTCCCGAGAGCAATTATCCCATTCAACTCATCATCTTGGTCTACGTATAGCAAGCATTGAGTTACAGCTAGGGATACGGGGATGAAGAGGTCAAACTCGTAGCTAATGCCGTTTACTAAGCCGCATTGAGTGGCGCCAACGTTAACTTGGTGAAACCAACCATCTCCGTTCTTGGACAAGATCAGTCAAACAGAGGGCTCCAAATTTCCAGTGCGACGTTGTGGGAATTATACCGACAATTCGGTGAGTACTATATAATCCCTAAGGCTGTTGACATTTAATCAATATATTTTAGAATATTAACTATGAGGACTCGGCGGGGGACCACCGTGTGTCCATTCCGGGGCCCCCGTCCGAGCCTCTACAACCAATGAAAACTTTTATAATCGACAAACAAGCAAGCCAATAAAATGAACGCATTACAAAGAACAAAAGCAAAGCACTCGAGCATCCGAGCGGAAGGAACGTAGCCTGAGTGTCCGAGGTCCGTTATGACGGATGCGGGTAGGCCTGCGACAGTTCTGCGGTCGCAGATGCGGCCACGGGCCGCCAGTAACCGAGGGCGGTACGATACCCTCAGGGACAAGGTCCTTGATACAGACTAACCGTGGTCATCTATTCCGTGCGCCTTGAAATCTGATTCAACAACGCCAGTTTCCTTTTCTAGGCTCCGCTACCAGCATCGTTGGCCTAAGCAAATCACACACCTAAGATCGGCCGGCCCTTTCTAGATCTGACTACAGTAGTTATGGTTCAGTATTCTAACAAAGGAGCGACTGGTGAGCACCGTAGACCATTCATCAAACGCCTGTTTTCATTTCTGAGTTCTTCGCTCCTATCAATTCTCTACGTGTGTTGCGGGTTTTCTAAGGATGCATCTAGGCATCTGAAGCTTGGATCCCGTCCTGGAAGTTCAAGAACCTCACAATATAGAAGATATAGACAGGGAAAGGACAGCACTGGTGTGAAATCATTATTCGAGTATTTCAAAGCACCCGATAATGATCACTTGGAGGCGGTAGTAGCTCTTCCGAAACGATCTCCAACGGAAATGATTTCTGAAATTTTGGTGCATCTCAGGGAGCCCAACACTGAAAGTCATGAGAAATATCAACTTCAGGTCCTTCTTCGCTACTATCGGACTCTAGTTAAGAATGGTAATCAACAGGTGAATGCTTCTCGATTAATCTCAGACCATACTTTCTTCAGAGGGGAATACATGTCAACAGCCATTCGCACATGGGCAAGGCTGTATGAGAATACGCCAACGTTAGCGCCGAAGAGCTTGAGAGGGAAACATTCAAAATCAGGTGTCTCTTAGTCGACGAAAAAGTTAAAGCTCAATGTTTGGCATTCTTTCGAGCGCTTCCACCAAATTCCAGAACAGCAACGAAACTACAGAACCATTATCAACAAGTTGTCTTTCCTTCCGTCATAGGAAAAACGATTGGTCGAGCATCAATATCTTTGACCACAGTGATCAAGTCTCTTGACAAATGGGGATTCTCATTACACCACCACACCCAAGATGTTTATTATGATGGGCATGAAAGAGAAGATGTCGTCGAATATCGCGAACGCTGGAGCAAAAGGACGATGCTTTTGCGATCCAGGATGAAAGAATTTGAGGGCTCAAGAACGTTATACTTCCAACATTGACGGCTGGTGAGAAAGAGGTTGTATTAGTCACTCATGTTGAAATTTACTTTAATAGCAATGACGAAAAGCTCGAACATGGATAGAAAAGAATGAGTCTATCATCAAGAAGAAGGGCCAATGTGTTGGGATGATGGTCTCAGACTTTTACTGCGCCTGCCACGGTTCCCTCAATGCAAATGACGATAGCTTGAGGGTGATTCTCGAACCTGGCAAGAATCGCCAGGGTTATTGGAAGAGTCCTCAAATGTGTGAACAGCTAGAACACGCCATTCAGGTATTTGAAAAACTCCATCCTGATTGTCTGGCACTGTTCTGTTTCGACCAAAGCAGCAATCATCAGGCCGTTGCAGATGATGCTCTAACAATTGACAAATTTAACCTGAATGATCATCAGCCCAAATTGGCATCAGAAAAGGGTTCTATGGGACGGCGGATGGCAACACAATAGAACAGGCCATGCATTATCCTGATGATCATCCTGATGGTTTGAAACGCGGGCTTCAGAAGGGTATGAAAACTACTCTACAGGAGCGAGGATTATGGAAGGACGGACTTAAATGCAGGTGCAACGCCAAGTTAGCAGAATTGAACTTTCTAGACCCAATCCGTCGTGCTGCGCAATGCACATATTGTCCCAACAACCTGACTTTTTGTTGAAGACATTGAAGCTGGAATAGGTAACACCTCATTACTTCGCGATGTAATCTACCCCAAGTTTCATTGCGAATGCAATTTCTCGAGCGGTGGGGGGGGGGGGGGGGGGGGGGGGGAGGGAGGCGAAGCGGGGCGCACGACTGGATTGTGACTATTCGTACTCCAGTCTGAAGCAGAGAGTTCCAGTCATACTGGACACAATTCCAGTGGAGAAGATCAGGAAGTTTGCGAGGAGATCGTGGCGATTCATTGAAGCGTACACGCGAAAGGACAACGGGAGCTGCCTTGGAGGTCGAAAGGCAGCATATATTGTGAAGACTTACAAGTCGCACCGTCGATTACCTGTAACGATGGATTTCAGCGAATATAATGAGGCAGAGCAATACATGCCTGAGGAAGAGGAATGATGAATTTTTTTCTTGAAATTGAAATGTACATTATTCTCGTTGTAGTATTGTGTTCATGCTTATATCCCAAGGTTAATTACGTCGAATGATAATACAGAACAGTGGCATATACGTATAGAGATACATCTGTTTATGCCGTATATCCCGATAACTTTATTGGAGTTATGCCATCAAAATAAAGTTAATTGGGACTAAACAGAATGCACCTTACGAGGTTTAATGTTGCAGTCCGAATGGCGCTTCTCTGGCACCTCGGCTAGATGCCGTTCCTTTAACGCTCTCTACATTCCATTACCGCGGGCTCCGGCCCGAGCTTGCTTCTGAACGCCGTTCGCCGCGGTAAAATGATTATTAGGCGTATAAGCCGCACGTAATACATTCACTTCTATTCTTGCCCTGCGATGCTCTGGAATGCTCCCAAATATTCACGATATGCCCTTCGGCTCTACTGGTCGCTATTGCGCATGGATTTTGTTATATACTCGGCGGTCGCTTTGGAAGGTGGACCATAGCAATTCCATGCACGATTGGCCAATATCTCACGCGACAGCATGACAATTACACGAGACAAACAATCGCCAACGGCCACATTACTGGACGACATTGCAGTCCGCGAAGTCCGCAAACTTGTTCTAGACTGCTGCAGACAACATGGCGGGGGTCATGGCGGGTCCGCTATCGGAATGGCACCGTTGACGGTCGCGCTGTGGAAGTACGTTATGAGATATAACCCATCTTCGCCAAATTGGTTTGACAGAGATCGTTTCGTGCTATCGAACGGTCATGCAGCGATTCTGTTGTACGTCATGTTACATGTTACCGGTCATTCCACCTTTACGATGGAGAATTTGAAGGGATACGGGTCGCCAAAGTGGAAGGGGTACGAGACTAGCTGCTTTGCGCATCCAGAGATTGAATTCGACGGAGTTGAAATCACAACCGGACCACTAGGACAAGGCATTGCAAATAGTGTCGGCATGGCGATCGCGTCGAAACAACTAGCGGCGACATATAACAAGCCTGGCTTCCCACTTATTCGGAGCAAGGTTTACTGCACGACAGGAGACGGATGTTTGATGGAGGGTGTTGCGATTGAGGCAATGGCTGTAGCTGGGCATTTGGGACTTGACAATTTGATTGTTCTGTATGACAACAATGCTGTCACATGCGATGGTCCGCTGGAGTGGATTGTCTCGGAGGATGTTAATGCGAAAGCGCGGGCGATGGGATGGCGCACGATCGACGTTTTCGATGGCGACACGTCGGTTAGCAGTATCGTGAATGCGATTAATCTCGCAAAGACGTACACCGGAAAGCCGACTCTAATTAACATTCGCACGACTATTGGATACAATACGACGAAAGCTGGCACGGCGGCCGCCCATCACGGAACTTTTTCGGACGTGGATCTGGTCAGTTGCGTCGGGGAGGAGTCGAGACCTACGCACTATGTTATCCCTGAAGTATACGAGTATTTTGCCCAGACTGGAGAGAAAGGTGCTTCATTGGAACAAGAATGGAATGCGACATTGCAGTCCTATGGATGTAAATATTCTATCGAATATAAGGAACTCATGTCACGTCTTGGCGGCAAGCTCGAGTACGAAGACATCATTTCCGATATTCAGGTCCCTGTCAATCTCACCGCGGCTCGAGAGATTAATGGCTTTGTCTACAACCAGCTCTTAAAATGCATCCCACAGATGTTTATCGGCGGTGCAGATTTGTGGGGTGCTAACAAACTCGGCAGCGCAGATCATTCGATCTTCGGACCCGATAACTTCGCAGGCCGAGTTGCGCGCTACGGCATCCGCGAGCACGCTATGGCGGCAATCTCAAACGGTATCGCGGCATATCAACCGGGCGTCTTCATCCCTTCCGATGCGACATTTTTGATGTTTTACCTTTACGCAGCACCAGGTGTCAGAATGGGGGCTTTGAACGAGTTACAAGTCATTCATGTGGCAACGCACGATTCGCTTCAGGAAGGTCAAAATGGGCCGACGCACCAACCCGTTGAAGTCGATTCGCTATATCGCGCGATGCCAAATTTCCAGTTCATCAGGCCGTCGGATGCGGAGGAGATTCTCGGCGCTTGGAGTATCGCTCTTCGAGAACCGAAGAAGTCGAGCTTGATTTCAGTCGCCAGGGATGCCCAGGTTCATAGGCCCTACAATACTTGCAGAAAGAAGGCGGCGAAAGGTGGATATGTCGTCAAGGAGAACGATAACGCTGCTGTGACGCTAATTAGCTGCGGCTCGGAACTCGGATATGCGTTCAAAGCTGCTACAATCTTGGATTCGGAAGGTATTCCAACCCGTGTAGTGTCTATGCCATGCATATCTGTGTTTGAATTGCAATCCGTGGAATATCAAGTCGAAGTTCTCGGCACGGCGAAGCGGATTATCAGCGTCGAACCGTATGTACCTACTGTGTGGTCGCGTTTTTGCACGGCCAGTATTGGTATGAAATCGTTTGGCTATTCAGCCTCTGGACCTAGTAATTTCGATCGTTTTGGTATTGATGAAAAGGGGATTGTGAGGAAAGTTACCACGTATGTGCAAAGCGGAGAAGAAATGCTCAAGAGATGGATGCTACTGGAGTAAATGAATCGGTCGAGACCTTCGGCATTATGGTATCGTTTCATCCCATAGGATAATAGTATTGAAGCACTCAAGAAAATTCTAATAATCAGTAAAGATTAATATATCATTTCAGTTTTCGCAGTATTAGTTCTGGTCAGCCCGAGCGTGTATATGCTCGAGAGTGTGTTTGTAGTGCTGCTTTATAGTATTGCAGCGGCGATACTATGAAGCCTATGCTAATCGCCTTGTCACCCTGTAATCGTACAAACGAATATCTACAAACGACTCACAAGCGCATCGTTGTGCCAAACTGGGTCGTAATTGTCTACGATGACGCTACGTAGTAGTGGCATAAAGATTGGGTTCAGGGGTTTCCAACCGAATCCTGATAGTTAGTATTCTAAAGTATATTGATTAAAGGTCAACAACCTTAGGGATTATATAGTACTCACCGAATTATCGGTATAATCCTCACAGATTATCTGGCAAGTAACCGTGAACAAAGGAGTAGCCAGAATACGATTGCTTCCATTTATTCTGAATATCCGATTGGGTCCAGTTCTGGGCCCCTCAATTGCAAATTCTTCTCTGCCAATCTGTTGTGCCCGTAAATTGAAACAGAAGTCATGATCGAAGCGTTGACCAAAGAGCTCCTCGAAAAGAATCTCCTTCTCTGGGTTATTACCAGCAAGCCACCCTTTACAGTCGTTGAATCACCGGCGTTCCGGCAAGGATATGCCGGGAATCTCACTTCCATTTACCTCTCGTCAAACACTCCGGCACCGTCTTATGGAAGATTTCGACTTCCAACGTGTTAAATTTATAAATTGACGGAGGAACTTTATGCTACATGCAAAACAATCGCTTATGTCGCTTGATGTGTGGACCAGCAAGAATAATCTCCCAATCCTCGGTATCATTGGCCACTGGCTCACAGAGGAATTCGAACATCGAGAAAAAGTCTTGGAGTTCAAGGAGCTCCATGGACCACATAGTGGAGAGAACTTGGCTGCAGCAGTCGAAGCAGTGCTTATAGAACTGAATCTTGAACGCAAACTGCTATCGATCACTGGCGACAATGATAGTAACAATGAGCGGATGGTGTTACAGCTATCCCAAAATCTGCAGAAGAAGTGCGAGACAAACGCTTTATTCTGTGGTTTAGGAAGTTATGTGCGCTGTTTAGCTCATATCATCCACCTCATTGTTAAGGATGTCCTTGTTGCTCTCAAGTCTGGTAATACAGAAGAAGCTGATGCTATCTTAATAACCTTGATGAAGGAGACCAACAGTCTCTTCGGGCCCTTGAACCACTTGCAAGGCTTCGTATCATAGCTCTCTGGATCCACCCAAGTCCTCAACGCAGGCAGGCATGGAACGACAATTGCAAGCGCATGAATCTGCCTGATAAGTTCATCGAGTATGACCGTCGCCCACGGGGTACGAGACCCTCAGGACGTGATACTCAGGGGGGTCGTCCTGACAGATTCACGGCCACTGAAGTTCGCCAGTCATTAGGTCATACCAACAAAGCCTTTAGGATGGCATCACCGAGGCGTATGCGGGTAGCCCCGCACGGGAGTTCTATAATGAACGAGCAAAACGTGGATTTGTGCATCGCTGGGGAGCACAGTTTAGCAATCAGTCGGCCATAGAGTTCATTAAGAAGCCAGTCACTGCAGTGTGTGCAGTAGTGTGATATTACCATATATGACTTCATTCTGTCAAACCAATACGTATATTATATGAGTTCAGACGACCTCATATAATATGAGACTGATATCATATGATATCATATATGGTAAATATATGACCATATGAAACACGTGATCCACTATTTTGATAAAAAACACAGGCCTGTTATATATTACTGCAAAAACAATAGCTCAAGAAAAGGCAAAGGCATAAGCCTCATAAACCAAAGACGCTCACAACAAGACGAAAGATAGAAATGAAATAAAGTCACCGACAAATAAATATACTTCGATCCAAAACACCAAAATTACGGAGTCGCCGGACTCAAATACGCTCTTCGTTACTGTCAGACGAGCTCATATCAACAGCACCATCAGCAAAAGCCACAGTGCCATCTTTACCTAACCACGATTTGAGACACTCAATTGCCTCAATGGTGTCGATCCCTAGTCGATTCCTGCGGTCCGTAATTGTAATTTTTGCGCTTGAAAACAAGCGCTCCGGCTCTGCAGACATCGCAGGAATCGATAAAACATCTAACGCCATGATCGAGAGTGCTGGATAGGACTTCATTTGAGTGGGTTCTAACCACCACGATTTCGGATCTGTGACTTCAGGCAAGACAGGAGCAAGCAGATACTTTGTATATTCATCTTGCTCGAGGCTAGAGGCTTTCTTCTTCTCAGCCCACTCCTGGAAGGAGTTCTTAGCCCGACTAGCTGATTCTGAGGACTGGGTAGGAGCTGAGATTGCAGTGGACTTATATTCCTCAAGCCAGAAGTCGAGCATTTGTTTCCGGCAGGGCTCATGCCACTCTTTGGGCCAGTTGCTGTCAATATAATCCCATTTCCATTGCGGCGACAATACTAACGCTGCAATATACACCGGTGATCTCTCCGTCAAACTATAGTATTTATCCAGCTTAGCCCAACCAGAGTTGCAGCAAGGACTCATAAAAGGATCATTAATATAGGTACACTTTGCTGTCTCAAATTGTTCAAGTAAGAAGTCCATTGTTGGTAGTACTCTGTCAATAGTAGCACTACGTCCTTCTGTTGCCAATGTGGCATCATGAAAAAATAAAAGGAAGTCCTGCATCTTTTGCAAATCTTGCCAGTCCTTTTCTGACAATAAGTCCTCATCATTCTCTCGATATTGATGACAAAATATGGTGATAGCCGTCTTAAGCTTCGTTGCTGTACTAATCATCATATACCAAGAGTTCCACCGTGTAGAATTATCTCGTACAAGGTTACGGCCACCACTAATCTCTCTAAAATTAGCTAACCGTAGGGTGCTCCGCTGAATATGCACTACGATATTGTGCAGCTTGCCTAGAGGACCTTTTTCTCGCCATTGTTTCATTTCCAGTTCTGTTGGTGTTGTTAATAGACCTGTATTATTCTCCAAGGCAAGGGATTCAGGGTCGGTGGGAAATAAGAAGGATTGAGCTGCCAAGTTGATAATATGCCCATTACAACGAAGTCTGTAATGTTGAGGCTTGTATAAAATTTCATATTGGTCGAAAAGCACTAAGTTAAATCAGTCAATGATAAGGTTAATGTAAAGACTTTATACGAACATTCTGAAAGAGCTTGCATCATTGTATCGTTGTTACTTGCATTATCCATCATAAAATATCCAACTTTTGTAGCAATGCCATAATCGTTGATGACAGTCATTATGCAAGCAGCTAGATTATCCCCTGAATGCTTGCCATCTAGCTCTTTTATGGCTAGAACGGACTGCTGTAGTCCGCCAGACTCTGATATATAGTGTGAAATTATTCCGAGAATCGCAAGAGAATTTGGGGAAGTCCAAATATCTACTGTAAAGTGAATCTTCGAGAGCGCCAGTTGAATTTCACTTTTGATAAGTTCCTTTTGAGCGTTGTAATTCCGTAACGTCCAGGCTCGTATTGTCGTTATAGAATTAGGCAGCCAATTATCAATCTCTGGATTCAGATAATGAAGCAAGGCCCTAAACTCTGGCAATGTGGCCATGCGAAATGAGATGCCACAGGTCGTAATCCATCTCACGTAGAGTTGTTCGACGAGAGCGGGGTCCAATTCACCCCCTGAGAGGCGGCGACGTTTGTACCCAGGAGCTTGTTGGGCATTCTTAAAGGCCTCGGCGATATTGGCCTGCATCAATGTAGTTCGAGCTTCTTGAGCAGAGGATATGTTGACATTGTGATGCTCTTTCAAGTGATTTGCAATGACGGTTGTTCCGCCAGATTCTCGATATTCTGTTGTGCAATACTTACAGCGCCAAATTGATTTACCCTCTTTGTTGAGAATAACGTCATTGCGACCTACGGGCGTATGCAGCCAAACTTTAGAATACCGCTTGGGTTTCGTAGCCGTAGCTGTTGACATAGCCTGAGACAGGGACGACGGTAATTGATCAACAGGTGAATCGGGGATCTCCAATAACTCGCTGTCAAGTTGCGAGAGGATGTCTGAGGCCTGCGAAGTCATTTTTGCAAATTCTGTATATGGATTGTTATGAATGGGGGTTGGTGAGATTGATAATCACGTTGATATATAATCTGATGTCCGTATGTGAGGCTTCTTTCATCTTCATAGCCATACAAATCAAGGTTTCTTAACGTTGAACCTCCGATAAGGTTAAGGGTCTCTAAGTCTTATATGGTCATATATGGTCATATCACCACAGGCCATATGGTATCATATCATATGGGTCCGTGCAAACTCATATCATATCATATCAAACCCATATGATATGATATCATATATGGTAATATGTATTACAATATGACTCATACTACTGCACACACTGCAAGGCTGCTCTCCCTCCATATCTACACTTTTTGTGTGACGAGACGGAGTGGATACTTTCAAGAGGCCTCAAAAGACTGTGTACCGCAGATCAGGCTAGTGTCCTTCGTACAATGATTAAACGCCATCTGCTCAGACACCCCATTTTGCCTAAAGTTGTCGTCGACAAAGACGGTGCTCCGGAGAGTCTTCAGTATGAAACTTACGAAGAGATCCATGCATCGTCAATTAAAGAGATGCTTGAGTACTGTAGGGTAATTGATCAGCCCAAGCTCTTTCGATATTTTTGGTGCAATTGGTATCGTCCCAGCGTGGGCAATGTGGGGTCTCGGTGGGAGATCGCCTCTTGGTGCGGCAGGCGGGGGTCGAGCAGCATACCAATTTCCCGCACCACAATGCGCCTGGAGAGCCACTGGAGGATATTGAAGAAGGACTATTCATCGCATTTAGTGAGGCCAAGGCTTGTCTCACTCTGCTACATCATTTGTACAGGCTTAGTTAAGTCAAGGCTCCATCTGTATTCGCAGGTTGAAGCCGGACGCAAAAAACCGAGCATATACGAGGATTTCGTCCATTTATGGCGAAAATGTGCGGGCCTCATTGACGATAGCGTGATAAGCCAGCGCGATCTTGTCTATCACGCGGATAAAGTTCTGGGAGTATGTAGTTGTCCTCCATTTTCAATTCTAGATACATGTGCAAACATCTGCTCTCGTTTTACTCGACGCCGCACCCTGATCGCAATGGTAAGTATATCGTGTGGCCACCACCCGCATTTAGTCGTGAACTATTCCAGGAGCGTTTGCCACTCATCCTACTAGGTGGCACGAGCAGTGGTGGCACGCGAAGCGTCCGCTCGAGCTCTGAATTGATGAATTCTGTCGGAGATGGCAGGGTAGTGACGTCGTCAAGCTACACAGAGGAATTGGCCTCTTTCGATCTTATGGCGTCGGAAAACCCTGAGATCACTGAGAGCGATGACGAGCCGTCGAGGGAGCTGCGTGAGATTATGAACTGGGCAACTGGCGCGGCGTCTAGATCAAATCCACGAATGCAACGTGACGTTTGCAGCTTTGTTAGAAATCAAGAGGGCTTCGTTGCCAGATATAAGAGATCATATGTCGAAGCGATGGGCAGGGCACGTTCAGCAGACGGCCAAACAATGAGAGTGGCGGAGAGGTCGTATTATTTTATGCGACCGCAAACCAATCTCATCGGTCTATTTAGTTCGTGAATCCCCGATTGGATTGGTGTGCGTGTGTGTTGCAATTTCAATGTGGAATGGTCGTCATTCAGCAGATTGAGTTTTCTCCATTTTCGTTCCTTTTTGATGTGTTGTGTAATTACTATAATTGGTTCTGGCTTTTTTGTGTCGTTGACTCCTTTCGTTATTGATTTATATTGTTTTAGTCACAGCGAGTGACCTAGTTTTGGTTAGAATTTCCCATCGATCAAGTTAAGTCCGTAGCCTCACATATTTGACTTCTAAGAATAGGAAATTATTTCTTAGATTCTAGACGGCTATCTAAGCAACCAATTACCGATAAATGTTCCGGATCTTTCAGGGTTTTAGGTTAAGTAGCCCGCTAAGTTATTATGGTAAAAGTCGCTACCGTCGTAGACTCCTAATCCAAAAAAGCTCTAGCACCCTATCATCATACATATTATAATCATCCCTAAGAAAATTACCATTTGGTTTGGTAGAGTTCGCCAGAAGTTGCATGTAACCAGCCGTTAAACTTGGAGTACAAAAACAAACTTGCTAAGACTAAACAAAGTTATCACCAGTCTGCTTTTGGTAAGGCAAAAAACACAATTCCGCAGGTACGACGAGGTACTGAAAATTGTATAAAAACGGGTTTTGTGTCATATAGATCAGGGAAAATGTCGGTTACAGTACCTGTTCGTACCCGGTGGAAAAGACCTTACGCTATACTGAAAGTAGATTGGCCTCAAACTCTGTTGCTCAAAATCATAGTGTAAGTTGGGCTGAAGCCCACGAGGGTTTCATGGTTGGGTAAAAAACATATGATTGAAACCTTGTGCTATCGTCTACCAACTTACACTCAAAAATGTTGGGTCGCGATGAGAAATTGCGTCACTTTGTGGCCGACCAGGCTCCAATGCTACGATACCAATTTCCCGAACTACAATGAGATTGGAAAGTCATTGGAGAATCCTCAAGAAGGATTATGCGCCACGATTCGTTAAGCCCAGGCTTGATGTCCTGGCTTATTTTTATCTGTACTGGATTAGTTCGTTCTCGTACTCACTTGTATTTACAAGTAGAGGCAGGGCGCGAGAAACACAGCGCGTACAAAGACTTCGTGCATTTATGGAGAAAATGTGCTGAAGCCATTAATCAGAACACTATAGTCAAACGCGACCAAGTTTATCATACGGACAAGGACCTACGGTTCAGGGTTTCAGGTTGACCCTGAACTCAAGTAACTTGGTAATATAGTGGCTCTGATCGAGACAAAGTGTGCCTTGTTGACGGGTGACCTTAATTCCAAGGAAATATGCGAGTGGACCTAAGTCAGACATATCAAATTTGGCGAAAAGTTGCTGCTTGAGTTGAGTGATATGCTCTGTGTCCTTTCCAATAATTAGAAGGTCATTGACATCAGTTACCACTTTGTGCGGGAATCAATTATGGCCAGAAAAGTTATCGTGCAATATACTCCCACTGAGAAGATGATTGCCGATATACTCACCAAACCATTACCGTCTGAAAAGCACCATACCTTCGTGCGACATATGGGAATTTGCCCGGTTTCTGCCTGATCTCGCAAACATGGGGAGGATATTGAAATGTCTGCCATATTTGTTGAAATGTTTGCCACGTTAGCAGAAGATCTAGCAAAAACGGGGAAGTGTTGGATATGGAGATTTTTGCTGTAGACGGATGTAGGACATAAACGGATATACGACATAAGATAGGACGGAGCGGACTTAGTTGTAATATAATTAGAAGAAGTCCCGCCATCACTATGGGTAGTTGGGGTAGCGCATCAATAATAACGAAATCACCAAGTCACCCAAATCATCTCCCATGGAATCCACCAAAGTCTTCGTCGATAACGTCGACAGCTTTCTTTCTCGTATCCCTGCGGTCATCGCTCAACAAGACACATCGCCAGTTGCCCAGTTCATAATCTCACGCAGCTCCCTCGACGGATCGTCATCGCTTTCAGTGATCACAGGGTATTCCGACGCCATAAGCTCGAAAGAGGCCAATTCCTCTGCGTAGCTTGACGGAGTCACTACCGGGCCATCCCCAGCAGAATTGATCAATTCAGAGCCCGAGCGGACGCTTCCCGCGCCAACACAGCTCGTGCCACTGGTGTCAGATCCACTGAACAGGATGAGCGGCAGACGCTCCTGGAATAGTTCACGACTGAATGCTGGTGGTGGCCGCACGATATAATTACCATTGCGATCAGGGTGTGGGGACGAGTAAAACGATAGTAGATGTTTGCACATGTACCTAGAATTGAAAATGACGGAAGGACAACTACATACTCCCAGAACTTTATCCGCGTGATAGACAAGATCGCGTTGGCTTATCATGCTATCATCAATGAGGTGCGCACATTTTCGCCATAAACGGACGAAATCCTCGTACAGGCTAGGTTTTCTGCGTCCGGCATTAACCTGCAAATACAGATGGAGTCTTGACTTAACTAAACCTGTACAAATGATGTAGCAAAGTAAATCAAGCCTTGGCCTCACTAAATGTGATGTATAGTCCTCCTTCAAAATTCTCCAGTGACTTTCCAGGCGCATTGTGGTGCGCGAATTGGTATTGTGCTAGATCCCGGCCTGCCGCACAAGGGGATCTCCCATCGAGACCCTACATTGCCCACGCTAGGACGATACCAATTGCACCAGAAATATCGAAAGAGCTTCGGCTGATCAATTACCCTACAGTATTCAAGCATCTCTTTAATGGACGATGCATGAATCTCTTCGTAAGTTTCATACTGAAGACTCTCCGGAGCGCCATCTTTGTCGACGACAACTTTGGGCAAAATGGGGTGTCTGAGGAGATGCCGCTTAATCATCGTACGGAGAACATTGGCCTGATCTACAGTACACGGTCTTTTGAGGCCTCTTGAAAGTATCCACTCCGTCTCGTGACACAAAAAGTGTAGATACGGAGGGAGAGCAGCCTTGCGCATGGATGTCCGAACAGTATCAACTGGATCACCACCTCTGCCGTCTGCCTTTAGGCTGATATGTTGACTGATCGCACGCAGGCTATGCCATAGACAAAGATGATGATTGTAACTACTGTTGTTTCTTCCAAAGGCAAGACTTGACGCTGTGACCTCTATTACCAAAAATCGATTAGGAATCTAAAGTACGTCAGTTGAACTGTATAAGGGCTTCATACCTGCGAAGTCCTTGTCAGTATGGAGTCGATGAAGATTTCCGTCATCTTGGCACGGTTGAACTTCCGACGATCCGTGAAACAAGGCGTAAGTAGGGCTGGACACGAATAACGATTTTACGAATATTCGTACGAATATTCGTAAGTCGAATACGAATAATTCAAAGTTGATTGCTTAGTAATAATCGTACGAATAAAAAGTCGATTATTCGTAACTATTCGTAAAATTCCGAACCCTAATCCCTAATGTACATGTCCCGCAGCAACACAAGACGCCTCATCGTCTCCGCACTCAGCGAGTTCCGCCTCACTCCGAGCATATCCCTCCCACTATTGAATAGTCTCTCCACTGCCACGCTCGACGCAGGTATTGCTAGATAGTCTCTGGCGGCTGCTGCCATACGTGGATATTCATCGCGATGGGTCCGCCACCAAGAGAGCAACCAGCTGTTATCATTTGTAGGCCACTGATCGATAGTTACGACGCCCGCCTCGAAGTAACGGTCGATGTCTGTCACTGAGCGCATGCCACCCTGCAACTTCTCAAGCAGTCGAGCTTCGATACTCTTTCCCTGAACTACTTCGTTTTCATTGGCAGTATGTGAATGCTCACTGGCTACGGAATACTGCTGGTTCAGTAAGTCCTTCAAGTGCCTGATCACCGTTGGGGCGGCGTCGCCTAATTCTTTCTCTAGCAATAGCGTCTTAAACCGAGGATCTAGAATAAGGGCAATATAATATGCGTCCTGCCCATCCATGTAATTATAGTATTTCTGATATTTTCTCAGACCCGCAGCTGCGGCTTGGGCGATATCTAGGTCAACACTTGTAAATTCTCCTTCTCTGTACGTTGCATCATGGAGCAGGTCGTGTAGCTCGTAATATATAGGAAGCGCCAAGCTAAGCTGTGGCTGGCGCTTCGAAACGGTAAGAGTGAATTCTTCAAACTTACGCAGTATGCTGTCAATTTGCTCTAGTCGATTCCAATCCTCGGAACTGAATCCTGGAAGATAGCTTTGACTCTCTATCCATTTTTTGATCTGTTGTTTCGCATTCAGTGCATCTCGGAGCATCCTATGGGTCGAATTCCACCGCGTGTCGACGTCGTATTCAATGAAGCTATCCTTCAGCCTGTTGGCTTGACAGATCAGCTTCCACTGCTGCTTCCGTTGTGGTGTTCTTGCGATCCACAAGGCCATGATGCGTAGTCGAGCCAACGCAGATTGCGTGCCGATTTCTTTATTTGCCTGAATAAGATCGCAAGCTGCCACTGCGCTTTTGTGATCACCGGCATCCAACGCGGACAGTATGTCATTAACAATTAGATTTAGCACGTGAGCCGTGCAGCGGATATAACTGTCACCTCCTTGAAAGCGCATTGGTGCTGGGTCGCCTGCAGAGGAATTTGTATCGTGAAGCCTTGACGCCAGATTGTAATACAATTCTGACATCAAACTTTCATTGTTAGAAGCGTTGTCTGCTGTGATAGCAAGCAGCTTCTGATCGATCTGGAGCTCCTCTAAAGACTGGTAGAGCATCTCTGCTATATTCTCTCCACTATGCACGCCACTGATTTCAGCAAACTCAAGGACTCGCTCTTGGTACTGGAAGTCAATCGTCAACCAGTGACCAATAACCCCCAAAATGGATTTGGAGTTTCTGCTAGTCCAGACGTCTAGAGAGATTGAAATTGTTTGGCAGGTGCGATCCAACCCGTGAATCAATTGTGCTCTGCGGGACTCGAATTCCTCCTCAATCCGACGTGATAATGTCTTCCGAGATGTGAAGGGAAGAGAGATGGTCAGATCTTGAAATATTCGCTGGAAGTCAGGCGATTCTATAGCGTCAAATGCCATGTTTGCAGTGACTATCCACCGCGTTAAATTTTGCTCCAAGAGGCGTGCTCTGTTGTTGTCCGCCTTCTTCTGAAAAAAACTGGCAATTGATCGTTGTTTTGCGCTTGTCTGGGCATCCTCTCGGTCACTTTGATGGTCACTTGGAAAGATCCCATGTTTTGCAAGATGGGCGATCATGTTCGAGGTTGACGTTGCTCTTGAGGAATCGGTTGTCTTCCAGTTACACCGATTGCACTGTATCTGACGATCTTCAACTGGCCCCTTACCCCTCTTCGGCCACCACAACTTTCCTGGAAGAAGCGAGGCAGTAAATTGGGCCCATAGAATTTGATTCTGTGTTCTTTTTGCAGAAGGCTCGGATTCGCAGAGGCTCGAAGCATCAGATGGTCCATCTTCGGTCGACTCGCGATGCTGAGAGGTGCTTGCTAAAACATCTTGATGCTGGCTGAGCTGGTTTGCTGAGTCGTCAGGAGTAATTGGCTCAACAGTGCTGTGCTCTTCATCTGAACGAGATCTTTTAGCAATGCGGTCTTCCGCCACTGCTTCATCATCACTGCCATCATTAAGGAGATGATAATCAATTCTTTGAGAGCGCTGCGGCCGCTTGCCGAGACACTCAACGAAATTATCCATTTCTTCAGAAATTGAGGACATCGGTTAGTTTTCAAGATTAACGGCGAAAAAGCTGTCAGTTTGTGTAGTGGAAACAATATGCGACGTATGAGTGGAAGACTAGAAGAAGTGTAATGGCTGTTTAGATAGCTAATGTGGCTCCTGTCACTGATGCCTATCAGTGACGCGCGAGGGTCAGCCAACTTCACGCGTCACGGACGCGACATCTTTAGATTGTGCGTGAATCTGCACTAACCTCCGATTTAAAGTTTCCGCCTAGTTAAGTTACGAATAATTACGAATCGAATACGAATACTGATGGACAGCACCCTAACCCAATACGAATAACGAATTGCTAAAAAAGTCGAATACGAATAAGCAAAATCCTTATTCGTGTCCAGCCCTAGGCGTAAGAAAGGCCAAAGAAATCCCAGGTTCTTAAAGATCTTCAACTAATTCGTAACCGTCCTGTTCGGCCACTAGGAGCTGAGCGGACTTAAAATCATCTGCAGCGTCTCTCTGCCATTCCAAAGGGCAAGGGTTAGAGCCGGGTTGCATTTAAAGTTAGAACTTGGATATAAAAGGAATAGTTCAAACAGCTGAAGTTTAAGTTTTATTATGGGAAATCATGGGGCAATTACCGACTATACCCTTTTTGGAATCATTGTACCAGCGGGTACGCAACACATAACCCTAACCCTGTCGTAAAATGCAACCTATGCCAGGCAGGCCCTCAAACAACAAATCAAATTCAAACGAGAACGACATACCCCACCCCAGACAAAGTCTCGATCATAAACTTGCTAACACGTCGTCCCATACCTCCGTCAGAGAAGCGCCTCTTACGATATGTTCGACATCTTCCTCTCCATCTTCCTCTCCATCTCTCTCCTCATCTAAGTCATTATTGTCAACCGCGTCCGGTTGATGGTTTGCTCGATCATGGATATCTGAAATTCCCGCCGTAATTACGATGCCATGTTCATGCATTGCCGTTGATTCTGCTCGTAATTTTCCACAGCTGCGCCGATTGTGTCCCGCTTGGTGGCAGGAACCACAGTGCCGCACCCGCTCTGCTTTCTGCACGATCTCGGCCGACGTCTGCAGTCTCCGTGTCCCTCTCGGCCGGCCTTTTCTCTTCAGCAAGACTACCGGATCTTTGAGCTGTGACAGTACAGACGTGCCGAGGTTTTGCTTCGTAACTTCTAGAACAGGAAAGGAGACCTGAACTCTCCAGCGAGGATGGATCTGGGTAACATCGAGAGGCACACCAAGCTGTATCTGATGGGAGCATGGCAAGAGATAGCGACTCCTAACTGTGCAGCTGCACTTATCAGTCGTGCCGTCTTCTTCCTGATTATGCACTTTCTTGAGGACTTCTGTATAGACCAACTCTAGCGCTGATCGGGATATCCTGGTACACAGCATTGACGTCTCAAGCTGATTCCTAATATCAACTCGCACGACGAGATTCTCAGTGGCGCCGACGATGCTATTCTGTGTCGAACGCTCAGCATCTCTATAACTGATCCTTTGGCCCGCAGCGTAGAGTGTCCCAGATGACGAAGATAGTGAACGCTTCAGGGCAGCATGACTTCCTTCAACGCGAGAGGTAGTGTTCATTCCAAAATTCGCATACCGCGATATATGGTATTCCGTCCACCTCTCACATTGTCCCTCTCTCCACCATTGATTAAGAAAATAAATAACAGCTTCACTGGGGAACTTGTCTTGTAGTTTCTCCAATGCGTTCTCCTGCTCCGTTAGATTCATCGAGCTCGCAATCTGCTTAATGCATTTCATGAACTCATCAAATGCTGCGAGAGTATTGAAATGTTTTCGACAGTTTTTCAGTATGTTTTGCTCGATGTGCCATCGGCAGAGCTGGTTCATGGAATCGGGGAATACCTGCAACAGGGCAGACATGAGCGCCTTGTCCGCATCAGTAATCACTACAGCTGGATATTGTGCTGGGAATACAATCTTTCCTGTTCTTCATTAGCTCGACAAGATAGTTGCCTATTCTTTTCTTACTCAGTTGCTGCAAGACCCAAGTGTATGAATCAATGTTTTCGCAGGTAACAAAGCACAATGCGACTCTCATCGTTCGCAAGTTGTTATCCACTGTGACGATGTTGACCAACGGAAGACGAAATCGATTCGTCTTGTACGTGGCATCCATAGCGATCGCTTGCCCGTACACACGCGCATTTCGGACATCATCCGGTTTTGCAAAAAACAAGCTGTCGAGAGTGTTCTCTGGACCCACCCTGACACGGTACAGATACCCATCTTGGTCCAGCTTTTCCAGGAATTTGACGGTTGACGAGCCGTGTCTCTGACCATGGTCGTACGTCCGATTGTATACGTCCCGAGGAAGCAATGACAGCCCGTATGTTTTGTTTAGCATAGAAGCAACCGTGTTGAGGGTAGTTGATGAGTCCCGCACAAGCTCAAACATGGTTGCCCTGGCTTCAGCAGTCACCGGTCTGTTCACCGAATACGACAACGGATCAACACCTTCCAGCTGGTGTCCTAGATGCTCGTCTCTTAGTTCTGTGACAATCCATGAACCATTGAGCTGCTTCTTGAATCGCACCCTCCATGGACAGTCACATAGCATACTGCGAGCATCCTTTTGGCGGACAAGGTTATTGTCTCCAATTACTCCCTTCTGCAAAGGAAGTTTTCTGGAGTTAAATGTCTTAAAGCACACTTGCACAAGAGCAAGAGTGTAGTATCTTTGTTTTTCACAAGGCCATTCTTAAGTGCGAAATTGTGTTGAATGGCGTATGCCTTCACGACTTCTCTGGCGTTTTCCACTGAATCCAATACCATACCCACGTATAGATTGTAAGGGCCGCTGGAAGGTGCGCTTGGTGTTGCTGCTGTTGCTGTAATATGGTCCATTATATATTTTTAGTGTGGGCTGAGAAAGAGTGCTGCAATTGTGGTAGATACGCTGTTCGAACGACGAATCATTTCGATTTTACGCGATAACGCGTTTCATGACACGCTCGATTATTTACGTCGTGGTTAGGGTTATTTGGGCAAAACTAGGAATGGTTGTGTTGCGTACCCGCTGGTACCATGATTCCAAAAAGGGTATAGTCGGTAATTGCCCCATGATTTATTATTCGGTTCTTCGGTGGAGTACCAGCGCAAAATCTCTGCTAGGGTTGGGGGAAACAGTCTGGACATTTGGGAGAAATAATCAAGAATGGTCATATATATTGCCATATATGATATGATATCATATCAGCCTCATATGATACGAGTTTGGTCAAACTCGTATGATATACGTATTGGTTTGACAAAATGAAGTCATATATGGTAATATAACACTACTTTACACATTGCTGCCTGTTTTCGTGAACGTCAGTGGTAATGTTGGACACTACTGTGCAAAGTTCAAAAACCGTATTCCCAAAGTGCCTGGCCGTGTCATCTTGCAAGGTCTGCTCGACCCTACCCAGGCGTTGCAGACACGAAGCTCTTGCGCACGACTTCTCTAAGCGACAGCCTCATACGTCCTCATCGTAGGTGCTGGCATGAGCGGTCTCACCCTCGCCCACCCAACTCCGGAAGAACATCTCCTTTTCTATCTTCGAGCGTGACCTGACCAATGACGGCCGCGCTCAGGGATGGGCCGGCTCAGCCTTCTCAGACCTGACAGCCTCGACGCCTGCGGAGTTGGGACCGGTCGACCAGACGAGCCATCTACTTCCTCTGGATCTCCCGGCACAATTCGTGTTCTACGATATCACCGTGCCCGGGATGCGAGTGGGCGTGGTTAGCGATGGTACGTGCCAACCGGCAGAAGCTGAGGGACTGGCTGCTTCAGGGGATTGATGTGCAGTTTGGGAAGCATCTGGTGAAGGTCGAGGATAGTGATGAGAAAGTTACTGTGCACTTCGAGGACGGCACCTCAGAGTCTGGCGACATCCTGGCGGGTGCTGGAGGAACGCGGAGCGTGGTGCGGAATCACATTCTGCAAGGCCATGATGTTATGAAGCCTCTGCCACTTGGCTCCCTCGTCGGCGAGATCGAGCTCAGCGGTGATGAGTTTGCTCGCCAGCTTTCTCTCGCCTACTCGGGCTACATCGTCATGAACTCAACCCTGGCCAGCGATGATCAGGGCGCCATCTTCGGTGCCCTGAACAAGATCAGCGATGATGGGAAGACCGGATATTATTATTTCATATTGCTTTGGGTCGACAAGCAAGCTCCCATGACTACTGACGAGAATCCTTCCTGGACCGTCGGAGCATCACAGGAGCAGCTA
Source organism: Lipomyces starkeyi (assembly GCA_018804115.1). NCBI lineage: Eukaryota > Fungi > Ascomycota > Lipomycetes > Lipomycetales > Lipomycetaceae > Lipomyces > Lipomyces starkeyi. The sequence goes on along the minus strand of JAGJTG010000009.1, from coordinate 27,524 downwards.
GCTGCCTTCGCACGTGAGAAGACCAAGGCGTACCCGGATCACATCCGGGTTCTTGTGGACAAGGTCCCCGTAGAGGGATATAGAAGCTGGATTTCAGCTCCAAGGGGTGCAGTTGGAAGCTGGCCAGCTGCGCGCTGGTAAGGTTATATTGATTGGGGAATGCGGCGCATTCTATGACACCTTGGAAGTCTGATTTGCGGAGTCACTTTACTGGAAACATTTGCTAATCATCTTAAAGTTCGGGGTGAGGCCGCTGTCTGCGCCTTCACGGATGCACTAAAGCTTGGGCGAACCCTCACCTGCGTTCGAGATACGTAGGCCAAGGGGGTGGAACTTAAGGATCTTGTGGCTGAGTTTCGGGATGATATGCTCGCGTGCGGAGTGTGGGGTATCGAGGCTTCAAATAAATCCAGTTTTGGAGGTTTACGGTGAGAGTTGCCAAGCACAAGTTTGGCACATTCGGAAAGGAAGCCGTACCACTGGCATAGGAGAGCATTACAGTACAGTAACAAGCACACTTGTAAATAGTTACTCTAAGTAGCTAACAGAGAGTGTCGCTCCTTGAATGCCATGTCTTCTGTATTCGTTTTGTCGTAGTTTCAGCTTAGAACCGGCTTTCCCTGGCGTCATAATCAGCTACAGGACATGTCTTCCGACTAAACCTATCCGTTCCTAGTGTTTCATACCAGCCGTCACCTTTAGTCGCCTGTATAATAGCATAATTCAAAACCTCCAATCCTGTCTAAAAGTTTGTACTGGCAAGAGAAGCAGCTGTTTGAACTGCTCTACTTTAAGTTCTGAATCATCCACCGTCTTCTTTCGCTGGTCCCTAAATGAACAATGAAGTCATTTAACCCGGCACATGCTTAGCACACGCTTATTATATATTAAGTATAAATAAATTAATATAAGTTAAAAAAGTAAAAAATCTTTTAGAAAATTAGAAAGATATATTAACTGTTAGTCTCGGCCTCATCCACATCGCCTTTGACGGCTAGAGCTCACGCAACAAGCATGCGCTCTAAGGCATTACCTGTAACTTCCTCGACTATCACTTCAAGGCCCGGAAAATCGTCCTTGGGCTCCCTGAGCTAATGGAACGGCACACAGGAGAGAATATCGCTACCGAGGTCATCGACGTCGTCACTTCCTACGAAATCAGCGATAAAATCGGCATCTTTACTCTTGATAATGCTACGAATAACGATACGGCGATGGAAGCGATTGCTTGACGCTCAAGCCCTCGAAGTTTTTACCCATCGACTATGGCAAAAGACCGGCCCTGTGGGCAAACTGCACAATATCGTGACTTGGATCAACCGTTCGGATATCCTCACGCAGGCTTTCTTGAAGCTGCAGAAGGAATACAACGAAAGTAACTCTTCGAAGCGTATCAAGGTCCTGCATCTTGTTTCTGACAACGCAACCCGGTGGCTGTCGCAATTCTACATGATTGAGCGGGCGTTGCAGCTACGTAACTTTATCGAGGACTTGTGGGACAATCAAGCGAAGGCATACTGCCGTTCGCATCGATCGAAAAATGATATACAGCTGTGCCTTCAACCTGATTCGAAGCTGACCGATTCTGACTGGTCGATGTTACAAGAACTGCAAAAGCTCCTCTACAACTTCAACGTCGTCCTCCTCATCCTTCAAGGCGATTCAGTACTCCGAGACCGAGTTGACGTTTGCCTCAAGGCGTACGGCTTCATCTGGCATGTGATACCTGCCTTTGAATTCCTCCTTGACAAGCTTGAAAAGGCCAAGAAAGAAGAGGTTGAAAATAGCTATAGATTTCAGTGGCAGGCTGCAGTCAACTGTGCCTGGGACCGACTTGATAAATACTACCAACTGCTTGACGATTGCCCGGCTTATTACGCTGCCGTTGCCCTCCACCCGAGGTACAGATGGCGATACTTTGAGACGAAGTGGTCAACCCGGGAATCGTGGATTACTGGCGCAAGGGCAGCGGTCCAACGACTATGGGATTCTGACTACAAGAAGTGACCGGTCAGCAATCACTTGACGACTTTCCGGCCGTTGCAATTGAAAGTCTCATTCGTGAGCCCATTCGATCAATATTCCGATACCGTGAGCCCGCCGTTGATGCCGGACCTCGACGAGCCTAAGGACCTCCCCGATGACGAGTACGAGCGTTGGCATCTCAGCACGGCTACGGATATTGATGTGGAGGACCCGTTGGAATACTGGTACAACAAGAGGTCAGAATACCCTCGTCTTTGTCAAATGGGAGGGATGGATATTTTATCCATCCCTCCCATGTCGGCTGAATGCGAGAGGCTCTTCTCGTCAAGTGGCCTCATGGTGACACCTCTACGGTCACGCCTTGAAACAACAACAATCGGGTTAGCACAGACAGTACGGTCGTGGTTGAAGGCCGGGGTTATTCACGATAGTTATGGACGTTCCGGACCTCAACACCAACAATCAAGGTGTTGAAATGACAACTATAACTTTAGAATAGCTAGCTGAAGTGTGTCCTGAACAAGGTTTATGCTAAGGTATATCAAGTAATTGAAAGAGAAGGACACGTCATGAGAGTTGATGATGACAGGTAATAATAGGCATCAGAAGAGTGCGAAGTGCGGAAGTGGTCTTATGAGCTCAGCCACCAAAGCTTAATAAAGCGTATGCACACGTCACTCAGGTACAATCAAAGGCATTATCGGTATTAAGGTAATAGCCCGTACCCAACGAGAAACATGACGTTTACAGTCCTACTCATGTTACTTAATTAAGGGTTGTCGTAAGACACATGAGTAATTCTCGTATGAGATTGCTATAAAATTACGTATGTCATATGAGCTGATCCTTACAAAAGAAGAATAGTCTGAGGTATTTTACCCATATTGAGTAGACTATCTTCATACGAGATGTGAATAGTTACCCCTTATGAAGAATCACTCTTGTTGAGGATTAGACACAACTTAGACTATCGTACGATATTCTTGTGTATATATAGAGGTAGTGATTACCTTGGATACGATAGTTGATTCAAGCAATCAGTCTACGGCGATCCAGCAACCCCTTCAACTAAGTTCAAGTCGAACTTACTTCCACTGTGCCTTGCCTATTTCCATTTCAAGATTTTATCAGGTTATGAGCCCTGGCGATATGGCAACAACAAATCAGGTTCTCTTCTCTAAGTCAGGTTATTACGGAGATTTTCCAAAGCTCAAGGGAGAGGATAATTACCTCTCCTGGAAGCAAAGCATGCTTCTCCATCTTCGTGCATTTCAACTGGCCGAAGCTCTGGAATATACTATGGACATCTCCGAACTTCCTGAGGAAAAGTTAAAGAAGAACAGCAATGCACTTTCCTGCTTGCTAATCAATATGGAAAGTACATATCAGAAGATTCACATCACGGCCATCAAGGCTCGTGATGTTTGGCGTGCACTGGAAGAGCAGTTTGCACTGATCTGGGCTGCCTCAAAACCCAGGCTCATGTGCAATCTGTATTCGACCAAGATGAAGGACGATATGACCTTAGAGGCCCACTTCAACAACTATCCCATATCAGGGATCAACTTGTTGTTGCCGGTCAAACTATTGATGAACCAATGTTCGTCGAAGTATTCCTTCGGTCTCTCACATCATTTTATAGCGATGCACTTCCCTCGCTTCTCACCACACCGAATATGCCGGTGAGTGACGTCTTCAAGGCGCTCACTCACTTTCGACTCCAGCGTGCAGCCTTGACGGAAGGTTCGACGGACTCCGCCTACTCAGTTAAGTTGAATCGCAAAGGGTCGACTAAGTCGATTTGCTTCCAGGGAAGAAAGAAGAAGCATGACTCTAAAAAGCATCTGAAGTGTACTCACTGCGGCATGCGTTTTCACGAAGCCAAGGACTGTCGCGTTAAAAAGTACCAGCTTCAGCAGGTACAAAATGCACGACAGCAAGCAAACATTGTCACCGTCAAGGACAGCTCCGAAATCACGCAGAAGGCGACAGCCTTCTCGTGTGAATTGGATCCTGAGTTTGTTGCTGCTATGTGTAGACTTTCGTCTCACTCTAAAATGACTGACTCAATTGAATCAGTCATGGCAAAGCAGTCAGCAACGTTGGGAAATATTCCCACAAAAACCAGGCTCTCCAACGTCAATGATTCTGACGAAGAATTACTATGGAGTGATAAAGAACTTGATGATGTTAATGTAACTAGTGCTCACAATAATGAATGTCTTTTGCTGCCTACTCTTCTCTTCCTATATCTCATCAAAAGCGTCTCTGGCTCTTGGACACTGGAGCGAGCCAACACATGTGCAATGACATTACTTGTTTTCGCACGTTTAAAAAATGGACTGCACAAGTCGATTTCGGTGGTGAAGATACTGACGGCAAAGTCCACGGATCTGGTGATGTCCTACTCCGTCTGTGTTCACAAAATAATGATCCGCCAACTCATCTTCTGTTACGGAACGTTCTCTATATCCCGACACTACGAAAGAATCTTATCTGCAGTTATTCACTTGGAGAAAATGGGATTGATGTTGCTATCCGAAAAAATTATTTCTATCTACTTAAGGTCCTAAGGATGGAAAGTGTATCGGCAGCTGTTTTGTCCACAACAGACTGATGTATCTGCATTGTGCCGTGTCTCGGCCAGCGAGACCTATTCAGAGACCAATTCAAGCTGCTTATGTCAGCACCAATGCGACACCCGATATTAATCTTTGGCATGCGCGTCTTGGACACCTTGGTGAACAGAACCTAAAGAAGATGCGACGTCAACAGATGGCAACAGGACTCAATTTTAGTGACACTTCACTAAGCTTCTGCGACGCTTGTCAGCACGGGAAGGCACACGTTCAACCTTGACCCGGTCAAGGATGACTTCAACGAGGAATCGGGCGACGATACCGGGGCAGTGAGTCCGCCGGAGGACGGCGACGGCGACGGCGACGGCGAGGTTGTTACACTGTATGACAAAGTGCTGTATCAATTGTCAATTCAATTCAATCAATTCAATCGGGTCCCTCGATTGGTCAATCCAACTGCCCATCACGGTAGATAAATATCAATCAATTCAATCAACCAATTCAATCGAACCTCCCGGTTGATTGAATTGATTGTTTACCAGCCTGGACGGTGCAGGGGTTGCAAGGAGATTGGACATAATTCGCATATTTTCATTGGTCAGTGGAGCCTACTGGGTATCTGTTCACCTCGTACACCCTAGGCTGACTCCCAGCCTCAGTTACTAGGCAAAGGCCCCAAAGCATACAGACGAGAAAACCACAAAAGACACCCGCTTCCAGCCTCAAACGACTAGTGAGAATGGCCCTTAGAATCATACTCTGCAAAATATCTTGCAACACTTCATTCTCGAATGCAATCTCATCTTCTGTCTTCTCGCCGTGGTACATCACGTCAATCTCTTCTAGTGTGAGAGGCGTTATCTTCTTACCCCACACTCTATCTTCCAAATACTTGACATAATCCTGACCCGTGAGGCTATTCGTCCAAAAGATTTATTAACTAGATACCAATTACCATCGGTCGCCAGTCGAATAGCGCCCGACAATTCAGCGGCCATGATTTGGTAAGTTATCGGTTTGACGATTTGTTGGCTGTAATCATTCCCAATTGAGTTGAACGGATAAGGCTCTTTACATGACTTGGAACGGATATAGTAGACGAAGATATAGGCAAATGTCTCTATTGACTAATCATTTGAGAAAATTCATTTCTACGTTTCTGACACGTAATAGAAAGTCCCTCTAAGTAATTTGATTTTGGCCGACCAGCAGCCGGGGCTGCCACTGTGGGCGACGTGCATTTTTGCCCTCAGGCACTGACTGCGGCTCATTACAATGGTTTTCACCCAGTCACCCACGTACCAAGGCTCTGGTTGGCACATGAGTTCGCATTGGGGCACGACACCCCAAATTTCAATAGATGATGTTATTCTGCATCATCGATCCGAAGTTAGTCCCGCCATGATCATTGTTGCGGAGAGAAAGCTCCCAGACCTATATGCCGCGGCAACCGGCCGAGACGAATTCGCCGACGGTACGGCACCGTCTGCCGCGGTCCGGGTCCCTCTCGGTAAATAAGCTCGATGCCCGAGGCTAGTTACCCACGTCTATAATTTTTGCCTAGTTTTACCTGTTGGTACCGGCTTGATAACCTTTGAGAGCATGTCTGGCATCCGAGTATCCTTTTCGATTATATATTATGCTGAGTGAGTTGACGATGTTGATGACAGGGTAGGTACCTTCCCCTTAATGACAACGACCGCTACAAGGACCAAGTGTATTAGCAACGATGTCATGGGTCGTACTTGGATTTTAGATAGATAGACGTTAAACTGGTAGCTAAATAGTTTAAGATATGGGATTTAAGTTAGCTGGGGACTGGTGAGAGGCGCGAGGTGCTTCATGTGGCTGAAGTAGGCAATTGCTAAAATATGCATAGGGCTTATACCCTTCCTTCCTCTTTGAGACTAGCTTAAATAGCAATTTTGCGTACTTGTGGGGTGTGTGCTCCCGTATGATTCTGTTATCATTAGAATGGATCAACAGCTTCAGATATACCGGGCGTCGATAGATCCCATGCTTTGTATGTTAGTTTAGTATTAGAATCGGTGTTTTATGCCAGACAATTTCTCAACGAGTATGCTATCTTCCATAATTTCGCGGTGAAAAAAAGCGTCGTGAAAACAGAGACAACACACTGCTCCTCATTTGCAAATGTGCTAGGAAGCCTTTCAACACGCGAACAAAGAGAAGTACCGGTGACAACGGCCTCACTCGACAAAAAGATGAACGCAGCATGGTTGTCCGTGGCGGGTGCGCTGGAACAGGCAATGGAATGATACCTGGATTATTACAGAGCTAGTTGATCAGCATGAAAGACACCAGCTGGAAGGAATTAATCCTATAGCCTATCCAGAGAATTGACCATTTCCTGCCGAGGCAAGGGAAACTATGCTTGATCTTGTTCAACACTCGACTACACCATATAGGACTGTTGCGGCGTTGCCTCAGTGCTAAACTCTACATTACTAAGTAGACATGTCTATAATCGATCATACGACTATACACGGAACAAAGAAACATCAACAACAAAGCTCATCGAGACATTGCGGGACGACGGGTTTATATATCGACTCAAAGTGGACGTCCAGAACTCAATTGAGCCCCTGTTCTTTTGCAAGCCTCAGGATGTTCAGATGGCACGTATTTATGGACAAATGGTGACCATAGATGCCACATACAAAACCAACCGATTCCACCTACCACTCGTGAACATTGTTGCAGTCGACAACAACTGCACACGGTGAGAACCGCGTTATGCTTCGTCAGCAGTGAGAAGACGAGTGCGTATACATGGCTTCTGCAGCAACTAAGTGAGACGAACTGAAAATTGAAACTGAAATTCGAGTCTAACGTTCATAACAGAGGAAATCGTTTTCCGGCGGAGGCACTCAGCGTGATCATCACAGATGCCTTGATGAAGTCCATAGAAAAAGTCTTTCCTACGGCTATCAATCAACTCTGCAGATGGCACACACCCACCGTTAGCAATTCCACGAAAAGGGCGTCCGAAATGGCCGCAACGACTCCAGACGTCAGCCGAGAAGGTCCAAAAAGCGGCCGATCGGATATAAGAAAATCAGACGGTGTAAATCCTGTAGCAAAGTTGAGCACAATCGGCGCACCTGTCCAAAATTGAAAATGGAAATACGCAAGAAATTGAAAGCGAAGCGGCCCCGAACCCTAGGGTCCGTGAGGACACAATGAAGACTTTCTTCTCGGTGATGAAGACGACGTAGCATTTGAGGAGATGAGGGCCGACGCGATGTCGGCGCTTCAAGATAGGACGGAGCATCGCATGTTGTAGGAATAGATAATGTAATAGATGAATTTCATTACTATCCTAAGCAAGGTGGAAGAATTAAGGCGATCAAGTAAACAATAATGGGAAGCTGTGTGGCTCAATTGTGTACTGACCGTGGCGCGGTCGTTACAAAAAATTGCCATTTACGCTAGTCCCAAAGAGGAAGGAAGGGTATAAGCCCCATGTTTCTCCCAAAATAACAACTGCTGTATAGCATATTATAAGGGTAACATCATATAAATCTCTGCGAGTGAATGAGGATGGCTTTGCCCTGACCGTCTCTCTCTTCTGTTGCAGTGGCTGTTCGGTGAACAATTGATGGTGCGGGTGCCGACCTGGGAGTGGGATCAAAGCTCTGGCTTCGGCAATAACGGTTCATGTGGGTTCATGTGTCGGCAATGCTTGGGCCAGCTCGACACCCAGGTTGTGGGTCTACCGTTTTTTATCTCAGACCATCCATTATATATAGCAACGTTGCACGTTCCGGAACCCTCAGAACTGCGAGACGTCCGCGCCATGTCGAACAGCCTACCGATCGCAAATAGCTTCCCCATTGGCATCCTCACCAGCTCTCTCGGGAATGTGCGTATACACAGGCTCGAAGACCGCCTGCGCGAGGCTGCAGATGCAGGCTTCCAGGGCGTTGAAATGACATATCCTGAGTTGACTTTGCTGGCAGAACAAGAGTCTGAAGGTACGTTCGACCAGAAGGTCCTCCGCGCAGCGCACACCGTCAAGACATTACTCGATGAATACAACCTCAAGACCGTTGTTCTGCAGCCGTTCGACAACTACGAGGGCCTGACAGATCCCGTGAAGCACGCGGACAAGATTGCCAAACTCAAGCTCTGGTTCAAGCTTGCAAAGATCTTTGAGACCGACCTTATCCAGATTCCTGCGCAGTTCGGCAAGGAGCCGGATACAACCGGTGATTTTGACAAGATCGTAAACGACTTCGTCGAGATCTCCGAAATGGGATTGAAAGAAGACCCGCCTATCAGGTTCGCGTACGAAGCTTGCGCTTGGAGCACGTATCATGACACCTGGCAGCACATCTGGACCGTTGTCGACAAGGTCGACCGACCAAATTTTGGCCTCTGTCTCGACACATACCACGTCGGCGCGATTGTGTGGGCCGACATCATGACCGAGTCCGGTATACGTCCCAACGCGGACGACCTCCTCAAGGCTGACCTTGCCGAGTTTGCAACAATTGTCCCGCCGGAGAAGATCTTCTTCGTTCAGCTTTCGGACGCCGAGCGCGTGCCTGGCGGCTTGAAGCCTGGACATCCATGGTACTCCCCTGACGAGCACCCTAACGCGAGCTGGAACTTTAACGCTCGAATCTATCCCTGTGAGCACGACACTTTTAATGGTTATCTCCCGGTCGAGGAAATTGTGAGGTCCTGGGTCTATGATTGTGGGTATCGCGGCTGGTTCACTATGGAGATTTTCAACAGGACCATGGCGGATCCGTCGCCTGAGGTTCCCAGGCATTACGCAAAGAGAGGCCAGGCGTCGTGGAAGAGCCTGGTTGAGGTTCTGAAGCTGTATGAGGTCGAATAATCTGTAAAATCATTCTAATAAGATTATCTAGTCGCCTACAGGCTGAAAATTACTAATATTAAAGAGAAAGTAAACATCATCTAACATCGTGATACATCTTGTTTTGAAATGTCTCTTATTATGCATTGGACCTGTCGCATCATCCTCAATGTGCTTCAACACAGTCAGGGGGACCATTAGTGACTAATCAATTACATAGCTGGCGGTCCGATATATTCTCCTGCATAACCGATCCTCAACAATAGTGCTGACCAAGACGTAGAATCAATAGCTTTCAACCCACTCTCATCCATGCGCCCATCGTGTTTGGCGGCATCGATGTGGAAATTAGAGAAGACCGTCCAACAATATCGATTGACGAAAACTTTGCAACAAGTGCATGCCAAGGATGTCTCGCGTATTTCCGAAGCCGAACAAGAGTACTGGTGATCCAACAAAGGCGGAATCGGGAAAATATCAGCAAACACCTGCGCAAGTAACTTCAAAGCTCCCCAAACAAAGGCTGGAGATGCCCTGTTTGATGCTCAGGGCATGCAGGGCGGTGTATGCCGAGATACTCTCTTCTGTCGCAACCAAGGGTTTCACCATAACCTAACTGTCAAGCCGAATATTATTCATATAACAGGGGCTGGCCAAAGAACTTGACAAGGACTTCCTGGTTGTGGTTAACAAGTTTCAAGTGTATGCGCATCAATTTTCCTGTCAAGTAGATTACCATCCTCATCGTCGCCTTGGTCTAGGAGACACAGATAGCGAGGGGATCGAGCATATTGGTCTGCCGCTGCGTTCTTAGTACGTCAGCTAAAAACGTCGTAAGTGATTTATCGCCATCACAGTCTCGATACTCACATTGATTACACTTCGAGGATTGTGACAACAGAACTTGGGTCAACACTATGTGGCCGGCTCTGGCACCCGTCTAAAACCCACTAGCTCCAACGCAGATCGGGACATCGCAGTGCACAACAACGCAGTCTCAACCTGGTTTCTGATCTCCAATCGGACAAACAAGTTCTCATTCGAACTGATGATAGTGAGCCCTGAACCTTGTGACCGCTCAATGCCACTGTGGTTTATTGTCTTGGCGGTTGTTCGCTGGTCACAAAACACAATGCTCTCCTCACCGTGCGCAAGTTATTATCCACTGCGACAATGTTCACCAGTGGCAAGTTGTTTGGTTTGTATCATCTCCAAGTTGGGCTACATCCAAGCCTTGGGGATTAACGTCTGTGTCCAATCTACAATTCTCCACAAGTCGATATGGGCTACGATATCTCCGATTACAAGGACATCCACGCTCCTTACGGCACTGAAGCAGATGTCGAGAAACTCATCGAGTGCTTGCATAGTCGAGGAATGAAGTTTGTCATGGACTTGGTGCTGAATCACACTTCCGATCAGGTATGAACACAAATGCATCATGTGACCATGTATGCTGACGTTTTGTGACAGCACAAATGGTTTCAAGAGGCTAAGAAACCAAAAGACAACGAGTAGGGACTATTATATTTGGAGAAAGCCCAAATACGATTCTAATGGCCAACGGGTACCGCCAAAGGAAGTGCTCGGGAGTACGATGAAGCGTCAGGTGAATACTATCTGCATTTTTTGCTCCATAGCAGCCAGACCTGAACTGGGAATATCCTCCTGTTCGCACCGCTGTTTATGACATTGTCCGCTTTTGTAGTCGATGGCTTCAGGTAAGTTCCAGAGGTCGATCTTGGCCCAGAAGATGTCTGACATCTTATCCAGAGTGGACGTGATCAACTTCGTCAGCAAAGTTCCTGGACTTCCCGATGCATCAATCAAGCAGACATGGAGGGAATTTCAACCGGGTGATGAACACTTCGCTTATGAACACTTCGCTTATGAACACTTCGCCTGAGGCCCGAGACTACATGAATATCTCCAAGATATTGGCAGGATTCTCAAGGAGTACAACGCTTTCTCGGTTGGAGAGATGCCCTGCATCTATGATCCTAAAGAAATTCTCAATGCCGTTGGGTTCGACATCCAGGAACTGAACATGATTTTCCACTTCGAGATGTAGGTGTCAGATACCCTTCAATTGCTCTAGCCTGTGTCATTTAACAAATGCTGTTAGCGTCGAGATGGATATTGGAGTTGGCGGAAAGTTCACCCCTAAGCAATGGCAATTGTCGTCATTGAAAGACATTGTCAGCAAATGGCAATCTTTTATGATTGACAATGATGGCTGGAATGCTTTGTATCTCGAGAACCATGATTAAAGCAGATCAGTTTCACGTTGGGGATCTGACCTGCCGGAGTTCAGGACGATTTGTGCAAAGATGTTCGCAACTTTCCTTGCTCTTCAGAGTGGCACCCTATTCGTGTACCAAGGTCAAAAATTAGGCATGATCAATATTCCAAAGGACCGAGAGATCAGCGAATGCTGTTACCTGGAGACCTTGAACTGGTGGAACGAGTAAGTCGGGACGAGCACGAAAGCTCTAGTGTCTCTAGTGTCACGTACTAACAAGCCGTCAGATTGCTCGAGAAGAACCTTAACGAGAAGGAACTCAACACATAACGAAAGAAGAAATCCAGAAAAAGTACCGCGATAATGGAAGAACACCTATGCAAGTAAGTTGGTGCCGTAATTGCAATGGAAAGTATTTTGCTGCATTTTCGAAGTGGGACAACTCCAAGTATGCTGGCTTCTCAACAGCAGAGCCATGGCAAAGAGTCAACGACACCTACCCCGACTGCAACGCCGCATCTCAAGTCGGTGTAAAGACAGTGTTTTCGAATACTGGGCCTCCGTACTTCGACTAGGCGAGTGGATACAAGGACGTCTTCGTTTACGGCGGCTTCAGGCTCCTTGATGCCGAGAATAATGACGTCTTCGCCTATACCCGTAACTTTGGAAAAGGGGACCGTCCTTGTAGTTGCTAATTTCAGGTCGACTGAGGTCAAGTGGTCGCTTCCGAATATCAACTTGCAGCAGGATCAGGTCTTGATCTCGAACTATGGGGATGTTGTCGTGAAGGATGGCCTTCAACAACCCGAACCCCTAAAATCCTGTCCATCTGTCCATCCATCCATTCCACGCCTATTTGAAATGGATGGATGGATTACGCAACAGCAGCCAGATGGAATCGATGGAAATGGATGCACGGACCTCCATTTCCATCCATTCCATCCATTTGAACAAATCAGTGGAGTGGATTACCACACTGGGGGACTCAGAGGCAGAGATCAGAAATTTTCTGTACTTTCTGACATAATCATATAGAGATGTGATCCCTTTCTAAGGAGATACGAAATCTTAAAAAGGTTTCGTCTCCGTATATTTCGGCCTCAGAGACCTCACCGTAGTTGGTATAGCTGGATTGTGTTTTATCCGAATGCTGAACGTACGCGGTGACAAGCTCCTTTGGAACCAGGGGACTAAATCGTCATGTTTCAGGATTTGAGGCAACTGATGCACATAATTCAATATCCTTCGCCAGCTTGTCGAGTCTATCCGTGTCACCCTTGGCTCTGAACGTCTTCCACAACGGCTCACCGTGATCGAAAATTTCGTCCATTTCCTCTAGTGTGCGCTGCTTCGTCTCGGGCAAGGCAAGCAAAACATGGATAAATGCCATTATGTTGAACGCCCCAAACAGAAAGAACACACGCCAGCGTATGGAACGCATTAGCGGTGGAGCGCCGAAGCCCAATGCGAGATTGCTGGCCCAATTTGTTGCCCCGGCGAGTGCGACAGTCTTCACACGTACGCGGACTGGAGCAATTTCGGCAGGGTATAGCCAAGTAATTGGGGCCCCAAGACATGGCAAACGTGGCTACGAAGAGGTAAGTGCACGCTAGGATAGTCCGACTCACCGCGGTATGACCCACGACTATCCAAGTTTCCTGCTCATTCGCGACAGGGTTGGGTTCGCCATACTGCATGAGCAAGCCGCCTATGAGGAAGTGCCAAAAAGACATAACAAGTGCACCGATGAGAAGGCTAGGCCGGCGGCCCCACCGATCTATCCACAACAGAAATGGGACAGCCATGACGAAGTTGATAATGTACGTAATCGACGATGCCAATCTAACGTTAGCGATTCCTGCCGAGTGGAGCACATACACTGTGTAGTACAACAGCACGTTAATGCCGCTCAACTGACTCCACATCTGCATTGCCATTGAGAGGAAGAGGCGTTTGCGTATCTTCTGCGAGAATAGCTCATGAAAGGAGTTGGAGTTCGTGGCGAGCTCGGACCGGATTTGGTCTTTGATTTCCCTGTACTCTGCAATCACCAGCGGATCGTTGGCGTTGTCATTAGCCGTGCGGAGGAAGGCAAGCACTCGCAATACCTCGTCCCATCGCCCCTTAGTAGCAACCACCGCGGCGAATAAGGCAAAAAGAACAAGCTGATAAAAAGTATGACTGCAGGAATAGTTTGTATGGCCCACGGTATGCGAAACGCAGCTTCGGAATTGATAAACGAACAGCCGTACTCAATAAAGTATTGAATCATGATGCCGCTGGTACTGGCCATCGCTTGGAGGCCAGCGATGCGCCCGCGCAATTTTCGCGGTGAGATTTCCGATTGATAGATAGTCACAAGCGTCGAGGTCAATCCAATGCAGAGACCCGCTATGGCACGCCCGGCTATTAACATCGCGACGCCATTCGATGCAGACTGGATGGTGGCGCCTATGCACCAGACAACCGCCCCGATTTGAATGAAAATTTTACACGACAACCTATCGAAAGAATATGAATTTCGTCGTTACCGTTCCCGATCAGAATCACGACACTCCCTTATCCGCTAAAAAACTAGAAGACAGAGCGCCAACGACCGAACCTGCGGCCATTGCACCCGTTATGCCCCCCTGTGTCGTCCCTAGTGGATTGCCATAAAATTTCGTATACTGATATGTACCGACAACACCGGAAATAGACGCGATATCGAACCCGAACAAAGTACCACCGAGCGCTACGCATATTGAAATCGTATAGACGTTTAGAAGGTTGACCATTTTGTACAGCTCTCCACGGAGATGAGCGTGAAAGTGGTGCGAGATGCTTATGAGTGGCGTACGTCACTTCGCCCTTACCCAAGAATTAAGTTGTCCATCGATTAAGTTTGACGCTATGCGCTAGTGGTTTTAAACAATATGCTGTTTCGACGATTATTAGATATCAACTCGGTTCCAAAGATAAATCTTGAGAGATATTACCATTTTGTTCGTCATAATGATCAAAGGACCACAAGCAATGTATCTTACGTTGAGAAACAAATTAGTGGACTCTTATAATTACGCACCGCTCATTTCTCTCATAAGTTTCTTCGGGTGACGCTTTAAGCCACTACCGCGGAAAGTTTAGTGTGAGTGTCACATCTTGCATGGAGAAAACCATTATTTTTCCCGAAGATCAAAATACAGCTGTCAGGGCCAAGAATGGGATCGGATAAAGGAGAGCTTCAGGTGCGTGCGGCGTTGCAGGGTGTTGCGGGGTATTGTGGGCAAAGCGTTACAGGGTAGGGTATTGGAGGCATGTTGCGGAGTATTGGAGAATAAACAGAAGCATTTAATTGCGGGATCACGATCGCAGCTGACGGAATTGAGGGGGTACTGTTGGTGGATAATCTGTTTCTAGCTTTGGCCTCTCCGAAGAATGTCCGTCCCATTTGAGAACTTGAAGAGTTATGCACTATATGCCTAAACTCTGGGAATCCAGGGTAAAACCTTCGCTTGATCCCGCGTACAAGTTCCTAACCTCTTGATTACAATTTAATATTGTCTTTGTAACTAAACCACATGTTTTACGGTTAACACGTACGTATGCGATTTGGCTAGTCCCTACCTATTTAACACCTCCTGATTTAGAACCTCGGTTAAGGACTATAGCCCCGCTTTCGCCAATGAGTAAATCACCGATTTTAGTCAATAAAACAGAACACTGATAAAAATAACACAGGAGCAAGAGAGATGCTATCCACTCGTGGACAAACGCACAGCCTGCAAAAAGCTACAGCCTGTGTTCACTGTCGGCAAATGAAGGTCAGTCTTTCTTTAACCGTGCCTCTGCTATACGTATCAGCTCACGATATTTTCCATAGTTGAAGTGTGATAGGCTTGCTACTTCATCAGCTACCTGTACCCGATGCGCTAGGAGAAAGATTGTCTGCTCTGTGGACCCAGCCTTCAGGAGAATAGCTAAGGGAGAGTAAGTCTTTGTTCAGACGTAGAGATCAACAAGTTATACTAATTTCAATAGTCGTCTTGACAAGATGGAAAAACAGCTCCAAGATATGAAGCGCATAATTGGGTCACACACACAAGGCTCAATCAATGATGTGGCTGACAGGACTTCGTCGATACCTGTGACCAGCCCCTCTGACGCGACAGCTTTATCGGCTCCAGGTGCTTCACCAGAGAAGGCCACACTCCTTTATCTTAACGTACTTCTCTCAGAGAAATCACTAGAAGGGGTTTCCGTCAATGCTTATCTCATCAGAGATCTTCTTGACAAGTAAGGCTGAACGAATTCCTGAGTTTGGTTCCATGGTTCTAATCAATCACCAGTTATTATCAAAACTGTCATTCTCTTTTTCCCATCTTGCCGCCGTTGGAAACCTTCATTTTAGCTTATGACTCTTGCCACTTCCTCTTTTGGACGGTCATGGTTGTCAGTATGAAATGCTCAAAAATGCATTCCAAGCTGCACGCTCAGCTCATTGAGCCCCTTCGCCGTCTGGCAGGCGAATTTAACAATATTGAAAACCGATGTGTAGGGTTTGTGCAAGCACTGCTTTTACTCTGCTGCTGGCCATTTCCCTTTGACTTATCTATCAGTGATACGTCGTGGATGTTTTGCGGAATGGCAACCCATATGGCTCTACAGTTGGGTTTGCATCGTCCTCATCACCTTACCGAGTTTGTCTATCGTCCGTACCAGCAACCCGAGTTCGGGCCGAATTCGACTCCTAACGGGATTGAAAGTTCAATCCGGAGACTGGTGTGGGCGGGATGTTATATTGTGAATCACAAGCATGTCTACACTCCTGTGCTTTGCTAAGAATGTTCAGTACTGACCGATCGACTAGCGTCAGTGGCACGCTTGGCGTTCCTGCCACGATTGCTTGTGACAACGCCATCCTCGAGGCAATGGGCTCGTCGGCTTCGATCCCAGCACCTATGTATCATCAACTCCAGATCGCAAAAGTCAAGGATAGAGTGTCAAGGCTTCTTGGTCAAGATGACCAGTCGTGCTCGGGCTTACATCCGGATCCAATTCCATTGATCCGCATCCTAAACGAGGAGTTCAATGCGCTAGCATCTCAACAAGGGGCAAGTTGGGAACCAGAAATAAAAGTCATATTCATCTGTGCACGACTACGACTATTCTCTTTTGCGTTCTTGCAGGATATCCTAGAAGTGCCCGGTGCGGGGCTTGCGAGAGGCAGCGCAAGTGCCGAATTTTGTACGTCCGCATACTCAGCTGCCATGGAGCTTACGACGATTGCAACCTCCCGCCCATCTAGCGCGATTTTCTGGACGGCTGAGATATGGGCTTGTATAATCTACGCAGCCATGTTCCTTCTGCGACTCGGAGAACGTTCCCAGGTCTATGGCCTCGACGATGCCAGCATCCGAAGCGCCATCAGTCAATTGCGCGGCTTGGTTGCCGACAATTCAATAGGACACGATGATCACCTGTCTCGAGTGTGTGCCATCATCGATTACCTCAGTAAAGATGGTTGCGCTCATAGCCCGCGTGGGCGCCCCTTGAAGTTTTATTCGAGGATGTCGTCTAACCTGGTCTTTGATACGGTGTGGCATGCGAAGGAGAGGTTTAATCTGGCGAAAGGGAATCAGATACCGAACAGCGACATTAATCTGGCGAAAGGGAATCAGATACCGAACAGCGACATGTTCCCACTCGATATGGAGAACTGGATGCTTTCGTATTTGGAAGAAGAGCAGGGGTTTCCTGAGGCCGAGGGTTCGGGATGGTGTATCTGATGAAGTGGATCTCGCTGTAGCGGGACAACTAAGAAGGATGCCGTGTCTTGTTGAAGTAATACTTCTGGTTGTGGTGTGATCACTAACCCACGGGTCCGGAAGGTAGTATGTCGAGGGCGTATATCGTGAAGGCTAGAGGTGTATGCGGGTCACGTTCAACAGGTTTGATATTCGAGATACATGCAGCATCCGAAGTCAGCACACAGGGGATCCCTGATGGGAAGGCAAAAGAACTTGATATTCAATGCACATTTTCGGTCTAAAGGTAGTCAATTTAAAACCGGTCTAATAAGTCAAGTTTGGACTTCCCTTGCACCTCGAGATGTGCCGTCAATACCTACAGAAACCCAGGGGCGGAAGCTAACCCTACGGTCTTGGAATTGGCAAAATTAAATACATCAAAGGAATATGCTGCGCAGCGCCATGGCAATCAGAATCCCCAAAGCTCCCCGAGACGGCCGCTCGCTTCACCGTCGTCTTGAAGGCCTTCGCCTGGTCCCAAAACAGACACGCAATAATATCCTCCTCTGAGATGTTATATAGCTTGGCGATCACTGCCGCGGAAAGCAAACCTGTGGCCTTCACTTTCTCGTAGAGTTCGCTGTCGTCGAACATCACGTCGAACGTAAGTTCGTATGGTCCGGCGTTCTTGCTACGGATCACGGACGCCAGGTCTCCGAGGTAAGAATTGTGGTCTCCCGGTGGCGGAGAAAGAATGTACGATAATTTTATGGGAGGAGTCGAGACGATGGCCGGTTTTAGAGTTGGGATTGCTTTTGATACGTTGGGCCGGTTTGGTACAGCAGCCTCTTCTGCATCCGCCGAACCTGCGATTTCATGGCGGGAAATGGGGAAGAACTCCACGGGGTCAGTAATCTGCATCAAATGATAGATGCAGAACTCCGAGAGTTGGCCCATGGGGATATCGAATGGGGCGTACGGCATGGCAAAATTCCCGCTGGTGGCCAGCTGGTTCGGGTACGGCCCATGCATGAAGATTACCCTCGCAAGGTTGATGACGTGTGTAGCTTCAGCCTGTGTATTTGCACGAGCCTGGCCACTGATACAAATCTCTCTCGGGACAAATTCGTCTCTGCTCCCAGGATCGGAAGCACCCATTACTGCGTTCTTGCCGAAGATATGAAATTTCAAATCGTAAGGATATTTGATCCGGCTCTGGACATTCTTCTCTACCATCGCAACGAATTGGTCGATTTGGGAGATCAGAATAGGATCTCGTATGCCCCCCATGAAAACGCTGTGGTAGCCGCAGGGTCTAGCGCCTTCGAGCTTAATTTTGTATTGTTGATCTGGCTTGAAAATGGCTCCCCGAACACGAACAGAACGGTTGTCTGCCAACTGCTCGTAAGTCGCCTTTTCAAGGTACAGCCCACCGCCAGGACCCAAGAGGATATCTGGCCTGGTCTTCTCGTACAGTGTGTGAGCCGCAACCGACGTTGGGGTGCAGCGAGAAGTGGAATTCAGAGGTGTGATGTCGAAGCTATCTTGTCGGATCGTGGCCAATGCTTCTTTACTCTTTGGCGTTGAACATAGCGCTCCGCATTCCATTATTTTCCCCATATGATAGTTAATTCCCAAGTTGGAGAATCCGTGGTAGGCGCAGAAAGCGGCGTAAGGAGATGGATCGTAAGCGCGGCCCCCGACGATGATATCGAAGTCCGGATTGTCCTCCATGGCTTTGAGATACGGCTCCAAGCCCATCTGTGCCACTACCCGTGTAGCAGTTTCGATATCTTCTTGCAACAGCGGGGGCACCGCTCTCCCACAAGGCGAGATCGCCCCAGCTAGGTGCTTCTCCAGGATCGTCTCTTTGTCGATCTGAGCGTAGATACTGATGACATTCATGGGTCGGTAGTGGTTCTTGGAGATAATATCACGGATAATGTCAACGAACATGTCGACATGGTCATTAGCGCCGTCTCCTCCTGCAGAACCAATCAACACAGGTACCCGGTAGCTGTGGCATGCCGACACAATAACAGCCAGATCACGCCGGTATGCCTCGGGGGTAACGATAGTCTTGCCTAAGGCGAGCTTTGATGGCCCGCTGTCCGTGGAACCGCTGTCTATGATGATAGCATCCACACCATCCTCAAGAGCACCACGAAAGAGGTCCTCGCTGAAGCCATAGCCTAACATGCCAATGGGTGTTAATATTTTGAGCTCGGCCTTAGCATTTGGAATTGAGGACGACATGCTGGAGGTTCACGTGATGACCAACAGGTGGATCTTGATGGCTGAGATGGATTGGGTGTCGGGTAAATATATGTTGCCGTTGGAAGGGCACCAGTGAGGGAGGGTCGGGGACCTGTTGTATCTGCCTAGCCCATCTCAGAGAAACTGACGCCGATGCGAGGTGAGCGACGTCGCAGTAACGCGTGGTAGAGCGAATTTCGGGATGTAGAGCTAGAGCCAGCTAGCTAGTTAGCCCATCTTAGAGAAACTGACGCCGATGTGAGGTGAGCGACGTCGCAGTAACGCGTGGTAGAGCGAATTTCGGGATGTAGAGCGCTAGTTAGCCCATCTCAGAGAAACTGACGCCGATGTGAGGTGCGCGACGTCGGGCGTGGTAGAGCGAATTTCGGGATGTAGAGCTAGCTAACCACTCTCCCTTCCTGCATGGTAGCTTGCGGGGTGGTTGATGCCGAAAGGCTTAGCTGGTCAATCGGATTGGCATATGGTAAGATGGTGCAACACGTAGAGTTGATTTACTTAGGAACATGTACATAGTGGATTAGTTAGAAATTTGCCAAGTGGCGGACATACATCATGGTTATATATGATTAAAATATAGCCATAGCGTTACATGGACTCGCAATTCCGCCAGGGATATCAAGAGGTTGGCTGGTGAGAAAGAAAGACCATCTCTTCAACCTTCTACAACAATTCGCAAGATCTTCGAGGTTCCAAACCTCTCCGATAGGCATTCCCCAACCCGCCAAAAACACCTCGTGCAGTGCAAGACCCAGAGCGCTGGACACGTCCGGTGGCCACGCCTCATAGGCATTGGTGTCTCCTGCGACCGCTGCAAATTGCATGTCCCAATGCCATTTTGCCATTTCCAGCGTGTTCTCTACTCCAACAAATGTACGACTTGTTCGGCCACCAATAGCCTCCCGTTCTTCTTTGTTGAGACTATAGTAGTCTTCTGTCCAACCAGATCGAATGATGAGAATATCCCCTTCACGAAATATCGTCTTTTGGCTCTCCGCACATGCTAAAAGATCCTTTAGGGTGATTCGATGGGTCGAAAAGGCGTCATAGTTTATGCCATTTTCCTTTGCCCAGGATCGGTAGTCAAGCAGGATACCTCTCCCCGCTATTGGCTTCCTCGAGTAATCTAAAGGATGGTGTCAAGCACAGCCTATGGTGATCTTTGATTGACTTCACTTACTTTGGACGCCCAATCTAGTTGTCGGCTCTTCGCCGGAAATCTCGTCCTGTGTCATCCCATTATAAAAAGTCCTCGATTTGAGATGTGGAAAATGTCGCAATCCATCCCAATGAGATGAACTTTGCGTATTGATATCCAGCTCATCATCATTGGAGAAGGGTTTTATGTTGAAACGATGGGCACAAGGTTTTCTCGCTGGATTCATCGGCTTGAGTAGGATATTTAATGGTAGACTAGAGTTGTTAAGTCAGTGAGTGCAATATCGACACTGCAAGGGACATAACTGACTTCAGACTGATAGCAAGCCCGTCGACGATCTCGGATCTTGCTGATAAGACACGGTCTGGGGCTAGGAGATTCAAGGTCCCAAGTTCGTCTTCCGCGCCATATAGGCCCCATGCTGAATAAAGCGCATGGGCATGGCTGAGTGGTAGCGATTCAAAGGTAGGTCGTTCTCGTTCTCGTTCTTGTTGTACTTTCTCGGCTGTGGTAAATAGAGCTTCTTCACCCATGATGTTGTATCTGTAGTGTAAGCGAATCTTGCAGGCTTCGGAACGATTTCGATTACAAACCCCCAGTCCTATCGGTACTGCAGCAGATAATCCTCTATATTATGACTCCTGATGTACCCATTCTCTTCGTCACACATGGATCGCTCCGACAAGCTGTGCGAAGTCGCCCCGAGAGGGCCGAGCGATGTCGCTCCGCGTTTTAGCGTGCAAAAGGCGGTCTCGCTTAAAAAGTGGCGTACTCCATACAGTATGTGTTATCGGGTACTCTCGGTGCACAACCCCCTCTGCCCTCCCCGCCGGGCGACCTTATTTCCTCCATACTCTCAGGTCACAGGTAACAACCATAACCCATGCTCAACCTCAGCCGCTGTTTCCCATAGTAAATTTTTTAGCGTTTTCGCGACGACGAAATTTTTGCCTTGGGCCTCTTCACTGCTGATGATCACGTTTATTTCCTCTTGACCTCCCCTCCTATAGATATGACTTCATGGCGTAAGACAAAATACTTTATCTAACTTACCTCTTTATAACTTAATAGATATTGTAAATAGTAGTATTTTTGAAGATATTGTCCAACGGTAACATTCCTTTCTTGCGGCCAGGCCATCCAGTGAAGCCTCGCCTTTTAAGACGCGTCAAGTCCATCTATTTATCATTGCTAATATCTAGCAGTTAAGCTGGTAATAACCATGGAGAACCCTCAAACTATCGCTGACCGTAATCGAATGGAGTTCGACTCCAATGACCTGCGATTGACATTAATTCCGCTTTCACAAAGATGCTATACCAAAATATGCCACGGAGCCCATGATGTTCTATTTCACAACTAAAGAAGGGTTGGAGGCATGGATCCAGGAGCGACGTCTTTATTGTAACTGGAACAAGCATTCTCGGAATATCAATTCGGTTCCCCTGAACACTATAGTTACACTTTGGATCATGTTAATTAAAGTCTAGGAGCGCTAACGAAATGTTTTAGGAGAAGCGTCAGCCGCTCAACACCGTCGATTACAGACTGGTTTGCTACTGCGATCACCGCGGCCATTGTTCTCCACAGCATAAGGAGAACGTCTCTCCAAGTAAGCAAAGGTATAGGAAGGAGACTCTTAAGACAGGTTGCTTCGCTAGATTCATTGCGAGATAATTCTCACTGTCAGGGACTATTCAAATGAAATTCTATTGGCAGCACAATGGACATGAACCAGGCTCCGCAAAGGACATTGCATTGTCTCGGAACAACCCAGTTGTCAAAAATGGATTGATGCCAAGGTTTCTCAGTACTATAACACGCATTCCTTTAAGGAGCTCTTGAGTTTGAGTGAATCAGATATGGCAAAGGTATTTGGCAGTTAACGTTACCCTCATGTAATGATGATTAATGAGACGCTCTAGATGCTGGATAAAAAATAGAAATGTGATCTTCGCTTCCCTGAGCGTTACTTTTATGGATATGTACAACACTCTCGGAGAGAGGGCCAGAGAAGAGTCAGAGCTTGCGCAAAACCTCGCCGATAGCGTTACCGTATGGGCGAAGAAGCTTTCTGAGAATGGTTAGCACACTCATAAACCCTGAACAGAAAAGATTCCACTGCCGGAAAATGAGGCTTTTATATTCTGTGCAACGTCTCGCTTCCAAGCATCAATCCTAACTCAGCAGGGCTCCATTATTTCCATTGATGCGACTCACAATGTCTGCAAGAATGAATATGGTCGTATCTATTAGGACTTGTCCTGATTGACTGCCCTGAGACCGACAGTGTGTAAAGTAGTATATGATATTACCATATATGAGTTGATTTTATCAACTAATACGTATATGATATAACTTCAGATAAACTCATATAATATGAAGTTGATATCATATGATATCATATTTGGTAATATATATTACAAGTCACGCTGTCAATTTATGTGGAAATGTGTAGAACACTCTAGCCTACGATCGTAGATTGTGGAATATTCTAGCAATGTGTAACGATGACGCAATTGGGTATTCGTGGAATGTCTAGAAGGTTCCAGAAGACAGCGTCCCAAGTATATATAGAGGTCGTAGGAACCTGTAGTTCATATAGTTTTTGTTTAGTGTGCGCTTCAATATAATCATATATTACAACAGGTTATGAGCCCTGTTTGAGCGCAACCATTGGAAAGAACGAAACAGAAGAAACCTAAGGAATGTCAGACGATAGAGACATTCGAGTCTGGAAGCTCGACGGAGTCGAAGACTGGGTGCCGTGGAAACGGCAGATGACCCTTATCTTGAAGGGTAAAGGTTTTTTCGAATTCCTCGAGGGCAGTCCCGCCAAGGAAGGGAAGAGCCCAGAAGAACAACAGAAGGAGGAACGGGAGGAGATGAAAGCCTCCGCGACCATAATGGGGAGCCTGAGCATCAAGGTCCAGGCTCAGATCCCTGGAGACAGTCCCACGCCAAAAGAGATATGGGATCGCTTGCTTAAGCTGTACGACCAGAGTACAGCAGGTTTAAGGATGCAGCTCAAAGGAGAGTTAGCGAGTCTGAAGTACTCGGACTTCAAGGACGCAAATGAGTTCGTTCAGAAATTCACCGGCTTAGTGAGTCGTCACGCGTCAACGGGGAAGCCAGTCGATTGTACTGGGATATTCTGGACAAGCGGTGGGGTTACCCGGCCAGAGGGCCGTTTTGCAGGGGAATTTGCAGGGGTTAGGGCACCAAAGACGCCTCTAGTTTTTGGTCGACACTTTGACAAAAAAAAAATTCCCAGCACGGCAGGCGTTGGTTTGAGCACGGCGAACGGCAGTAATACAGAACGACCAAGTTGGTTGCCGCCCAAACGCGGTCTCCCCCCGTCCGCACAACCACACACAACTGCCTCACCTGCAGTCCTGGATAATTTAATAATAATATTGCACCATATTTATTAACCAAGTCGACATTGCGCTGTATTTATTACTACATTGTATGTACTATACCTAGTCTGTGATGACACCAAAACGTACTCTGCATTTGTGAAGCGGAATAATACGACTGGGGATTATTGGGTGATACGTGTTTAACGCAACCTGACGAAAACGTTTGCAGTTGGAGTGGTAAATAGAGATAATTAATGGCGACGTGTCTGGTCGTGGCTTTGTGCATGACTGTGGGGCCAGGAAGTTGGGATGTTCTGTTTAGCTGACTAGACGGAACCGCAAAGCTGGGACAAACAACCCAAGAACCCAGGAATCCACTCCCCCGAAACCCACCTCCCAAACCCACCTCCCAACCACCTCCCAACCGCCCAACTTATTCCCCGCTTGTTGTTGGAGATCCATCAGTTTGTCGGGTATCAGTCAGTCTCCACTTCCAGGTTGTCGGAGACCGGGCCAATCTGCGGTTCCTGTCCCGATCTGGTCGTCGGCTGTGGCGTGACTCCGCCCGACGAGGATGTTGAGCTCGGATGCGTGTTTGCTGGGTTCTTACGTAGCGGAATCGTTGTAGAGTACATTCGGCGGTAGTGATGGGCGAGCGGGGTAGCTTGAGGAGTCTGGGTTATGTTGGTTCCTCTCATTCGAGGAGTGTTCAGGGTATATATGGACCTGAATATGTCCGGGGGTTCAGTCATTGACAAAGTGTACTATACTATACTACAACAATATTGATTTGCACACAATCATTACGCAATGGTATTTGCCTATGTCTCCTTGAGTGCCGGTGAAGCCAGAGATTTTCACCTTCCGATCTCAAGGGTGCCTCCCATCCCAATCTTTCCTGTCATTCACGGGAATTGGTATGAAAATAGCAAGTTCTCCATTGATCTCGATGAAGATTCTGCTATTGAAGGTTGGTGATTGTGACTTTTAGCTCCTGAAATATCCCAAACTTACCATTGATGCAGCCGATGTCCTACAGGAGATTGTCGCGGAGGGTTCGTCTGGAGCTGTTCTGAACAGCTCCCACGTGTTCACTTGGGCTGGACGTGAGCAGGGGCAAGCATGTGCAAACCTTAAGGCTGCACCCAATGTTGGTGAGCTCACGCTCTTCAGCTCGACCATGAATGTGTTCGACCTCCCTCAGTGCTCCATCTTTGACCGAGTCTGCGTTGATTTCGCTGACTGGTCAACACCATTTGTTGCCCGGGCAATTGAGGCCGTTCCGTTTTTCCTCCGCGAAAAGACGTTTTGTCTCGTGAGCACTGAGCAGTACTCGGTGCATATTGCATTTGAGCCTTATGCGGCTCAGTTTGTGCGGTGCACTCGAGATGAGCGCCAGGAGGCAGCTCTTGCGAGTGCTCTACCAATTCGTGAGGCCAGGGTTGTTGCGAAGTTTATCGCATCCCTCGTGCCGCACGCGGGTGCTCCGGGGAAAGCGTTCCAAATCGAACGCGACGAGTGGCGTATGTTTTGGAATGAATTTTTCAACAACTACGCCACTGCGACTGAGCTTGCCGAGGGGGATTTCTTCAGGTCACATGAGCCTGCGGTCTATCTGTTCATGCGAACTTCCCAATGCATGAACAGAGACAGCGCGGACGATAGTGAGGCTGATACCAACAGTGAAGATAATGACAGTTGGTATGGGCGCCTGATGACAGATGCCCGGGGCATTTTGGATGGCTCGGACAGCTCGGACAGGTTGGATAGCAGCAACAGCAGCGATGCGGGCAATGAAGATGAGGACATTGCGACCAGCGATGAGACTGGTCCTGTCGAGGAACAGAAGAGCTGGGTTCAGCGCTGCCTGGAGGAGCTCTTCCCGATTGGGTCTGGCGGGCTGGCTAAAGCGCACATGGCTTGTGCCGTTTCGGTTGCGGACGGGTCAGACCCGAGCATGGTTCCTCTGTTCTCCAGAGAATTTATGGCCGACGAGTACACTGGTCAGCAAGCTGCGTTTGTTCCTTGCGGGTTCAACCCGGCGTTTGGCACTTTCTCCGGCGTCAAGGCCCCTCAATGTCTTGATGGAACAATCGACGGCATCGTTCGCGACACCGGACGCAAAAACGGGAACTTTGAGTTTGTCGTGTTCGGGTCGTGCGAGGCTCGGACGGTCTATGGTGTACCCATGCCTAACGAGAGCACGAGTCGCAAGCAGACTGTCGAAGGGCTGCTTAGGATGTCGACTGACGAGTCGACCATCATGGAAAAGCGCAGGAAGTGGATAGCAGAGGTGGCCAGAGATGATGATGGCCCGCTGACAGGTCTGACGTTTGGGATTACGGTCAACATTGCCAGGATGGTTCGACGCAATCGCACTGTCGACTTTGTGATAACTAATGTGCTTGTTGCATTAGCCGAAGGAGTCGTTCAGAATTTGGGTGGTACCGCGGACTTGGGATTGTATGGGTTTCCAAAAGCGGTAAGAAGCCTTGTTGGGATGAAGGTTGTTGCTTGCTGACGACGGCAGGCTGTCGAAACCGGGCTGCTCGCTTTGGTGGACACAATGATTGCAGCTCATAAGGATGCCCAAAAGGGATCGAGAGTTTACCGGGCCGAAGTCTGTGCCTTAATGATGACCTTGACAGACATGGCCTGTGGCGTTCCACTGGTCGGTGCTGGGTCAGCATTGGAGTTTCTGGACCGTGCATGGTCTCTTAAAAGTCCAATCACAACCCGTGCCTGGCCTTACATACCACAAGACCGGGTCAATATCAACGGCCGATCTCTATCTCTCTCGAGTAACCCGACCCGGGACGGCGTCCCACAGCTGCTTTCAGCGATTTATGTGGATCTCTATTATGGACCCAAGTGTGCGTCTGAGTTTATGACCCGCGCACTAATTACGGCCTATCCTATGCATCCCAATGAACTCGAGCTCGCGCCTCTTGTCCGCACGTTCGTGGTGGACTACTACTGTCCGGCAGCAGTGCGCCGGGTAGAAATTATTGCATTCGCTCCCCTGGAGGATGGGTATGCGACCCTGGTCCGCCACCTGGAGAAGGACGAGCCGTTAGACGACGAGTGAGTTAAATTAGTTCGTGCGGTGACTAGGTCTCTCGGCATGCTGACCTGATCATAGGACCCGAGAATTCCTTGCCGAGACGCGACCACACTGCACCCGCACCATCCCAGTTTTCGACTGCGCCGAAGTGATGTTTGGTGTCGAAACTGACGAGGGTCCTGCCAGCGAAGCATGGATGGAGATCCGACAGCTGTTAATACAGCACGTCGGTATGGAGCGACTTTCACAATGCGCTCCCGGGGTGCTTGCTGATGCTAGC